>CM065486.1:17398364-18113112 GCA_032873175.1 Leptopilina drosophilae
TTTACATTTTGCATCTTGGACATAGCCTTAAGTGCCCGAAATGACATTCTTTCCGTGCAGGTAGGACAAAAATGAATTTCTATAATAGTTTTTAAAAGCAATACTAAATTGCTTATAATCCTGTATAACCCGTGTAGCAATTTCGCTGGGGCCCTGATCAGGGCCGACCTATTAGGGAATGAAACGCCACGCCCGATGTGGCCCTGATCAGGAAATCCACACTATCTTGACGCCCCGATCTGGCCCTGATCAGGCGCGGCGTTTCATTCCCTACTATGGCCCTAGTAGGGTAATTTCTACACGGGAAGCATTGACACTGCAAGAACAAACCAATTTTAACAAATTTAGCACAACAATCTTCTTCTAGCACTTAACACTTTCATAAAGTTTTCAACAATATTCGAGTCACTAGATTACACATCACTTTAGTATTTACCTAAAGCGAACACAAGGAACGGTACCTTCTGTGTCACATGGCTATTTAACTAATTGAATTAGTATAAACTACTTATTGCAATAGTGAAAATTCTTACTATAATTTGAATCAGTAGGCATTACATAGGAATTCTACTAATTTATTAGTAAAAGTTGATAATTCTACTAACTTATTAGTAAAATATTAAACTACTAATTAAAAGGAAAATTTCTACTAATTCAGATTTAGAGAGTGCGGTTGATTTAGCCAAACACTTACAATTTTCGCGACGTGAACTCTGTTGCTCTCCGGGCATGCGCATATCTTACCAAGGAAGCATTGACAATACTATGCGGAAAGATACATTTTGTTTTAATCTGAAACTCAGTAATTTTTACATGCTTTCAGCTAAGCTGGGTGTAGTAACCAAATTCAAAACTTCAATTTACCATTTTCATAAAGAAAATGTAAATTTATATTTATTTGTAAAAATAAGAACAGCGAAAAAAAGCAGCAGTAGAAGACCGAATTGTGTACTTTTTTCGTGGTTTCTATTTTTAGAAATGAATATAAATTTGCATTTTCATTATTAAAATGGTAAATTGAAGTGTTGGATTTGGTTACTACACCCAGTATAGCTGAAAGCATGTGAACATATGTGAGTTTCAGAGTAAAAAGGTCTGATCGGAAAGCGTCAAATCTAGGGCACGCCCAAAGTATGTGATCCAGATCTTCTTCCACTCCGCGATTGCAAGAGCAGTCGCTGGAGGAAATGTAATTTTTTCCTATGAAGGCTAGCAGCTAAGTTATAATGATTGGAACGCGCGCGACATAATGAAACTATCCAAGATCTGCGGGCAACGAAATCAGTAAACCACTGTTTTCTTCTGGATTTATAAAAAAAATTGGGTGTAATGGGCGCCTTTATTTTTACCTACATCTGTTAAATATGAATTAAAACTAACATCAAGTTTCTTGCGAGCAATACTATGGAAATCTGAAAAAGGAAGCTGAATATCTAGTGAAGTAGGATTTGTGGTTGCTTCTTTTGCTGCTTTATCAGCCGCTTCGTTTCCCTCTATCCCTGAATGACCAGGAACCCAGATCAATTTCGATGGACGACCTAAATCAGACAGGACCTTTAGGCGGTTTCTAATCGCAAATATTATATAAGATTTAACTTTATAGATACTTTTCGAGTTTATGTTTTTGAGAACGCTAAGTGAATCTGAAAATAAGACTGTATTGTTATGATTGGAATTAATTATAAAGTCAAGAGTAAATAAAATTGCAAACGCTTCGAGAGAAAATATTGAAGCAAACTTAGAAATTTTAAATTTTTATACTATGATTAAAGTAGGACAAACAAAGGCGCAAGCAGCTAAAAGGTCTTTGTCCGACTTTGAGCCATCAGTAAAAAAGAAAACATGATTAGGGAAGTTGCGACTGGTTAGGTCCCTGAATAAAATTGCTGGGTTAAGAGAGTTTTGAAGTGATTTTCCCAAATCAAAGAAGATTTGGGGAGTGAATATATGATCCTCATAGAGGAATTCGAAGTAAGGATCTAGATTCTTACTTCTAATGAGTTCGCTGTAATTCTTCGATCTTTCGAAAGCAATTAGAAGAGGGTAGTAAAAAAGAGTAGTAGAGTCGTGGAGGAGTCGCGAAAGAACTGTAAGTCCGTCCGACAAAGGGTGGCAAAGATTTAAAAAATTCTAAAAAGGTATTTCTTTGCGAGAAAGTTAAATTTCATCCTTAAGGGGGGTACACAACATTCTGCTAACATTACATTGATCGGGGTGCTATTCCTGTAGCCTACGGCTAGTCGAAGAGCTTGATTGATGAACCGGATTGGTGGAAGTTAATGCCTAGGTAAATTGCGGAAGAGGAGGGATTGATAATAACATTATTGAAAATTAAAGAAAGTGATGGGTCTTCTAAGTTAATCTTCTTATTGCTAAATATAACTAACTTCGTCTTTTCCGGACAGACCTCCAGAGCTCTGTCTTTAAGATAATCCGACAGTGCGTTTAAACTGCTTTGGAGGGAAGTTATTATTTGGTTTAGACTAGATGAACGGCAGGTGACCGTGAGATCGTCTGCGAATTCATAAATTATGCAATTTGCCGGAATACATTTATGTAGGTTTCTAGTGTAAATAGAGTAGTTAATTGGACTGAAGATGCTATCCTGAGGTAGACCGGCAGTGCTAGTTCTAGGACCTATTGTTTCACCATTAACTTTAATAAACATATCTTTGCATTTAACTGAGTTATAAATAAATCGGGATACGGATTCAGGGACCCCTATCAAACGTAGATCCTCAACCAGCACATTCGGTATTACACTCGGGAATGCACCATTAAGATCAAGAAAGAGAGCACCAGTGAATTCACGCTCAGCTAGACCAGTCCATATTTCTGTTGAACCCAAAACAAGGTTATCCGTACACGATCTCCCCTTCCTAAACCCAAATTGGGAGGGGCTAAGAATCCTATTGCGTTCGACATACCACAGTAGTCTGTTGTAAATAAGTTTCTTAGTTACTTTAAAAAGGCAGGAAGCCAGAGAGACAGGACGGAATTTACCAGGAGTGGATTTCGGCAGGAAAATAATGAGAAATTCATTCCACGAGGAAGGAAAGACATTTTTAGAAATGATTCTATTTAATATTGATAAAAGGGTAATAAGAGCTTCATCTGGAAAATGTTTAATGATATTATAATCTATTTTATCTAGAACTGAAGATGATTTGACTTTACATGAATTAATTGAAATTTTAGTCCTTCCAGAGAGAAAGGCGCTTCCAAAAAAGGATTACGTATGAAATTATTAGGAAAATTATCGTGAAAAACTGTAGGTGGGTAAAGCTCATCTACTAGAGAATGGAGCTTGTCTATTATTTCCTTGTCTGCCGAACACGAAGCTGTTGGTGGGTGAGTAAAACGATGTTTAAAGCTTTTAACAACTTACCATACTCTTGAAATAGGAGTATGTCTATCTAAAGAATTGCAAAATGTTTTAAATGATTCTCTTTTAGCTTCATTAACAGTGCGTTTGACTTTCGCTATAGATTTTTTATATACAAGAAAATTTTAGTAATTAGAAGATTTTTTATAATTTGACAAAGCTAATTTACGGTTATTAATAGCCTCATCGCATTTACCATTCCACCAAGGTGCTGGAATGAAAGGTTTTTTAGATTGTGGCCTGTTACCTAGTGTGTGGTGCGAAGGTTTGTGTTATGGACAGGCAGATTTGACTGAATAGGTTATAGTCTGCGATAGGATCTTTGGTGTTTAAAAGGTTTGAGTTGGATTCTACAGATAAACGGATTTTTCAGTAAAAAGTGTTCAATTAATTGATTTGAGGTTATATCTGTGGGAAGAAAAGGTGGAAATGGGTATAAAGATACCAAGAGATGAGAAAATTGGGAAGTGATCACTGCCAAGTGTGTAATTGTGTATGATCCATGAAGAAAGAGTGTAAAGGTTTGAGGTAACAAGCGACAAATCCAATGCTGAACCAGGGTTCGGTGGGCGACCTAAGTAAGTAGGGGAGCCGTTATTTAAAAGAATAAAATCAGTGGTATCCAATTGGTCGCATAAATTTTGCCCGTTGATGCATGTATGGGAGCTCCCCCAAAAGGTATTATGACTATGAAGACAGACTTGAAACCGGAATTTTTAATAGAATTGAAAAAAGAATTCCAAACATTAATGGAAGTTTTTTTACCCGCTACTCTATAAGCTGAGATCAACAAAAACTCACCCAAAGATGAGTTAATAGAGACAGCTAGTGTCTCCAAATCGTCTTCTCGGGTATAGATTGTGTTGATTTTTGAAAAAGTTAAGTTTTTTTGAATGGCGATGACCAGGCCATCACCTTCATTTACTAATCTTTTAAATCTAATAATATTAAAATTTTTAAGAATATTAAGGTTATCGCGTGTATGCGGTTTCAGGAAAGTTTCGCAGAGGAAGAGAATGTCGAACTTGTCTAAAATTTTGTGAATTTCGTGTGTCTTGTTAGAGACACCACGACAATTCCATTGCAGTATGTTTAATTTAGGGAGATTGGCCATGTTTGTCCGTTGAAGAAACAAGTAAAAGGCGTAGGTTATCTTTGATGTTGGTGAGAAGAGAGTGTTTTTGTTTTGCATCATCAGGAGAAGAATTGGGAAAGGAAAGTGACACTTGGTTGTTCAACCAGGAGATGATGGAGTAGGAATCTGAGATTGGTAAAGAGGAGTAGTTGGAAGATGGAAGTCGGTTGAGGTAGAGATGCTTGTGTGGAGTTTGAATAAGCAAAACCGTTTGGAAGCATGATTTCCGATCTTCCATTGTCCCAATTGGAGGCAAAGAATGAAGAAGCAGAGCTACTTGAGGGTTTTGCCATGTTCTTAAGTTTATGAGTTTTGTTTGTGGATGATGGGTGAGTAAAGTTCTGTTGTTGGGTTGTTTGTGAATATGAAGGAGACTGTGAATGTGTTTTTGTTGGCTGAACTGATGACGGTGTTGGGCAATCTTCCAGATCTAGAAACTCAGAAAAGTTGATAGAACTCGAGAGGTTCGCGGCTGGTTTCGGACTGAGAAATTGTCGTGCTTCGCTAAAGGACAATCGGTGCATTGTCGCATAGTAGCGAATTTCCTTCTGTTCGACGAACTTTGGGCAGAGTTTCGAAGATGTCCTGTGTGGACCTTTGCAATTCAGACAAGTTGGGGATTCCGAAGTTTGGAAACATTTGTTTGAGTCATCGTGTGGGGTTGTGCTACCGCAATGTTGGCATCTAGCTTTGGATCGACAGTTTTTCACTATGTGTCCAAAACGGAAACATTGTAGACACATGCGGGGATCGGGTACGTAAGGACGGACCGGTCTAGAGCCTTTGAAGTGAACATAGACGCGACGTACTGACGTCACCCATGCTATTCAAATGGGTGATTATGATTATTGATAATACCTTGGCATGTTACAAAATTATTCGGAATTAACGCGACTAAGCCTTTTGATTTTAAAGTGGGGTCCGACTCGATTGGATTTGCCTTTCTACCACTATTCATTACAACTCGTACTTTACCACGACCGCTTGTGTGGATGCTGACGACATTACCAGGGTAGAGCGCGTGGAGTGTTTTGCCAATGGAAATGTCATTCAGGTCCTTATTTGCATCCGTTGAACTCGGATCACACTGAATAAAAACTAAACAATTTCCTTTATCAAAATTTCGGTATTTCGCTGGCTTTTCATTGTTATCAATCGAAATTTTGGACCGAGTTAAGAGTGGGACTTTGTTCTGTATCGAATCGCCGTCGCGAATGCGTTTCGCTGCTGGATCTGAATCAAGGGACGATGTGGAAATCTGGCGCGATTGGATTTTAGAATTATTTTGCATAAAAAGCAAACCTTTAACTGCTCTCTCTACTTCCGACCCACCACCGTGGTCGCCGACCTCCATCTCCGCATCGACAGAGGCCATGCCTCGATCACACACGCACAGCCCGGTGGCTGGCGTTAACCTATAAACAACACTCTTATAAAAATAACAATGCCTGTGAAGCAGGCAGTACACAATTACTTAAGGGTTGAATAACAGGACCCACGACGGAACTGAGATCAATAAATAAGCACTGAAGACCAGAGAAACGGTAAAAACTTTCAGGAGCAAAACTAACGCGTCTAGCCGATACCGCTTTCCAAGCGGAACTATAGTGTTGTCAAGGGATCCTTGGTAAGATAGGCGCATGCGTGGAGAGCAACAGAGTTTACGTCGCGAAAAGTTTAAAAGTTTGACTATATCAACCGGACGGACGATTAACCGTCCATACGTCGCATGGTGAAAAGTTTCCTCACCCAGATTCTTTTTTTATTTTGTAACAACCCGGTCGCGAGAATTCAATTTAGAGCAATATTAATTAAAAAGTTCTCGGGGATGGCGACGACTCAAGACGGGAGGCACAAAGCTTGAGCGAAAGTTCCAGCGGCGAGCAAGTACGGCGATGAGAAAGGCTGCCAAGTAGTCGTCCAGTCGTCCAGAAAAGAGATCGAATGGTAAGAAGCGATCTTACCGGTCAACGGATGGTCCTCGTGGCGGCTAATCCCAGACAACGTCGATTAGTAATCCAAAAAAAAATGAATAGTTCACTGAGAATTATTTAACAAAATGTTTATTGGTTATCAGCAACAAGAAAAGGCGCGAATACAGTATCGTTTGCGATAATTATAACGCGGTAATCTAATAATGTAACCTCGCAAAAGGCTCGCATCTGTCTGGCGAGAGCAACAAGTCTCGCCGGCATCGTGCGAGTCGTCTGCTAAGTGCAGTCATGCGCGCTACTTTGGCGCGCGAATTTGAATGCGCTCGAAGAATAAACTCGGATAAAAGAACAACTTATTCATAGAAAAAACGATAAGACTATCAGGGTCGTCACAATTTATAACTTTTAAAATACAAAAAATTAAAATTTCATATTCTCATTACCTTTCACAAAACTCTTCTTCTTTATTTCAAAACAATTTTTGTGTTTTTATTTATTTTAATTATTTTGTAATTGAATTTTTAAGCAGCAAATGTCAAGAATTCTTAACCCAAAGTGAGGAAACTTCTCACCGTGCAACTGACCGCATATACTCGATTTCATATGTCATTAATTTTTTATTTAAATAATTAACAGAAAATGTAAGTTAATTTTAATTCCAAAAGGTTGTTTGCTACCAAGGTAGCATTGACAACACTATGCAGAGAGACACATTTTGTTTTACTATGAAACGCAGTTATTTTTACATGCTTTTAGCTATGCTGGGAGTAGTCACCAAATTCAAAACTTCAATTTACCATTTTCATAAAGAAAATATAAATTTATATTTATTTGTAAAAATAAGAACAGCGAAAAAAATCAGCAGTAGAAGACCGAATTGTGTACTTTTTTCGCGGTTCCTATTTTTACACCAAGCATAGCTGAAAGCATGTAAAAATAACTGCGTTTCAGAGTAAAACAAAATGTGTCTTTCTGCATAATGTTGTCAATGCTTCCTTGGCACGGTTCGCGCGTGCGCGTAGAGCAACAGAGTTCACTTCGCGAAAAATTAAGGGCATGTCCAAGTTGTGAAATGTAAACAAACAAAAATGTAAACAAACCAAGCACTAAAATCACATTTCGGAAATAGCCTTTTCTCCCACAAAAATTAACATTGGACAGCTTTTTTCATAAAAATGATAAATTAGTGTGTCAAAGTTTCCAATGAAATCAAATTTCACTATAAGCAATTAACAGTAATTACTAAAATAACTAATTCAAATGACCTGTGAAATAGCATTTTTGACGCGTCGCGAAAATTAAACTGTTTGAGTATATCAACCGCACCGACGATGAAGAAGTCTCATATCAGCGATTGGACCTTCAACATGTGGAAGGGGAAATTTTTCCCTTTCCTCCTTGAAATTACAAGGAGAAAGGGTAAAAACTTCTTCATCGTCCGTGCGGTTGATATAGTCAAACAGTTTATTTCTCGCGACGTGCCAAAAATGCTATTTTCAGGTCATTTTAATTCGTTATTTTAGTAATTGCTTTTTATTCCTCCTGGTCAAAAATTATTTCATTGGAAACTTTGACACACTAATTTATCATTTTTATAAAAAAACCGGTCCAATGTTAATTTTTGTGGGAGAAAAGGCTGTTTCCGAAATGTGATTTCAGTGCTTCGTTTGTTTACATTTCACAACTTGGACTTACCTTTAAAGTGTATGACTATATCAACCGAACGGACAATGAAGAAGTTTTTACCCTTTCTCCTTGTAATTTCAAGGAGGAAAGGGAAAAATTTCCCTTTCCACATGTTGAAGGTCCAATCACACTAGGCTTCTGAGAATTTTAGGTTTTATAAAAATGAACGCAAAATCTGTAAGTAGGGTTTGATTAATGTCTGTTTAGATTGTCAACATCCGTTTAGAACGAAATCCTAGCTGATCGAGTTTGTTAGATATCCAAGTTTAATCATAGGAAGTATAGACTTAAGGAGACCAATGTAGTGTGTATGAAATCAACCATTTTCATGTGGGAAGTTCATGGTCCTGAATATTCTCGTATAGCGTACAATGATCAGAAAAAATTAGGTTTGACCAAAATTTGTTGTAAATTAATAATTAGTAAACATTTTGTGATTTTTCTTTAAGGGTCAGTAACGATTTAAAATTTTCAACCAATTTTGATAAATAATATGTCATTCAGCTCTTTGAAACATTCTCTACATTTACACTCGTTAAATTTTGTTCAAAAGTTATTAAAATCTATTTTTTTATTTTATTTGTTTATTAACTATTGAAAAAAACATTTTAAACAAAATTCAACAAATGTAATTGTAGAATGTTTCAAAGGACTGAATTATAGCTTTTATAAATAATTAAATTCTTTTGAAGAATTTCATTGTTTTTATAAAAATAAAATCCTTTGGTAAAGTTTTATAAAAATTCTATTAAAAATAATTGAATTCTTCTGAAGAATGTTATTATTTATAAAAATAGAATTCTCGCAAACAATATTATGAATTTGTTTAAAGAATGTCTTTGATCTACAGGATATACACGTACTACCGTACTGATGTACTTCCGACAAAATGCTGCCCCTTTCAGTGAAGTACATGCATATAAGATTGGCCTCCTTAAGTCTATACCCCATGTTTAACCATATCAGCGCAAAAATTATAGTTTACATTTATATATTATTGCATAGGTCGACTGCTAGGTGGAGCTTTAAAGAAAAGAAACCTTTATATCTTGATCAGTTAAATAACTAAACTTTTTTGACACTAGATTTGAATTCCTTGGTTCCATATTAGGTAGACATCTTTCGATATCTGAGTTGAAAATTTTTACATACTTTTACATACTTGGGATATAAATGTTTACTTATTGTAACGACAATTTTGTCGATCCTTTGCAAATGTTGGAAATTCCTGCCATTTCTGAGTTTCTTACAATCTAATGGTTTGATTTTTGAATAAGCAATTAATTACAATCTTTATTTCCGTTTTTCTTGAAATGAAATTTTTGGGCTTCTAAACATCAAAATTTTGCTTCTCATCGAATTTTTCAGGTCATTTAAATTAGTTATTTTACTAATTGCTATTTATTGATCACACTCAAAAATGATTTTTTTGAAAGCTTTGACACTCTAATTAATCATTTTTCTAAAAAAAAGTTTTCGAATGGTAATTTTTGTGAGAGAAAAAGATGTATAAAAAAGCTGATTTTAGTGCTTGGTTTGTTTACATTTTGCAACTAGGACATAGCCTTAAGCTCAAGATTTTTTAAAACTTAAAACTCATCTAAGACTTGAATAAGGTTCAAAGGTGAAAACTTGCTTAACCCTTTAAGGACGGGAAGGACAGATTTTTTATCGAAGATTTAAGATCGTGGTTCTCTGTATTTACGTATGATAAAAATTTGCCAGCCACTATTCCTTAAGTATTTTTTTGCCCTCTTTCAGAATCCGTAATTGAAATTGCAATGAAACTAAGTTTAAAAAAGTTGTGGCCATTTTTTTACACAAAAACACGAAATTTTAAAATTTTTTTGTAAAAAAAACAATTTTTTTTCATAGACTAAAATCGCACTTAAAAATGATTTTTTTTGTAAACTTTGAAACTCTAATTTGTCATTTTTGTAAAAATAAGTTTTTTATTAGTAAATTTTGTGAGAGAAAAAGGTGTATAAAAAAGGTGATTTTAGTGCTTGGTTTGTTTACATGTTGGTTTGTTTACATTTCACAACTTGGAAATGCCCTTAACGGAAATGGTAAACTAGAGTGTCAATTGAAAGAGGGAATTTTTCTCTTTTCTCCTAGTAATAACAAGTCGAAAGAGGTAAAAAATTCTGCAACGTACTTACCATTTTCATAAAGAAAATGTAAATGTATATTTATTTACAAAAATGAGAAGTTTGAAATTTTCTTTATTACTTGGTTTTTTACTGCTGCTTTTTTTCGAACTCCTCATTTTTGTGTAAATAAATATAAATTTACATTTTTTTTATGAAAATGGTAAATTAAAGTATTGAATTTGGTAACTATAACTAGTATATCTGAAAATAACTGAGTTTCAGGCCAAAACAAAATGTGCATTTTCGCATGGTGTTTAAGTGTTTGACTATATCAAGCGCACGAACGTTGCAGTAGTTTTTATCCTTTCTCCTAGTAATTACAAGGGGGAAAGGGAAAAATTTTGTCTTGCACATGTTTGCAACTTAGACATTTTACCTACCAGGAAAAGCGTGATCAAAATTTTCAAAAAATGATACTAAACCCTTCTTTTCTCAAAAATACTTAAAAATGTCAAGTTTTTTGAAAGCAATTTTTTTAAAAAGAATTTTTTTCTCCGCTTTTACATTTTTTAAATAGAACAAAAATTATCAGAAACGTGTTCCCGATAGTTGTGCTTGGAAAATATCCATTTCTAATTTTTATTTTTTTCGATTTTAAATTTAAAATGGCGCTTGAAGGACAAAAAAAATTCCAAATTTTACGAAGGTTACAAACTTTTTCAAAAATGCTCAAATCAAATTGAAATTTGTTACTCGGGAGTTTTGGGGGTCGCTGATTACGAATCTGAAGTCAGATTCAAAAAATTCAAAATGGCGGATCCAATATGGCGGTCGAATTTTGTGAAACGCATTCAATTCAGTTGAAACTCGTTACTGGGGAGTTTTTGAGGTCGCGGATCACGAATCTGAAGTCAGTTTCATAAAATTCTATATGGAGAATCCAAAATGGTGGCTTAATTTTTCAAAATTACTTAGATTTGTTTGAAATTTGTTACTCGGGGGTTTTTTAGGTCGCTGATTACAAATATGAAGTCAGATTCAAAAAATTCAAAATGGCGGATCCAAAATGGCAGGTTAATTTTCTAAAATTATTGAGATTTGCATGAAATGTGTTACTCTGAGGTTTTCGGGGTCGCTGATTTTGAATATGAAGTTGCCTTTAGCCTTTAAAAAATTAAAGTTGCCCGATTGTCACCACGTGGAGGTAGACGATACAGGAAATCATTTTTTTTACTTTTTTAGTTCTTACTTTATTTAAATAATTTTTGCTGATGCACATAGCCAAAAATTTTGGACTTTCTTTTTCCGAACAAGGAAACACTACAAAACATGCAAGTTATATTACTGTGACAATTGCTTCAAAAAAGCGCATAATACAAATTAATAGTTTTTACTAAAAAGTTAAAAGAAGTAAATTAAAAAATTTAAAAAACAAAAAGAATTAAAAGTCACTGAAAAAGTAAAAAAAATGATTCTCTTCATCGCCTACCTCCTCGTGGTGAGAATCGAGCAACTTTAATTATTTAAAGGCTTGAAGCGATTAATCTTATAGGAGATTGTTACTATTAGCTCCTGGCGAACGTGACCATTCTAACTTCCATGAAATTATGAGATTTCTATATTTATTTCCGTGTTCTTGACAATTTGGTAGAAGTAGGGATTTGCCTGGTTGAGTCGCGGGTCGATAAAGATTGATTTATTAATTGATCTTCCCAATTTGTCGGCTACGGATTCAACTACGGCTACGCTCTCACGTGCGGGCCGAGGACACTGAAAGGTAGTTTTCTTTTATAATATCTTTTTATTTGATTAATTATTCGTTTATTTTGTTTTGTTCATTATATTTTGTTCTTTTTTTTATTACTTAAATAAAGTGTGGCCGTTTGTTTTCGTCGGATTTTTAAAACCATTAATGGACAAATAATGACAAAATGTTAATGCTTAGAAGTTAAATGCCGGCACGATGGTTGGATCTTCCTCTGACAGGACCGAATGATAACCTTATACCTGGTGGCTCGTAAGTCCAATTACAAATTTTAATGATTTTAAATATGATCAATTGACGGATCAAAAGAATGAGAGCGAAATTTCCGAAAAGAGATAAATTGCGAATGATTTGTCTATTTTATTTACTGTTAATTTATATGTATTATTTTGTCTGTTGTTTTTCTTGTTATATTGGTCAATTTATTTATGTATTTTTATTTTGAATGTGTGTATTGACGCGAAGGATTTATATGAATTTTGTTAGCTGAATTTTTAATTGTTATATTTCTTTGATGCATCAAGTTTACTAAGATAAATTAATTTATTACGAATAAACACAGATATTATAAACCTGTTATTTATCGTTGTCATGATTTTATTTGTGTGATTTTATACTTCTTAATCGGGTTTTATTTTGTACCTAAGCTATTCGTTGTCTTTAATTTATCATTTTCATTATCTTTTCTTATATTATTCATTTGTTGGTATTAAAACATTTTTTCAATTGAAAATAATATTATTATATAAAATATTTTGTTACAGGCTAAAAGCGACTTCATATCCAAAATCAGCAACCCCGAAAACCCCAGAGTTCCAAATTTCATGCAAATCTCAGTAATTTTGAAAAATTAAGCCGCCAGTTTGGATCCGCCATATAGAATTTTATGAATCTGACTTCAGATTCGTTATCAGCGACCCCAAAAAACTCCGAGTAACGAGTTCCAACTGAATTAAATGAGTTTCACAAAATTCGACCGCCATATTGGATCCGCCATTTTGAATTTTTTGAATCTGACTTCAGATTCGTAATCAGCGACCCCCAAAACCGCCAAGTAACTTTCAATTAGATTTGAGCAATTTTGAAAAAGTTTGTAACCCTACGTAAAATTAGGAAATTTTTTTGTCTATCAAGCACCATTTTAAATTTAAAATCGCAAAAAAATTAAAAATTAGAAATGGATATTTTTAAAGTACAACTATTGGGAACACGTTTCTGATACTTTTTTTCTATTTAAAAAATGTTATGGCGGAGAAAAAAATTCTTTTTAAAAAAATTACGTTAAAAAACTGCCATTTTTAAGTATTTTTGAAAAAAAGAAGGGTTTAATATCAATGTTTGAAATTTTTTATCACGCCATTCGAAAGAGCGACCCCTAAATAAGTAGGATATGGACTTTTAAACAATTTTATAGCTTCTTTCTACTAATTGTAGGCGTTTGAAATTTATTTTGAAAAGCATCACATCTCGTCGTTAAAGGGTTAAAATATATAAGATGTATATCAAAATTTTCTATTACTTGACGCAGTTTTTCTCTCTCTCTCACAAAAACAATAGAACCATTAAATGTTTAGAAAAAAATCGCCTCACGGTAATAGCAATAAGTCATTTAAAAACGTAATTCTTTAAAATATTATGGATGAAGCTTGACAGGTTCATGGCACCCTTTACATGACGAGGGTGCGCTTATACAAAAGAGCAATAGGCTTCAACGAGCGTGATAGTGTATTGTCACTTCTCGAGAACAACGTGTATTGTTCTCGCCATGGAGGTCCACTTGATCACGATCCACTGGCACTCCAATATCGCTCAGGTGACTGATAAGATGTCGATTGAAATTCATGCCTAGCCTTGGTAAAGTTATCTCAATCTAAAATCAGTTCTTTCCCGCTTTGTTTCCGCAGGATTTTTGGAAGCTGCCTAAGTTTTATCTCGAGGCGTATAGTTATAAAGATCACATAATATGAAATATACATTTATTTAAAACTCCGTAATATTTAACTAAGCTATAAAATATTTAAAACAATTTTTTATACTCTTTGAAAAATGATGGTTTCGAAAATTTATATGTAATGTTAATTCCCATTAACCCCTTGGCTGTCAACGAGATGTCTACACGGAGAAAAATGATTTCGCTATTATATGGATAGCTAATTTTTAGTTACAGCAGTTAATAATTAGCTGATATTAACTAAGGCAGCTAAAAATTAGCTGAAATAGCTAACTTTTTTCTCCGTGTACTGTTTGGGCCAAAAGAGTGTTGGAAAAATTTTTCATGGATTTTTATGAAACATGGTATCTTAACCCATTAACGCCTGAATGCACTGAATTTTTAGTCTGACTTCAATCTTAAATATTTTCTAATAAACATATTATTTTCTCTTCGATAAATAATTTTTTTTGCATTTAAGTGTCCTCTATCCAAATATGATATTAGAAGATTAATAAAAAATTGTTTAACAATATTTTTTTTGCATATAATTAAAAAATTGCATGATTTTTAAAGGTTTTTTACTACAAATTCTTAAATTTTTAAGTCAAAAAGTTTTTTTGACATCTAATATTACCATAAATCGTGCACTCGATTGTTACACTTTCAAAAAATATATTGACTTTTGAAATTTAAACATTTGATTTTTCAAAATGGCGCCTAAAAACTAAATTTTTTTTGAAAATTTGAAATTTGATGATCGATATACATTTTTTAAAACTTTAGCTTGAAAATATTTACTCGGGGGTTTTTGGGGTCGCTCATTACGAATTTGATATTAGCTTTTTAAAAATTCAAAATGGCGGATCTAATATTAGGAAAAAAAGAAAATTTCACTTACCTTTGAAATACATCTCTACCACATGGCGGAAGAAAAGAGAATTATAACGAAAAATGTGCGAATTTTTCAAAATGATAAAAACTTTACATGTAAAAGAGTGCAGAAAAAATTTAATTAATATCAAACAATTAATTTGTCGTCATTAACATTTAAAATTCTTGTTACTAATAAATAGTTATTAATTTTTATTGTTATATTCACTTTTAAAATTTTTTCTTTTTTTTTAAATTCAAATATTTTATTAAATAAATATAATAAAATGTAATAATTATTAGCATAATAATTGCATAATATTAGATCAGCCATTTTGATTTTTAAAAAACTATAATCCTTTTTATAATTAATCAGCGACGCCTGAGTAAGGATTTAAAAAAAATCCCACAGAATTTTCATAATTTTGTCCACCATATTACATCCGCTATTTTGAATTTTGGAAAAATAATATCAGATTCACAACGAGCGACCCCAAAAACCTCCGAATACTGATTTATAAAAGAATCCAACCAAATTTTGAAATTTTCTTCTGCCATATTGGATCCGCCATTTTGAATTTTGAAAAACTAATATCAAATTTGTAATTAGCGACCCCGAAAACCCCCGAGTAAACATTTTCAAACCACAGTTTGAAAAATGTTTATCGAGCATCAAATTTCAAATTTTAAAAAAAAATTTAGTTTTTAGACGCCATTTTGAAAAATCAAATGTTTAAATTTAAAAAGTCAATATATTTTTTGAAAGTATAACAATTGAGTGCACGATTTATGGTAATATTAGATGTTAAAAAAATTTTTTGAATTAAAAATTTAAGAATTTGTAATAAAAAACCTTTAAAAAATCATGCAATTTTTTAATTATATGCAAAAAAATATTGTTAAACAATTTTTTATTAATTTTCTAATATCATATTTGGATAGAGGACACTTAAATGCAAAAAAAAAATTATTTATCGAAGAGAAAGTAATATGTTTATTAGAAAATATTTAAGATTGAAGTCGGACTAAAAATTCAGTGCATTCAGGCATTAATGGGTTAAGGTTTTCGGTGTTGCTTCTTACAAATCTGATAAAAGTTCATCGAAATTCTAAATAGCTGATTTAAAACAGCTGCAATATTTTCCAAATTAAACGGATTGGCTTGAAACTGATTACTTGGGGGATCTCCGTAAGTATTCAGTTTCAAGTCAATCCAATCAATTTTTTATTTTGTCGCCCGAAATATTGGATCCTCCATTTTGAATTTTGGAAAACGAATGTCATATCTTAATCAGCAACCTCGAAAACCCACAAGTTATCGGTTTCAGAAATATTTAAAAAGTCCTTAATCACATTATTTGAGTTGCGCATATGTGCATCATGAACACTTTTGGCCAGTCTTATCATATTGCGCATATATGCGTCAGCGACAGCCAATAGGTTAATAGAATTTGAACAACAATTACTAGATGTTTTATTAAGAGTAATTAAGACAGTTTTATACATTCATTAAGCCAAGTCCAAGTTGTAAAATGTAAACAAACCAAGCACTAAAATCATATTTGGGAAACAGCCTTTTCTCCCACAAAAATTAGAATTGGAACGGTTTTTTTATGAAACTGATAAATTAGTGTGTGTAAAAAAGCTGTAAATTTCTATTCATTTACGAAAATGTGATGGTCGAAAAATTTCTCAGTATTCGGTCTTCTACTGCTGCTTTTTTCGAATATCACATTTTCGTAAATGAATAGAAATTTACAGCTTTTTTATGAAAATGGTAAATTGAAATGTTGAATTTGGTATCTTTACCTAGTATACCTGAAAGCATATGAAAATAACTGAGTTTCAGTCTAAAACAAAATGTGCATTTTCGCATGGTGTTTTCAATGCGTCTTTGGTACGTTCTGCGCTTGCGCGAAAATCAATCGTCTTACGTCGCGAACAGTTTAAAGTCGGTTCTATAATGGGCACGAATAGACGTGAACGTGGATGCGACGTACTGACGTCACCCATGTTATTCAAATGGGTGACGTCAGCACGTCGCGTCCACGTTCATACGTGCCCATTGTAGAACCGACTTAAGTGTTTGACTATATCAACCGCACGAACGTTGCAGAATTTTTCCCCTGTCTCCTTGTAATTTTCAGAAGGAAAGGGAAAAATTTCCCCTTCTACATGTTGAAGGTCCAATCGCCGATATGAGACTTCTTCATCGTCAGTGCGGTTGATATACTCGAACAGTTTATTTTTCGCGACGCGTCAAAAATGTTATTTTATAGGTCATTTTAATTAGTTATTTTACTGATTACTTTTAATTGCTTATAGTGAAATATGATTTCATTGGAAACTTTGACGAAATGTGATTTTAGTGCTTGGTTTTTTTACATTTTTGTTTGTTTACATTTTACAACTTAAACATTCCCTTAAACTTTTCGCAACGTGAACTCTGTTGCTCTACGCGCAAGCTCAAACCGTGCCAAGAAAGCATTGACAACACTATGCAGAAAGACACATTTTGTTTTACTCTGAAACGCAGTTATTTTCACATGCTTTCAGCTATGCTGGGTGTAGTAACCAAATTTATTACTTCAGTTTTCCATTTTCATAATGAAATTGTAATTTTATATTCATTTGTAAAAATAGGAACCGCGAAAAAAAGCAGTAACAGAAGACCGAATTGTATACTTTTTTCGCGGTTCCTATTTTTACAAATGAATATAAATTTACATTCTTTTTATGAAAATGGTAAATTGAAGTATTGAATTTGGTTACTACACCTAGCATAGCTGAAAGCGTGTGAAAATAACTGCGTTTCAAAGTAAAACAAAATGTGTCTTTCTGCATAGTGTTGTCAATGCTTCCTTGGCATGGTTTGGGCGTGCGCGTAGAGGAACAAAGTTCAATTCGCGAAAAGTTTAAGTGTTTGACAATATCAACCGCACGGACGATGAAGAAGTTTTTACCCTTTCTTATTGTAATTTCATTGATTCATCGTCAGTGCGGTTGATCCCAGGCGGAAAAGTCGGACGAATGTCTGAGTTTACAACCGGCTGGGATCCGCGCCCGTACAGACCGCAAGTACCGACGGTCTGTACCGATTCGGATCTGAAAACGCAACCGGCGCGGTACAGATTGTGCTCCGACTGTCGGAACAGTCTTCCCACTATCGTCAGTACGGGCTCGGTACTGGATTTCTTCCGCCCGCGGATCTTATTCTTCTGCGGCGTCAGAAGAATGACGGAATGTTAAGTCCGTACTGGCCGGATCCGACCGGCCCAGCACATCATAAATTGTCACATCATAAATCACGTTATGAATTTATTTTTAATAAATGTGTCATAACTAAATAACTATTATAATAATTAATTGCATTAATTAAAAAAATATTGATTAATTAATAAATAAATGTAATCAATATATTAAGTAATTATTTATTGAAACTTTTTTCAAATTAAACAATTAAAAAATTTGTCTTACACTTTTACTTTATAATTATTATAAATAAATTTATATTATTAATATAAATTTATTATTATTGAGATATTATTAATTAGTATTAATATTATTAAGAATTAATAATAAATTATTAATAATAAATTATTAATATTAATATTTATGTTAATTAATAATATCTCAATAATAATAAATTTATTACTATTGAGATATTAATCAAAATTATTAACATTATTAGGTTCAATATTATTATATTGAGAAACAATTATTTAATATATTATATAATAATAAAAATATAGCTGTAGCACTGACACGTAGTAATTCTACAAGTTTTATTTCAGCTCGTGACACTTGAGAGTATTTAAGATTTTAGAGTCTCATGCGAGCGTAGCATAGTGGTTAGCGTGCGAGATTTCGGTGCGGAAATATTCGGTTAGGCATAGGTTCGTACCCCCAAGCGTTAGGATTTTTCAAATGTTTATATAATAAAAAATTGCGCTTGAGTGTATAAAAAAATAAAGAAATGTGTAAAGAGAGAACTGTCAATGACTTGCCATCAGTATTTTTATCTTTTGCAATTATTTATCCGGTTGTCTGGCGGTAGAATGCCAGCTATTAAATTAAAAATCCGCAGTCGGTAGAATGCCCGTTCACATTCGGTTGGCAGGCAGTTCCGCGCCAGTACAGTTACACCGGCGTCAGTACTGGCTAGGATCCGCGCCGGTTGGCCGCCTGGGATATACTCAAACAATTTATTTTTCGCGACGCGTCAAAAATGCTATTTTACAGGTCACTTTAATTAGTTGTTTTACTAATTGCTATTTATTGATCACATTTAACAATGATTTTTTTGGAAACTTTGACACTCTAATTCATCATTTTTGTAAAAAAAAGTTTTCTAATGGTAATTTTTGTGAGAGAAAAAGATATATAAAAAAGCTGATATTAGTGCTTAGTGTGCTTACATTTTGCTTTGTTTACATTTTGCAACTTGGACGTAACCTTAAGTAAGCATGGAATTGAGTTTATAGCTTCAAACAAGCCTCGAGCCTTAAGCGAGTCTTGATGTATTCTTGTGGTATACTTGAGGTAGCCAACATTTTTTTCGTAGGATGTTTTAGTTTTGAGTGGGACTTGAACAAATAATCAATTAGAGCCTTCCCTAGTAGAAATTTATCCTAGTTATTATAAAGGAACTGTCCAGTTGCGCTTGAAATTGTCTAGTTACTTTACTAGCCAACTGGCTAATAACTCGAATGGAGTGTCACGCTTTTTTTATCCAGTTATTATCTAGCCCAGCTTTATAAATTCTGGTCAACGGTTCTGTAGAAAAACTAGACAAATTAATTCTTTTAAAATACTGAAAATTGTTTTAATATTAATATTTACTGTAGTTAACACATTTATTTCATGCAATTAATATTAAATTTCTATTTAGCACCAAAGAAATTCAATAAAAAATATTTTTGGAAAATTTCTGTATCTATTATTATATATACATAATAAATGGAATAGAATAAAAAATTATATAATATTTTATAATTTTTAATTAGTTGAATTATTATATAAAAATAATGCAAATAGTAAATTATTAGATGGTAATTTTCTACATTACTCTTTGATTTTTAATTCAAATAAAAAAAATTCTAAATTCGAATATCCTAAATATTTACTGTTTTCAAACAACTTTTATTTTTTTAATACACTATTATTAACAATAACACTGAAACAAATATTTTTTATTAGTTTAAACAATTATAATCTATATAAACCTTAAAACTATAACGCAATTACACCGAAAAAATCTTGGGGGTAACGGGGAGCGAACCCGGGTCCCGCTGGACTAAAGTCGCACCGCTTAACGCACTCGGCCGTTCAACTAGAGATTCAACGCATCAAAAATGCTTTTTTTCAGGTCATTTTAATTTGTTATTTTACTAATTGCTTTTCGTTGCGTATGGTCAAAAATAATTTCAATGAAAACTTTGGCACTCTAATTTACAACTTCCCTTAAGAAAGTGTAAAAATGTTAATTTTTGTGAGAAAAAAGACTGTATGAAAAATATGATTTTAGTGCTCGGTTTGTTAACATTTTGGTTTGCTTACATTTCACAACTTGGACTTGCCATTAAGGGCATGTCCAAGTTGTGAAATGTAAACAAACCAAAATGTAAACAAACAAAGCACTAAAATCACATTTTTCAAACAGCCATTTTTCTCACAAAAATTACCATTAGAAAACTTATTTTTACAAAAATGATGAATTAGAGTGTCAAAGTTTCCAAAAAAATCATTTTTGAGTGTGATCAATAAATAGCAATTAGTAAAACAACTAATTCAAATGACCTGTAAAATAACATTTTTGACGCGTCCCGAAAAATAAACAGTTTGAGTATATCAACCGCACCGACGATGAAGAAGTCTCATATCAGCGATTGGACCTTCAACATGTGGAAGGGGAAATTTTTCCCTTTCCTCCATGAAATTACAAGGAGAAAGGGTAAAAACTTCTTCATCGTCCGTGCGGTTGATATAGTCAAACACTTTAATTTTTCGCGATGTCAGACGATTGCTCTACGCGCACGCACAGACCGTGCCAAGGACGCATTGAAAACACTATGCAAAAACACACAATTTGTTTTACTTTGAAACTCACTTATTTTCACATACTTTCAGGTATACTAGGTATAGATACCAAATTCAACACTTCAATTTGCCATTTTCATAAAAAAACTGTAAATTTCTATTCATTTACGAAAATGTGATGGTCGAAAAAATCCTCAATATTCGGTCTTCTACTGCTGCTTTTTTTCGACCATCACATTTTCGTAAATGAATAGAAATTTACAGTTTTTTTATGAAAATGGTAAATTGAAGTGTTGAATTTGGTATCTATACCTAGTATACCTGAAAGTATGTGAAAATAAGTGAGTTTCAGAGTAAAACAAAATGTGTGTTTTTGTATAGTGTTTTCAATGCGTCCTTGGCACGGTCTGCGCGTGCGCGTAGAGCAATCGTCTGACATCGCGAAAAATTAAAGTGTTTGACTATATCAACCGCACGGACGATGAAGAAGTTTTTACCCTTTCTCCTTGTAATTTCATGGAGGAAAGGGAAAAATTTCCCCTTCCACATGTTGAAGGTCCAATCGCTGATATAAGACTTCTTCATCGTCGGTGCGGTTGATATACTCAAACAGTTTATTTTTTGCGACCCGTCAAAAATGCTATTTTACAGGTCATTTGAATTAGTTGTTTTACTAATTGCTATTTATTGATCACACCCAAAAATGAGTTTTTTGGAAACTTTGACACTCTAATTTATCATTTTTATGAAAAAAGCTGTCCAATGGTAATTTTTGTGAGAAAAAAAGCTCTTTGAAAAATGTGATTTTTGTGCTTTGTTTGTTTACATGTTGGTTTGTTTACATTTCACAACTTGGACATGCCCTTAATAATAGAACGTCTAACGTCCTTCCGGCAGGACCAAAAATACTCAGGTGAGTCCGTCCGAAATCGCTAAATAAAACTAACATGGACTAACATAAACACAAAATAATATATATATATATCGTTGGAAAGGTGATGAAACAAGCTTTCAGCTCATGTTAATGTCGAGCTTGTAAGTTCAAACCAAAAAGCAGGGTAGCTTAAAGAAGTTGAATTTTCCAAAAACTCATATAATTTTTAGTCATAAAATGAGGAAACCCGGTCCTGCTGGCAGGACGCTTTTCGCTTTGTTTAAAAGGCTACCAAGCCTAGGCTTATAAATTTAGAAACTTGATATTAACATCGTTGGAAAGCTTGTTCATTACCTTTCCAACGATATATTCGTTTTTGTATTTATCTGCTTCCATATTTATTTTATAAAGCAAATTTGAAGAGAGTTTTTATTCAGTTGGCCGCAATTTTGCTGATTAACATTAAAAAAGAAATTTTTTTAAATTAAACAAATAGGTTTCATTCTTTGAACGTTTCTGAAGAAAAAGAGACTAAACCGGCCAAAATGTATTGATTTTTGTGGATTTTACATTAAATTTACGAAAAAATGTTTTTTTTACTTTTTAGAAACAGCAAGTTTGAGGGCTTTGAAAAATGGTTTAATATTATTATTTTAGAAAGTCAAATATATGGATTATTTCGTTCCGGAAAAGAAAAATTGAATTCCCTTTTTTAAAAAAAAAATTTTAATTTTTAACTTATTTTAAACAAACAACTTTATTTAATCATTAAAACTAACTGAAAATTGAAGTAAGTTGTACCCTTACCAAAAAAATCATTTTATAATTAACCCTCCATCCGTCGCATGGTGAGAAGTTTCCTCACTCAGTTTCTCTTTTTATTTATAACTTTTAAAATACAAAAAATAAGAAATTCATATTCTCAGTACCTTTCGCAAAACTCTTCTTCTTTATTTTAAAACAATTTCTGTGTTTTTATTAATTTTGTTGTTTTTGTAATTGAATTTTTAAGCAGCACATGTGAAAAATTTTTGCCGCAAAGTGAGGAAACTTTTCACCGTGCGACTGACCGCGTATACTCGATTTCATTTGTCATTAACTTTTTATTTAAATAATTAACAGAAAATGAAAGCTAATTTTACTTGCAATAGGTTGTTTGGAAATTATAATGAACATTCCAAAAAAAATTTGGCATTTTATAACAATTTTTTATTACTTTATGATGGGTGAGAAGTTTCCTCACCTGCGAAGGATCGCGTTACAATAAAAGATGCGACGGATGGAGGGTTAATTTATAGTACACCGGACTTAATTTCAGATCCAATAGTATTAATAAAAAATTAGATGAAATTAACTTCTAATAAGCTCCACCTACAGCTAACTGTAAGTCTGCCGAGGCTGAAACAGGTGATTGTGACGTCACAAGGGACGCAATTTGCAAACGTAAAAAGCCTGAATAGCACATCACGTCGCCAGCTAGTCTGCGTTATTTCTATAGGAAATATTATTTTATTGATAGATATCATAATATATATGTGCATCAGCATTTAATTTTATATATCTCAAAGAGAGAAATTTCGACTGATATTTCTATATAATAATTGCTGTTTGTAATAAGAAACTAAATGTGACATATATTTATCATAATAAAATTAAAAAATATTAAAAATAATAAAATAATAATAATAACAATAATAATTAATATAATTTTGTACAGTTAAAAACATAGCTTACCAATTTCGGATCCTTTTTATTTAAATGGTACAAATGTAGGTGAAAACGAGTGTTAAGTGCGTATTTGTACACACATATATAAAACTTAATTCGAATTTTACACTTTTCTTTACAGAAATTTTGGTCGTAATTTAGGATTGTTTTCATACTAAGTTTATACTGACAGATAGTCTATAGCGCAACTGAATTTTAGCTAGCTTTTAATATTAGACTAAATAAAAGTCCTTAATCTAGCTAAATTTCAGCCTTCTTACTAGTTTACAGTTGAATTTCAGTTCATCTGACACCTTACTTGTATCAATAAAGGAGTATTCTTTTTAAACTTATAATCATAACCGAGATTCAGCCAATATGGTCTACTTCCGTTTACGTCTTGAAAAAAGACAGATTTCTGGCTTACAGGAAGACTTTGTTTTTACAGTGTAGTCGTTTCGTCGTTTGGTCGTTTCGTCGGATTCGTCGTTCGGCAACATATATGGGTGATTTTCAAATAACTGTGATTTTTTTGAATAAGACATTTTTCTGCTAAAATAGTGAATCAAATTTGACTTTCATTACATATTCCAGTACATTTTTGTTATTAAAGTATATGTCCAAAAGGAAACTACAAGATTTTGAATATTTCCAAAGTTACGATGGAAAACGCAAAGAAAATGCAAAAGTTACATGCCACGGACCTGACATTTTTCCACGGTCCTGACATGTGTGTCACAGTTAAAACACGTAAAAAAATTAAAAAATGAATAAATATTTTCTTTTCAATGTTTGCACTTTAAAATAATGCCAGTAGAAGTCAATTAAAAATAAAATTGAGTAATAAAATCACGATGACGTTACCATGTGTCGGTAGAAAGTAATTAACAATTTAAAACATGAAAAAAGTGCTCGTGTACGTGGAATATCATTATAATAAAAATATTTTTTTATGTAAAGCATCTGGTTAGATTTGGCCTACAAAGTACTTAAAAGATAGTTTCAATACTTGCTCACGTGAAAATTTCAGAACAAAATTTTTAAAAAAGTTGTACCATGGACCTAACAATTCAACCTTATTTTCTTAATTTTAACTATGATAATGTTAATATTAATGAACTGAATATTAAGTATCTTTAAGAAGAGACTTCTATTAAGTGATTTATGAAGTGAGTGGCAAAAAATAATGATTTTATTAGACATTTATCTATGGGGACATGCAAATATGACAGTTATTTGAAAATCACCCATATAGATATACATCGGTTCATCGATCGGAAACATATAAAACAAACACATACACTCTTATATATACACTAAACACATACACATGTATACTCACACATATACACTAAACACATACACATGTATACTCTCACATATCCACACAATACATACTCATGTATACTCACACATATACACACAATACATACACATGTATTTATTATTAACTATTAGGGTTGCAGCCGCTTAGCAGCCGCTGACGCTTGGATAATTCCTTTACGTCCCCAAAGTCCTACTAAACCGCCTGACCTTAGCCCAAAGCCCCTTCCATAGAAACAGGACCGCGGCCAGTCCTTTAGTAGCGATTGCTGTCTCCTCAAGGAAGTAACAACCTGTAATCTGATATCGTTCCCTTACCAAAGCAGGGCATCGACACAGAATGTGAGCTGAGGTTTCGTTTTCCTCACCACATTTACGGCATTTGGGATCCTCTACGATGCCCATCTTATGCCTCTGATAGCGTAAATCTCCATGGCCAGTTGGGATGTCGTAACATATCGTTTCAAAGCGCAAATGGCTGACTTGCTGTCCGAAGCAATATAGATATTTCTATCCTGGCAGCGCTCTAGAGCGTCAAAAGCATCGTAGAGAATCGCTACAATTTCGGAATGTAAAACAGTAGTGATGGTTCCCAAACTATATGTGAGAGCCACCCCCACTGCTTCTTGATAGACACCTGTGCCTGCGCCAATTCTTCCCTTCGATCCGTCCGTATATCAGACAATAGCATCTCTGGGAAGAAGGGACGGCCCATCATGCCAATCCTCTCTATTAGGTATACTTATTCTATACTTTTTGTCAAAGAGGTAAAGTGGAGTCACCTTATCTCTAATTATATTGAGAATGGGTTTTTCCACCAATTTGCTGTGGAGACGCCATTTGCCAACTTCCCTACTGCCTCTGTCCCCACCTAATCTCAGGGCAGCTTTTGCCGCCTCTGCTTTAATGATCAGGGGTAAAGGTTCCAGTCCCAGAAGAGCACCAAGGGCTATCGTGGGCGTAGTGCGCACAGCACCAGTGATGCTCCCCAGGACCAGCCTCCTTACGCCCTCCAACCGGTCTTTTGCCGTTTTAAGTTCAACTCTGCTCCACCAGACCACAGACGCATAGGTCAGCCTAGGAAGCAGAATCGATTCGTAGATCCACAAAAGCGTATCCGGTTTAAGACCCCAGCTACATCCTATAGCTCTCCTACATTGCCATAGAGTAGCTGTGAGTTTATTACACTCTCATCCAAGTGTTCTTTCCAAAGAAGCTTACTATCCAAGATGACTCCTAGGTACTTCGCTTTCTCTGTGAATTGGAGTTCTTTTCTAGCCAGTTTTAGCATACATGTGGCTTTCCACTTATATCGTCTGGTGAAAATAACAACTTCCGTTTTTGCTGGATTGACTGACAAACCAGTTTGTCAGCACCATCCATCTAAGAAATTTAACGCCTGCTGCACCACACCCAGTAATACATCCAGATGAGGACCGCGAACGATTAATAAGATATCGTCCGCATAACCACTCGCATGAAATCCCTTCTCACTGAGGAGTCTTAGCAGTTCATCCACTACCAGACACCAACGTAAGGGCGATAGAACTCCTCCCTGAGGAAATTCAAGATTTAACTATTCCTCGAAGGGTTGAGCTCCCTTTAGTTGTTAATAGGTTCCTGTTACCCAACATGTGACAGGTCCAGTCAACAATGGTTGTGGGAATACCATGAGAGATCATGGCTTCCTTTATAATCTCCGAGGAGGTATAATTGAAAGCTCCCTCTATATCCATGAAAACACCCACTGCGAAACCCTTATCCTGTAGCTGTCCATCTATCAAGTTAACAGCTCTGGCAAGGGCTGATTCTGTAGAACATCTGTTCTATAGGCATGCTGATCTCTATGCAAAGGATTTTGCTTTAAGATCTCACTGCGAATGTATCTATCCACTAATCATTCAACCAACTTCAGAATGAAAGATGTTAGGCTAATTGGACGAAAATCCTTTGGTGAGGTATATCCGTTCCTGCCAGCCTTTGGTATGAAGACGACTTTAGTGCCCCTCCACGCTTTTGGGACATATCCAAGAGTTAGACTTGCCCTGACAAGCCTTACCAACGGTCCGACCGCCTGATCCATCGCCCTTTGCAAAAGGACAGGGAAAACGCCGTCTGGTCCGGGAGACTTATAAGGGCTAAAGGATTCCACGGCCCACCTGACCCTCTCGGCAGTCACGATTCCATTAGCCAACTGTCTCCGCGGCCTATATTCAGCCTGCGGTAGTTTACTCAGAGCCCAAGAATCGGGACCGCCCTTCTCAGACCTAGAAAAGCCTGGGAAATGGGTCTGGACCAGGTGAGCCAAAGTCTCCTCGTCCGACTCGGCAAATCCTCCGTTAGGCAGTCTTCAGGTGCCTAAAATTGCATCTGGGTTTTTTTGAAAGCAGTTTGTCTAACCGCGTTGCCTCTTTGCCCTTATCGATGCTGGAGCAGAAGGCAGTCCAGCTATCCTGTTGTGCCTTCCTTATTTCATTTCTATAGTTGTCCCTCATTTTTGCATATGTGGACCAACTGTCAGCCGTGCGGTATTTTTTAGCACGTTTAAATAACTTCCTGGTCTCTTTTCTGAGGTTTTCTAGCCTCTCATTCCACCAGTAGGTCTCTTTTTCCGAACGAACTTTCGTTGGTTTGCAGCTGTTCTCAAAAGCTGTTATTATGGCTGTTGTAAAAGTACCAGCCACCTCATCCAGGGTTTCATGATCTCTAATCCTGCCTGGTAATACAGAAAGTGTCTCCTTCTGCTCTGCGCTGTATTTAGCCCAATCCGTTTTCCTGGGATTACGAATCCACTTGGTTTCCGAAGGGACCACAGCCTCCAGCTCGAAGACTATCTGTAAATGATCAGAAAGTGAAGGTTCATTTACACATGTATACTTGTATATATAATGTACCCAAAAAAATTGTTTTGGCTTTTTCGAAAATAAGTTTAATTTAAACATATTTTGTTATTGAATTAATTTTAATTTGTATCAAACGAAATTTACTATGCATTGAATCAAAATTATTATGTTTAAATCAAACATAATTTTTGGTTGACTGTATGACTAAGATAATGATGTTTGATTTAAATATATTGTTTTCTCAGTAAAAATTTTATTTATTTTTTTATAATAGTTATTGCTAAATGAATTTTTTGCAACTTTTTAAACAAAATTTAATTTCTTCTAAATGAATAAACGAATTGTAATAAATCAAGCTTGAATATTAAGGGGATAAGATATACTTTCGTTTAGAATTAGAGACTTTTTAAAGAGTTTATTTTTGAATAATTATTTAACAAATTTGTTATGAACAAATTTTTTTAAATTTTCTGCGCCTTTGAAAAATTTGATAAAAATTTCAACATAATTAAAACTATTAGAAATCAAAATGTATAGTACAACAAGACTATACTTAGTTTTTAATCAATTTTATGGTTACATAAATGTTAACTGGAGAGTATTTTGTTTATTTCGTAGATGCAAACAATGTTTTAATTCAGAAAAACATCAAACTTGCATCTCCGCTGCAATATAATTTTGATTGTAACTTTTCGAAAATTGTACCTCGAATAAATCTTTTCAACGAATTTTGATTTCTTATAGTTTTAATTTTATGTTGGAATTTTCAAAAAACATTTAAAAGACACAAAACATTTAAAAAAATTATTTTTTTATAAAATTTAATAATTATTCAAAAATAAACTCTTTAAGAAGTCTCTAATTCTAAACGAAAGTATAATTATTTTATCCCCTTTATTTCCCCGCTTGATTCATTTAAATCGGTTCGTTCATTTAGGAGAAATAAAATTTTGTTTAAAAATGTGCAAAAAATTCAATTTGCCGTAACTTTTATAAAAAAATATTTTTATTCCTGTTTTTTAGTAAACACATTCCTAAAGTTAAATAGAAATTTTTTTTCCAGCATTTCGATTTAAAAAATATACTTTTTATTTTTAGGAAAAATTTCACGAATTCTGACCAAAGTAATTCGAATTTGCTAAAAATATTGCTAAATATTCCATACTAGAAATTGATTTTTTCTAAATCTTTTTGAGAAATGAGTATAATGGGCCAAAATTTTCTTTATTTTCTTCATTCGATTGTTGAACTACCCAACTATTGCTATTTTTGGTAGTGAAAAATGCGAATAGTAATTATTGCAGTATTCACTTTCAAAAATTGCAGTAAGAATTTTAATTTTTACATCGTCATTGTAATTTTCATTAAATTTTGTATTACTTTTTACATTCAGTATGTTGTAAATATTACTTGTAGAAATTTTAAAGTTTTACTTTTTAACTTTTTGCTCAAAAAAGTAGTAATCCGTATCACTACCACGCACACCTGAGTATGTGATCACGTCACTACTGTCATGCGCAGCGAAATAATATATTAAGGTTATATATTGTTATAATAATCATTGATGCTAATACTCCCAAAGTTCTATATTTCAAAGTGTGCAATTTCAGTTTTACATTATAGTATATTACGATACTAGGCCAGAAACTTGGATTTCCTGGCCGGCGCATTTCACGCTCGTCAGGGCATCAAAATTTCTAGCCATGTGTCGTATACTATTTTTCTTTATCCCCAGCCGAAAGTACGTTTTAATAATTATTATTTAAGTTTTTTAATAGTTTTTTGAGGTGCTAGTTTTCTTTAACATTATATTTGAACTAATACTTATACGGACTGCGATCGCCCGCCCGACTTTTGCAAAGGCGAGGCGAAGCCGAGGTTTTGCTGGTCGGGCGGGCATAAAATCAAATAATGTGTAGAAATTCACAAAAATAAATTTAAAAATGTTTTACGTATGTTAAAAAAAAGTCTAAAATCAGAAATTAATTGAAATTTATATTTATTTAAACAAGCAGAACATTATTTCTTATTGCAGAAATTTATATTTATTTAAACAAGTAAAAAATTATTTCTTATTGCAATCACATGAAGTGACGTTGAAGACACAATTGTTAAAAGTACAATTTTTGAACTTTAAACGATCTTTTTTCAGTGTTGTACCTATGTCATCGCTATTTTGGTTGTCCAAATCTTCTTTACCTCCTCTGTTTATTGGTAGCTGAACAGTTGATTCTTTTTCAAATTTTAATTTTATTCCCGGTTTAGCAGAAAACAATTTACTACTGCCCATTAATTGTTTATTTTGATTTATAACTGGTAGAATTATTGGTTTTTTGTTTGCAGTAGTAAAACCACTTTCTACATCTCCACCTAAATAGAAATTTTTTGTGATAAAAAATTCGATTTTAGTGTATTTTTATAACAAAATAAGAATTCTTTGGCTCACTAGGAGTTGGGTCAAGAGTTTTAGGACAGAAATCTTCCGGAAAATCCGACCAATTCAAATTAAAATCAGATTTTTCATTTTCCTTTTCGGAATTTATCTTTACAGTAGTCGATGGTCTTGATCGTTTAATTGTGCTTATGATATTGTTATTTTGTTTATCTAAATCATTGTTCTTTTCTCTTTTTCTATTTTTTGATGGCTGAACAATTGCTCGATTTTCACAATTTAATTTAATTCCAGCTTTACTAGGAAAAATTTTACTGCTTCCAATATGCTTATTTTGATTGGTTACTGGCATAATTATTTTCGATGTACTTGCTGCGGTAGAAGCACTGTTTACCATCCCTGAAATGAGATATTACAAATTTAAAGTGGTGTAGTTTTTTTGAATAAATTGTAAGAAGAAATTTTCGTAATATTAATATTTTTTCACTTACTTGGAATTCGGTTCAAGTCATTTGAAAGAAAATCGTCAGAAAAATCTGTCCAATGCAGATTGTAATCGACTTCAACATTTTCGATAATTACTGGCAAACTTTTCGACGATTTTAAGGGAGTATTTTTCGCAGCTTTTTGAACAATATCATCAAATATCATTTGCCTATTGTGCATTGAGTTTTCAATGTAACCCTGAGCTATTAGATCGGACCCCCATCTCCCCAGCTGTTTCACCATTTGCATGTTCGCACCAGAATCGGAAAGAAGCGTTGCCGATGTTCGTCGAAAGCAGTGACCAGTATACTTTTTCGCATTTGGCAATTGTAAGTAGGACGCAATTTTTTCAGGTACTTCATCTATTTTATGTCTCCCAACAACTTGGCGGTAACATTTACCCTCTTGGTACCTGACGAAAAATCTGTCGCTGAATTGATCATTTGGTCTCAATGAAATATAATTCTTCACTTTATTGTAGAAAAGAGTTCCGATAATAAATTGTCCTGCGTACTCGTTCTTGTTAAAATTTATCGACACTAAATACTTATTGCCTAAATCTTCTACATCTTCAACTTTATTATTCGTAATTTCGTCGCAGCGTAGACAGCCGCAGATTCCGAATATAAGTACGACCTGCAAACATGAAAACCAATGTAATTGAACGAAGATCATATTAAGTGTAGTATTATTTAGAAATCAGAAAGTAAACAATTATTACCTTCATAGATAAATAAATATAATCTGGAGCTTCGTTCATAAATTTCATGATTTGATTCCATCTTAAGACAAGCGATTTTTTTGGTTTATAACCTTTGGCATTTATTTTTATAATGCTTTTCAAATTTAAAAAATTGCTGATATCAATATTGTCTTTTACGTTCAAAGTCTTTCGTAACATGCTCCAAATACTCCACAATATTGGTGGTTTTAGTTTTTCTTTTAATTGATTGAAATAGACAATTAAATTGTTTTCTTCCGATCCGGATAGAAAATTTTTATTCTCCTCTCGCCACTTTTTGTATGTGTTGTAAACAAGCAGGTAACGATCCGAAGATTTTTTTGGTAGTGTTTTACTTTGTACAATAATTCCTGCCTCTTTGTCAAAGTTTCTCAAAATTTCTTCTTCACCTGAAGAACCTTCCGACGAGGAGTTTTCCATTTTCAAGGGTTTGTACTTCTTTATACACTACAAATTCGAAACTTGAGGTTTTGTTTAATTCACGTGTCAACACGGGATATGCAATTTGCGTTGTTTTGTGGTTGCTATGCTACGGAGCCACGAAAATCTTATAACCAATTAGCGCGCATGTTAGTTCGAACAGGCCACAAAAGCCGGTGTTCCCGGATAAAAATTGAAAAGGGAAGATCGTACTTTCGGCTAGGGGATACAGAAAAATTATTTATAACATTTATTGAAATAATTCTTTTTTATTTTGTACAAAATGAGAATAAGAAATGTAAGAATAATAATCTAATAATTTAATAATTAAAATAAATAATTTTAAATTAAATATACTGTCCCTTATTATTATTATTATTATTATTATTTTTTAAAAAACAAGTTTAGGAGAGGAAAAAATGCTTTTACGCACTTGCTTGTGTGGGACTCAACCACGTCCTGTGATAATACCACACTAAAACAACCTCTCCCAATTCTTGCTTTACATACTCTAATCCACTTTTGCTCCTTCTGTCCTAGAAGGTAAGCAAAAGCGTCATTCTTCTACTCGCTACATTTTAATTGACTGTTCTTTGGATTATCATGTCCATTGCCGCCGATGTTCTTACGCGGCCGACATGAAATTACGGGATGCTTTTTTAGAGCTACCTTCAGTAAATTACAAAGAACAGTGCTGTCGGACAAGGTATAGAGAATTCAGAAGGACTGGTTTCTGCATTCGACATGCCAATAAATTGGCCTGACGCTCGCAGGCGCAGGTCGGAATCTTCTTAAGTTGGTTAACGAATGAAGACTTCATTCCTCCTAAACAGCCGAGGATCAGAACAATCAATTGGATTTTGTATCCTGGATGCATCCTGCTCAATTCAAATAATAATTCTTGATATTTGGTCCGTTTCTCATCCTCCTTCTTATTAATGTTACTCTTCGCAGGAGCCGAAAACTCAACAACATAAATGATCTTACTTTTATGATCCTGGATGACTATATCAGGCTTAGTGGCTCTGATACGATGGGTGGTTGGGAAAGAAAAATTCCAGTAGATCTTGCACTGGATATTTTCCACAACGGACTCTTGATCCACTTGGGCATACGGCAGAATGGGTACCCCATCTACACCGTACTGGTGACGAAGGTTATCATCTTCTTCACATATAAAACCTTCTGTGCAGCATTGTGTTTTTCTATATACCTGTTACATGCATAAACCGGACAGGCGCTAAATATATGACCGAGTGTCTCCGGGTATTGCTTGCATGCACGACAGTTGGAATTGACAACAGGTATATGCATTACACGACTGCTGTACACTAAAGTATTAATTGCTCCATTCTGACAAGCGAACAAAAAAACCTCTGTTTCCGATCTCAATCCAGAAAGTTTAAGGAATGCAAAAGACAGGCCCTCAGACAAACCCATTTCTCTGATGGTATTATAAAATTGTCCATGAACAGGCTTACCAACATGGTTTCCTAATAGAAATACCCGTTCCGCATCTTTCACGTGTCTTTTAAGCATCAAAGGTGGTAATGATGCTATTCCATGCTCTGCATTACTTGCATCAAATCTGAGATTAAGTTGCCGCCCTATTTGCCGCTTCATATAAAAATGCCTCATTATTAGCAATTTAATGATGATGGACAAACTGCATTAAAGGATCCATACTATTCATCACTGAGCAAGCCGCAGCCAATACAATACGGCGATGAAGACACTCTAAACTTAGTAACCCTCTTCCTCCCTGATCTCGTGGAAGGTAAATTCGAGTTACGGAAGACCTTGGATGATGGCATCGATGTTCTGTCATCATCCTGCGTGTCTGTCTATCTAGAACCTTCAGCTCATCCACATTCCATCTAACAGCTCCAAATGTATAGAGTATTAAGGGTAAGTCCAAGTTGTGAAATGTAAACAAAGCAAAATGTAAACAAACGAAGCACTGAAATCACATTTCGGAAACAGCCTTTTCTCCCACAAAAATTAACATTGGACAGCTTTTTTCATAAAAATGATAAATTAGTGTGTCAAAATTTCCAATGAAATCAAATTTCACTATAAGCAATTAACAGTAATTACTAAAATAACTAATTCAAATGACCTGTAAAATAGCATTTTTGACGCGTCGCGAGAAATAAACTGTTTGACTATATCAACCGCACTGACGATGAAGAAGTCTCATATCAGCGATTGGACCTTCAACATGTGGAAAGGGAAATTTTTCCCTTTCCACCTTGAAATTACAAGGAGAAAGGGTAAAAACTTCTTCATCGTCCGTGCGGTTGATATACTCAAACACTTTAATTTTTCGCGACCTGAGACTCTGCTTCTCTTTTCGCATGCGCAGACCGTACTAAGAATGCATTAAAATCACATTTTTCGTACAGCCTTTTCTCTCACAAAAATTAACATTTTTTCATTTTCACAAAGGAAATGATTCATTAGAGTGTCAAAGTTTCCAATGAAATAATTTTTGACCAGGAGGAATAAAAAGCAATTACTAAAATAACGAATTAAAGTGACCTGAAAATAGCATTTTTGGCACGTCGCGAGAAATAAACTGTTTGACTATATCAACCGCACGGACGATGAAGAAGTTTTTACCCTTTCTTCTTGTAATTTCATGGAGGAAAGGGAAAAATTTCTATTTCCACATGTTGAAGGTCCAATCGCTGATATGAGACTTCTTCATCGTCGGTGCGGTTGATATACTCAAACAGTTTATTTTTCGCGACGCGTCAAAAATGCTATTTCACAGGTCATTTGAATTAGTTATTTTAGTAATTACTGTTAATTGCTTATAGTGAAAATTGATTTCATTGGAAACTTTGACACACTAATTTATCATTTTTATGAAAAAAGCTGTCCAATGTTAATTTTTATGGGAGAAAAGGCTGTTTCCGAAATGTGATTTTAGTGCTTGGTTTGTTTACATTTTTGTTTGTTTACATTTCACAACTTGGACATGCCCTTAAAGGAATGGCTAATACATTTGTGGCCTGTATTTTATTCTTCCCTGATAATTCAGATGACCAAATCTTCCCGAGAAGAATTCGATATTTAGTTTGAAGATTAATCTTGAGCCCATTCACATCCTGAGTTTCCGAATGTGGAATTCCAAGATACGCGTAAGTTTCTCCTTCTCCAAGATGATGAATGGTGTTGCCACTAACAAGCTGAAGGTCCTCACAGTCACCCAATGCTCCAGATGTTTCTAGTCTTCCTCTATTTATATGGACAACAGCACATTTATCAAGCCCAAAGCTCATTCCAATTGCTCTGGAATACTTGTACACTGCAGATACTAGTATTTTTAATGACTCCTTACTGGAGTTATAGAGCTTAAGATCGTCCATATAAAAAAGGTGATTAATCTTATGAACTCTATCTCTTGGCTTGCCACACAAGTATCCGGAGTGTTTTTCCTGAAGCACAACAGACAAAGTCGAGAGAAATACAAAACAGTAGAGGACTAAGGGAGTCCCCTTGGAAAACTCCTCTTTTGTAGGTGATGACACCAGTCGTAACCTGCTGTTTGTTTGATGTTATTACAAACTTTGTTCTCCATAGGAGCATAAGATCTCCCATGCATCTCACAATGTCCGGATGTACCGCAAGGCACTCAAGAGGCTTAATAATAAGCTCATGACTGGTGGAATCAAACGCTTTACGGTAGTCAATCCAGGCCATAGACAGGTTTCGTCGATAAAATATCGAGTTCTCCCTACAACCTGCTAGGCCTTTCTTGCATCCTCGTTGTTCACCTATTGCACTCCATACTGGCATACTCGCAATAACGTTTCTCACTTCCTCTTTAGTAATTGGTGGGCATTCATCCATATGGTGGTCAAGTCCTTGTCGAAGACAAAAGCTACGGAAAAGAGGCAAACATGCGTCTTCTTCATTCAGTGAATATGAGGTTTCATAGATCTTCTTCCAGAAGCTTTCAATCTCTTCGCGACATGGTGGTCTGTCAACAACTGATGATGTTACACCGAACAGGCGGGAAGGATTAGTTTCGAAAACATAGTTCTGTTTTATCCACTTAACCCGACGTTCCAGACGCTTTCTGATGACAACAAGAGAACGTATCTTCTCAGTCCAATGCTGCTTGATGGTCTGCAGTTTAGATTTATTCAAAGTGTGATGTAATTTTTTCAGAGATCGGGATATTTCCAAAACTCGAGATGTAAATCTCCGATTCGTTTCTAGGTAAAGAATCACACTTTGCAGTTGCAAAGCATTCCGTCTATCCACCCCAATCTTGAACTGAACCTGCCTAATTCGTTTGCTGATCTTGGCAACACTTTCTGAAATAGATTTCTTTTTACTTTCACGTACCAAGGTAACTGCCCTTTCGTAGACTGCACAGTTTAATGTCCAGAGATCTACATCCTCAGGAAGTAATGAAAGTTCTCTATTCACTTCAGCCAGGGTGGCTTGGAACAAGCCATGTTCATGTTTATGGAAATCTTAAGATGTATTTTAGTTTCCCTTGTTCCAATACTTTCATTCTCGACTGTCTGTAAAGGTGTTGTTGTAATAACTGATCGTATGTTTTCAGAGGGTTCTTATTCTTCTCGTAAAACTTCATGACCCTTTCTTCGCAAAAAGGATACCTGATCTCGCAAGTATTGAGGCTTCATATGAGCATACTGGGGATGTATATTGCTCCATCTCTCATGAAGCCTCAACATGTAACCTCTTTGCTCCGGAGAGCTGTTTTGCCAACAGTCTAAGATGTCCCTCCGAAGTGGGTCCGTCCATCTAAAACGTAAGCGAGTTTGTCCGTGGTCAAAGTCTGGTTGTTGCCTGGGTTCTATCCTGTCACCACTTAACTGAACCCTGGTCTGCATCCGAGTCAGACCCATTGTGGGTGGCGCTGCGCGTTACCGTAGTCGTAACAGCAAAAAACTCTGTGTGAGTGGTTAGCCCATCACAAAGTAGACAATTGTATCGGGTGTCAGGCCCTATCTGACGTTGGTCCGCCCCGGGTATTTGATTTCCCCGGTACCACCCATTTCTGGGAAGATTTCCCCTATCCGCCATCTGGGGAGGCGCTCGATTAGGATGTCAGAATCCCCACCTTAGATGGCACTCAAACACTTGACCAAGTAGATCAAGCATTTCCTTGGTGTTCGGAAGTGGGTATCTAACCTGATCCACCCGGTCAGGCACTTCTGTGATATTTGGCAACGAAAATTACCACATATCAAAGAGATCTCGATCTCTTATTATTATTATTATTATTATTAATATTATTGTAATATTATTGTAATATTTTAGTATAAAATTACAGTAATCTTACAGTAAATTTTTCAAAGCAAAATTAATTTAACATTCCAGTGCTATTGCTCGAGCATGTAAGGTAGTTTTACGTTTTTCTATTATGGTAATATTACAGAGTAATGTTCAGATAAAATTAGAATAATTTTATAATTTAGAAAATAACATTTAACCAAGCTGGACTCGAACCCTGAACCTTGTGTACAGCAAGCAAGAGTCTTATCAGTGAGACAATCTTACTTGAACTTATTGAACACAAGGTTCATGGTTCGAGTCCAGACTTGGTGAAATGTTTTATTTCTAAAATAAAAAATTATTCTAATTTTATCTGTATATTATATTAATATATAATTAATATAATAATATTCCCATTAATTTACCGTAATTGTTCAACATAATATTATCTCCAGGCGGACATTTTGATATTCCAGTAAGATCACTGTTATATTACAGTGCAGATTACGAATCTCCAGTGTAATATTACAGTGATGTCACTATAGCCTTACGTGCTGTTTGGGATCTGTTTTGCAATTTTTATATAAGCGTGTAATGTTAAAGTAATGTTACTGTCATGTTACAGTAATATTAATGGTTCATATTACCCATCAGACAGTAAAAAAAATCAGACAGAGAAGCAGGCGCAACGCGCCTACATCATAGGGTTTCGTGGCCTAAAATGACAAAAATGATGATAATGATAATGAATGAATAAAAAAAATAAATAATAATTTATTTAGAAATTTTTTTTTTTAATTAATTGTTTTAAAATTTTAATGAAGTAATTGGTATACCATAGCAACGGTTGCCATAGCAACGGTTGCCAAGGCAACGGCTGTTATGACAACCATTAACATAGCAACGGTTGCCATGGCAACGGCTGTTAAGACGTAAGACTTAGGACTTAAGACCTTCTTATACCGAAGTTGCCATGGAAACGGTTGTTAAGACTTAAGACTTAGGACTTAAGACCTTCTTATACCGAAGTTAAGTCTTAAGTCTTAGGACATAAGAACTTAAGACTTAAGACTGAATACTTAAGACGTAAAAACTACGGACGGACACCGAAGTCTCGCTATAAGGGTTTTGGCCCTTGGCCACGAAACCCTAAAAAGTATTAAAAATTTTTTTATAAATGTAAATACAATAGTAAAATTTAATATGACTATAATATTACTGTAATGTTACATTTATACACTGAGAAACTTTGTATACTAGTTTGTGATAAACTCACTATGTGTTTTTAGTAAATTAACTACTAAAGTGGGAAAAACTACGATGGTATCAATATTTCGTAGTCTGACTATTAAAACACGGAACAGAACCAGACTTTTAAAATTTAGTAGTCAGTTGATGAAAATTAAAAATTCATGATTTCACTAAAAAACAATGTCGAATGTCAGTGACAGGGGCAGACTGTCGCCATCTCATACTAATAAGTCAGGTAGAAATCTATTTGACCTATGACGATTCATAACTTATTTGAACGCAACCTAATCTAATGCCTAAAATACTGATAAAGTAACGCACACTTTAATCGACGGAACGCAAATACAATTCATAAAAAGAAAGTAAGTCACTGCTTTTACATACTAACCCAAAACATTGTATTGACACTTGGGAGAAAATTTGTTAAATGCTGTATTATATAATATTTTTTTGTTAAATAAAATTCATAAAATCAATTACATTTAAAATTAACTCATTTAGTCCCAAATGTCCGTTTTTTTAGTACAAGTTCGAGCTTCCCGTTCTACGAGTTCCGGTTTTTAAAAAAATCGAGACAAAGGTTTTCTTATGGATTTGAGTGTCCTCTTTCAGAATCTGGAAAAAATTTCAATTTTGACTTCATGATAAAAAGTTATAATTGTTTAAACAAAAAAAAACCCGTTTTTTAGTGTTTTTTTTTCTTTAAATGCAGATTACTTAATTGAAATCGGCTTGGGAAAAATCTGGAACATCAAAATATCGCGTCCAAAATGTTAGGACTATCAAATAGACATATTGCCAAAAACAACTTTTTACAAATTTCAAAATGGCGCCTCAATAATAGCCTGCAAAATATGCAAATTTGGAAAAATAATTTTAAAAAATTTTAACTCTACATTTTATTTACTTTTATGCTTCATTTAAATAAAATAATGCTGTTTCAATAAAAAATATTGTTTTTTGATGTTATTTAACAATCTTATAAACAATTATTATAAACAATTTGAAAACTAAGAGCCAAAGTGGATGTAAAAAATTTATTTTCATCAATTCTTTTTTTTGGGGAAGGTAAAAATGGATATTGAAAGTAAATAATTTGATTCAAAATTATTTTGCAATGTTTAAGAATGTTATAAACGATTTTGCAAAAAATGAAATAGAATGGTAGAAATTTTATTTTTTTAATTTTATTATGCTTTCTGGTTATCAAAATGTTGCATAAGGATTAAACTTTCATTTAACATTATTTGGCAATATTTAAAAATGTTATAAACAATTTTTATAAACAATTTTGCAAAAAATGAAATAGAATGGTAGAAATTTTATTTTTTTAATTTTATTATGCTCTCTGGTTATCAAAATGTTGCATAAGGAATAAACTTTCATTTAACATTATTTAGCAATATTTAAATATATTATAAACCATTTTTATAAACAATTTTGCAAAAAATGAAATGGAATGGTAGAAATTTTATTTTTTTAATTTTATTATGCTCTCTGGTTATCAAAATGTTGCATAAGGATTAAACTTTTATTTAACATTATTTAGCAATATTTAAAAATGTTATAAACAATTTTTATAAACAATTTTCATAGAAAAAGAAGTTTAGAGTGAAAAGAAATATTTTTTTTCACTATTCACTTGGTTTGTCATTAGAATAGATATTTAAAAGACAAATCTTTGTCGTAATTATTTAAGATCTTTTACAATGTTATAAACAATTTTTATAAACAATTTTTATAAAAAAAGATGTTCAGAGTGGACAAAAATATTCTTTTCTTCACAACTAACTTTCTTTTGTCATTAAAAGTGGAAACTAAAGTATCTATTGTTTATAAAAAATTTGTAAACAACGTATAAAAATGTTGTAAATAATTCTTATAAACAATTTGCTAAATATGAGGTACCATCATGGAAAAAAAGCATTTTTTTATTATATAATACCTTCTTGTAATCAAATTCTTTGTTATAGATATAATCTTTCATTTATCATTATTCAGCAATTTTTAACAATATTATAAACAATTTTTATAAACAATATTCAAAATTGTTTATAAATTTTGGATAAACGGTCGAATCATCAGTTTTCATTTTCATGTTAGAATAAGTTAGTAGTAAAGAAAAAATTTGTTTCTTCTCTGAACATGTTTTTTTATAAAAATTGTTTATAACATTGTAAAAAAATTTTAAATAATTACAGACAAAGATTTGTCTTTTAAATATCTATTCTAATGACAAACAAACAAATAAAGAAAATCAAAACTTTTTTTCCACCCTAAACTGATTTTTCAATGACAATTATTTATAAAATTGTTAAAAATTGCTGAATAATGTTAAATGAAAGATTATATCTATAACAAAGAATTTGATTACAAGAAGGTATTATATAATAAAAAATGCTTTTTTTTCATGATGGTACTTCATATTTAGCAAATTGTTTATAATAATTGTTTATAACATTGTTAAATAACATCAAAAAACAATATTTTTTATTGAAGCATCATTATTTTATTTAAATGAAGCATAAAAGTAAATAAAATGTAGAGTTAAAATTTTTTAAAATTATTTTTCCAAATTTGCATATTTTGGCGGCTATTATTGAGACGCCATTTTGAAATTTGTAAAAAATTGTTTTTGGCAATATGTCTATTTGATAGTCCTAACATTTTGGACGCGATATTTTGATGTTCCAGATTTTTCCCAAGCCGATTTCAATTAGGTAATCTGCATTTAAAGAAAAAAAAACACTAAAAAAACGTGTTTTTTTTTGTTTAAACAATTATAACTTTTTATCATGAAGTCGAAATTGAAATTTTTTCCAGATTCTGAAAGAGGGCACTCAAATCCATAAAAAAAACCTTTGTCTCGATTTTTTTAAAAACCGGAACTCGTAGAACGGGAAGCTCGAACTTGTACTAAAAAAACGGACATTGGGACTAAATGGGTTAATAAGGTCAATTTTTGAAATGGACAGAATTATCATTATTATTTCGTAAAATTGTTTATCCTTTTGATTAAATTTCTATTCTTTGTAGAAATTTATAGCTAACATTTAGAATAAATATTTTTTATTAACTTAAAAGTTTATTTCTTGCATATATTGTGAAATATATATGTTAAAAAAAAGATTAAATTGAATAATTTTAAGTTAATAACTATGAAATCTTTTTTTTTTATTTTTTTACTCTCCCAGTAATATCAGGGTTCGAGGATCCAAATACAATGTTCTTATAACTAAATACAATAACGCTTAACCTATATTACAAAAACCTTAAAACTATTACAAGAACGCCAAACCAAATACGCAAGAAAAATTTTTTCTCTCTCTCTCCAGTGCCTGGGCTTCCGTTTCTTGTTTTTATTATGCCCATTTTGGCTTTCTCGTTATAATTAAAACGTGCTATACAAATCCCACCCACTTTATTAATTACCCCACATACATTTCTCTTCTCTCATCCAATTCTTTCATCCATCTCCCCCCCTGCCCACTTTCATCCAAAATCCATCTTATTATTTCCCCAATCCCCCATTCTTCCCCCCACTCACTCACGCCTCTTCCACACCTCTCCAACACATGACCCCAATCTTCCACCTCGCATCCACACACTCTACACATTTTCTCTTCATCCCCCACCCAGTATCTGCAATTTATTACCCCCTCCCCCATTCTATATCTTAATACCCTACTCCACTTTGCCCCCCGTCCACCGCTGGTTAGATATTTTGGCACACTCACCGCCTTCATCTTTCCGTACCACTTATTATACCTTGACTTACCTATTTTTTCCCACCTCTCTTCCGAATCTTTTTCCTTCCATCCCTCTTCCATTCCATCCTTTTCATTCTCTTCTCGCCTCCATCATCACCCCTTTTCTTTCCGCCTCCCATCTCGACATCTCTTTCGCCCCCCTTTCCTCCCTCCTTATAATAAGCTCTCTGCACCGTTGAGTCCACTGGTTTCCCCTTACCTGCTTTAATTTCTCTTCAAAACCCCAAGCCCTCCTCCTCTGTCTTACCAACATTTTTTCTTTACCTAATTCTTCCCTAAGCCTATACCCCGGACAACTTCTGCTTACCCCCATTGTCCATCTCAAATACCTCTCACTCATACTCTCCACTCTCTTTTTTTTCCACCCCCATATTTCAACCCCATTACATATTACCAATCATACTAGCACATCAAATAACCATACTCTCTTTCTCCAATCATTCTTAAACCTTCTTTTCCCAATCCCCCACACCTGCCCCAAAATCTTGCCCGCTTTTTCCAATCTTCTACTCACATGCAGCTCTAAACTTCCATTCGATTTAAACCAGAAACCTAAATAACAAAATTCATCCACTTCCTCTACACTCTTTCCATTCAACTTCCACACCTCAACCTCTCCACTCTTCCTATTCCTAAATCTCATAATCTTTGTTTTCTCTACATTCACCCACAGATCCTTTCCCCTTACATACTTTTCGAACTCTTTCATCAACAATCTCATTCCACTTTCGAACTCCGCCAACAGCACTATGTCGTCGGCGTAAGCCATCGAGTACACTCTCCCCTTTCCCAATACCACTCCTCCCTTCCCTCTTTCGCTCAATTTCTCCTCCAAATCCGACATTAATAGACTAAAGAGAATTGGACTCAACAAGCAGCCTTGCATTAACCCCCTCCCCATCCAAAAAATATCTCCGAAAACTTCCCCAATTCTCACCCTTGCCCTCACATCCTCGTACAGTTCCTTAATCCTCTCAATGAGACCTCTCTCCACCCATCTTTCCCGCAAAGTTCTCCAAAGCACTCCCCTGTTAACAGACGGGATCGCCGCCTTAAAGTCGACGAACAGTGCCACCAACTTCCCCTTCTTTTTACCCAGTTCCTTTCCCACCAGAAAATTTAGAGAGTATATGTGGTCCATCGTACCCATCCCTTTACGAAAACCTGCCTGACTTTGCGAAATCCCTCCAGCCTTGTCCACATTCTTTTCTAGCCTCCGCCTCAAGATCTCTGCGTACAACTTGTATCCCACTGGCATTAGAGTAATCCCTCTATATTCCTCCACCTTTTTCCCTTCCCCTTTCTTAATCAATGGCACGATTACTCCCGTTTTCCATCCCTCAGGCCATCCTTGTCCCTTCCACACCCTGTTAATCACTTCCCACATCACTTTCCTAATTACTTCCCCCCCGTACTTTAAACTCTCCGCTTCCATCCCGTCGAAACCAGCTGCTTTGTTCCTTTTCATCATATCGATGGCATTGTCCACTTCCTCCCTGCTTATTTCCTCCCCCTCTGTTTCATCTACCGCCGTTCTCCTTTCTCCCACCACTCTACCATCTACCCCCCACTGAGCTCCTTAAAATACCTCGTCCATTGCCCCATACTTATGCCCTTATCCACCCCTCCTATTCTTTTCCTTTTTCTATTTATTATTTCCCATTCCCTCCCTTCCCTCACAGCCACTTCTACCTATTCCAAAAATCTCCTTTTATCCTCTTCTTTTTCCGCTCTAACATCTTCTCGTGCTCACCTTATCTTCTCTTATACTCGTTTCTGTCAATATGCCCTTTCCTCCATAGTTTAATGTTTTCCTTCATCCTCTCCTTACTTATGTCGCACTCTTGGTCCCACCAGCCTCCCCTTGTGTTCCTCTTTCCTTCTTCCTTCGGCATCCCCTCCTTCACCCTTTTCATGACTCGCACCAAACTTTCAACTCTTTCGTTAACCCCCGCCTCCTCGTCATTTTCTATCCACTCTTCCTGCATCCTTTTTTCAAAAACTCTTAACTTTTCCACCGTCCACTTGCCCATCTTTTCTACTATATCCTTCTTTTCCCTCCTAGCTTCTTCTCTCCTTTCCACTTTTCCTTTCAGCTGGACAATAACTGGAAAGTGCTCTGAACCCAGTTCCATGCCCACCTTCATCCCACTCAGCTTCTTTCTCACCTTCTCCTCAGCCAGCACATAATCAATAACAGTATCCCCCCTCCCCATGAAAGTATATTCCCCTTCCTCATCCCCCCTAATATTCCCATTGCATATTTCCCAACCTTCACTCTCCAATATCTCCAGCAATTTCCTTCCTTCCACATCCACCTCTTTATGCTTTGACTCCCGCTCATATTAATTTGTTTCCTCATTCTATTGCCCTCCTCCTAACTCCCCCGTCCATGCATTTAGATCCCCCCCCTATAAGTACCAGTCTTTCCTTCCCCCTATCCATCCACTTCTCCAATGTATTCAAACCTTCCTCTTCCCCCCTTCTCCTGTATATTCCCACAATATCCAGCTCTTTTCTGCCCAACTTGATCGTTCTTACCACACTTCCCTCCTTTTCCATTCCTTTTACTTTCCTCCCTTCCCTTATCCCTATTCTCACCCCCGTGATGATTCCTCCCGCGCTTCTACCCTTCACCGCTTCCTTCCTTGCCCCCTGTATTCTCCACCGATATCCTCTCGGCAGCTTCACCTTTACTTTCTCCCACTCCCTTGTTTCCACCCACGTCTCCAACAAAAATATGACCTCTCATTTTGCCAATGCCTTCCAGAAACCCTCATTTTTATTTTTCCACCCCCCTATATTCCAAAACACCACTCTTAGGCCCCCTCTTCCCTCCCCTATTCCTGATCTCCTCCCCCAAACCCCGTATCCCCTCTTAAACTACCCTTCACCACCATTTCCCCCTCCATCCTCCATTGGACTCCATCGACCCACAAACAATCCCTACCTATTGTCACTCTCTTGCCTTTTCTCCTTTCTTCCCACGCTTTCTCTCTTAGCAGCCAATCTCTTCTTCTCTCCGCCAATGATTTATCCTCCTCTATTCTTTCCTCCCTACCTCTCAACTTCTTTTTTATCTCCATTACCTCTCTTCTCTCCTCCTCGCTACCCAATTCCACCACCCAAACCTTAGGAATCTCCTTGTTTTCCCCTCCCACCCCTTTTACTCCCTTGATGCTGACCTTCGCTCCTATATCGTCCAATAATGCCTTTATCTTTTCCTTCCCTTCTTCCTTCCCAACCCTTAACCCTCTAACTACTATCCCACACCTCCTCTTTTCTCTTTCCATCCTTTCCACTACCCTTGACAGATCTGACACTTTTTTTTCCAATTCCACCGTTTGCGTCTCCCCCCCTCCTTGCCTACCCCCCGTTATTGCCTCTTTCAACTCCAGTTGCTCCACTCTCTTCTCCAGTTTTGCCATTTCTGTACTTCTCCGACGCTCACTGACTTCCTGTGTCGTTTCAATCGTCCCCATCTTTTCCAGTAACCCTTCTTTCTCCCTTTTCCATTTTTCTTCCCAATTTTCCCACATCTTTTTTATTTCCCCAACTACACCCCTGATTTTGTCCATTTTTCCCTCCCTTCTCTCTTTATACTCTCTTCCCTAGCCTCTTTAATTTCCATCCCCAATTTCTCTATCCTATTATTCGTCTCCTCGCTTATTTGCATCATGGCTCTTGCCATTTCTCCCATCCCTGTCAATACTTCTCCATAATCCTGTATCTCCTCCTCATTTCCCTCATCCTCCTCCCCTTTGTGGCTGCTTTTCCCCCTATCCTTCCTCTTTTCCCTTACCTGCTTCTGCCATACCGCCACCTCTTTTTTTGCTATTTTGGCATACTTCATCAACCCCTTCTGCTTACATTTCTTCTGGCACTAAATGTCACATAGTCAGGCAAAGATGCCGAGGACAATTTTCTCACCACCTTGGGGGTCTCAAAAACCTCCTCATCCTTCTCACTGTCCGTCCCTGAATTCTCTATCTCATTTCTCTCTCTACCCTTCTCTCTTTCCCTCACCCACTTGTCACTCTCGCTCGCTTCTGCCTGACCACCAGTGATCGCCTGCTCTCTCTCACTAGAATTCTCGCGCAGCCTACCGCCTTTTACCGACGACCTCTCTAACAGTGCCATGAGTACCCACCTTTATAAAACCTTCCTCTCTCTCCCTCGAAACCTCAACCTCTCACTCACACACCCCACGCTCCAAACCTAACCTTCTAAACCTAGAACAACTTTACACACTTTTTATAAACACACTACTACACTCTCCACACCTTTTTTATAACTCACATGCACCCAACACTTTTCTCCACACAGTTCACCACTTTTCACACTACCCTCCCCTCAAATACTACGAAAAAAAATAACTATGAAATCAGAATAAGGTTTCTTTATATGTATTTAAAAGAAACATTTCAATTTATTATTATTAAAAAAATTCACATTAATGCGGCTATTACAATTTTCTCCGTTATTAAAAATAATTATATAAACATAGAGAAATTTAGAAAAATCCTCTTAAATAAAATTGTGAAATATATCTTGCAGTGTTGAAATTCAAGTAGTATATCGACAGATCAATATTTTAAAATACGGAAGACTTGACTTGTTGACACATAACCTCACATTTACAAATTATACTTTTTAACATCTGAGATGTAAAACCACAACATCTAGATGATATGCATTAGCATCCTTTTTTAATATCTAATGCATTAAGATTCTTAATATCCACTTTTCTCTGTATAATGAATTATTAAATTATTAAAAGAGAACCAGGTGGAATGACAGCAGCCATTTGACTTGAGCACATGTATATGAGATTGAGTGGTTATGTGTGAGTAAAATAGTTAACTATTTCAGCTAATTTTTAGCTACCTTAGCTAACCTTAATTGCTATTATATGGATAGCAATTATTGTTAGCTAATGCAGCTAATAATTAGCTAAAATAGCTAAATTGTTTTGCCAAAACAGCTAATTATTAGCTGTAACAGCTAAAAATTCGCTATCCATATAATAGCAAACTCATTTTTCTCTGTGCGGTTGGCGGACGACACGCGCAACTGCCAGTCAGTGAGTATTGAGCTCCTCTGGGCTCCTCACTGCTACCTGACTGGTACTAGCGCGTGTCGTCCGAGCGTCCGACCGGTTCTTAAATTGGAAGCCTTAATTGAGGATTCCATAAGGGCATGTAAATTTTTCTCGGCAGACATCAAAGTCCCCTGGACACTCAAAATTCAACTTCTGAATTTAAATGTTTAAAATATATGTATCCTTATATTTTATATATTATATATATTTTAAACATTTAAATTTAGAAGTTGAATTTTGAGTGTCCAGGGGTCTTCGATTTCGGCCGAGAAAAATTTACATGCCCTTATGGAATCCAGCCGCTCAATTGTAGACCTATATTCAGTAGCTTATAAGTCCGAAAATATTGAGTTTAGGAAAAAGTTGTCAAAGAATGAAAGTTTTGGATTTATGTCAACTTTTAAGAAATGTAAACAAAATTTTTTTTATAAAAAAATTAAGTTTTCCTTTTAAAATAACCCAGGCGGAAATTTACCACTGGCATCGTACCGCGCCTCTACAGACGTCGGTAGGACTGTACTGACATTCGTCCGCGAGACAACCGGGACGGTGCAGGAAATCTACTGGAACATGACTATGTGTTGAAGTGGCTGCGCGTCCGGCTCGGTACAGATTTGATGCCGCCGAACAACCGGCGTTGTACCGGCATTCGTCCGCTCTAGCAACCGCCGCGGGCCAAATATTCTTTCAAAAGACGACTCGCTTCAGCGGACCGGCGTTCTACTGGCATTCGTCCGTCCAGACAGACTAAATTATAATTTCTATTGAAAAATAAAATAAAAAAATATTTAATTAACTACGCATGGTGCATGTTAATTAATATTTATTTATAGATCATTTCCAGCATTTTTAACACATTCTACATTTTTTTACACATTAAAATTCTAAACGCTCGCAAGTGGGATACGAAGCCCAAGCTATTCCTAATCTAAGCACCGAAGTCTAATACGCTAACCACTACGCTATTCCCTCGCATGCGGATGTGAGCATAATAATGTCGATATGCAATACCGCTACAAAGCAAAAAAATTTTCCAACTTATATACAACAATAAATAATAATTTTACAAATACTTTGGAATATTTTAGCATTTTATGAATATTATGTAAATAAATCTAGTGTTTTAGAACAATATTTTTAAATTTTTATTTTTCCAATTATTCTATTATTATTATTATTATTATTATTATTATTATTTTTATATTTATTTATTATTTTTATTATTAATTTTTTTATATTTATAAATAATTAGCTGTTTACTTTATTTATAAATATTAAAAAAATTTGAATATAACAAAAAAATTTAATTCTTTAATTTATTTGTTAATTAATTAATAAAAATATAATTAAAGCCTATTTTTCAAATTCATTAATTTTTACAATTAAATTTTATATTTTTGTATTGTTAATCCTTTTTTTAATACTTAAACTTTAAACAATTCTACTACAAAAATTTTTTACAACATAATAGATTTAAAATTTTTATTACTATAATTATTATTTTATTCATTTTAATTTATTAATTTTTATTGAAAACAATAAGACTATAGCTAAATTTTTGCATTGTAAAAAATCTATTTCTGAAGATTATAAATATTGTGTTAATTAAAAAAATAATTATTTTAGAAAACATTAAATTGTTTCAAAAAAACAATGACAATAACCACATTCTTAGTATATTATTATTAATTGAAATCTTTATAATAACAACATAAATGATATTAGTTCGCAGACGGTAGAATGTCTGTCCCGCTCGGGTTGTCAGACAGACGAATGCCAGTACAACGCCGGTTGTTCGGCGGCATGAAATCTGTACCGAGCCGGACGCACAGCCATTACAACACAGTATAAATTTTGATCCGGCGGTCGGATCCGTCTTTGTACCGCGCCAGCAGACATTAACATCCGAATCGGTACAGACTGCCTGTACCGGCATTGACTCTCCAATTCAATCGGCGCGGATCCTTGACGGTTAGATGATCCGGCATTCGTCCGACTTTTCCGCCTGGGAAACGTTTATTTTTGGATTCCAGTACTGCACATGTTCTAAATCTGTTTATATTAATGTAATATAACCTACAGTTAAAAAAAATTAATTTGTTTATTAAAAAAAATTTTCTTTTACATTTCTTAAAAGTCAAAATAAAACTAAAACTTTTATTCATTGCCAATTTTTTCCTAAACTCAAAATTTTCAGACTAATAAAATATAGGGAATATATATATATATATATATATATATATATATATATATATATATATATATATATATATATATATATATATATATATATGTGTGTAAGTAGAAATATTTTTATTTTATAATTAGAAAATTAATACTTTAAAATTAACTACAAGTAGGTAAAAATAAAATATCAATATTTAAAATAATTAAATCTTAATTTATGAACAAATAGAAATGTTGAATAACAAATATTTCAAAGCAAACAAATAATTTTTAAAAAGAAAATAACAAAAAATTATTATTTACATACACATGTATATTCACACATAAATTCATAAAACATACATATGTATATATTTAAATAAAATTTTTTTCATATATATTATCAATGGAGATGCTATTTAATAAATTTATATAAGTGGAAATAAACAAGTAAAATGTCTTTCGAGCGAGGACAGTGACGCTAGTACTCTCTAAATCTGAAATAGTAGTTTTCTACTAATGAAATAGTGCGGATTCGTTTACCAATTGAATTAGTAACTGTTTTTACTAATTTAAAGTAGAAAATTTACTAATTTAAAATAGTAAAAATACGTTCTACCATTTGAAATTTGAATTAGTAATTTTCTACTAACAATTATTAAAAAACTACATAAAACTAGTAAAAAATATTACTAATTTATAACAGAAAATTCAATTTAATTTCAGTTTCAGAATACTTTGAGAAACCCTAGTTGAGGTCAAATTAGTTTGACGCAAACTTTGCTTAAGTACACATTTAGTAATAATTACATTGACTAAATTATTTTTTTTCTTCGTTTGTCAAACATTGGGAAGCCAAATTGTGTTCAGATTGGCGTCCAATCTCAATGTCGGCGACTTAGTGAAAATTTCCACACGGTCCAGTCTTAAGAGGGGTTAAAACCTATAGATTTAACAGAGATCAAAGGTTTCTGTATTTTAAATTTATTACATACATATTCTTTAAAAGGGTCTAAACTGTAACTATATGTCTGGTGATTCTTCCACAACTTTTTGTCAGTTACATGATATAATTTCATTTCCCGATCGAAGGTGGCCGTAGAAAGAATGGATAGAGGGGTAAAGAACGAAATTTATAATCCGTAAAAACAATTATGGTACGGAGCCCTGTCACGGTGGTTCGCCCTCGCTGGCAAAAACGACCAATATCTCTCATTTGATTTATATAGAGAGATGCAGGAGAAGTCGAGGGACCATAGTTTCCTTATATTAAATAGAATATTAAAAGATCTAGTTGGACACAACATTGAAGAAATCGTGAATCGAAAGGGAGTTCACATATATGCGTATAAAGATAAGACAATGTTGCTAGCCACATATAATGCGTTGCACGGATATCGGATTATATATTGCACATACGTTAGCACGGAAAGACTCGGAGAAAAATTAAGTTGAGGAATTCCATTTCGACAAGCCATTTCAATAAACTGACCGTCATAAATCTTGGAAAAAATACATGCATCGTACTTTCTTGCATCGGAAACTAGCTTTATAGCACATCTCATCCTCGACACCTGTGGTGTATATAACCAATTCTCTTAGTAACAGAAGGACAAACTCAGCTGTTTTTCCATAAGAAACAGAAGCTAAGGTTATAACTGTAATAAAAGCGTGATACAATAGTGCAAATTCCAACACAAGCATAACAAAGTGGTCAAGTGCATTAATTTTACAAAATTTGTTAAATTAAAATATAATATATTATCTAAAAAATTTTATATTTCTGTAATGAACATTTAAAAAATTTTTAATGACTCATTCTAATTTTTTGCTTCAAATTATAAAAATTAATAATAATTTAATTTATTAGTTTTATTATTAATCATAAATTTTTTTATTGTTTTACAAACATAACTTCTAATTCGAAAAGTTAAAGAATACCTAACCCTAATATCTCTTCTAAATAATAACTCTTCTCTAAAATATATATTGCACGATTTTATAACTGCGATATTGTAGCAGAGATCGGTGTATTGTTAAGGGTATGTCCAAGTTGTGAAATGTTAACAAACAAAAATGTAAACAAACCAAGCACTAAAATCTCATTTCGGAAACAGCCTTTTCTCCCACAAAAATTAACATTTGACCGCTTTTTTTTATAAAAATGATAAATAAGTGTGTCAAAGTTTCCAATGAAATCAAATTTCACTATAAGCAATTAAAAGTAATTAGTAAAATAAATAATTCGAATGACCTGTAAAATAGCATTTTTGACGCGTCGCGAAAAATAAACTATTTGAGTATATCAACGGCACTGACGATGAAGAAGTCTCATATCAGCAATTGGACCTTCAACATGTGGAAAGGGAAATTTTTCCCTTTTCTCCATGAAATTACAAGGAGAAAGGGTAAAAACTTCTTCACCGTCCGTGCGGTTGATATAGTCAAACACTTTAATTTTTCGCTACGTGAACTCTGATGCTCTACGCGCACGCGCAGACCGTGCCAAGAAAGCATTGAAAATACTATGCAGAAAGACACATTTTGTTTTAGACTGAAACTCACTTATTTTCACATACTTTCAGGTATACTAGGTATAGATACCAAATTCAACACTTCAATTTACTATTTTCATAAAAAAACTGTAAATTTCTATTCATTTACGAAAATGTGAAGTGTTTCTTCCACGTTTAGTATTTCCTTAAATTTGATAACATTTTTCAATGAACCAAGTCATTTTGCAATTGTCCAAGTTGTGAAATGTAAACAAACCAGGCACTAAATTACCAATATTTAAAAAGCCTTCTCTCCCCCAAAATTAACATTTTTACACTTTCTTTACGAAAATAGAAAATTAGAGTGCCAAAGTTTTCAATGAAATAATTTTTGACTAGGAGCAATAAAAAGCAATTACTAAAATAACTAATTAAAATGACCTGTAAAATAGCATTTTTGACGCGTTGCGAAAAATAAACTTTTTGAGTATAGAGATGTCTAACGTGCGTCACCTCAGTGGGTATAGTCGCAGAAAGTAGAGTGATTATCTCCCAGGCCCCAATGTAACATTGGTTTACATGGGAGATTGCAGAAAATAATTTCTTCTCTAAAATTGAAATAAACATCATATGATAACCAAATATGATTTGGATAAAGTAATGAATTTCACAATACATAGGGGAAAGTGGTTTTATGTCGGCACTGTGGGTAAAGTCGGCACACTCCGTTTTTGCAAACATGGCGCACATGTCGATAAAATAATTTTGTGATTTGACATGTCAATAGACATGGACATAATTTATGCACAAAATTTCTATTTTTGTTTAATCTACACATCTTGAGCACGTTTTTATTTTTTTCCACAAACTGAACATAAATTTCGTCCTTTACTCATTTTGAAAATTTTGAAAATTCCAAATAAGTGAGTGTTCTGGTTTCTTCATTTAATGTTGTATCTGATGGGTTATGTCAATTTTTTAATTAAAATTTTGTTGTTTTTGGTGTTTTTACTCTACAGATATGGAGCGCAGCTTTACCCTAGTAGAAATTTGTCCTAGTTATTATAAAGGAACTGTCCAGTCGCGCTTGAAATTGTCTAGTTACTTTACTAGCCAACTGGCTAATAACTCGAATGGAGTGTCACGCTTTTTTCATCAAGTTATTATCTAGCCCAACTTTATAAATTCTGGTCAACGGTTCTGTAGAAAAACTAGACAAATTAATTCTTTTAAAATACTGAAAATTTGTTTAATATTAATATTTACTGTAGTTAACACATTTATTGCATGCAATTAATATAAAATTTCTATTTAGCACCAAAGAAATTCAATAAAAAATATTTTTGGAAAATTTCTGTATCTGTATTATTATATCTGTATTTCTGTATTATTATATATACATAATAAATGGAATAAAATAAAAAATTATATAATATTTTATAATTTTTAATTAATTAGTTAAATTATTATATAAAAATAATGCAAATAGTAAATTATTAGATGGTAATTTTCTACATTACTTTTTGATTTTTAATTCAAATAAAAAAAAATTCTAAATTCGAATATCCTAAATATTTACTGTTTTCAAACAACTTTTATTTTTTTAATGCACTATTATTAACAATAACACTGAAACAAATATTTTTTATTAGTATAAACAATTATAATCTATATAAACCTTAAAACGATAACGCAATTACACCGAAAAAATCTTGGGGGTTACGGGGAGCGAACCCGGGTCCCTCTGGACTAAAGTCGCACCGCTTAACGCACTCGGCTGTTCAACGCAATGGATACTGGGAATTAATAACAACTGCACATATGTTTCAGTTCAGTGCCGTAACTAGAGATTTTAAGCATTGGTATATACTTTTAATATTTTCTATGTAATAAAACATTTTAGATGATTTTTTAATTATTAAAACTTTTTAGTAATTAATTTTGCAACGTTAACAATTAATAAATAAATTGATTACTGTAATTAAATTTTTAATTATTTTTATTAATTTATTATAAATTATTATAAATATTTATTAAACAATTTTATTATTTAATATTATGATTAATTGATTATTATTAATTAATAATAATAAATTCATTAAATTTTTAATTAATAGAAAATTATAGTTAAACTAAAATGGAATTTAAAAAAATTAATTTTAATCTAATTTTATTATTTTTATATTTATTATAAATGATTGTAAATATTTATTAATTAATTTAATTAATTAATATTATTAATTTATTTTATTAATATTATTAATTTATTTTATTAATTATTAATTTATTTTATTAATTATTAATTTTATTAATTAATATTATTAATTAATATTGTTAATTAATTTTATTAATAATTATTAATATTTATTATTATTAATTAATTTTATTAATCAATACTATTAATTTATAATAATAAATTAATTAAATTTTTAATTAATAACAAATTAAAATGAAAAGTTTTAAAATATTGGAAAGAATAAGAACAAATTTATCTCTAGCAAATAATCAGTCGAGCTGTCTAGTTATTAGACATTATTGCAGTTTCACTGACAAGACAAACTTAGAACTAAAATTTCTAGGAGTACTTTAAAGTAACATTAAAAAAACTAGACAGAAGTTATGTCTAGCCAATATCAAATTCAACTTGAATCTTTGACGAAGAGCGTTGGTCAGTAACTTTACAGTTATTTACCAGTCCGCCTAGAATCAGCGTCCGTGACAAAAACTGTCCAGTAACTTGAACAATCGAGTGCCTCCATGACAAATTTCTACTAGGGTATAGCTGATTATCTCTTTCTAATTAATTTTTTTTCAATTTTTAACATTATCATAAAAAAATATTCTGCTTTTTTATAGTAGGGGAGACCGGGGCGTAATGGATCACTACTCGGGGTGTAATGGATCATCAATGAAATTATAATTTAGATCATCAAATATTATTACGGCGTTTACAATTTTGATTTCTATTATATGTTTATAACAAAGAATATTAAAAATGGAACATATTTAATTTAAACTTTATACATTTTCAAGTAATTTTCCAAATTTTTAAAAGTTCTAACGAAATGCAAAATCTATTTCCTTAAAAAATCTATTCTCCAGTTTTTTTTTATAAAAGGTTATCGTTGGTACTTATTAATATATAAATTACACGAAATTAAACTTGACAGAATTATTTTATAAATATTCTTAATATAATAGGTTTTTCTTCATAAAATAAGCAAAGCGATCCTTTACGTTCCGAAGGTGTTTGTTGAAAATTTGGTTATTTTTTATTAATACCGTAAGTATTAAACAAAAATTGTCAATTGTTCTTTAAAAACAAATGTCTAAAGCTTAAAACCTGATATTCATAAATTTTTTACAAGTAATCTTGAAAAAGATATAACAAAAAATCTAAAATTTCAAAAATTTACTTTCAAGCGTCAAAATCACTTTTTCTACCATATTTTTAACAATAATAAATAAATAACAATGAAATTTGGCACAAACTTACGGTGTACTAAGTACATTATTATGATCAAAAACCGAAAATAATCTGATTTACCACTTTTGAATAAATTCAAGTTCATTACGCCCTGGTCTCCCCTATAGTAATAAACCAATGCTTTAATTCGTAAACAAAAACAGCCAAATAGTGTGTAATTTATTCTCCTAAATGCTTTAAATATATTTTAATTCAGCTTAAACGTAAACATTATGGTCTTTTTTCTTATATTCAAGCAAAGAAAAAGGTGCCGACTTTGGACCAGGGGGGTGCCGACTTAGGAACACTATTTTAAGAAATTGACAAAATGCACCTTTTCTCTCTTCATTGCATTAAGATTGCAAAAGCCATTCGATATCGTTCTCAATAACATATACTTGTAGGAAAACGATCGCTGAACACAACTAAAAACTCACCAGAGTCAATAAATTCAATTTTCTTATTATTTTTATCTAAATACCTTAGTATGCCGACTAAGCCGACTAATCACTCTCCCCTACTAGGGTGACCGTTATTTTGCAAAAGTTGGAATTTCTTAGGTCGCCGGGAAGAATTTGCTTTAGAATGGGAAAAAATGAGCTATGCACAAGAAAAGTCCAATCGATTAATTAATATTAATGTGAAATATTAAGTGTCAATAATAATAATAATAATAATAATAATAATAATAATAATAATAATAATAATAATTATTAATATTATTATTATTATTATTAATATTATAATAATAATAATAATAATAATAATAATAATAATAATAATAATAATAATAATAATAATAATTATTAATATTATTATTATATTAATATTAATACTAATGTGAATTAACAAATTTATGGAGAAAATGTACTTACTTAAAAATTAAAATTTCATGGTTAAAAAGTAAAATTATCTTATTAATTTTTTGACAGCTGCTAATTGTCAATATTACATATTTCTATTTAGTTTGACCTTGTTTTTCTTAAAATATTATTATATAAGCAAAATTTGGTTTTATTTACTAAATTAAACACAAAAACAGTCTAAATTCCCATAAAAACTGTAGTTTTAAAAAGGCAGTAGAAGACCGAATATTGAGAAATTTTTCGACCTTCTCATTTTCGTAAATGAGTAGAAATTTAAATTTTTCATGAAAATGGTAAATTCAAGTGTTAAATTTGGTATCTATACCTAGTACACTCAGATGCAATAATGCTGTCCTTCCGGTTTGACGGTATTTTGCAAAGTCGTATGATTTCTATCAAAATGTTTTTAGTTCATGACATATGAGAACATTCGTATGTCACGAACTAAGAATATTTGATAGAAATGACACGACTTTTCAAAATTCCTTTAAACCGGAAGGACAGCATTAATGCATCTGAGTGTATATATTGGATATCGGATATTGGAAAAGACATGTTCAAACATAACCTCAAATTTGTAGATTATACCTGTTAACAACTGAAATATTGAACCATAACATCTAGATGTTATTAAATACAATGTTTTCATAATATCTAGTATATTAAGATTTTTAATATCCAATTTTCTCTGTGCAGGATAGAATTTTTAAATTAACTAGAATTGTTGTTGCTAACAGATATTCAAGACCAAAGATATATTTTGTCTAGCTGCTGCACTTTAACTTGGACTAAAGTACAGTTAGCAGTATATCACTTATTTTTAATTTTTTTTCTTTTTATCTGAGGTTCACTTTTATATCTATAAAATTTTTATTTATTAAAATGTCGATTTAAAATTTTTACAATGCATTCTTGAAACGTCTAGCTTCTACAAATTGTTTTAATTAAAAACAGTTTTTTTCTAATAATCCTGACAAAAATTATAGATAATTAACTTGGTAAGGGTTCTATTATCAGCCCAGGTCACATTCAGATTATGAGAAATGTTAAGAAGGAAAGGAGTAGCAGGCACTCGCTAATAGAATCTCAAAACGCCAATACCTACAAGACATAAATGTTTAACATGCATAAGGCGTTTGTCCCAGCTGGACCAAACTGCCCACAGGCCAATTTTATTGCCTGATATAAAAAAGGAATGATTTTGTCTTCCGCATAACGTTATAGAGTTGAAGTATAAAAATGAATAGTGTCGCATAACCTTTGAAAACATTTTTTGTAAAAAGTTAGAATTACATATTGCATGTAGAAAAACACGTGAGCTAAAAATGAACTGCAAAAATGAATCTCGTAATGTAGGTATCAGAGGAATAAATTCTTAGAGAATATTTTACATTGATACTGGGTAAACATTAAAATATTTGTTATTAATTATAATATTAATAACAATAACAACATTATTATCATATAATATGGAATAAGGATAGTTAGTTGCTGTAATTCGTAAAATACCTAAAATATCTATCACGTGATATGAGAATTATTATCAGTCTGACTTAATCGCGATTGTCCAGGCTGAGGGTATACACTTTTTAAAAAAGTTCCAACACATTTTTGTTAAAAACACGTTTCTCATTGTTGTTGTGAATTATAAACATTATCTTTTGTTGGTGTCAAAAAATTTTGGCGTTTGAACTTAGACATTTTTGCTGATCAATGAATTGTGGCATACACTTAAAGGTATGTCCAAGTTGTGAAATGTAAACAAAGAAAAATGTAAACAAACCAAGTACTAAAATCACATTTCGGAAACAACCTTTTCTCCCACAAAAAATAAAATTGGAACGCTTTTTTTACAAAAATGATAAATTAGAGTGTCAAAGTGTCCAATGAAATCATATTTCACTATAAGCAATTAAAAGTAATTAGTAAAATAACTAATTAAAATGACCTGTAAAATACGGGCGCAAAGTTACTTATTACCACCCAGGGGTAGGGAGAAGAGTATTTTGCGCCCACATGTTAATTATTCGATTTTTTTCATTAACCCATTAACGCCCAAATGACCACAATTTTAACTTAAACTTCAACACACGATTTAATGTATTTTCAGGTAATAAATTAGAGCATCAATAAGGTATAAGGGGTTTTGGGAGTCGCTCTTCAAGATTCTGGGGTCAAAATAGCGATTCGACCAACACAAAATCCAATATGGCGGATTTATTTGAAAAAAACACCCCAAAAAATCATTGATTTTTTAAAAATATTTTTTTTAGAACTAAAAAATTTTTTTGAACTTTTCTAAAGTATGCTATTGGTGGGCAAAATAGTTGTACTTTCAAAATGTAAAATAACGAAACTTTGATTTCAACATGGCGGAATCGAAATTTTGAAAAAGTGAATGCATTATAGCAAAAAAAAATTCACAGCAATATTCAAAAAGTATCCAAATTCGATTCAAAATTTATACTCCGGGAGTTTCGGGGTCGCTGATAACGAACCCCACGTCAGTTTTTCAAAATTCAAAACGGCGGATCCAATATGGCGGACATTTTTTGAAAAATTACTTGGATGCACTTGAAACTTGTCACTCGGGGGTTTTCGAGGTCGCTGATAACGAATCCCATGTCAGTTTATGTCATAACTATAAGTTATGTTTTGTGTAGAAAAAGAATAGGATAGAGATGGAACTGTGTACTTGACTATTTAAATGGTGGTAAAAAACAATTGAATATCGATATGGAACACAATTGAAGAACGAAGGAACTGCACATAAAATATAAATTCAAAAAATTTCAACAGGATCTCGTACTTTTTTACCCAAAAGAAAGTCACGAAGTTTGATATAAACAAAAACAAAACTTCTTCTGACAATTATTGGCAGAGAGCTAGAAAATTGGGGAATGTTCAAAGAATATTTTTGCAAAAGATGATTAAAATTTCTTACAACAAATTGTAAAAAATTGAAAATTAAAAACTATTCTTTAAATTAAAAACAAAAAATAAGATTCTTCGGTTCGTACACCTTCACGTGGTAAAATTTGGAAACACCATTAAAATAGAACGAAAACTTTTGTTTAAAAAAAGCGTCAGCCTTATTAGATGCGTCATTGTAAATTTACAAAAACTGACATCGAATTCGTCATCAGCGACCTCGAAAACCCCCGAGTGACAAGTTTCAAGTGAATCCATAAAATTAAAAAAAATGTCTGCCATATTGGATCCACCATTTTGAATTTTGAAAAACTGACATGGGATTCGTTATCAGCGTCCTCGAAAACCCCCGAGTGACAAGTTTCAAGTGAATCCATGAAATTTTTTATAAAAGTTTGCCATGTTGGATCCGCCATTTTGAATTTTGAAAAACTATAATTGGATTCGTCTTCAGCGACTTCGAAAACCTCCGAGTGACAAGTTTCAAGTGAATCCAAGAAATTTTTCAAAAAAATGTCCTCCATATTGGATCCGCCGTTTTGAATTTTGAAAAACTGACGTGGGGTTCGTTATCAGCGACCCCGAAAACCCCGGAGTATAAATTTTGAATCGAATTTGGATACTTTTTGAATATTGCTGTGAATTTTTTTTTGCTATAATGCATTCACTTTTTCAAAATTTCGATTCCGCCATGTTGAAATCAAAGTTTCGTTATTTTACATTTTGAAAGTACAACTATTTTGCCCACCAATAGCATACTTTAGAAAAATTTAAAAAAAATTTTTAGTTCTAAAAAAAATATTTTTAAAAAATCAATGATTTTTTGGGGTGTTTTTTTCAAATAAATCCGCCATATTGGATTTTGTGTTGGTCGAATCGCTATTTTGACCCCAGAATCTTGAAGAGCGACTCGCAAAACCCCCTATACCTCATTGATGCTATAATTCATTTCCTGAATATACTTTAAATCGTGTGTTAAAGTTTAAGTTAAAATTGTGGTCATTTGAGCGTTAATCAGTTAAAATATTATAGTTTCGAGTTTTTTAAGTTGACTATAAAAATGCAGACATTTTCAACTTGTTTTATTTTTTCTAGAAAAATGTACAATTTTTTCGATTTTCTCTCAAAAAAATTATGACACATTTGGTTTTGTTCACATTTGTGTTATAAAAATTGACAACTACTATATTTCCAGAATACATTGTTGTCTTATTTCTATATTAAAACTTGTATCATCATAGACATCAAGGAGTTAACATTTATATAGAGTTTAATTTTTAACTAATATGAGCGTTTAATCGTTCGTGCCCTCAATGACATACTTTCCATGCAGTTCGGACAAAAAATTATGTTAGCATCATCAGCGCAAAGGTAATTACAACTCTGGTGAAATGAAGAGACAAAGGGGACACAATTTCGCGCCCGAGGCGAAGCAATCACCTCTTTTGCGCCCATGATACGTAAATAACTATTTTGACGCGTCGTGAAAAATAAACTGTTTGAGTATATCAACCGCACTGACGATGAAGAAGTCTCATATCAGCGATTGAACCTTCAACATATGGAAGGGGAAATTTTTCCCTTTCCTCCATGAAATTACACAACACTATCTAATCTAATCTAATCAATTACCGAGATCAAGCTAGATATTCCCAAAAGGAAAAGTTGGCACTTAGATTAGAGAATCCATTGTACCAAGCTCCAGCTTGTTCGTTTACAACAACCTATTAGAGTCCTGTTCTTCTCCAGAAGTCCAGTATTTCCTTTATAGATAGGTTGTTCACCTGCAGAGGGTCTATAATTGCTTGACCCCAGCTAGAAAGTCTGATCCTAGCTAATGCCGGTCATTCAGATAATATGTGAGACAACGTCTAGTCATTCGTCTCACACAGTCTGCACATAGGAGAGACTTTGTTTCCTATTTTATGCTGATGATAATTCAAAAGCCCATGTCATGTAAAGAGGCGGACAATGGTTTTAACTCTGATCTTATCGAGTTTTAGGAGATCGCTCGCTTGCCTCTTGTTGGGCACTAAACTCAACAGAGCCTTCACTTGCCTTCCCACCCCAATGCCCGCCCAATACTTTTCATGTTCCCTTTGACCCCATCTTTCAATGGCTCCCTTAACCAGACACGGCATAATGCCACTGCTGGTTCAGGACCTAAAAATACCGTTTCAAAACCTATTTTTGCCAAAACGTCCACCCTTTCATTGCCCCTGATTCCCGAGTGGCCTGGTACCCAGATCAACGAAAGTTTATTTACTGAACCTAACTCGTCTAGTAAGCTACGACATTCCAAGACAAGTTTCGATTCTATTGTGGGATTCTTTAGAGCCTTCGTCCCCAAGTGGAAACCCGTTCTTCCAGTCTAATCTGGAAGGTATTATCTTGAAGCGAGGTTTAAATTTCACCCTCTTGATCATCCTATCTTGCACCATACTTAATTCTGGAATTGATAGGATTGATTGACAACACTATGCAGAAAGACATATATATATATATATATATATATATATATATATATATATATATATATATATATATATATATAATATTGAGAGTTGACAGCTGTCAATTAAACTTTCAAACTTTTAAAAACGAGAGTTTTTGACAGTTTTTACATTAAATTACTCAGATAAAAATATTTTCAGGGTATTGAGGTAAACCTGAATAGAATTATGTAAGTTTGACAGTTGACAACTGTCGATAAAGATGTCAAACATTTGAAAACTTAATAGCACATTATTGGCACATTAATGTCAAACATTTTGTATCTTTGATAGCAAATTATAATTGCCAGTATTGGGGCTTAGCTTGGCTCAATAATGTCACATCCATGGCAAAGTTGATCAATCTGTAATAGCAAAAGACAATTGCCATTGATATGCTGACCATCGGTTCAGTAATGGCTCATTATTGGTACATTAATGGCAAACATTTTGTATCTTTGATTGCAAATTATAATTGCCAGTATTGAGGCGTAGCTTGGCCCAATAAAGGCACGTTATTGTCAAAGTTGATCAATATTTAATGGCAAAATTCAATTGCTAGTGAAGTGATGACGATCGGTCCATTAAAGGTACATTAATGGCATTTTAATTTGATAAATTTTTTTTTTTTTTGAAAATTCAATTTTAAGTAACATTCAGTTATTCAATAAATAATTTATTTTGTATTTAAATAATTGAATAAGTTTGAAAAGGATTCAAATTAAATATTTGAAAATTTGTATTTTCTATATTTTCAACTGGCAATTTTAAAGAATTAATTTTTTTGAAAAAGTTTATTTTAAAAATTATGTAAAAGAAATTATTGATGTTTTTAAATAATTTTACAATTAAATTCGTAAATAAATGTAACAGAACATTTTATTCAATAAAATATTTTCCTTTATTTTCTAAAAATTCAAAAGTTTTCAGTTTTATTTTCAATTAAATTTTTTAATTGACAAATAGAATTTATAATCATTTTTTTCCTTTATTTTTGAAAATCTTTAAATTTTTCTGAAAGCAATTGTAGTTAAGAAATAGAAATAAAGCAAATTATTTCCTTATGATATGTTACGTCTCAGAAGGAGATCAGTTCTGGTATGCCTGATATATTTACAAAGCGGAAATCTTTAAACTAAGGGAACAGGCTAAGAAAACAAACCCTTAGATTAAAGATAATTTGTCCTTTTATTTAATCACACAATATACAGGGTTCTCGAAGAAATTGGCAGGTGAGCAGTTTTCCTAAAACTCGGTATAACTCCACTGAAAGCAGAATTATGCCTTAACATACTAAATTCGAGAATGTTTAAAACAAGAGAAAATTTGGTTTTACTTCTCAAGATAAAATTCCTTAGATAGATTTGAACTCTTTACTGAATTTTGCAGAAATTGATCAGCAATAGATTGGCAATAGATCGGTAGCTGTTTGGCACTTGATTTGCAATAGATTGGTAGTTATTTGGCGCTTGATTGGCAAACGACACCTACTTCTGTGTGGTTGGTAGGTAAAGATTGAAGGTTTTCTCGTTGCAAGGTCAAAACAATGTTGGTACAAGGTTGGCAACAAATTGGCCTAAGGTTGGCGGAAAGTTGGCGCAGGGTTCGCTTACAGTTTGAGAATAAATTTGTTGTTTTTAAGCAAGAGTTCTGATTTAATGTCTAACGGTTAGACAAAATTTCACAAGGAGTTTTATGTAGAAATAATACTGAATACAATATGACTTTGAAGATTTTAGTGGTTGGGAGACACAATTAAATGGTAGGATAATTAACTCCTGACGGCCACTAGAACTTGTAATGAATGTTAATTGAGAGGGATTAGCTCGTCGGTCAGGGTTCGTTAAAATATTAAAAATTAACAAGCTCAATTACAGAAACACGAAAAATATATATTTACAGTATTTACAAATAACGAAAAGAACAGTAAAATCGAATATTACATTAAAATGACGTATTTACGGCAGTAAACTAAATCAACACGGAAACGTCGGTAACGGCGGAAACATTATCGTCGGTAATAACGCGGGTCATTTCTCTTGCGACCGTGTGACAAACGCCACTTTTCGTTGGCGGTAAAACCGCTTCGAGGCCATCGCCTCCTAGTGCCTACGGTATAACCTCTTCGGCTGTGGTAACACAAGTTAGAGTAAAACCCTTTCGTTGGCGGTGGAACCGCTTGAGGTAGAACCTCTTCGTCGTGGTAAGACCACTTCCGCGGTAGGACCGCTTTCTGGGGTAAAACCCCTTCGTCTGCTTCGTTTCGTGTCGTGCTCCGGCTTATATAGGCCGTCGGGAGCATAGAACCATCGTCGCCTGCTGGAGGGGCGACGCGCGCGCAAGATTCAGGACCGTAACTATTATTTCGCGTGCCTACAATTTTTAAATTTATGAAATAACGCGTTTATAATTAACTATCGTTACAAACTGGAACAGATTAACTACTGCTACTTCTACTTTGCTACTACTACTTCTTTGCTATTGCTACTGGTTTGCTACTACTCTTCTACTGGCCTTTCTTCAAAAATGCGGGTCTTTTATAGTCGCGTTTTAACAAATTTTAAGGTGGGAAGGCAGGGCTAAAATAATCTATACAGGCAGGTCCTTAGTGGATAGATAACATAATAAAGGTATACTTTACGTTGTCTCTTAAGCAGCTCCTTATTAATCGATACCTGTGACATATCTTATTTTCTTTTAATTTTTAACAATTTCTCAATTTATAATTTTATCATATTTATAGTATTTGCAACAAGTCGCGAGTACGTGGCAGATAATTGAGAATTTTCTACAAAAATATTATGAAAATTTATTGAATAAATGAAAATTATTTTTATAATTTAATTCTCATAATTAAATTTTAAAAAACATTTAGTTATTCTATTTATTTTTTTCTTTTGTATTAAAATAATTGAATTCTCGTAGAATTTTCTAATAAAAATTGATTTCAAAATGGAGTCTAGTTAAATTTTTAGAAAAGAATTAAATATTAAAAACATAGCATAAATTTTCATATCAAAATTTTTTAAAATCCAATTTTATTGCCAATGATGTGACGAAGATCGGCAAATTAAAGGCACATTATTGTCACTTTAATGGCAAAAATGTTGTATCCTTGAAGGAAAATTATAATTGCCAGTATTGAGACGTAGTTTGGCTCAATAACGGCACAATATTGGCAAATTTGATCAATCTTTAATGTCAAAATTCAATTGTCAGTGATGTGACGAAGATCGGCCCATTAGTGGTACATTAGTGGCACTTTTATGGCAAAAATTTTGTATATTTGATGGTAAATTATAATTGCCAGAATTGGGGCGTTGCTTGGCCCAGGAATGGCACATTAATGTCTAACATTTTGTATCTATGATGGCAAATTATAATTGCCAATATAGGGACGTAGCTCGGCCTAATAATGGTACAGTATCGGCCAGTGTAGTGTAGTTTATAATAACCCTTTTGCTTTCTCGACTTCACGTCAGAGTAGCAGAGTGGTCAGAGTGTTAGGCTGTGGTGCATCAGGTTCAGGTAACGATCCCCGCGAGCGGTAAGAATTTTTCAAATATTTGTGAGTTTGCGTTTAACATAGGGAAATAAGCCGTAGAAATATTATTAATTAATTAGTTAATTAAATAAAAATTTTTTTTTAATATTTTGTCAACACTGGGGAGTAATGGCAGCCAATATTGGGCCAATAATGTCTGCTGAGATCTGGTAGCCAATAATGGGACATTAATGTCTGACGAAATCTGGCTGCCAATATTGGGATATTAATGTCTGCCGACATCTGGCTGCCGACGTCTAACCGTGGTTAACACCACAAGAGTCGGCCAAAGTTAGACCAATATTGTCTGCCAAGTCTCGATGCCAGCTTTGCCAATACTGGGCCAATGTTGGGCCGCGTTGGTTTTCACACTTGGGCATCTTACGTCGCGAAAAATTAAAGTGTTTGACTATATCAACCGCACGGACGATGAAGAAGTTTTTACCCTTTCTCCTTGTAATTTCATGAGGGAAAGGGAAAAATTTCCCTTTCAACATGTTGAAGGTCCAATCGCTGATATGAAACTTCTTCATCGTCAGTGCGGTTGATATACCTAAACAGTTTATTTTTCGCGACGCGTCAAAAATGCTATTTTACAGGTCATTTTAGTTAGTTATTTTACTAATGACTTTTAATTGCTTATAGTGAAATATGATTTCATTGGAAACTTTGACACACTAATTTATCAGTTTTATAAAAAAAGCGTTCAAATTTTAATTTTTGTGAGAGGAAAGGTTGTTAGAAAAATGTGATTTTAGTGCTTGGTTTGTTTACATTTTTGTTTGTTTACATTTCACAACTTGGACATTCCCTTAATCTAAGTAATTATAAATATTAAGTTTTTGTTGAAAAAACCATTTTTAGGTTTGGACTTAAAAATTTTTGCTCATATAATTATTGATGTAGGTCCCCAAAAACTGGGAAGCCCAGGTATGGCCCATCTCGCGCCCACTTATAATATTATTTCGCCTGATCGTATCTCACCGTGGGTGGGTCAATATAAACAAAATCTAAAATGCTTCTGAAAAATGTTAACAATTATATATATTTTTTTATTTCTTATTATTTATTTATAACAATTGTCTATTCATGTACGAAGATGACCACGGTTATATAAAAGTTTTATTATTAAATATTAAAGAAAAATTAAACTAATTAATAATTTTCATGGTAAGTGATTTTTGTTATTGATAAATTTTACTAATGTTATATTGCAGTCTTCATATGTTTAAATAAATAACTGTTGTTAACGGTGTTCAATGGTCTCCTAAATTTCTTGATAATGTGCGACTACCCAGTTAAAAAAATTCGATACACGGACCACGGAGTTCGTATACGAGTTCGGTAGCTCGTATGAGAAATATGAGAAATCTCTCATACGAGCCTTTTCCGTAATGAGAAGTGTGTAGATGCTTGTATACGAGGTGACTTTTAAAGCATTTTTATTAATGTTATTCTATTTTAAAGCAAATGTATATAATAGAAATGAATTTTTAAAGTAAAACAAAGCTAAATTTAAAAGGGAAATGAAGTTTTAAGAAAAAAAGAATAATTTTGTTCAAAGAATTTATTCACACTGAAAAAAGGTTAGAATTTGATAATTCCTTGTTACTCTAACTAACCGACATTAGATATTTCTCGGATGCGGTAAGCACAATTTTGTATTGGCGGTAGAATAAATAAGTTTTTCTTCATTGCTAATTAATAATATATTATTATTTATTTATTATATAAATGATTATATAAAATAATTAAATTTAATACAAAATCGTGTTTACCGCATCCAAGAAATATCTAATGTCGGTAAGTTAGAGTAACAATGAATTATCAAATTCTAACCTTTTTTCAGTGTGAATAAATTCTTTGAACAAAATTATCCTTTTTTTCTTAAAACTTCATTTCCCTTATAAATTTAGCTTTGTTTTACTTTAAAAATTCATTTCTATTATATACATTTACTTTAAAATAGTGTTACATTAATAAAAATGCTTTAAAAGTCACCTCGTATACAAGCATCTACATACTTCTCATTACGGAAAAGGCTCGTATGAGAGATTTCTCAAATTTCTCATACGAGCTACCGAGCTCATATTCGAACTCCGTGGTCCGTGTATCGAATTTTTTTTACTGGGTAACAGCTATCACCCAACAAATACGGCACTGATCGGTTTGAATGACGTAAAATTGGTAAACACTTATTTTCCATTAAATTTCCCTCTGCTTACAGGCACTTTTTACAAAATATGACAACGTACATTTTACACAAATGTTTTTAATTGTCTGAATTGAAAAGGATTTGTTAATCTATACAGAAACACGGTTGCAGCATTGGAATTACCATAGCAATGTAATGCGAATCATTTTGACAGCTGAACCTTTGCGCTCCTGTGGGAAATGAGTATATCTCGGTATTTCAAAAGGTTTCCCAACTTCGTGTCTCCAATAAATAGAATATACTGTTTAGTTCAAACTCTTTATCTGATGTAACAGAAACTCGAATACATAATTGCGTATATGTGTTTCTCTTGTAAGGCCCCTGACCAGACTAACTAAAATACATATATACTGTCGTTTGATCACCAACCGCGTTGCGCAACTCGATGCGCGCTATCAAGCTCACTCGCAAGACGGAGATGTAAAATTAAGAGAGAGATGGAAAGCATGTTCCCCACACTCCCTGCTTGCTTCTGCCCTCTACTGGCAAAATGGATGTAACACACGTCTTGCCGCCTGTCATTACATTACTTTTGTATTTCCAATCCTGAAACCGCGTTTCTGCACGGATTAACAAAATCTTTTGAATTCAGATAATTAAAAACATTTCTGACAAATCTACGTCGTCAGATTTTGTAAAATGTGCTTGTGTGCAGAGAAACACTAGTTCGAAAACGATTACTTACTATTTCCACGTCATTTCAAACAGGCAGTGCCGTTTTTCTTGGGCGATAATTGTAAGTCGCACATAACCTACAAATTTTAGAGACCGTCGAACGCTCTTAATTAATATCTTTCGACACAAAATACCTAGAAACTTGCAGTTTTTTTACTAATTTTCCGACTAACTAATACGAACCGCATGAAATAAAAATAATTTATAGTTTTAACAATTTAAAAATTGTTTAAACAAATGATTGTTGTTATTTACTAACTTTTGATACAAACAACCTAGAAACTTGCAGTTTTTTACTAATTTTGCAATTACTACCACTACTCTGATTAGCTAATTGCAAAATAAGAAAAAACTGCATATTTGAAGATTATGCTATATGTCAACAGTTAGTAAATAACAACAATTATTTGTTTAAACATTTGATGAATTGTTGAAATCATAAAACATCTGAATGATTTACTACTTAGATTAGTTAATTGCAAAATTAGGAAAAAACTGCAAGTTTCTAAATTATGTATATCAAAAGTTAATAAATAACAACAATTGTTTGTTGTAACAATTTCTGAATTGTTAAAACCATAAATTATCTTTATTTCATGTCATTCGTATTAGTTAATTGCAAAATTAGAAAAAAACTGCAAGTTTCTAGGTTGCTTGTGTCAAGAGTTATTAATTAACAACAATTATTTGTTTAAATAATTATCAAAATGTATTTAAAACCGTTATACCTTGATGAGTTAATTATTAAATAAATTAAGTTGGATAAACTTTAAAATTCCGGTGAAACTAAATGTCTGTTAGTGTACTACAATATAAGTTTATAATTGTTAACAACAATAAATTGTTTAAACAAATAATGATTATTATTGTTATGAATTAATTGTAAAATGATTTATTATCAAAAATTATATTTAATTTTAAGACTGTTTTATTACAATATTAATATTTTTAAAAAAATGGAAAGCCCAGGTAGCGCCCGGCTGGCCCCTACATTTTAACTGGGCTAACTTGGGCAGATTTCGACACGGAATAATAATATGGCTAAGATTTAAAACATATTTTTCAGATTGGCTTTACTAACTTTTTTAAAAATGTTATGTAGATTTGAAAATCGTTTTTTATTTACGCAAGTGTAGGCTTTTAAAACTAGGAAGGTTGAAATAAGTTTAATTTTAAAAAACGGGGTAGTAATGAAGGGGACGTCCAAAAAAAAATGGTATCGAAATAAGAAGAAAGGATCTAAATATGTTTACCATATTTAATGTAAGAGTGGAGGGGATAATAAAAATGTCACGTCAACTTTTTAAAAATTAAAAAATTTCATATTGAAATAAATTTTTTTTTGTTTTTAACCGTCGGAGAACACATGGGTTCTTTTTGACTCCACGCTTTCTTACAAAAAGCTTTTTATCTTTCTTTAAGGTCATGTCCAAGTTGTGAAATGTAAACAAAGCAAAATGTAAACAAACGAAGCACTGAAATCACATTTCGGAAACAGCCTTTTCTCCCACAAAAATTAATATTGGACCGGTTTTTTTATAAAAATGATAAATTAGTGTGTCAAAGTTTCCAATGAAATCAAATTTCACTATAAGCAATTAACAGTAATTACTAAAATAACTAATTCAAATGACCTGTGAAATAGCATTTTTGACGCGTCGCGAAAAATAAACTGTTTGAGTATATCAACCGCACTGACGATGAAGAAGTCTCATATCAGCGATTGGACCTTTAACATGGGGAAAGGGAAACTTTTCCCTTTCCTTCATGAAATTACAAGGAGAAAGGGTAAAAACTTCTTCATCGTCCGTGTGGTTAATATAGTCAAACACTTTAATTTTTCGCGATGTCAGACGATTGCTCTACGCGCACGCGCAGACCGTGCCAAGGACGCATTGAAAACACTATGCAAAAACACACATTTTGTTTTACTCTGAAACTCACTTATTTTCACATACTTTCAGGTATACTAGGTATAGATACCAAATTCAACACTTCAATTTACCATTTTCATAAAAAAAACTGTAAATTTCTATTCATTTACGAAAATGTGATGGTCGAAAAAATCCTCAATATTCGGTCTTCTACTGCTGCTTTTTTTCGACCATCACATTTTCGTAAAAGAATAGAAATTTACAGTTTTTTTATGAAAATGGTAAATTGAAGTGTTGAATTTGGTATCTATACCTAGTATACCTGAAAGTATGTGAAAATAAGTGAGTTTCAGAGTAAAACAAAATGTGTGTTTTTGCATAGTGTTTTCAATGCGTCCTTGGCACGGTCTGCGCGTGCGCGTAGAGCAATCGTCTGACATCGCGAAAAATTAAAGTGTTTGACTATATCAACCGCACGGACGATGAAGAAGTTTTTACCCTTTCTCCTTGTAATTACTGTTAATTACTGTTAATTGCTTATAGTGAAATTCGATTTCATTGGAAACTTTAACAAACTAATTTATCATTTTTATAAAAAAACGGTCCAATGTTAATTTTTGTGGGAGAAAAGGCTGTTTCCGAAATGTGATTTTAGTGCTTGGTTTGTTTACATTTTTGTTTGTTTACATTTCACAACTTGGACATGCCCTTAACATTTTTAATAAGTATTCTCAAGTAAACAGACATATTCTACAGAGTATAAGGCTATGCCCAAGTTGTAAAATGTAAACAAACCAAAAGGTAAACAAAACAATTAATAAAATCAAACAGTTTATTTTTCACGACGCGTCAAAAATGCTATTTTACAGGTCATTTTTATAAGTTATTTTACTAATTGCTATTTATTGATCACACTTAAAAATGATTTTTTTGGAAATTTGGACACTTTAATACATCATTTTTGTAAAAAAAAAGTTTTCTAATGGTAATTTTTGTGCGAGAAAAAGGTGATATTAGTGCTTGGTTTGTTTACCTTTTGGTTTGTTTAAATTTTACAACTTGGACATAGCCTTAAAAAAAAGAGTTTTGAACAAAAATGTATTGACACTTTTTTTAAAATGTAACGTCCCCATTAGCAAAAATTTCTAAGTCCAAACAACTAAGAAAATTCATTTAGACTAACAAATTAATGTTTTTAATGATTATAAACAATAAAAACCATATTTTTAATAAAAATATATTGCCATTTTTTAATAAGAATATAAATAATAATTTATGAATATTTATCGTTTATTATTACATTACTAATACTAATATTATTCTTATTATTAAACTATTTATTTATTTGTTACAGTGTAGTAGTTTCAATAAGTACTTTATTGAATCATTAAAGCAAATCAACAAGTCACTGACAATAAAACTTTGGTGTTCAGTTAGGTTCCGTAGCATAGTGGTTAGGGTGTTAATCTGGTAGTCTGAGGTCGTATGTTCGATTCCCGCGTGCGTCTTAGATTTTATTTGTTTCGTAGGTTTGCGACTATTCCGATTTTTCTGCATTGTATACGTATAAGTATGAACTTCAATAATTATATATGCCATTAAATAAATTAATTAACAAAAGTCTAATTTTTTATAAATTTTCAATTTATAAATAAAAGGATGTATATTACTTCCTATATATAAATGTGCTAACATTATTTATAAATTTGCTTTTGGTCCAAATTTAATTAAAAAAGTGTAAATCATTCAATAATAAAGCTATTTATTTATAATTTGACTTATATGTTATTAATAAATAATTTATTCATTAATTTTAATGAAATTTAAATCTATGGGCATTAACAGGGTTGCTCACCTGGGTCCCAGCTAGGTTTTCCCTACGTGGGCTGTGGCTGGGGCTGGATTCACCGTTACTAGCCCAGAAATCGCCTACGTGGGCGATCCCTGCTGGGTCCCACCTAGAACCTGGGAAGCCCACCTGGACTGCTATTTAAGGCAGTATTACAAGAAATCTTGACGTGACGGCTATTTGGAAGGTGGGATTCGTATTCTACGTCAAAAAAGCTATAAGAATCACCTTCCACTTTTTCTGTAACAGAACTAAGCCAAACTTTGCAGGCCTGTGTAATTATAAATAATAATTTAACAATAAAATGGTAAATAATATTTATAATAATATTGAAAAATGTAAACAAAGCAAACACTAAAATAAAATTTTTGAAACATCTTCTTCTCTTACAAAAATTAACATTTTAACACATTTTTTTCGGAAATCATGAATTAGAGTGTCAAAGTTTCCAATGAAATCATTTTTGACTGAGATGAATGAAAAGAAATTATTAAACCCAGTCAAAAAAGTTCTATACAATGATTCTATAGAGTGACTCTAGTATTCTATAGCGAATTCTGTAGCGAATTTTATAGAATATTCTATAGAATATTTTGTAAAATTTATCTAAAAAAAATTTCTTAATTACTGCACGAATTCTATAGAATTTGACTAGAAATATTTTAAATAATTCGTGAAAAAAATTATTTTCAAATAAATTTTACAAATTATTTTATAGAATATTCCCTATCGAATTCCCTATAGAATACTCTGTAGAATGCTCTATAGAATACTCTATAGAATCACTTTATAGAATCATTCTATAGAACTTTTTTGACTGGGAAATATCTAATTGAAATGACCTACAGCATTTTTGACGCGTCGCGAAAAAATTTCTCCTTTCCCATGTTGAAAGTCCAATCGCTGATATAAGACTTCTTCATCGTCTGTGCGGATCATATACATTGGAACACTTTCTTTATAAAAAGGATAAATCAGAGTGTCCAAATTTCCAATAAAATCATTGTTTAGTATGAGCAACAAAAAGCAATAAGTAATATAACAAATTAAAATGTCCTGTAAAATACCATTTTTCATAACTCGCGAAAAATAAACTGTTTGACAATATCAACCACACAAACGATGAAGAAGTTCCAGTAAGCAATTGGACCAAGAAGACTAGAAACAGGATGAATAACTCCGGTAGTGGGGTACGTAATGGTTTGGTTTCCAGAAAGTAGCTGAAAAGTCATGAAGCGCAGTAGCCTTCTGCGCATATTACCCACATGTGGTAATTAAAATATATATATATTTATTTTATCGATTCATATATGTAAACAAATCAGTGTTTAATATTTATGCTGAATTACCATCAGGAGGTAAATTAAAAGTAGTCTGCGCAAAAGGCTACCGCGTCTCAGGACTTGAACAGTTTGCTCGGCCTCTTTCGGGAAACCATATTCGTACGTATTCGGCCTGTACCCCCACTTCCGGAGTTGGACCTCCTGTTTCTAGTCTTCTTGGATTGGACGTTGGGCATGTGGACTTTTTTGCTACATAAACTCCGTGCACTTTTTGTTTTAAGTTGCCTCTACATGGTAAACAAAAAAATTAAAAAGGGCGAGCCAGGTGCGAATTATCGGCCGGCCCATAGTCGGGCCAACCATATGCATGGTCGGCCCAACTTAGTTAGCCAATGGTCGGGACACCCTGTGAATTGATCACGTCGGCCTTCCAGTGGTTGACAGAGTTGGACCCACCGTTGGCACCCTAACTGTGGGTGACGGTCGGGCCGACCGTCAAGAGAACGGTTTTTTAACTTTGGCGGCCAAAGTTCAGCCGATCGTTGGCCCAACTGTGGCTGACAGTTGGGCCGACGATCAAATATGAGGCATTTTACGTGTAATGTCCTAAGTTGAAATTTCAACTTCTTGAAAAAAATTGAAACTCGGGGAATTTGTTGTTCTATCAAGTAGAAATGTGCCCCAAAAAATATTTTTGACTTTTTCGAAAATTTGAAGGGGGTAGAGGGGGGCCAATTTGACCAATTTTGTTAACACCGGCTACTTTGTAAATTTTTTCTGAACGTACTTTTAATGGGAAAAATTTTTCAGAATATGTTTCGGAAAGGTTTTTTCGTCCTCTTTTCAATGGTGAATTTTATTTTTTAATATTTTAAAAATTTATCCCAATTTTTGATAATTAATATTTAAATTTCCCAAAAAAGGGTCCGTTTTATTTGAAAATAAATTATTGCAAACGAAAGCTGAGGTTTTTTCCTATGCGCATGTAAATTTTCAGAATGCCCTTTTTTTTGTTTTTGAGTTATTAAATTTCAAAGAATAAATTGCTGCTCGCAGCGTTGCGGTGGCACTGAGCCGCGTGGTACACAGGGTGATGCGAGGTGCCCGCAACGCTGCGCGTAGCAATTTATTCTTTGAAATTTAATAACTCAAAAACAAAAAAAAAGGGCATTCTGAAAATTTACATGCGCATAGGAAAAAACCTCAGCTTTCGTTTGCAATAATTTATTTTCAAATAAAACGGACCCTTTTTTGGGAAATTGAAATTTAAATATTAATTATCAAAAATTGGGATAAATTTTTAAAATATTAAAAAATAAAATTCACCATTGAAAAGAGGACGAAAAAACCTTTCCGAAACATATTCTGAAAAATTTTTCCCATTAAAAGTACGTTCAGAAAAAATTTACAAAGTAGCCGGTGTTAGAAAAATTGGTCAAATTGGCCCCCCTCTACCCCCTTCAAATTTTCGAAAAAGTCAAAAATATTTTTTGGGGCACATTTCTACTTGATAGAACAACAAATTCCCCGAGTTTCAATTTTTTTCAAGAAGTTGAAATTTCAACTTAGGACATTACACGTAAAATGCCTCATATTCGCGTTTGTCAAGGTGGTATTCAAGGTTGGCCCAACTTTGGGATAAACTTTCAACCAAAGTTGGGCCATCATTGGGTGCCGAAACTTTGGCTCCCACAGTTGGCACGACTTTGACCCGACGTTCTACTGTGGCGGCAGACCGAAATTCGCACCTGAAGACGCGAACAGAAAACGACAAAAAAACATAATAAATTTTCGCGTCACGCATTTTTCCTTTGCTACGTAGAATCAACATTAGAATGAAACTAAGTTCTTTTCTCATGCTTTCAACTATGCTAGGTATAGAAACCATATTCAACACTATACAATTTACCATTGTCATAAAGAGAATGTAAATTCATATTCATTTGTAAAAATAGGAACCGCGAAAAGCAGCAATAGAAGACCAAATAGCGAAGCTTATTTCGCGGTTCCTATTTTTATAAATGAATATAAATTTACATTTTCTTTATGAAAATGGTAAATTAAAGTGTTGAATTTAGTTTCTGTACCTAGCATAGCTGAAAGCATGTAAAAATAACTGCGTTTCAGAGTAAGACAAAATGTGTGTTTCTCGCATAGTGTTGTCAATGCTTCCTTGGCAAGGTTTGCGCGTGCGCGTAGAGCAACAGAGTTTACGTCGCGAAAAGTTTAAGTGTTTGACTATATCAACCGCACGGACGATGAAGATGTTTTTACCCTTTCTCCTTGTAATTTCATGAAGGAAAGGGAAAAATTTCCCCTTCAACATGTTGAAGGTCCAATCGCTGATATGAGACTTCTTCATCGTCAGTGCGGTTGATATACTCAAACAGTTTATTTTTCGCGACGCGTCAAAAATGCTATTTTACAGGTCATTTTAATTAGTTATTTCACTAATTACTTTTAATTGCTTATAGTGAAATTTGATTTCATTGGAAACTTTGACACTCTAATTTATCATTTTTATAAAAAAAAGCGTTCTAATGTTAATTTTTGTGGGAGAAAAGGCTGTTAGAAAAATGTGATTTTAGTGCTTGCTTTGTTTACATATCACAATTTGGACATGCTCTTAATTTGTTATTTTATTACTTGCTTTTTATTTGCTTATAGTAAATATTGTTTCATTGGAAACTTCAGGACTCTAATTTACCATTTTTTTAATGAAAGTGTAAAAATGTTAATTTTTGTGAGAGACAGGAAAAATTATTGAAACAAATGTTCCTATACGGTTTTTACTAAAATCCGCATTGGTTCTGAGTTTCACTAAATTCGTAAACGCTCCAACTCAATAATAGTGTTTTTTACTAGGTAGTGAAACATATTGAATTTCATTTTAACAATAGAAAAGTTTTTTATGTAACTAATAAATAGGTGTTAAATATATTAAGTATAATAATTTTAGTAAGATTTATATTAGTTTTAAATAATTTTATAAAGTAATAGGTAAGAGTAGTATATAAATCTTAAAATTTTTACAATTATATAGTTGAAATGTCTAATCAAGAGAATAAAATTTAAATTGTTATTATTTTTAATATTCTTCTGAGTAGAATGAAAATGATTCATTTATTTAACCCATTTAGTCCCAATGTCCGTTTTTTTAGTACAAGTTCGAGCTTCCCGTTCTACGAGTTCCGGTTTTTAAAAAAATCGGGACAAAGGTTTTTTTTATGGATTTGAGTGCCCTCTTTCAGAATCTGGAAAAAAATTTCAATTTCGACTTCATGATAAAAAGTTATAATTGTTTAAACAAAAAAAAACCCGTTTTTTTAGTTTTTTTTTCTTTAAATGCAGATTACTTAATTGAAATCGGCTTGGGAAAAATCTGGAACATCAAAATATCGCGTCCAAAATGTTAGGACTATCAAATAGACATATTGCCAAAAACAATTTTTTACAAATTTCAAAATGGCGCCTCAATAATAGCCGCCAAAATATGCAAATTTGGAAAAATAATTTTAAAAAATTTTAACTCTACATTTTATTTACTTTTATGCTTCATTTAAATAAAATAATGATGCTTTAATAAAAAATATTGTTTTTTGATGTTATTTAACAATGTTATAAACAATTATTATAAAGAATTTGAAAACTAAGAGCCAAAGTGGATGTAAAAAATTTATTTTCATCAATTCTTTTTTTTGGGGAAGGTAAAAATGGATATTGAAAGTAAATAATTTAATTCAAAATTATTTTGCAATGTTTAAATATGTTATAAACAATTTTTATAAACAATTTTGCAAAAAATAAAATAGAATGGTAGAAATTTTAGTTTTTTAATTATATTATGCTCTCTGGTTATCAAAATGTTGCATAAGGATTAAACTTTCATTTAACATTATTTAGCAATATTTAAAAATATTATAAACAATTTTTATAAACAATTTTCATAGAAAAAGAAGTTTAGAGTGAAAAGAAATATTTTTTTTCACTATTCACTTGGTTTGTCATTAGAATAGATATTTAAAAGACAAATCTTTGTCTGTAATTATTTAAATTTTTTTTACAATTTTATAAACAATTTTTATAAAAAAAGATGTTCAGAGAAGAAACAAATTTTTTCTTTACTACTAACTTATTCTAACATGAAAATGAAAACTGATGATTCAACCGTTTATCCAAAATTTATAAACAATTTTGAATATTGTTTATAAAAATTGTTTATAATATTGTTAAAAATTGCTGAATAATGATAAATGAAAGATTATATCTATAACAAAGAATTTGATTACAAGAAGGTATTATATAATAAAAAAATGCTTTTTTTCCATGATGGTACCTCATATTTAGCAAATTGTTTATAAGAATTATTTACAACATTTTTATACGTTGTTTACAAATTTTTTATAAACAATAGATACTTTAGTTTCCACTTTTAATGACAAAAGAAAGTTAGTTGTGAAGAAAAGAATATTTTGTCCACTCTGAACATCTTTTTTTATAAAAATTGTTTATAAAATTGTAAAAAAATTTTAAATAATTACAGACAAAGATTTGTCTTTTAAATATCTATTCTAATGACAAAACAAGTGAATAGTGAAAAAAAATATTTCTTTTCACTCTAAACTTCTTTTTCTATGAAAATTGTTTATAAAAATTGTTTATAACATTTTTAAATATTGCTAAATAATGTTAAATGAAAGTTTAATCCTTATGCAACATTTTGATAACCAGAGAGCATAATAAAATTAAAAAAATAAAATTTCTACCATTCCATTTCATTTTTTGCAAAATTGTTTATAAAAATTGTTTATAATATATTTAAATATTGCTAAATAATGTTAAATAAAAGTTTAATCCTTATGCAACATTTTGATAACCAGAGAGCATAATAAAATTAAAAAAATAAAATTTCTACCATTCTATTTCATTTTTTGCAAAATTGTTTATAAAAATTGTTTATAACATTTTTAAATATTGCTAAATAATGTTAAATGAAAGTATAATCCTTATGCAACATTTTGATAACCAGAGAGCATAATAAAATTAAACAAATAAAATTTCTACCATTATATTTCATTTTTTTCAAAATTGTTTATAAAAATTGTTTATAACATTCTTAAACATTGCAAAATAATTTTGAATTAAATTATTTACTTTCAATATCCATTTTTACGTTCCCCAAAAGAAAGAATTGATGAAAATAAATTTTTTACATCCACTTTGGCTCTTAGTTTTCAAATTGTTTATAATAATTGTTTATAACATTGTTAAATAACATCAAAAAACAATATTTTTTATTGAAGCATCATTATTTTATTTAAATGAAGCATAAAAGTAAATAAAATGTAGACTTAAAATTTTTTAAAATTATTTTTCCAAATTTGCATATTTTGGCGGCTATTATTGAGGCGCCATTTTGAAATTTGTAAAAAATTGTTTTTGGCAATATGTCTATTTGATAGTCCTAACATTTTGGACGCGATATTTTGATGTTCCAGATTTTTCCCAAGCCGATTTCAATTAAGTAATCTGCATTTAAAGAAAAAAAACACTAAAAAAACGGGGTTTTTTTTTAAACAATTATAACTTTTTATCATGAAGTCGAAATTGAAATTTTTTCCAGATTCTGAAAGAGGACACTCAAATCCATAAGAAAACCTTTGTCCAGATTTTTTTAAAAACCGGAACTCGTAGAACGGGAAGCTCGAACTTGTACTAAAAAAACGGACATTTGGGACTAAATGGGTTAATACAAATTGAAATTTATTTGAATCCAAAACTGCTTTTATTTGATGGAAGTAAATTTGATATTTAGACTAAGTAATTATAATTGTTTGACGCAATTTAAGGGATATTAGTCTAAATTAAAATAAATAATTATAAAGAATAATTGCATGTATGATACACGGAGAAAAATGGAGTGTTGAACTAACTATTTGGAGGGAGAAACAGGCTATATATTTGATGCTAAACTTTGCGCAAACATATCTACGTACATTTTTTTAAAACATCAAATAATAATAAACATTTACCAAATTTTTATATTCATAAAATATAAAATTCATTGCAAAGTCCGATTCGATAGTTTAAATTTTGAAAATCTGACTCAATTCCTAATTTGTGGCACAAAATCCCGCAAGTAATCCCGCCATTTTGTTTTTTTGAAAATCTCACTTTAGATTCATAATCAACGACCGGTCTCCAAAATTGCGTATCACATCGGGATTTTGAGAAAAGTGGGGATAAACATCCAAAAAACGTGTTTTTGCACTTTAAGACCCAAATGCGTAAGATAAAAAAAATGAAAAATATTTGGAGAAAAGTAGGGGTAAAGACCCCCAAAATTGTACTTTTGAGGGATTTGAGTATTTTATTCTCCTTAACCTGACGTGATAGAAACTTCTATATATAGTTTTGAATTAAAGATTAAATTGGACACTTTAAGACCTACCATGCCAAATAAAAATAGTGAAGATGTTGAAAAAGTGGGGGTAATAGGCCTCAAAAAATTTATTTTGCTTCTTTTAGTTATTGGAGAGGTTTTCAAAGCTATGCCCCAGCCGGTTGAATTATACACGGAATGGCTTCTCCCGTCCGGTATAGGAATGCCAGTTCCGAGCCAGTTGCCAGCGCGCTCCTGGCCTACTATCGGTGTAAAATGTAAAGTCAGTTGGCTTTGAACACTAACTTATATCTCAAATAAAAAAAATCGCACAATATTGAAACAACTAGGAATCAGTAGCTACAACATTTCTACGTTACTGTAGAAAAGGAAGGAAATACAAAATAATTATTTCGAGAGTTATTAATTTTTGAAACAAAAAAGTACATGTTTTTTGACATCATATTTTCACTAGTATCTACTTTCGGACCTTCCCAGGCGGAAATTTATCACTGTCATACCGCGCCTGTACAGACGTCGGTAAGACTGTACTGACATTCGTCCGTGGGACAACCGGACCGGTGCAGGCATTCTACTGGAACATGACAATGTGTTGTAGTGGCTGGGCGTCCGGCTCGGTACAGATTTGATGCCGCTGATCAACCGGCGTTGTACCGGTATTCGCTTCAGTGGATCGGCGTTCTTCTGGTATTCGTCCGTCTAGCCAGTCTAAATTATATTTTCTATTGAAAAATAAAATAAAGAAATACTTAATTAAATAACTATGCATGGTGCATGTTAATTAATATATATTTATAGATCATTTCAAGCATTTTTAACATATTCTACATTTCTTTTACAAATTAAAATTCTAAACTCTCGCAAGTGGGATACGAAGCCCAAGCTATTCCTAATCTACGCACCGAAGTCTAATACGCTAACCACTACGCTATTCCCTCGCATGCGGATGTGAGCATAATAATGTCGATATGCAATACCGCTACAAAGCAAAAAAATTTTCCAACTTATATACAACAATAAATAATAATTTTACAAATACTTTGGAATATTTTAGCATTTTATGTATATTATGTAAATAAATCTACAGTTTTAAAACAATATTTTAAAATTTTAATTTATTTAATTAATTTATTATTATTATATTTATTAAGTTTATTATTAATTTTTTTATATTTATAAATAATTAGCTGTATACTTTATTTATAAATATTAAAGAAATTTAAATATAACAAAAAAATGTAATTCTTTAATTTATTTGTTAATTAATAGGGGAGAGTGGAGCAAACCGGACCCCCCTCCAATATTTTCGAAATGTCGAAATTGGCAAAAGTGCTATTTAGAAATTTGAAACAACCATAGCGTGTGGAAATGTGAGGTGGACCCACGGTGGATCCCAGGTGGGCTTCCCAGGTTCTAGGTGGGACCCAGCAGGGATCGCCCAGGTAGGCGATTTCTGGGCTGGTAACGGTGAATCCAGCCACAGCCCACGTAGGGAAAACCCAGCTGGGACCCTGGTGGGCAACTCTGTTAATGCCCATAGATTTAGATTTTATTAAAATTAATGAATATATTATTTATTAATAACATATAAGTCAAATTATAAATAAATAGCTTTATTATTGAATGATTTACACTTTTTTAATTAAATTTGGACCAAAATCAAATTTATAAATAATGTTAGCACACACACATATATATATATATATATATATATATATATATATATATATATATATATATATATATATATATATATATATATATTATTTATATATATATTATTTATAAATTGAAAATTTATAAAAAATTAGACTTTTGTTAATTAAATTATTTAATGGCATATATAATTATTGAAGTTCATACTTATAAGTAAATATACAGTACCGGTTCTGGATACAGATTCCTTTACCGACATTTACCGACATTTGAAATAAAAATGGTTCTAATCCATTCAACTCGAGAAACTTCTAAATAAAAAAATGAGAAGACCAATTTCTTCTAAAAATTTTCAAAAAAAATTGTTCAAAAATTTGTAAATTTATTGCAAAGCTGAGAAACGAATAAGTATATTTGTGATGGATAGTTTAACATACAGAGTTTCATTATATCTCAAGATTTTACGGTAAGTAAAAAAATTTTCTCAAATAAATTTTGCGTTTATAATGTTTCAAAAAATGTTTAACTATTTATTAGAAAATTAATTATCCACCTATTATAATAATAACGAGGAAGCATCACCTGTTAATATTATGAGTGTTTATAACAAGGAAGATTAAATAGTCATGTACATTTCAGAGAGGAGTCATCTGAAGTGTAACCTGATACATGTCAGCACAAAAATTAGAATACATAACATACTTTAGTAAAAGATATATTTTTATATCTCATGATATAATTTTGCATAAATTCTATTTGTTGTACATCAGCTGATAATAATGATTCTATTTAAAGTCACATGTTTCAAATATTTCTTTAAATTGGTTAAAAAAGATAAACTATATTAGGTAAAAGAGACGGAAGGATGACTATAAAAGCTTGAGACTCAATTTAATATTGTTATAAAGTATTCACATGTCACGTGTAAAATATTAAGTAGCAGAAACATTTTAAATTATTTATACTTTAAGTAAAAAAACAACACCTGAGGAACTTAAGTTTGGGATAAAAAATAGTGTAAAAAATATAAAACAACTTTCTAAACTTTTAAGAAATAAACCATTGCCATGTGCAGAAAAGAGAAAAATTTTATCAACAATTGGACTCCTAAAGGCAAACAGTCGAAAATTTAAAAAGCTAAGAAGACGAAAATTAGGCCTCATGGAAGATGAAAATTGGATCAGGTGGGATAATATGGAGAATGCTTTTAATAATCGGATTAGAACAGGTTTGATAATAAATTAAAAACATAAAAATTTAGATTGTTTTTTTAGTGATGCAAAAAACATAATTGTTTCTAAAATTTAAAAAAAATTTAAAGAATGGGAAATTTAAAAGTTAATTTTGTTTTTGCAGCAAATTATAGTGCTTTAGAAAGTGGTAGGGAAATCGATGATGTCAAATTTTTTAATTCAAAAAATTCAAAAATTCTTGAATCAACTAATTTTGATAAATGGTTTGAAATTGAAAATAGAGAAAAGCTTATGGTGAAAATTGATGATTTTCAACAGAAAGAGTCAGGGTGGTCTTTGAAAGAAATTATAAATTTGAGTGTAAATATTAACAAATACGTCCCTCTTTCAACAGGATTGTCAATGTTTATAAAAATGCCACAATTTATATCCAATAAAAAGCTGTTATTAATGTTAGAAATAACGATGAATTTTGTTTTTTATGGTCCATTATTGCCCAACGTTATCCAGCAAAAAGTAATGTTTGTTGCACTAGTTCATACCCACAGTTCAAAGATATTGATTTAAAAATTGATAATATAAGATTTCCTATTTCTCTAAATGATGTTTCAAAATTTGAAAAATTAAACAAGTTAACGATTAACGTTTATGGAATTGATAAAATTAATAAAAAGAAAGATATTGTACCACTTTATTTGAGTGAAAATAAATCAAATTAATCAACGTATCATTTATTAATGATTGAAAATAATGAAATTGAATTAGATGATGATGATGATGATAATGATATTAATATTTCTCAATACAAGAGAATTTATCATTTTGCATTGATTAAGGATTTATCTCGTTTAGTTAGTTCACAGATAACAAAAAATAGCCATAGGTTATGGTTTTGTAATAGGTGTTTATGTCATTTTACATATGAGCATTCTTTTAATAAGCATTCACCTGATTGTGAAAAATTAAATAAGTGTAGAGTTATTATGCCAAAAGAGGATGATAATATTTTAAAATTTAAAAATTACATACATAAAGAACATGTTCCATTTGTTATATATGCTGACACTGAAAGTCTCTTAGAACCAGTAACAAATACACACACAAATACAGCTCCATATGTAAAGCATATTGCGACAAGTGTGGCTTTTTATTTACATTGCAACTTTGATGAATCACTTTCTGAATTTAAAATATATCGAGGATCGGATTGTATTCAATGGTTTATGAATGAATTAAAGCAGTTTTCTGTAAAAGCAAATTCCTCTTTTACAAATATTATTCCTATGGAAAATTAACTTTTTACAACAAATTCATTTTAACACAGCAAAAGTTTGTCATATATGTGAAAAAACTTTTGAAAACGATGACATTAAGCATCACGATCATTGTCATTTTAATGGAAAATATCGTGGTCCTGCCCATCAGAGTTGTAATGTAAACTATAAAGATTCACAAATTATTCCAGTAATTTTTCATAACTTGTCTGGATATGATTCACATTTTATTATAAAAGAACTTGCAATATGTTTTGAGGGTGGAATTAAATTGATACCAATAAATAAAAAAAATACATTTCTTTTACAAAGGATATAAAAAATACTAAAATAAAATTTAGATTTCTTGACTCATTTAGATTTATGCCTACTAGTTTAGAGAAATTATCTTCATACCTTGAAAATAATAAGAAAGAAATCACAAAAAAATATTGCAGTAATGACGATGAATTTAATTTATTGACAAGAAAGGGGGTCTTTCCTTATGAATATGTTAATAGTTGGCAAAAATTAGAAGATTGTCAGTTACCGGTGAAAGAATCGTTTTATTCTAAATTAAATGACTCTCATATTTCTGAAGAGGATTACAATCATGCTTGTAAAGTATGAGAAACATTTAATTTGAAAACCTTAGGTGAATACTCTGACTTATATTTAAAGACTGATGTTTTACTTCTAGCTGACATTTTTGAAAATTTTCGAAAAACATGTTTATTAACATATAAGTTAGATCCACTTCATTATTATACTTCACCAGGTCTGGCATTCGATGCAATGCTCAAGTATACCAACATAGAACTTGATTTACTAACTGATATAGAGTGTCTTATATCATGTATTTTAATATAAATAATCAATATGGTGCTTCTATGAGCGAATATTTGCCATATAAAGACTTTAAATGGTTCCATGAATATAATAACGAATTTTACTCAAATATTCCAGATGAATCTCCAGAAGAATATATTCTTGAGGTAGATCTGGAATATCCAGTTGAACTTCATAATATACATAAAGATTTTCCTTTATGTCCTGAGCATTATATATCTCCACTTCCAAAATGCACTTTACCAAAATTAATTCCAAACTTGCTACCAAAAAATACATAGTTCATTATAGAAATTTAAAGCAATATTTATCATTGGGAATGAAGTTAATTCAAATACATAGAGTTTTGAAATTTAAACAAAAACCATGGTTAAAACCATATATTGATTTGAACACAGAATGTAGAAAAAAGTCATGCAATGAATTTGAAAAAATTTTTATAAATTAATGAATAATTCTGTATTTGGGAAAACTATGGAAAACATTAGAAAACATAGAGATGTGAAACTAGTAACAAAATGGGATGGAAGATGTTGTGAAAAAAATTTAATCGCTCAACCAAATTTCCATAGCTGTGTTGTATTCGATAAAGATATGGTTATCATTGAAATGAATAAAACAAAAGTGACGTTTAATAAACCAATTTACACAGGATTCACAATTTTAGATATTTCAAAAATTATAATATACGATTTTCATTATAATTATATTAAAAAGACTTTTAGTGATAATGCAAAATTACTGTATACTGATACTGATAGTCTTATTTATTATTTCACAGTACCAAATATCTATGATTATGTAAGACGAGATTTACATAAATTTGACACCTCTGATTATCCTGAGAACAATATTTATGATATTCCTTTTGTAAATAAGAAAGTTGTAGGTCTTATGAATGATGAAAATAATGGTAAAATTGTAGCTGAATGTAAAGGTTTGAGATCAAAATTGTATGCTTTTAAATTATGGGGTGATAATGAAGAGGTTCAAAAGAAAGAAAAAGGTGTAAAATCTTCAACATTAAGAAGAATAAAGTTTAACGAATATAAGCACACTCTCGAAAAATCTGAAAACTTGATCCAAAATCAACACTTTATTAAAAGTAAAAAACATTATGTTTATACGTTTAAACAAAGTAAAGTTGTTCTTAACTGGCAAGATGATAAACGAGTCTTGTTACAAGGAAAAACAGACACCCTTCCTTGGGGTTACAATGCACCATGATGGAAAATTGTCCAATTAATAAGAAGTGTGAGTATTTTCTTTTTTAATTTATTTTATATACTAATACAACAAAAGTTATTTGAGACAAAAGTGTTGATTTCAATATATGATACACTGCTGACAATTGAAGAATAAAATTTTTTTCTCTTTTACCTATTTAACTGATAAGAGATGGGATAGATTTCAACAATTCTGCAGACCAACGTCAAAGGTTTTGTATAAAAAATTTTCTACATATTTGATGAAGAGTGGTGAAAAGGGAGGATAATAGACAAAACATTGCACATCAAGACAATGTTAAAGAAGAGATTTCTTTCAGTTTCGTGTCACTTTTGATTAAGACAAGTAAAATTTTTTTCTAATTAGAGTATATCTTAATGAAAAGGTTTATTGTTTTAACAAGATTAGAAAATGACTATTATAGTCAAATTTCAAATCTTTATAACAATAAAAATTTTATTATTAGAGAATGTGTTGTAAAAAAATATTTAAGTTTAATAATTTAATTGTTTGCAGTTTGAAAAAATGGCGAGTCCGGTGTATTGGCAAGTGCAACCGTCAATTACTGTGCCTCAGGAGTGGTTGAGTTAATTACAGCACAAAGGATTGCTAAAAATAGTAAACACAACAATCGACAGCTATGTGGAGGAATATTTAGAATCAAATGTGGAGCCTACTATCTCTCTTAAAATTAGAGATGTATCAGCGAGAATCCATTTAGTCAACGGAGAATATGCCTACATGCGACCAGGATTCCCACAATACAGTAAGGTACAAAGTGCGATTTCAATACCTGCTGAATGGTTTAATAGTTTGGATTTAAATTTTCTTCTGCCGGTTTTAAATTTTTCTGTAGATCAGTACATAGAAAAAAATATGATTTTAAATTATCAGCCGAAATTTATTTTAAGAATTGACAATTTATTTTGTGTCTCAACAGAAGTAAAAAATAATTATGTTTTTACAAAAATAGAATCTTAGAGTTTAGAAAAAACCAATAAGTAAAATTGTTTAATATGTAATCATGTGAAATAAAGTTGTGTATAAATAAATTTTTATAATAGTAAAAAATGTGTTTTATTGTTATATTATTGTTATACCTTATTCATTAGAATAAAGTTATAAAATTTTTAAAAAATAAAAAAAAATTATTAAATTATTGAATTTAATTTTATCTATAATTTTCATTCTTAGTTTTTAAAATTGTTACAATTATGTGACCTAATTGTTACAGTTATTTGATCTAATTGTTACATTTATGTGATCTAATTCTTTTGTTATGTGACCTAATTCTTTTGTTATATTACAATACTGTAACAATTAGGTCACATAATTGTAACAATTGGTAATTAGGTTACAAAATTGTAACATATAAATTACATTCATGTTATTACATTAATTTGAAGTAATATAAATTTATTTGTTTTATATTTATTTAACTATATATAATTATTTTTCTAAATAATATTTCTCAATATGCATATTTAAAATTTTAAAAGATAATAATTTTAAAATTTATAAAATTTAATTATATATAATTTATATATATTATTTATATATAAAGTATATCGACGCTTCCCGTTCATATAATGCTTATTGAAAAACGAATGCAAGATGATTCTTATTCACTTTTGGTGCAATTATTCTATTTTCCGTGCAATAAAATGCTTATTGAAAATTTTATGCGAAAATGTACATTCTGAAATTAGCTTATTCTATGAATTTTATAACATTTTTAATTCAGTATAATTTATAATTGCAATTGCTTAAATAATATTTCTTAATACGTGTGATAGGATCCGTGTTTAAAGTTTCTTATAACAATAGACTAGTACTGAAACTCTCAGATATTTAATTGCAATTTAATATTAATAGGAAAATTTAGGGTTACATTTATTATTCTGTCAGTGGAAATTGTTTTGCACACAATTTTGAATAAGCATTTTATTGCACGGAAAATCGAATAAGCATTGTCTTGCACCAAAAAGTGAATAAGAATCATCTTGCATTTGTTTTTTAATAAGCATTATATGAACGGGAGACGTCGATATACCCTTGCAAACGCATATGATATACAAGTCTCATAGCGGGCTATGTTTCTATATGATACTCTCAGCTCTCCTTGTTCGTCCTCCGCTTCTTCATATACTTTGGTCAGCCCCTTCGCTGCACTTACGTCTTAAGATTGTGTTACTCACCATTCTTTCGTCCCCCGCTTCATCAACACGTGCTCAGACCCCGGTCGCCCATCACAACTTCTACGCACCTACAATCTTAGTAATGACTCAACTAACGCTTGGAGATAGAAACTTTATTCATTTACTTATTTAATTTCTGTTTTCAGTTTCCAAATATTAAAGTAATCACTTATCAACTATTAAATAAGTTTAAATTACTTAAAAGTAATATCTTTCAATTTATTTTTCTTTTTATAATAAATTCAAATTTTAATAAAAATAATAGGGTTTTTATAAATAAATGATATGAGACTATTTTAAATTTTATAATTTATTTTATTGAAAACTAGCTGTCGTACCCGTCTTCGACGGGTTTTAGTTTCTACAGATACATTTAATAGTGTGTCTACCAGTCTCCAAAAATAGGAAATAGTGGGAAATTTAATTTGACTGAAGAAATAATAATTAGCTACCATTAACTATTTCATTATAAAAATATTACTGTTTTAAAACAGTGATTAAATTTTTATCATCAAATAATTAATTTTTTATTTATTAAAATACAGAAAACAATGTTTGTCAATTATTTGTAGAAATTTAATTATAGTATTATAAGTTAATCCTAAATTTCCAGCAGTTTTTGGAGACCTATATTGCAAGCTGAATTCACAATTTTTCCCGATTAAATAAAATTCCTGCATATTTCCCGTTTTGACCAGTTGGTAGAACCCCTGTTAAACGTATTTGTAAAAACAAAAACCCGTCGAAGAGTATTTTCATAACATATGTAAATTTTGGTAACCATTTGTAGTTTTATTTATCGTTTATTCTTATCTAACAAATTTATATTTGATAAGAAAATATACACATGGAAAAATTTGGACAAAGATAGGAAAACCGGATAGATTGTTACACAAAAATGATAATAGATACACTGAAAAAAATTTATTTGATTTAAATAACCGATTATTTGTCTATAATCAAATAAATATTTACTTGAATCAAATAAAAATTATTTGATTCAAGTAAATATTTATTTGGATTGTAGACAAATAATTGGTTATTTAAATCAAATAATTTTTTTTTCAGTGTACTCTGTTTAACTTTTGTCTTTACAATGCTCAAAACATCCATAATAGTTAAACCTAGAAGTAGAATAACAAAACTTTTTACTATCTAAGTTTTTCCCCGGTAGCATTATACAAGTATCGTTTCACAGGTATTCTTGAATGTTTGTAGTATGAATTTTATCATAAAAAATCTCTATTTTCAATCTCCTCTAAAAATAATTTTAAAGCTATGAATTAATATTTTTTAATATTGTTTACCATTTATCGTTTACCGTTTTTAATATTTTCGAAGTTTTGTAATTGAAAATTTTTTGATTAATTGGATAAACAAATTATTCTAAATTCCATTATTTCGACGTCAAAAGTTTAAAAGATATATTAAAAAATTAGATATTTTCCATTTTTTAAATATTTAGAGAAAATTGAATACCTCCCGTTCTAATTAATATGTTTAAAATGTGTAAATTCATTGTTTATATATATATATATATATATATATATATATATATATATATATATATAAATCTACACGGAGAGAAAAATCAGCCTTTTACAGTATAGAAAGATTTACATTTAACGCACAGAACTTTTATATGCCACATAGGCGTAAAATTTGAGTAATTTTAGTACAACGTAATGCCTATTTACCAGGAAACTTTTTAATGCTAATAAAGTTTGTCAATATAGCCTTTCATTGTATACTTATTATACTTAAAATTCAGCGACGCTACGCTGAAATTTCACGTAACATCGTCCTACTACGATTGCAGAAGTTCTATGCTTTTTCGGTATTAGACTCTTGCAACTGGCGATTAGGCCACGCCTACCTATACTGTTTGAAGTAAGTGTAAGTGTGAGTGAGTATTTACATACAAATATGCGTGATTCGGTAGTAATGTTCTCTTACTTGTGCATACACATATTTTATAAAAATTATATTTATTTAATTTTTATAACAAGTTTTTATTTAATTATATAACTGTGATAATGTTGTTACCAATCATATCATGTAATAAAGTGCTAAATTTTTGAAATCAATTTTTTTGATCGAATTTAATTAAAATTTAAATTTTATATGTAATTTGTGAAAATGATTTTTACAATTAATTTATAAATATAATACGGATTCTTAAAAATCTCTCTGGAAAAACAATCAAAGTGCTGAAAAATTTTCAAAAGCAATATTTTTAAAAATAAGAAATTCAATTTTAAATTTGACTTATATTTGTACGCTAAAAATTTTAAATGGAGATGTTTGAGATAATACAATTTATAGATAATTAATTCTTTAATTTTATTAATTAACTCTGCTTGAGATCAAAACTCAGGACCTATCAATTGCCGGTTTATTGCTCGTATTTGAAAAAATATTTTTGTATAATGTGTCTATGCTATAATTTAAATTAATAAAAAATTAAAGTTAGGTACTAATTTCTATCTATATCTATAAATATTATTATTCTGCTTTAAATTTGAGAGACATATTTTACTTTAAAGATTTAACATATTAATTACATAAAAGAGGCACTTTTAATTATTTATATACGAATATTATTCTGGCAATTTAAAAAGCCACTTTAATAATATAGGTGAATATATATAAAAGTTAAGCGCGCAACAAATAAAAATATGCCTGGTAGGCGTGACCTAATCGCCAGTTGCAAGAGTCTAATACTGAAAAAGCATAGAACTTCTGTAATCATAGTAGGACGATGTTACGTGCAATCTCCGCGTGGCGTCGTTGCTATTAAACTACACTTTTCATACTATAGAAGCATATGTACTACGGATATTTAGTACGGAAAAATATTACGCTAAAAATTCTCAATTCTTTGCTCCATTGGCTAGAAAAGTTTATACAAAAGTAGTAGCAGTCTATTTCATGCTATAAAGTCTTGATTTTTCTTTCCGTGTATTAAAATGTAAATTTTTTTTGCCAAAAATAATGTTCTATAAACAAGATGTAAGTATAAAAATGTTTTCAAAAAATTTTAAAAAATTGAAATTTTTCAATTTTTATATTTTTTAATGAATTGTTTTTAAATTATCTATAATTCATTGTTACATGTTATTTGGTCAAATTTTGGCATAATTTTTCCTAAAATTGTCTCTTATAAATAGATAATTTTTTCGTTTTTAAAATTTTCCGAAAAAATTATTATACTTACATCTGAAATAGTATTTTTTGCTAAATTATACTAAAATGTGACTAAATAACATGTTATACTCAATTATAGATCGTTTAAAAGCAATACATTAAAAAATATAAAATTTAAAACATTTCGATTTTTTGAAAACATTTTTTGTCTTTACATCTTAGTTATAGGACAAAATTTTTGGAAAAATCATGCTAAAATTTGGCCAAATGACATGTAACAATCAATTGAGGAGTAAGCGGCCAAAAGTGAATAAGTCCATTTTTAAAAATTTTTGAAATAAGCATAGTTTCTATATATTTAGGACCTTATAAATCACCCTGTCACTCTTAAAATTAAAAAAAAAATTTTTTTCGCTTAAAATTTTGCTTATTAAAACATTGTAATTTGCCAAAATATTATAAGTCCTATTTCTAATTTTGTAATTTTTTGTTTGAGAAAAATGACCAAAACATAACAAGTCCCCATTAAAGATTGAATGTAAATATTCAAAACAACATAAGTCCAAAAAAGTTATTTTTATAAATAGTTTGATATATTTTTCATATTAAATAATTCATTTTGGAAAAGAATTATAAGAAAAAGTCAATAAAAGACTGATTCTGGATGAACAATAATAATCTTTTACAATCGCTCGTTTTTGCAAACTATTTATTTGAAAATTTGTCCTAAAATGTATTTATTATATTTTTCATAAAAATTGTTTTCAATTGTTTTAACCTGTTTAACCTATTTTATTTACTCGACTTGAAAAGTATATTAAAACGAAATTTAGTTTAAATCAAAAAATGAGAGAAAAAGTAAAAGAAATAAATAAAGGAACAAAAGTTCGATTGTGCAATGTCAGAAAAAGAGATGTAGAAAGAGAAAAAAGGTAAATTTTGTTCTATTTGTTGATTATTGCTTTTCTTTTTTGCAAAATTTCTTGAGAAATTTTAAGTGTAAATAGTTAAGAAATATAACTTTTCATTAGATATTCTGACCCTGATCCCAATTTAAAAAAGTGGAAAAGGCCCTGCTGCCACGACACTAAGAGTTTTAAGTGTAATAAAGTGAAATTTTCCGATGTCAAAAAACTTCGATTGAATTTCTACGAAAAGCCGAATAAAATAATTCAAGATATTAAACTATGTCACATGATTGGAGTTGAAACTCCAAAAAGAGAAAGAAAACGAAATCCTGACTCAGAAAAAAAACGTTCGATGTCGTTGAATTATTATGTCAAACGAACAAATGGCGAAGTAGTGCATGTATGTCAAAATTTTTTACTTGTGTTTTCGATTTAAAAATGTCCCGTGTCCGTAATATTGCCAAGACGTTACAAATAGGAAAAATTCTAAAAGAAACTAGAGGTGGTGATACACGATCAAATGATTTTTCAGAAGCTCGAGAAAAAGCTAAGAATTTTATTGGAAATTTAAATGCTACTGAGAGTCACTATAACCGGACGAAATCAAAACGAATTTATTTATCATTGAATTTAAATGTAAAGAAACTGCACACGGAATATATTAAATCGAATTCAGACTTTCCGCTTTTATACGATGCGTTTAGGAAAATCTTTAATAATGATTTTAATATTAGATTTTCGTCACCAGCAAGTGACATTTGCACCTCTTGCACACAGTTAAGAAATCTGATAAAGGTCGAAAATGATGCTGTAAAAAAATGAATTGATGGCCAAATTAAGAATTCATAAGAAAAGAGCAAATGCATTCTACGAATCTGCGAAAGAAAAACCTTCAAATTCTTTTTCTTTTTGCTTTGACCTACAGCAAGTTCAATGTTTACCGAAAACGCCTATTCAAGAAGCATTTTATTCGCGACAAATTAGTTTTTACAGTTTTTGTTGCGTAACAATGGATTCTAAAAATCCAATATTTTATACGTGGACTGAAGATCAGGCTGGTCGTGGTTCTGTAGAAGTAGGATCTGCTCTTTTAAATTACTTGAATTCACTTGACTTGGAATCGATTGAGCATTTGCGTTTATTTTGTGATGGATGTGGAGGGCAAAATAAAAATTCACACATTGTCCATTTATTACTCCTTTGGCTTCAGAATTGTTCACCGAAAAATGTTGATGATATTCTCTTAACGTTTCCTGTGAGAGGTCATAGCTTCTTACCTGCTGATCGAGTGTTTGGGCGTGTAGAACAAGAACTTCGAAAACATGAGACCATAACGCATCCGGAAGACTATAAAAAAATCTACTCCACTTTTGGATCTGTCAAGTGTTTGCGGGACGAATCATGGAAAATTTTCGATATCAAGTCATTGACACAGATTTATAAACAACTTGTTGGTATCTCAGGATTTAAGTGGATTCTAATTAAGAAGTATGCAACGAAAGACAGTAAAATACGATGTAAAGTTACGTGTTTTGAAAATTACAAGTTTATTCATGGTCATGAAGTTCCGAAAATGTTACTGAAACGAGGAAAATCTGACTCGGATGTTGAGTTAGATGTATTATGTTTAGATCATCCAATCTCTGCTGAAAAACTTAAAGATGTGAAAAATTTACTTGCAAAGCAATTTGGAAACCAGTGGTATCAATTACCTGAAATGGATTGGTATGCATCACTCGTAAACAAAAATAATGCTTCGATTTCAACTTGCAGTACTCGAAATAATGCCAATCAATCTGATGAGATATGTGATTGTTTAAATGAAGATTGTGCTATTCACATCTGAATTATTGTGTTATTATAAAAATTAAATATTTATTACTTTGATACGCATTTCAGTATCATTTGAAAGTTCTTATTATTCTTGTAGTATTTTCAAAAAGAAAATCAAAAAGAAATCACTAAGTTTTATTTTCTTATTATTCGTTTGTGTGCCTTAAAAGTGTTTAAATAAAAAATTATAAACTATTCAAAAATCATATTTTCAAAACTTACCAAAAGTTGATAGTCCAGAATAATTTATCAAAACATAATAAGTCCATATTTGATTTATTAATTACTCTTGAATTAATGATTTTAAAAAATATTTTTTAACTACATGTTTATTTAAAAGGAATTTTTAATGTATTAACGTTTACAAAATTTTGTTACGTGTAGTAGTTTTTGAGATACAGCATTTACCTGAATTTCTGGAAATAACGAAATATGGACTTATCCACTTTTGGCCGCTTACTCCTCAATTACAGGTCATTTAAAAGCAATTCATTAAAAAATATAAAATTTTGATACTTGCGATATTTTGAATTTTTATAAAATCATGTTTATACTTTCATCTTAGTTATAGGACATTTTTTTTGGCAAATCTATTCTAGAATGTGATTAAATAACAAATTATACTCAATTATACAAAGTTTGAAAGCATTTTTTAAAAAAAGGTAAAATTTGAAAATTTTTGATTTTTGAATTTTTTGAAAAAATATAATATCTTCCGTTTTAATTAATATTTTTCAAATCTGTAAATTTAAAAACCTTCCTTGGCCTAAGGTCAAACGTTCTGCCAAATTTGGTTTCAAACGGTTGAGCCGTTTTTAAGTGATTCGCGAACAAAGATTCTGCGACATAGGGACATACATACACACATACATACATACATACACGAAATTTTTTATTGGCATTTTTGAAATCCTGGATGCTCAAAACGAATAGGTATGAGTAAAATGTTAAGTTTCGAGCAATGTACAGACAAAAGTCTCATCTTATATATATATATATATATATATATATAGATAAGAATACAATTTTTTTACATTTTTACTTTTTAAGATAACTTATTGCTAGAATTTGTAGGCAACCACTCTGATAATAGTTTCACATTTCGCTCTGCACATTGTATTAAATCTATTTCAATTATTCTGCGATGATTGTAACATGGTTTAGTATTATTTGCAGTATGTTTTAGGGTTTGAAGCGATGAACAGTATATATCTTTCAAATCTATAATTACAGTAGATGGCTTAAGAAAGCTTTTTAACCACTTCTTTTTTTCTGAACCCTTTACATAAATTAGAGTTGCGTTTTTAAGAAGTCTCTAATATAATAGAAAGTAATGTATGTGGAGTATTACCAGTTGACCAATTTATACAATGTAAATTATTTTCCAACCACCTATTCATTCTTTTGTAATGTGGTGAAATACAGTTCTAATCACATGGAGATTGAAAAATGAATTTGTATGGTTGTGGACAATTTTTTTAAAGCGGTAAAATGGCTAATTCTTTTATAATAAATTCGTTAATAGGTAATTTGAAACATTGCACATCTACAATGTATGCCATTGTTCTAAAGACTGAATGTGTTATTAAATATATTAATTAATTTATATAATTTTTTCAAACAATTTTTTTAACCTCACCACTAATTGGTCTGTACTCAACAATTCTATCATGTAAAATGAGACAATAAGCTGCTGTTTGGTCTGGTAAATTTTCCTTTGCTTCAAATTCAAGACGAATATCAACAGGGTCGTATTTTATTGACTCATTTTGTCTTGAACAATCAATTACTATTAGTGGAGCATATTCAAGAAATTCATTTTTTGACAAATATGGCTGTTGTTCTTTATTGTAATAGCTCGCTTAGAAATTGGTATACATATCATAGAGGACTGCAATAGTGTCGTTTTTCAAAATCTAAATTCAAATTTCCATATGGATAACTTTGATTGTTTAAAAATTAATTAACATTTGAAATTTGACAATGGTCAAAATTCTTCATTTCTATTATTAACATTTTTTCGATTTGTCTGAAAACCTAAAATTATAAAACGAGGTTTTTCCAACTGTGTTGATGTTTAACTGTCCACATATGATTGGCTGTCTGTGGTAGTAAAGGATACTCATAGAGTTCCCACGTTCGAAAGCTAATTGTAATAAGTGGGTCTTTTTCAATATATTTTAGTAATTTAAATTTACGTGAATCAGACAAGCGAACATTGGGTAATAATTATTCAATCATATTAATGGATACTCTAATTTGTTCTTCAACTGTCTGTAGAATCTTCAAACAGATGACAGATGACATTGTTGACAAACCTAGTATGTATAACAGGTAATCCGTTTTCTTTTATTAATTTTCCCTGAATATGTAAAAAACTTTTGCTTGACAGCACACAATGATCCTGGTTTTGTACAGCTATTCCTATTTCATCACTGTTATTAAATGTTGCTGAGGCATATGGTAGATGAGCATGAATCTCATAGTGAGCAATAGATTCATTGTAAACAATTGGTTTTGCAATATTTAACACATCTTCATCATCCATTTTCTTTGGCAAATAGAAAACTTTTTAAAGAGAAAAACAACAAAACAGATGCATACAACTTTTACTCTTGTTATCTTCTTCTTTGTTTCTTCTCGATTAGTTTCAGACCCAAATTCTTCAATAGTTAAATGTTTTGAGGTGTTAGTCTCTTCGTTGTAGTTTCGTAACTGACTCTTTTTACTCATTCTGGCTTTTTATAACCGAAACCTATTCTTTGATTAAAGTCAATACTCATTTATATAGATTTCAAATGCAATCTAATAGTAATTGTTTCACTTTGAAAATTAACGAGATTTCCGTCCTAATCAACAATTCTTAATTGAATTTGATCAATGCTCTTGACTGCGATAGGCAAGTTAATGACATGAGAAGGTACTTCCACTATTTTATATTCTGGTGGAACAGTTGGAAAAAATTCATAAATTGTGTGAACCTTTTGATAATTTATATATGCACCGGTTGTAATATTAGATTCAACACGTAATGCATTAACTTTTATAATAGACACTGGTAAATTAGATTGGAAAAATTTATCAGCTTCAAGAATTTGAGGTTCAAATCCTAATAAACTGGCTATTAAATCATCTTTTTGAAAATCGATTTTACGATTGCACAAAATCTCATTGCGTAAGGTATTGTGGTTTGGTTGAATATAAATTTCTATTCTTTTAGGTTTTAAAACACTTGGGTCATTCCAGTAAAATTCGACTAGAGCTGGTTGCTCGATGATTTCCGAAATGGCTGTAATTAAAATATAATGATATTTAATACAATTTGATTCCTAGTTGCGAGTTTTTACCACCTAAAATGTTTTATTTCTCTGTAAATAAGTTTCTTAAATATTTAACAGGTTACGCTGACAAAAATAACCCATTTTACAACAACTCAGTAAAAGTTATTGTAAAATGAAAAAAAAATACTTTTTTCTTATTAGTTTAAGTATATTTTTACTAAATACGATAAAATAAACATAAATTAACACAAAAGTACTCACAGAAACAGGTAAATCGGTATTTTTTTGATCTTACAAAGTATTATGAAGATCTTTTTCTTTTACGTATATCTCCTGTGGAGAAAAAGGAATTTCAATAAAACCTTTTGAATTTAATTCTTACTAATATTATAAGTCCGTTTTAATTGAAGTTTTCGAGGGCACTCTACTCGTTATTTTTTTATTAAACTTTAAAAATTACGTAAATTTAACCTATTTTTCGTTGAATTTTTGTTTTCACGATTGAACTGGAGTTTGATGCTTCAAATTGTTTACTTGTACCATTTACTTCAAATTTGGTTATCAATTTTATAAAGATTAAATTAAAAAACTTTAAATTTGAAACTATTATTGAGTTTAATTTATACCAAACTCAATGTTTCCATTTCTTTACTTTTTAAGAGTAAACAAACTTTTATCCGTGAGTTGATTTACAAGAACTTTTAAACACAAATTAGCACACACAAAGGTATTAAAATTTTGATAACTTTTGTAGTTGTATTTAATAATTTTAACACCGAAATAATTCACAAGATCTGTAGGTGGTTGAACATTACCAAAACTATCAAAATATACAATATTATTTTCCATCGTTCCATAAGCTACCCAGTGAGTACCAGCATTATATTTACTATCTAAATTTACTATATCTGACTCAAATTTATAAGGTCCTGAAACTGGTAACTCATTACGCATAAAAACACCACAAAAGTGTGGATTTTTTAATATTTTAGCATATTTAAGTATATCATAATTAGTTAACGCTCGTTTTGGTAAATTTACAATTTTTTGGTGTTTTTTTTTCCTTTTTTCAATAGCACATGCTAATCCTAATCCTTGTTTATACGGCTTAAGATAGAGACCTTTTCCTATAGCTAGAGATTCCATGGCTCTATTATGACGTTGACTTTCTTCCAGTTGAGTTTTAGCTGCTTTTGCTATTCCAGCTGCTCCACCAGATAGAGCTCCTATTGCACTAAGACTAGCAAAGAGTGGTATAAGAAATGGTAAAAAACCACCAACTTTTTTCGGTATAGGTAAAATTCAAGGTTGTTTCACTTTGCATTTTCCACCTGTTACTTTCACAGCTATACGTGTACCTTTTAGAGCTGATTTTATAGCAGACGATGTATCATTGCTAGGTGTGAGAAATTTTTTTGCTGCTAAAACAATATTTCTTAATGTTAATGTGACCTTTTTGTTTTTTTTCTTTTTCATTTTCGATTTAAGACCCATTCCTAATTTAGTTTTTATTTTCATTGCGTTAGTAACTACCCAAGCTGCAGCCTTTTCACTAAGTTTTGTGTCACTATCTAAAAAATTTTGCATTTAAACTGTTTAATCTCAGTGTTAGTCAAAAGATGGAGTTGAAAAAACAACCAACAGAATTACCTGTGTTAGATTTTGATACAGTAATACAACACAAATCTAAGAAAAAACGTCATGGAAATCTGTTACCTAATACGGTAAGAGCAATTTTTTGTGGTCCATCAAACTGTGGCAAAACAAATGCCTTACTTGCTTTACTAGTACATTCAAATGGACTACGTTTTGAAAATGTCTACATTTCCTCAAAATCATTAAGTCAACCAAAATATAAATTTTTGAAGAAAACACTTGATTTAGTGGGAGGTATTGAATATTTTCAATTTCAAGAGCATGAAGAGGTTATTGAACCTAACGAAGCAAAACCAAATTTTACAATTGTCTTTGATGATGTAGCCTGCGATAAGCAAAGCAGAATTCGATAATTTTTTTCAATGGGTCGTCATAGGCTTATTGATTGTTTCTATTTATGTCAAACGTATACACGGATTCCAAAGCATTTAATTCGAAATAATGTAAATTTTTTGATAATTTTAGACAGGATGACTTAAACCTTAAACACATATATAACGATCATGTTAATACAGATATGATATATTCAAAATTTAAAGAATTATGTTCTTCGTGTTGGAATAGTGACAAATACGGTTTCATTGTTCTTGACAAAGATAGTGACCTTAATCATGGTAGATACAGAAAAGGGTTTGATTGTTTTATAAAAGTTTCTGAAGCTTAAAATGTTTTCCACTGAGCCTCTAACTTTAGTTATGGTTTATACTTGGTTCAATTAAGATGTTGTCTTCAAGAACTGAACAAATTCAAAAACAAAAAGATATTGCGTTGAATAAAAAGATAATAATAAAAACGAGAACGTTACATCTGATAACCTGGAAGAATTTGAGATGTATGGTGACAACAATGATGGCGATGATTACAATGATGATGATGATTACAATGATGATGATGATGATTATAACGATGATGATTATGATGATAATAATGATAATAATGCTGATAATGGCAATAAAAATGAAGAATCCTTCAAATCAATGGATTTTGAAGAGGAAGAATCACATTCTTCTTTTTTATCATCATTAGATAACGAAACAAAAATGTATCATAAGATGTTAAATACAAATAGTAAAGAAATCGATAATATATGTGGTGTAAGAAAATCAGCTAATAGAAAATTAAAGTTTGGTAATTCTCCAATAAGTTTTAGTGAAAACTATATAAATGTGGCAAATTCAACGTTTTCTAGTAGTAAAGGATTACTTTAACTGCTCTTTAAAAAAATTTCAGATGAATCTTTGATCTATGCTAAAGATCTGGAGAATTTTTAAAAAATACGTGTTATGACAAACGCACATAAAAAATTTAAAGCTAATAGTGACATTCGTCAAAGTAAATCGTTTAAATTTAAACGATTTATATGCAAATTATTTTTACCTACAATAATCAACGATCATAAAAAAGAAATTTCTTCTCGTGGAGGTGCTTTACCTGAGTTTATGCTTGCTAAGCAAAAAAATCAAATGGACTATATATATTGGGATAATCCAAATAAATTAGTGGACAGACTACGTTTACTATTAGCGTCTCAAACAACAGGAAATCCAAGCCACACAAACGGAATTTTATCAATCATTGAAGAATTACAAGAAACAAACATTATTTATTAATTTTGATTACTTTAAAAATCGATCAGTTGAATAATGTCTCTCGACATATTTGGACGTTCTTTTAAAAAAATTGAGAATTCTATTCGTGGGTCTCCTGGAGTTGGCTTTAAATTTACAGAAGAAGGATATTGAAAATAAAAAATTGTGTAATGTTGCAGAAGCTTTAAATGGAGGTGATGCAACTAACTTGAGCCTTGTGAAAAAAATTGTGAACACTGATGTCAACGATTTTTATGAGATATTAGGATCAATGAGATCTAATATACTTAATAATAATATAAAAATAACAAAGCTAGAAGACTCTGTAAACAAATATTTACAGAATCTAAAAATAAGTATTGAGAGAAATATAGAGTGGTTGGCGCTTAATAAAGAGATCCTTACTCAGTTAGGCAAAAGACTAAGTGCACTTGAATAAAACAAAAAAAATTTTTAATATAAAATATGAATGAAGAAAAACAAGCTCTAGTTAGATAATTGCATAAACCAGCTAGAAAAAATTATGCTAGGCGAAAAGTTGACATACGAGCAATCGTTGACACTTTGCAAGCCGACCTCGTGGATATGCTAACATATGCAAAGAAAAATAGAAACTACAAAAACATCTTAACGGTCATTGATAATTTTTCTAAATTCGCCTGGGCTGTTCCTGTAAAGAATATATCTGGTGAAGATATTTCAACTGCAATGAAATCAGTGTTGGACCAAGGTCGTGTGCCGAAAAACCTATATGTGGATCAAGAAAAAGAATTCTACAATATTAACTTCAAAAATCTCATGAAACAGTATAAAATAAATATGTATTCTACATTTAGTAATTTAAAAGCCTCGATTTGTGAACGCTTTAATCGTACCTTAAAAACAAAATGTGGATGCAATTTAGTTTACAAGGCAGTTACAAATTGTTATATATTTTGCAAGGTTTACTTTTCTCGTACAATAATACTAAGCATCAAACCATTAAAATGAAACCAAAAGATGTAAACAAAAATAATGAAAAGGCAATTTTATTTAATGTATATAAAACATTCGTTGTAGAATCTTCGAAAAAGAAACCGCTATTTAAAATTGAAGATAGAGTTAGAATAAGTAAACTTAAACATATTTTTAAAAAAGGTTACACACCCAACTGGACAACAGAAATTTTTACAATTGATTAGGTAAACAATACTACACCAGTAACATACTTGCTCAGAGATTATCAAAATAAACCTTTAGCTGGTAATTTTTATGAAGAAGAAATTGCTAAGGTTAAAAATCTAGATATTTATTTAATTGAAAAAATCTTAAAAAACGTCGTCATTGAATGTATGTTAAATGGTTATGTTTTGATAATTCTCATAATAGTTGGATAAATGAGGGTATGTAACAAATTTTTTATTGAAATAAATAAATTCAAGAATTTTCATTAAAGTATATTTATTGTTCAATGTTATTCTCCTTCCATATAATAATTCTAAGTTATTACATAATCTTTTTTCTATTTATATTTCATTATTATCATTTTGCCATATGATACATTTCTTGTGAATTATACATTGATATAATTATATATTAAGAAAATTTATACACAATAAGAAAACTATGGAAATACTTACTTTCTAATTTTCATGATATTTTGTTTGCATATTTATGAATGTAAATTAAAACATCATTACAAATTTCCTTTGAATAAAAAGTCTTAATCTCAGAAAATAGCTTTTCTATATTTACAGGAGATGGACATTCATTACTTAATAGTACTTTTTCTAAGATTTTAAAATAATTTTTCTCAATAAATTTTTCCAAAGCCGTTAATTGATGCAGTTCAAATTGCTAAAACACAATTTCTTCAATTGTTTTAATAACACTTAATTTAATATATTGCAAAGGTAAAAATTTTATTTCTCTTGCACATTCTTTCACACAGCGATTTAATTGTTTCAAAGCTTTAAAAGTTTCAAATTTCAGAGAAAATGAATGTATTAAATCTAATTCTGCTTCTTGTGAATTTCTAATTAACACAAAGCGATGATTTAAATATCTGACAAAATTTAGATTCATTAGGTTCAGATTTATTATCAAAAAACACCTCCATTTCTGAATAAAAAGTGGTCAAAAATTTCCATTCTAGTACTGAGAATGAAACTGATGTTTGTGGGTGGCTGCTTATTAACTTAATTTTTATTGATAATTTGCTCTTTAATTCAGCTCTAATAATTATTTGTTTTTTAAACGTTGAATTTAAGTTATATGTGGTTGATAGAAGTAGTTGATTACGAGGAAGATATGTCATTTTTATTATTCTGTTTTAGACACAAATTCAAAGTAATTATATTTTCCACCCAAAAATTTTAATTGTAATTCTCCTTTTTCTGCTGCTTGTTGTAAGTGAGTCAATGATTTATTATCACTTTCCAGAACCTTTACCATTCTTTGTGGTAAAAATACAACGTATCCGCTATTGATTTCAGCCACAATTTTCAAGCCAAATTTTGTTGTCGTTTGCTTAATATCTGTAATATTATAATATTCATTAAGATTTAATTCACTGAATCTTTTGATAGGCAAAAAACTAGCAGCTCTGTTTAATTTCTTTAATTTTCTATCCATTTTCTTCACTTTCTTATCAACCACACTGTATTATTTAAAGCTGTTTTTCTTACACTGACAACAGTTTATAGATTTTTTAACACAAACACTCAGTTACAACTTCTCAGTACAAGTCAACTACCGAAGACTTTATGGAAACTGGTAGTTAACTCTCACATTTTTTACTCTTAAGCTTCATTTCCTATCTTTTCAAAATAATACATTTCTTCCTTCTTTAATTATATAGATAAGTTTGCAAAATTAAAATTAGATTTCTAATAAATATATATATATATATATATATACACCTATCTTTGTCTACCTCAGGGAATGATAAATAACATATGTTCCTTTATATGTACACTTATGAATAATATAATGTGCTGACATGTATCATATTACACTTCAGATGACTCCTCTCTGGAATATACTTGACTATTTTTATCATCTATGCAATAATTATGCAATAATTACTCATAACATTAACAGGTGATGCTTCCTCGTTCTTATTATAATAGGTGGATAATTAATTTTCTAATAAATAGTTAAACATTTTTTGAAACATTATAAACGCAAAATTTATTTGAAAAAATATTTCTACTTACCGTAAAATCTTGAGATATAATGAAACTCTGTATGTTAAACTATCCATCACAAATATACTTATTCGTTTCTCAGTTTTGAAATAAATTTACAAATTTTTGAACAATTTTTTTTGAAAATTTTTAGAAGAAATTGGTCTTCTCATTTTTTTATTTAGAAGTTTCTCGAGTAGAATGGATTAGAACCATTTTTTTTTCAAATGTCGGTAAAGGAATCTGTAACCAGTACCGGCACTGTATATCTACTCTTATACGTATACAATGCAGAAAAATCGGAATAGTCGCAAACCTACGAAACAAATAAAATCTAAGACGCACGCGGGAATCGAACCTACGACCAACAGACTACCAGATTAACACCCTAACCACTATGCTACGGAACCTAACTGAACACCAAAGTTTTATTGTCAGTGACTTGTTGATTTGCTTTAATGATTCAATAAAGTACTTATTGAAACTACTACACTATAACAAATAAATAAATAGTTTAATAATAATAATAATAATTCCGTGCCCGTCTGCAACTTTTGTTCTACATGGGGCGCATTAGAACTTGTTCATTTGCGCGGGGTTGCTGGTCCTCTATCGGACGCGTGCCAGGTGGCGGATAGGTAAGCTTCCTAGAAATAGGTGGTATCGAGAAAATCAAATACTCGACGCGGACCAAAACCAGAAAACAAGAAACATCCATCATGAGCGATTGTAAAAACGAGGAAGAGTACCTGCGGGGTAATGCTACGGCTAAAACCCTCACTGGTTCCGATCGTCAAGCGCTTTCGAGCGTGCGGGCGGTGGCCAGTGGCCTAAGGATGCAGGAGGGCAACAACGCTTTGGAAGTACCACAGATTATCGTGGACAGGGCAGAGAGACGAGGGAGTACGAGCAGCGCCACCAGTCAAGCCAGCTGCATTTCTGTTTTCAGTAATGCTTCTGCGATTGACTTTGCTAGCTGCAATGAAGAGCGAGATGAATGCGTGAGGCTGCGGGAAGAAGAGGCAGCAAGTATTCTAGAAATGGAGGAAGAGGTCAGCAAGATGCTGAAGTCCTGCGATGTCCAGAAGAATGTCAATAGGACAATCAAAGATGGACTTAGATGCTTAACATCGCTCATAATGGAGTTGAAGGAGAATCACGCAGTAGCGGCCAAAAAGAAGCGAAGTTCTACCAGGGACTAAATTGGTCGGAGGAAGCACGAAAGGACCGAAGACTGAGACGTGATCGTTTTAATGCAGTGGTGCTTAAAAACGTTGTCTTAGAGGCTCAGAAGCGGAAAAGAAGTGATCCTGAGGCTACGAAGGACCCAAAGAAGAAAAAGGAGGAGGGACCTCCCAAAAGGTCCAAAGGCAAGGAGACCAAACCGGCACCAATGCCAAATCCAGATAAGAAGGGAAGAGCCACAGTGGTCGTCAAAGTGGCTGAAGGAGCTACCTTCGCGGAAGTATTAGCGAAGGTTCGGAAAGAGGCTAACTTGGAGGCCAGCGAGATAAGGGTTGTGGGAGCTTTACCTACTAAAATGGAAGACCTTCTTATTAAAATTGGAGGGTCTTCAAACAAGAAGCTGTTCGCCGAGGAGGTGACAAAGGTAATCGGCGATTTGGGTAAGGTCCAGATGGCGGTCCGGCAGACTACGCTAGAAATCCGCGATGTAGACGCTCTTACAGAAAAAGAAGACGTTTTGGACGCCCTGGAGATAATCTCTACGGTACCAGCAGGGAGCAGAAAGGTGACGGTCCTTGGACCAAACAAGCAAGGAATAAAGCTCGCGGTCGTTGTCACCAGCCAAGAGGATGCAGATAAACTGGAGAAAATAGGACACATTAAAATTGGGTTCGTGTCCTGCCAGGTGAGAAGAAGAGGTGGTCACAAGGTGCCATAGATGCCTTGGATATGGCCATATAGGTCGAGACTGCCAAGCAGTAGATAGGTCGGCTGCGTGCTTCAAGTGCGGAAAAGCCGGCCATAAGGTAGCAGATTGTAAGAAGAGCCCTTGCTGCTTATTATGCAAGGCGAAGTTCGGCTACAAGGAGAACGTCCAACATGTCGCTGGATCAGGGAGATGCGGAGTCTTCAGAACTGCCCTCCAGGAAGCAAAGAGCAAAACTTTGTCGAGGACAAGGAAGAAATAAAGGCCAGAACAAAAGCGACATGGGAGAGTCGCGCCAGCGACTACATGGGACCATTCATCTACGAAGTCTGAAGCCACTAGGTAGTTCCGTAGTTGGATAATAGGTTCGAAACCCAGGGGATCAAAAAGTTTTTTTTAGTCGGTATCCCGAAGCGAGCCTTCAGCCGCACACACCAATTAAAAAGCGGGCAAAGTGTAAAGAGGTTCCTGCGCAAGGTCCCGCCGGCGTGTCGAAGGATGTAGAGGTCGTTGCATCAGCAATGGCTGTAGGTGACGGCTTCAAAGTCGTCACCAATAGAAAACGAGAGGCTCGCAAGGAGAGGGCCTTTCAGAGTTCGGCGAGGGACCCAAAAGCCTACGCCGAGTTCTTGAGGGTTATAAAAACCGAGGTCCTAAAGGTCAGGAGAACCTTCAAACAGGAGGTTTTTCTTGTTGTGAAAAAAGGGGGAGAAACCTCGAAATTTATCCATAATTAATATTATTTAAATAAAATACATAATATCTACATTCGGCAATCAAAACATTTTGACACATTAAAAATAATGTTTCTATGGAAACTTAGAAAAAAAGAAGTTTACAATTCTAAAAACAGAATAAAATTTAAATAATAAATTAAATGAATAATTTTAAATTAAATTAAGCTTATAAAATTAAAATGAAATTTAAAATTGATTAATTCTTGTTATCTTTAAAATTCTTTAATACTGTTAAAATTTCAAAACTTTTAAGTTCTTTTATCTATTAAAATCTAGTAAAATTTTTTTAACAATTCTTGAATTACATTTAAATCATTATATAACCACCAGAAGTTCAAAAAAAATCCTGCAAAAAGATTTGATTTTTCAGAAATGTATCCACCATGTTGGATTCTCTATTTCAAATTTTTTTAAAATTATTTCAAATTCGTAATCAACAAAACAGGAAACTCTTAAATGTCAAAAAATATTAAAATCTGATAATTTTTCTAAAATTTCGTCCGCCATTTTTGATTCGCCATTAAAAATGTTTTTAACTAACCTCAGATTTGTAATCAGAGGACCCCAGATTCCTATAAATAATAAATTTTAGGCAAACTTACGAGTTTAATGCTTTCTTTTTCCATGAAGCAATGATTTCATGACCGTAGAAGCTCATATTCTTTCTTAGATAAATTCTTTTTAGGAATAGTGTAGAGGTTAACGATTTTTTTGTATACTTTTATAATACACGAGAAGAGATTACAATGAGTTAAAAGTGATTAGAAGTCAAATTCAACATGTGCCCTTCAAAAATGTAGGTTTTTATTATGAGTTTCATTTTTAAATTTAACTTTTAAAATCACTGCATTCCTAATGTATAAGTGGCACATATTCCTGTAATAGCTAGCTAAACGTTAGCATTCTTCCTACTGACAAGCGGATCGGATCCAAATGATAATTTCAATATAATAATATTGAACATAATAATATTAATAATTAATATAAATATTAATAATTTATAATTAATTCTCAGTAATAAATTTATATTAATAATATAAATTTATTTATAATAATTATAAAGTTTAATTGTTTAATTTTGAAATTTCATTTACATGTAATAAATACTTTGTTTTAAAATTTGTAAAAAAAAATTTTCCATTTTTATTTCAAAATGGCGGCAATATACGCCATTTTCGGTGGTAAGATCGATTCCAATTTTTCTAAAACAGATAAAACCAAAAACGAAGTAACATTCTCTACGTTTGATATTTCTTTAGGTGCGGGACATAAAAAAAGTGGAATTTTCTTCCTCTCCTTTTTTAGAGTACTTTTTCCACAAAATATGCAAAGAAAGGTGATTTTATTGAGAATTTCTCTTATAGGAAAAATATGAGATAGAAATTTTCCAGCTTCTGAAGTTCCACTTATAGGCTTGATGACGCTGAATCAAAAGCCGTTTGATTTTTTAAAATCGATTAAGAAAAAATCGAGACATCACTCTTACCAGATCAAAACAGATATTTTGGGAAAAACGTATTTAAAGTTTTTGTTAATGGGACGTTCCATAGCTAGAAGAACTTTTGAATCACAGATTTTGTTTATACTCGGTTAATTTGTTGTGTTTAGGGTGCTTTTAAAGTACACACAAGGATTTTGCAAAATTTTAATTATTTTGCAAGATATTGTTAATTAAACTTTTTGGTCACTTTTTTCAGGAATTTTTATCTTGTAAACTATTGGTTCTAAAAAAATGTTTTAGATAAAAATTGAAAAGAATGAATTGAATTTTAATAATATTTTATTAAAAAATAATTTCTTTAAACATTTTGACAAATTTGTTTAAACAATTATTTTTTAAAGTTGTTTTTTTTATAAAGGGAATAACCAAATTTCATAAAAAATATTTTTATTAAAGCTTGGAATGTCCTTAAAAATTACCCCAATTTGTAAAGATGTGTTTTTTAACCCTCCACCAGTCGCATCTTTTTTTGTAACGCGATCCATCGCAGGTGAGGAAACTTCTTACCCATAGTAAATTAATCAAAAATTGTTATCAAATGCCAATTTTTTTTGGAATATTCATTATAATTTCCAAACAACCTATTGCAAGTAAAATTAACTTTCATTTTCTGTTAATTATTTATATAAAAAATTAATGACAAATGAAATCGAGTATACGCGGTCAGTCGCACGGTGAGAAGCTTCTTCACTTTGCGGTAAAAATTCTTGACATTTGCTGCTTAAAAATTCAACAACAAAAGAACTAAAATAAATAAAAACACAGAAATTATTTTCAAATAAAGAAGAAGAGTTATGTGAAAGGTACTGAGAATATGAAATTATAATTTTTTGTATTTTAAAAGTTATAAATAAAAAAAGAAACTGGGTGAGAAAACTTCTCACCATGCGACGGATGGAGGGTTAATAATTTCGAGAAATTAATTCTTGAATTTTTGATTGCTTGGCTTGGGCCATACGGCATGTCTGTTCAAACTTTCTTCTATCAAAAAGTTAAAAATTAATTTCTCGAAATTATTTAAAAACACATCTTCACAAATTGGGATAATTTTAAGGACATTACAAGCTTTAATAAAAATATTTTTTTATGAAATTTAGTTATTCCCTTCATAAAAAATAACTTTAAAAAATACTTGTTTAAACAAATTTGTCACAATGTTTAAAAAATTATTTTTTGATAAAATATTATTAAAATGCAATACATTCTCTTCAATTTTTATCTTAAACATTTTTTTCTAGGACCAATAGTTTACAAAATAAAAATTCTTTTAAAAAAAGGTGACCTAAAAGTTTAATTAACAATATCTTGCAAAATAATAAAAATTTTGCAAAATCCTTGAGTGTACTTTAAAAGCACCCTTAACACAACAAATTAACCAAGTATAAACAAAATCTGTGATTCAAAAGTTCTTCTAGCTATTGTTATGTCAAAACAAGAAACCTATTTAAAATATACCTAACGTTCTTTGTATTAAATAAGTTTCATAAATGAATCTAATTTGGAATGAGGATAAGTCAATGAGACTTATTGAGAGAATAATTTATTTAAAAACCAACAAGAAAGAAAAGAGTTGACAAAAATACAATGAGTATAATTAAAATTATAAATCTTACTTAAAGAATAACGATTACTAATGGTGTGATGAGCAATCCAATCTCAATTATGTTGTGCAGTAGACGTAAAAGGGCTTTAGGATTGTTGTCCTTCATGGTTTGGTATTTATCCTCTTATTTACACTAATGAGATAGTGTATTGTATTGTGAAAATATCTGCTTTCCTCCAGACGGTTGTCGCCTCTTGAACAAATTTTGATGGTTGAAATTTGGAATGTGTTGTTTCAATATTAGACTTTCGTTGACAATTGAGTTTATTTCCAAATTTATATTTTTTGGAAATTGTTAAAATTCATTCTTCGAAAATTGATGAATTATAAAAGGTCAATTAAAATTCACCTTAAATCCAATACTTGGGGAAATAGTTTACTTTTAAAGATGTATGTTCAAAAATAATACTTGGGGATATACTGTTCACTTTTAAGGATATACTTTGAATTCACTTGTAGACGATCTGATCTGTACTGGTTGATTTCTAACAAATTACTCTCTGTTCTAATCAGAAAAGGTACCCCTTTTTATATAAAAAATTAGCTGTTTTTCTAGTTAGGACTTTCTTCATTTGTCATGTTATTTGAATCGTTGTCGTTGTCGCGCGTTCCACCGACAATCGTTTGAACTTCTATTGTTCCTCCTTGTGCGACAAGATTTTTATTCAAGGTTGTTGAGTTTTACTACTGCTTTTTCAAATTAATTTATAGAACATGTATGTTATACATATTTTGCTGTTCTTCCACGTGTCGAAGGTTGTTGAAGATCATTGTTCTTTTTACATTGTTTAAAATATTACTCTGGGTCAAAATAAGTGAAAACGGCCACTTGAAAAATTTTTGTCCCTGAATTTAAAGTTATCTATGGTTTTTGATAGATATATAAGTAAACTTTTACCCGCTAAAATATTTTTCAAAAATTTTATTTATTTTGAAAATTATCAGGTGTTAAACTTTTAGGGTACTTTTTATTCTTTTCATTATTACTCCGAAACGAATAAAGATAATTCCAATTTTTTTTTAATTAAAGCTAAAAGTCTGTAGATTAATGTCCAACTGAAAAAATGGCTGTATAATAAAAATTTCTAATTGTTATTAACAATTATTTTAAACAATTGCGATTTAAAGTATGTTCTCAATGTCGGGAAAAAATCAAACTATACTCATGTGATGCGCAAAACTCTAACGAGTAAATTAAAAAAAAAAGTGAGTAACCTCTAAAATTACAGAAGTTATGCGTATTTTTCTGACGACGCGCGGGAATTAACTGATTCGCAAACTCTCGAGCGCGCGGGAATACGCCCGCCGCACTGCTCACACTTGTGTTTTTAAACAATTTTTTTATCAAAGATATATATATATATATATATATATATATATATATATATATATATATATATATATATATATATATATATATATATATATATATATATATATATATATATATATATATATATATATATATATATATATATATATATATATATATATATATATATATATATATATATGGGCGATTCAACGTGAGATTTTAGTCGACCTCTTAAAATCGGCCAAAAATATTGTTTTTCCATTCTGTATCGAAAAAAAACAGTATTTTTTTATTTTTGTTTAATTGTCAAAATTTTCAAGTAATGAATTTTCGAAATTTTGCACTTTTAACCGTAGACCTATATTCAGTAGCTTATAAATCCGAAAATATTGAGTTTAGAAAAAAGTTGTCAAAGAACGAAAGTTTTAATTCTCTTTCGACTTTTAGGAAATGAAAACAAAAATTTTTTTTTATTTTTTATTAAAAAAATAAAAAAAATTTATAAACAAATTAATTTTTTTTAATTTTGGGTATGATAAATTTTTAATTTTCTTTTTTCAAAACATACCTGTAAATGATAAGAAGGTTTTGCAAAAAGTTTCAGAGTGGGCCTGACAAGTTTAATGGGTTAAAAAAGATAAGTAAGCTGCCCGTGCAGGTCGCACGCTCGCGGCGCAATATGATTTTTTTACAATTTACTATTAAAAATTGTCTAGAGCCTGCAAATTTAATAATAATCAAAATCCGATAAAATTTGTAGGGTCTAGACAATTTTTAATAGTAAATTGTAAAAAAATCATATTGCGCCGCGGGCGTGCGACCTGCACGGGCAGCTTACTTATCTTTTTTAACCCATTAAACTTGTCAGGCCCACTCTGAAACTTTTTGCAAAACCTTCTTATCATTTACAGGTATGTTTTGAAAAAAGAAAATTAAAAATTTATCATACCCAATATTAAAAAAAATTAATTTGTTTATAAATTTTTTTTATTTTTTTAATAAAAAATAAAAAAAAAATTTTTGTTTTCATTTCCTAAAAGTCGAAAGAGAATTAAAACTTTCGTTCTTTGACAACTTTTTTCTAAACTCAATATTTTCGGATTTATAAGCTACTGAATATAGGTCTACGGTTAAATTTAATTTAACAAAAATAATTTTGTTAATGAGTAAATAATGTTATTGCAAAATAAAATTTTCCGTTTTTTTTGTTTTTTTAATGTGATACAGTTTCATTAGAAATCATGACAATTTAATGCCAGACATATCATTTGAAAGCTAGTTTTATCACCTTTAAAACGCATTTTCTAAAATTTTTATACGATAATTTTTAAGAAAAATATGATCTTTTGTTTAAAAAATCAGCCATTATTTTCAATTGTTGATATCTCAAAAACAATTACTTTAGGAAAAAAATTTTAAGAACATAAATTGTTCCTTTTTGTGTATAGAATTAAAAAAAAATTATTTAAAAAATTTTGTTAAAAAAATTTTTTTTTACATTTTTCAGATTTTTAAGTTTTTTGTGTAGAAACTCGCTTTTTACACTCATTATAACAAGAAAACATATTTTTTTCGTATTTATTCAATTTTTTTAAATAATTTTATCTCGTCAATCTATTAAATAAGTTCTTATACGTTTATTTTTTTTATTGTTTAAAAACGGAAATTATATCAAATCTTCAAATGATTTTGGGAGTTAAAATATTTTGAAAAATTGAATAAATACGAAAAAAATATGTTTTTTTGTTATAATGAGTGTAAAAAAGCGAGTTTCTACAGAAAAAACTTAAAAATCTGAAAAATGTAAAAAAAAATTTTTTAAATAATTTTCTTTTAATTCTATACACAAAAAGGAACAATTAATGTTCTTAAAATTTTTTCCTAAAGTAATTGCTTTTGAGATATCAACAATTGAAAAAAATGGCTGATTTTTAAACAAAAGATCATATTTTTCTTAAAAATTATTGTATAAAAATTTTTAAAAAAGCGTTTTAAAGGTGATAAAACTAGCTTTCAAATGATATATCTGGCATTAAATTGTGATGATTTCTAATGAAACTGTATCACATTAAAAAAACAAAAAAAAACGGAAAATTTTATTTTGCAATAACATTATTTACTCATTAACAAAATTATTTTTTAATTTCGATTTTATGTAATGCTAAAGCTGAGGAAATGATCTTTCAAACAATATTTTTTTGAGCTTCGTAACTTCAAAACTAAAAAAAATACAAAACTTTTTGTAAAGTCTTCAGTCGCTGTAGGGTGGGCAAAAGTATATATATATACATACATATATATATATATATATATATATATATATATATATATATATATATATATATATATCTGACGCGCTCCGAAGAAAGGTACCTAAGAAGCAAACGAATTATAGGTTAGGGTCGTGTTAGATTTCTCTTGATTAAAAGTTTATTTTTTATTATTTGAATTTGAAACTAATTTTTATTGAATATTTTGAATATAATGAAGACTTGATGATAAATAATTTTAAATTAATAATTGATTTTCCTTGTTTAATTTTACATGAAAAATTAAAAACATAACCTCAAATTGTTTAAAAACACAAGTGTGAGCAGTGCGGCGGGCGTATTCCCGCGCGCTCGAGAGTTTGCGAATCAGTTAATTCCCGCGCGTCGTCAGAAAAAAACGCATAACTTCCGTAATTTTAGAGGTTACTCACTTTTTTTTAATTTACTCGTTAGAGTTTTGCGCATCACATGAGTATAGTTTGATTTTTTCCCGACATTGAGAACATACTTTAAATCGCAATTGTTTAAAATAATTGTTAATAACAATTAGAAATTTTTATTATACAGCCATTTTTTCAGTTGGACATTAAACTACAGACTTTTAGCTTTAATTTAAAAAAAAATTGAAATTATCTTTATTCGTTTCGGAGTAATAATGAAAAGAATAAAAAGTACCCTAAAAGTTTAACACCTGATAACTTTCAAAATAAATAAAATTTTTGAAAAATATTTTAGCGGGTAAAAGTTTACTTATATATCTATCAAAAACCATAGATAACTTTAAATTCAGGGACAAAAATTTTTCAAGTGGCCGGTTTCACTTATTTTGACCCCTCTTCTTTCTTTAGTATGTTATAATTTATAAATTTGTTTAGATACATATAAGATATATAATAATAACCATATTTATAAAATATACTGAATATAATGCAATAATATGAAAGAGTATTTCAAATACAACAATATAATATAGCTAAAATTAGAAGGAATTAAACATGTAAATATTATAGTTAAATTAAGTATATGGGAAGAAGTTATGGACGTAACACTATAGAACACCCCTCATAAGTCTCGACATTTTTTTTAAATCATCGGATTTGCTTGAAAATCGTTACTCGGGGGTTTTCGAGGTCGCTAATTACGATTATGGAATCAAATTTTTAAAATTCAAAATGGCGGATCCAATATGGCGGACATTTTTTCAAAATCATTGGATTTGCTTAAAAATCGTTACGGGGGGGGGTTGGGTCACTGATTACCAATATGACATTATTTTTTCAAAATTAAAAATATCAGATGCAATATGGTGGACGAAAAAAACATTAAAATTAAAAATTTTCTTTTCTGCCATATTGCATCCGCCATTTTGAATTTTGCAAATTTGATATCTAATTTGTGATCAGCAACACCAAATACATTTTTGTTTGTCTTTTATAAAAAATGCAAATGGGAAAACATTTAAATCATTCGATTGCTTATCCACATAAAAAAATCTTTGACATGGCGAAAAATAAGAATGTATAACTTTTGTTTTACTTCGAATTTTGCAACAATATTTAACAAGAGTGTTTCGAAATAAATTCAAAAACATACATCCAGTCATTTATGTTTAGGACCATATACACACGGAGATACTTTTAGTTAGAAAAATTATTTTATCCTATTTTGATGTTTCTAATAAAACGTAAGAATTTAGGGATAATCGAGGTATAGTTAGTAGAATTCTAATAAAGATTATGAAAAGACATAGTCAACGTCACTTTTGGTAATAAGTCTTAAAGTTTTTTGAATCTTTTCTAAAACTTTATACTAAAAGTGAAGATTAGGTGACGCTACATATATATAGCATATATATATGTAGGGGTATACAAAATGCGTTACTAGGCACGTGTATACTTATATAATACATATGTATATAAATTAATATATGATTTATCATAATATTATTACACAATTCAATTGTTTAATCACTAATAACTTTTGAAACGTTTTTAACAAAATACTTTCAAGACGATGATGACGCTCGGTTGTTTGCTGAGTGTTCGCCTAACATTAACTGTCTTCGGTTGTGGACGGAACTGTTCGGAAACCTTCGTGAAAATATTCTAATAAAATTTTGTAAAAATTCAAACTGCTTACCATTTCAGAGCGTGTTAATATTAAAAATAATACAGTATCTAAAATTTTTTTACATTTAATAGTTTTCAAAATAGTGAGTTTACAAATAAAAATATCAGAATGTATTATAAATATGTTCCATATTCTCGTATTTGCAATTGTCTTAACATCAAATGATATTCTTTCTAAACTTTTATACTAACTTCTGTTCCCTAAAAATTACAATAGTAGATAAAAAAATAACACTACTTATTATTATAATAAGAACTATCATCATCGTACCTCGATTATCCCTAAATTCTTACGTTTTATTAGAAATATCGAAATACAATAAAGTAATTTTTGTAACTAAAAGTCTCTCCGTGCAGTGCCGCTCAATAACTTTCGCCCACCCTACAGCGATTGAAACCTTTACAAAAAGTTTTGTATTTTGTTTACTATTGAAGTTACAAAGCTCAAAAAAATATTGTTTGAAAGCTCATTTCCTCAGCTTTAACATTACATAAAATCAAAATTAAAAAAATAAATTTTGTTAATGAGTAAATAATGTTATTGCAAAATAAAATTTTCCGTTTTTTTTTTTTGTTTTTTTTTAATGTGATACAGTTTCATTTTGTGTAGAAACTCGCTTCTTACACTCATTATAACAATCAAACATATTCTTCTTCATATTTATTCAATTTTTCCAAATATTTTAACTCGTTAATCTATTAAATAAGTTCTTATACATTTTTTGTTGCTGTTTAAAAACGGAAATTATATTAAATCTTCAAATGATTTGGTGACTTAAAATATTTGGAAAAATTGAATAAATACGAAGAAAAATATGTTTGCTTGTTATAATGAGTGTAAAATGCGAGTTTCTACACAAAAAACTTAAAAATGTAAAAAAAAGATTTTTCAAAAAATAATTTAAAAAATTTTTTTTAAACAAAATTTTTTTAATAATTTTTTTTAATTCTATACACAAAAAGAAACAATTTATGTTTTTAAAATTTTTTTCCTAAAGTAATTGTTTTTGAGATATCAACAATTGAAAAAAATGGCTGATTTTTTAAACAAAGGATCATATTTATTGAGCGGCACAGTACATTAACTAAAATGGCTTACACAAGTAATCGAGCCTCCGGAGGCAATAACTCGATTTGCGCTCGGACGCGCTCCCTTCTACCAGTCAGGTGTCAGTGAGCGGCCCAGAGGCGCTCACTGCTCTCCGACTGGTACTAGCTCTTGCGTCCGAGCGCAAATCGAGTTGTTACCACCGGCGGCTCAAACATGTTCGATTACTCATTGTGTACTGTTTGTTTTAGTTTTTAAAAGAAAAAATTAGTTTTTCACGTTAGATTTATATTTTCTCTTTTTGTCATATTGTTTTAAGTAACTATGAGTTAGACAACAACATATATATGGGACACAATATCTCATCCCTTTAAAATAATTTGAAGCTTGCAGGGTTACACGCTTGAAAATTCGATTCACTTTTATGTCACCCCCGCGAGAACGCGCTTAGGGGTCGTTTAAATGCCCTTTACTGCCTATTTTAAACAATTCTCCCTTATAGATCAATTTCATAAATCACAGCCTACAAAATTTATTAGTCAATGGAACGTTTTAACCCACTTTTCTACGTCTGACCTCTTACAAAAATCAATTAACCGTTGAGTATAGATATTTTTTATTTTATATTAATTTTTACAATTCTGAATATCAAGTATTTACATTTAAAAAATATTCTTTAATTAATGAAATAATTTTATATTTTCCTTAACATATCAAGATATTTTAGATATCCTAAGGATATCTGAAAAATATTACATAGGTAGGATGCCCCAGGCATGTCCTACATAGAAAAAAAATTGTTAACAATTTAAGACAATTTCTCTTTTTTGCAGCATTTTTCCCTCTTATGTGAGCACTAAATTTTTCTTTTCTAATATTGAGAGGATTTTTTTCTTTCATAATTTCTATTAAATATTACTTTTTTCCTCACAATAAAAAGATATCCCCAGGATATCCTTAAGATGTTTTAATAAATATAGAATGTCCTGAGATATCCGTAGGTTATCCAAACCGCCGCTTTGTATAATATTTTTGGATATCCTCAGAATATATTCATGATATCTTCAGGAAAATCGCAGGACATCTATCCATGATATGTAAAGGACATTCTCAGGATATCCAATGGATATAATGAAATTATCTCTACACCGAGAAAACTGGAGAGTCAAATTCAGAGGTTCAAAAAGTGTATGTTTCCATTGCTTATGAAGAGTGTACACTGAAAAACTGTTGGAAAAGCAGTTCCGCAATTGACTGTTATGCAGCGCTACTTCTGTTTAAACTCACAGCACCATCCAAATTAGGCGAGTTGCTCTCGTGAACTTGGCTAATTATATTACCAAACAACTTCAAATTTCTTTTATTTTTGAAAATTAAAATAATTTAAAATATATACACTTTTGAAACATTTTATTTTCATTTTTTATCTTATGTAATTAACAATAGAGAACATTCAATTTTACAGTTGAAAAAAAAAGTTATATATCGTCGCTTGGGGGCAGCAACATGCCGACTCAGCTAAACGGTGAAAAAGATGCCGTTTCAAAAAGAAAAGTGAAAAACATGCCATTTCGCGAAAGCGCTGAGAAACATACCTTCTTCAAACGAACGGTGAAGAACATGCCTTTTCAACCGTTAATATTTAATATTCATATTATATTAATAATATTATATTAATTATAAATAATTAATAATATTATATTTATTATAAACAATTAATGATTAATTAATTAATTTAATTAATTGATTAATTTATAATTATTAATATTATTATATTAATTATTTATTTATTTAATATTATATTTAATATTAACGGTTGAAAAGGCATGTTCTTCACCGTTCGTTTGAAGAAGGTATGTTTCTCAGCGCTTTCGCGAAATGGCATGTTTTTCACTTTTCTTTTTGAAACGGCATCTTTTTCACCGTTTAGCTGAGTCGGCATGTTGTTGCCCCCAAGCGACGATATCAACTAAATTGTCAGAATTAATAGTTTACTAATATATAATTAAAAAAATTTATTTACTGACAGATTAGCTCGGCCGGATAGATGCCTCGCTTGGCGGACGTTTTAGGACCAAGGGTACTTGGTTCGCGCCCATTTGGCTTGGATTTTTCCGGCATGTGAGATAATCTGAGCGGGAGGTTTGTCGTCGAGGTATAATGATGTGCACTGTCGATTATTGTCCGGTACACACCATTAGAACTCGACTGTCGATAAACCGGTTGTACTCAGGAGAAGGTTTTCTACAGTTTCCCTCTCCTCTGTCGAGAAAACCCATTAGACGGGTAGTCCAGGCTAATGCAAGTACTCCTAATTTTCGAAAGACGTTCTGTAGGCGCAAACTTAGTATTAAGAATTGTTTATATAAGGAAAATTTGTAAAAGCATGAAATTGTAAGAATCACTTGTATAGCCAAGTATGTAAGGCTGGAGACAGGTGTATAAACCAATAAATAATTAAAAATTTATTTATTGTAATATTTAAACATTTTTGATATTTCATTGCCTCTATTTTTTTCCTTTATTAGCATTGTCATAAACATGGGTCAAAAAGTGAATAGTGACAATTTCTCTAATATCTGCGCGAAGTGGACGAAAATTCGTCTTTTTACAACAGCATTCTCTCGTGGAACAGGGTATATATTAAGTCCAAATAAATGAAAAAAAGCCGCATAAACTCTCGTTTACTACCCTACATACAAATTTAAAATCATCAATATGTAGTTGTATGTGTTAATTTGTTTATTGTGAGTTCGAGAATTCACAGCTGAGCGAATGGGGTTAAGTATGTGCAGATTGAGTCGAGAGATGAAACCTCACAGTTACAGAATGAGGGGCGCTCTCTCCTTATTTTCATCCCCTCCAGAGAGGTAAATCGAAGCCCCAGCGCGTGATCGCAAACAGTGAACAGAGTATTAGTTACAGTTTAAGGCTACAGCTTCTGTTATGCCAATAGTCTACAATGTTAAAATAAGTAAGGGTCACATTTAACAGGATCATATACTTGATACTATTGGTCATTGACATTTGCATGCTTCTTAAACGCAAGTCAATTGTAAACTTACTAAAGATTTTAAAAGCTCGATAACTTTAATCAGAATAGTATTATATTTTAAAAAAGTTTTCTTTATTCAAAGTTGATATTAATCAAATTGTAAATTTTGTCTAATTAACTTAATCAAATTTTATCAGGCACTTCCATAAATACAATCTACATGTTTCTAAATCATGGTAAACGTTGACGGAAAATTTAATCATCACCATGATAATAGGAATATTTCTTAGGGGTTGATCTAGCAGTTACAAAGTCGCAGGAGGTTAGGATTCTTTCTTTCTGTCTTTTTTCCAGCCCCAGGGGGTGAAAGCCCGTAGCAGCGATCGTGCAATAATACTAAAAAGATAAAACCTTTGGGTTTACCCTTCGACCACTATAGCGAGCTATTGCTCCAAGGCTGGCAAGTCTATAAGCTAGCGACTTCGCCTAAATGGACAAAAACTCAGGGCCGACGTACAATAAGAACTCTTATTTTTTGTGCTTTATAAGTCATTAACAAATGTATAGTAATCATAGTTTATAATATTTTATTATTATATGTGAATCTCGGTTGAGATAATAATAATTATACCATATCCCAGTTCTTGCAGGAAAGAAAATTTAATACTTGCTACTTTTTATTTCTAATTTAGTTAATACACTATTTACTTCTGGTAATAACTAATGGAAACATAAGATAAAGGGCCCAATTATGGAAACCTTGCACTAGTACACTCGTGCTCATTAATGCCTTCTCTCAGGGAAGACACTAATTTCACGAACGTTACATACCATCTATATTGCCTAAAATCTCAGCCAATGGAATAGTAAAATTCCGTTGGAATTATTGGCGCGAACTATAAAAAATATAGAAAGAGGGCAAAACGCGTCAAATTAGTGCTTTCTCTGAGAGAAGGCCTTAATGAGCACGAGTGTACCGACTGTGAAACGATTGTTTCCTATATGTTTCAAAATGAATGTTCCGATTATGAAACACTAATTTTATTTATTGTCTTATCTCAACAATTTGAATTTTATATATAAAGAATTAAATACTACAAAGAAATTCTAGTTAAACAGATAATTATAAAACCAATTTTCTGGTGAAAGAGTAAATGCGAAAATACTGAAAATATTTGGGGTTGTGTTTGATGTTTATGGGCATTTTTCTAGAACATTTAAACTTTGAGGTATTAAAAAATTTAATTTTTCTTCGAGGCACTCTACAGTAAATAATATCTTTATGGTATTATGAACTATAAGCCCAGGGTTAATCTCAACCTAGTAAAGTTAATTAGGATTCCCAGTAAATTCAACCAGTTCCCCTGATCAATTCCATGAATTCAAACTTTGTAAAAGTAACTCTGCATTCCCTGGTCAAATCAACTAGAATAATTAGTTATTTTGAAAATTTTCTGAACTGCGCATGCGTCTATTTATTTTTTGACAGTCCTCAGCTCTGTGTCTTTTGTGATTCATGATTATTATTTCGTAAAACGATTTTTATATTCGTTAATCGTAGTTATTTTTTGTGCAAAAAATATCTTTTCTGCGTATTTCACATTTACAGCTTTCATCGAGTAAATCGAAACAGAAAATTAAAATTAAGCTATTATATATTTGATAATTTAATTCGTTCAAACTTTATAGCTAACCTAAAAAGCCTGAAATTTCACACAAGTGGAATCAAAATTTTTTAGTATTTTAATAACTGTGCGCTTAAGTGTTGTACCGTTATAATAATGCTTGCATTTAAATGTTATAATTTATTATTTGTTAATTTTTTATTAATTACTAATAACATATAAATGTCATAAATAAATAAAAGTGAATAGTTCTTGACCAGCAAGTAAAATTGTATTTTTAAATAAATAAAATACACTGAAAAAAATTGTAATTGAACCAAGTAAATGCATTTACTTAGTATAGTTTACTTGAATCAATCCCATATTTATTTGAGAAGAAAAATTAATTTTCTTGTGTTAAGTATTACCATTTATTACCATTAGATAGAGTTCTTGAATTAATAATTCAGTATTTGTTAAAAGTAAATATGTTATTGATCAAATCAAATATTTCACTTATCCGAAGTACCAAAAAGGATTGAATCAAGAATATTATGTTCTTAAGCGAAATAATAAAGTATTGTCTGGAGAAATCGTTTTCCTAAAATCAAATCATTTCATTCATTTGATTTGAAACTTTTTTTTACTTAACACAATGCTGGTGTTCTTGATCCAAGAAAATATTTCTCTTCAAATGGATGTACAACTTAAATAGCAGTTTTTAAAAACTGTCCATTAAGGGCATGTCCAAGTTGTGAAATGTAAACAAACCAACATGTAAACAAACAAAGCACTAAAATCACATTTTTCAAAGAACCTTTTTTCTCACAAAAATTACCATTAGAAAACTTATTTTTACAAAAATGATGAATTAGAATGTCAAAGTTTTCAAAAAAATCATTGTTGAGTGTGATCAATAAATAGCAATTAGTAAAACAACTAATTCAAATGACCTGTAAAATAGCATTTTTGACGCGTCGCGAAAAATAAACTGTTTGAGTATATCAACCGCACTGACGATGAAGAAGTCTCATATCAGCGATTGGACCTTCAACATGTGGAAAGGGAAATTTTTCCCTTTCCTCCATGAAATTACCAGGAGAAAGGGTAAAAACTTCTTCATCGTCCGTGCGGTTGATATAGTCAAACACTTTAATTTTTCGCGAAGTGAGACGATTGCTCTACGCGCACGCGCAGACCGTGCCAAGGACGCATTGAATACACTATACAAAAACACACATTTTGTTTTACTCTGAAACTCACTTATTTTCACATACTTTCACGTATACTAGGTATAGATACCAAATTCAACACTTCAATTTACCATTTTCATAAAAAAACTGTAAATTTCTATTCATTTACGAAAATGTGATGGTCGAAAAAATCCTCAATATTCGGTCTTCTATTGCTGATCGGGTTCCGAAAGTCAGTACCGACTGTCAGTACTGAGTCAGTACTATGCCGGTGTTTAACTCCGTCATAACTCCGGACATTTCTACTTGGGATATATGGTATCAAAAGTAATATACTTCGCTTTAGAGGATTTTCCTCTCCAATATTATTTGCTAATTATGATTATGAGATAATAAAGAAAAGCTTTTGTTATGCGCTGAATTAAGCGTTTTTAATTGAATAAATATAATTAGTTATTAATAGTTAATTACTTACATTAATTAATACATTTATTTGTCTATTTACTTCATTTGAATTAAATGTTTTTGACATTTGAACCTCTAAAAATTGTTTTGTTTTATTATTAACCACCAAAGAATAAAAATAATATACATTCAAATTGAATACTTTTGTTTTGAGAGGAAAACTTGAGAGGATATTAGAAGAGGATTTTTCCTCTAACTATGAGATTACTTTTTTTAGGGTGTACTAATTGCTTTTATTTGCACATTGTCAAATATGATTTCATTGGATACTTAGACACTCTAATTTATCATTTTTGTAAAAAGTGTTCTAATGTTAATTTTTATAATGTGTTATAATTAATATAAATATAATATATAATTATAATGTTAATAGTTAACGCCTGCTGTGATGTTACCAATTGTTTATTACTATCCATACCCATATTTACTAATTACAGATAATAATTCACGACTCTAATTCTTCGTGAAAATTAATAACATTTTTATTTTATTATAACGTTGATATAATTATAAACTTATATTAAATAAAAATTGAATATTTAATAATTTATTTAATAAAATATAATTAAATATTTGCCCAGAAAGTATATATATATATATTTATTTATATATATATATATATACTTTAATGAAAATGCACATTTTAAAAAAATGTGAAATGTATAAATACAAAAAAAAAATTTGAAAAAGAATTAGGAACTAGAAGTCTTTGAGACGTTCCTGAATCAATAAAATAGGTTCGAACTGACATAAAAAAGCAGTTCTGGACAGTGTGTGCTGCTCTAATAATAGGCGGGGGGCAAGTAAGTCAGTTGACCGTGACTAGATAAAAAATACTGCCCGGCAACCCGCCTCCGACTCACCCCTCCCTCCACCAGCTCAGTAACAAACTGTCGCAGCCACCCCTGTGGTGTTGTCATGCTAATCGCGTATACGAATCCAGAAGCATTAAAGCATTCTTCTAATACTTTCTTGTCCGATTAAGGAAATGAACGAAAAAATCTGTTCTACAAAGAATATATACGTGTGTAGTAAAGTAAAAATCCCCTCGTTCAGTATGGAAAAAAAATTAAAAATTGTTAAATTGTTACAAATTTTTCTATTACTTAAGGTTATGTCCAAGTTGCTACACAAGAAAAAAAAAGTTTAAATTTTAACCTGATTTTGGGGTAAAAATTCGCTGCAATAAAATTTCACCTAGGTGAGAGCGCCGCTGTCTATGTGACTTAGCATTGGTTAAAATTACCCGCAACAAAATTTATACCACCTTTTTTTCTGTGTAAATGTAAACAAAGCAAAATGTAAGCAAACCAAGCACTAAAATCAGCTTTTTTATACATCTTTTTCTCTCACACGCTAAGAAAAGTTCTACTAAAGTAGAGATAACAATCACTATAATAGCTATAAGTTTCACTGATATGGCTCCATCGATAATCCATTTTCGCTGATCCAGCGAAAATGATATTTCTTGCTTTACCTTTTGAAAACAACATAACCTCAAAATATCACTTGAATGAAAACATTTTTAAATTAATGTTCAAAGCGTATATTCAAATTCTATTAATTATATTTTTTATATTATGACTAATAAAATGTAAAATTAGTAAATTAATACGTATTTAGAGGTAATAAATGTAAATTTGACATTTGTGATTTTAGAGAAATTTCTATGAGAATGGTAAACTGTCAAATATTTCCAATATGGCTGACCAGTGAAATTCATTTTCTCTATATCAGAGAAACAGTTTGACTAATGCATTGAAAATCATTCACTGAATTAGTTGAATAGATTCTTTCTGTTATTTATTTTCGAAATTAGCTGTTCCCCACAGTAAACATTTTTTTCCGTGCACAAAAATTACGATTAGAAAACTTTTTTTTCGAAAAATGATAAATTAGAGTGTCAAAGTTTCCGAAAAAATCATTTTTGAGTGTGATCAATAAAGAGCAATTAATAAAATAACTAATTAAAATGACCTCTAAAATAGCATTTTTGACGCGTCGCGAAAAATAAACTGTTTGACTATATCAACCGCACGGACGATGAAGAAGTTTTTACCCTCTTCCTTGTAATTTCAACACTATGCAGAAAGACAAATTTTGTTTTACTCTGAAACGCAATTATTTTCACATGCTTTCAGCTATGCTGGGTGTAGTAACCAAATTCAATACTTCAATTTACCATTTTCATAAAGAAATTGTAATTTTACAAATGAATATAAAATTACATTTTCTTTATTAAAATGGTGAACTGACGTATTCTATTTGGTAACTACGCCTTGAATAGCTGAAAAAAATGAGAAAACAACTAAGTTTCATTCAAAAGAAAATGTGCACTTCCACATGGTGCTGTCAATGTATTCTTAGTACGCTCTGCGCTTGCGCAGAAAGCAACAAAGTCTCAGGTCGCGAAAAATAAAGTGTTTGACTATATCAACCGCACAGACGATGAAGAAGTTTTTACCCTTTCTCCTTGTAATTTCATGGAGGAAAGGGAAAAATTTCCCTTTCCACATGTTGAAGGTCCAATCGATGATATGAGACTTCTTCATCGTCAGTGCGGTTGATATACTCAAACAGTTTATTTTTCGCGACGCGTCAAAAATGCTATTTTACAGGTCATTTTAATTAGTTCTTTTACTAATTGCTATTTATTGATCACACTCAAAAATGATTTTTTTGAAAACTTTGACACTCTAATTTATCATTTTTGTAAAAAAAAGTTTGCTAATAGTAATTTTTGCGAGAGAAAAAGGTGTATGAAAAAGGTGATTTTAGTACTTGGTTTGTTTACATTTTGCTTTGTTTACATTTTGCAACTTGGACATAGCCTTAACTTCACGACAACGTAACATAAAATGTTACAGTTATATTTTTTACAAATAAAAATATTTTTTGTATTGAATATCTCAATAACTTTTTTATAGATATTCTAGAAAATATTTCTTTTTCGATTAAATAAATTATTTCATGTTTGACTCAATATAAATTGAAGTAGCTTGGAGTTTATTGGGTGACGAGGTGATATCATAACAAGCTGATCGTCACGCACGATCGTAACGAGTGGGACAATTTCGCTGAAGGGTGATCCGAATAAAGATGAACTCTTTCAAGGATGGCCCTTCAGAGAATCTGGTTTATATCAATTGATGCCTTGTCCCGCTCAAACGTGTCCTGATGTTTTAAGTCATAAAATTAGATTTGTAAATGCAGTTTTTTCCCTATTCCCATTACCAATATTAAAGCAACCTGCAGAAAGTTGATATCATTAAAATTTTTAAAGTAATTCTTTATAATAGTGGACTACTTCAACTTCTAGAAATTTTTTAGAACACCAATTGCAATTCTTTTTCTAAAATTTACATAAATAAATAAAGAAAAAAATTTTTAAATAAAGGATCCAATTTAATAATTAAAATTTTTAAAATCAATTTACATGATGGATAAGAAAAAACAAAAATAATATAATTTCAAAAGTTAAGTTTTTTAAATTTGAAATTCAGTGAAATATCTTCTAAGCATGACATAAATGGGCTATCTCTGGTAGTAGTTAAAGCAATATATACAGAGCGGACGCTGGACAACGGCTGGTAATATAATAAAATAAACTGTCAGCAGCAGCTCACATAAAAATGCTAAAAAGGTTCATGGTCCTCCCATCACTTTTGCGTGAATCGTACAGATGTACTTGCCTTCAAGTGCTTTTTTAAGATAAAGATCATACGCTGCACGCTTTTTCATCCAAAATTGATACTCTCTATATTGAGGAAGAGAAAAATGAAATCAAGGAACACGGAGGCATACATTTCTTTAACTACAACAAAAAAATAGGAAGTACCTGTATAAGAACATTATCAATTTCTTATATAAGTTAGGGGTATGTCCAAATTGTGAACTGTAAACAAACCAAAATGTATAAACAAATGAAACACTAAAATCACATTTTAGAAACAGCCGTTTCTTCCACAAAAATTAACATTACATTGGACCGCTGTTTTTAAAAAAATGATAAATTATTGTGTCAAAGTTTCCAATTAAATCATATTTCACTATAAGCAATTAAAAGTAATTAGTAAAATAAATAATTCAAATGACCTGTAAAATAGCATTTCTGATGTGTCGCGAAAATTAAACGGCTTGAGTATATCAACTACACTGACGATGAAGAAGTCTCGCATATCAGCGATTGGACCTTCAACATATGGATGGGAAAATTTTTCTCTTTCCTCCTTGAAATTAAAAGGAGAAAGAGTAAAAACTTCTGCAACGTCCGTGCGGTTAATAAAGTCAAACACTTAAACTTTTCGCGAAGTGAACTCTGTTGCTCTACGCGCACGCGCAATCCGTGCCAAGGAAGCATTGACAACACTATGCATATAAAGACACATTTTGTTTTAGACAGAAACTCAGTTATTTTTACATGCTTTCAGCTGTGCTAGGTGTAGTAACCAAATACAACACTTCAATTTACCTTTTTCTTAAAGAAAATGTAAATTTTTATTCATTTGTAAAAATAGGAACCGCGAAAAAAAGCAGTAATAGAAGACCGAATTGTGTACATTTTTTCGCTGTTCCTATTTCTACAAATGAATATAAATAAACATTTTCTTTATGAAAAAGATAAATTGAAGTATTGTATTTAGTTCCTACATCTAGTACAGTTGAAAACGTGTAAAAATAACTAAGTTTCAGAGTATAACAAAATGTGTCTTTCTGCATAGTGTTGTCAATGCGTCTTCTGACACGGTCTACGCTTTCGCGGAGAGCATCAGAGTTCACGTCGCGAAAAATTTAAGTGTTTGACTATATCAACCGCACGGACGATGAAGAGGTTTTTACCCTTTCTCCTTGTAATTTCAAGGAGGAAAGGGAAAAATTTCCCCTTCTACATGTTGAAGGTCCAATCGATAAAATGAGACTTCTTCATCGTCAGTGCGGTTGATATACTCCAACAGATTATTTTTCGCGACGCGTCAAAAATGCTATTTTACAGGTCATTTTAATTAGTTATTTTACTAATTACTTTTAATTGCTTATAGTGAAATATGATTTCATTGGAAACTTTGACACACTAATTTATCATTTTTATAAAAAAAAGCGGTTGAATGTTAATTTTTGTGGGAGAAAAGGCTGTTTCTGAAATGTGATTTTAGTGCTTGGTTTGTTTACATTTTTGTTTGTTTACATTTCACAACTTGGACATACTCTTAAATAATAATTAGAATTTATTTATTTATATTTAAAATGAGAAATAAAGTAGAATGCAAAAATCCAATGAAATCTGTTGTGTAGTAATGAAAATATTGTTAATAATAGTAGTTATTAATTAGGACAACTAAGTTAGTAAGAAGAGGAAGAGGGTGTTGTGTTATAGTAGGCGGAGTCACGACAGGAATTCTGGACGCCTCACTTGTAACGCAAACTGTGAGGCCAACCCTATAACTGGATAGGTATTTTATATGGTATGGGAAGTTCATGGAGAGCGACGGCGCATCGCCAAATACATTATTTCCTGGTCGCACCCCTCTTTCGTTTACCTCTCTTCCTCCCGCATGAAATTATCCCAAACACTCCTTCTGCCACTCCTTTAAATTAAACGATACAACTTTCAAAATAAAACAATTACAACTACTTCATTTCTTCTTTCTATCAGCTGAAAAGTAGAAGCCTCGTTGTGCTTAATCCTGGTTAAACACTTTAGATAATTTCAATACAAGAAAAAAATAAAATGTATTCATACATACCATTCATATTTAATGCGAATTAAATCACATTAACCCATTAAGGACCGAATTGCGAAGTCCCTGCGAACTTCAGTCGAAAACCAAATGTCCTACTACCTATTTAATAAATTACGTTACTTATTAAATGGCTGAAGTTACTAATTGAGTAATAACAGCAAGTAATTAAAATTAGCAGCGACCATATTTATATATCGTATTATTATTTATATACTTATCGAATAATTGAATATATAAAATTTTATACTTTCTTCTTTTAAAAAATAGAAATTTTGTTAACTAATAGAAATGGTAAAAATTATTCTTTTATTTAAAAAAAATGAGAGAATTCATTTATTTCAAAAAATAACTCACTTTCTTACCCTTTTTTAAAGAGTTCAGAAAACTATGATATTCGTACATAATAAATTTTTCACATTATAGTTACGAAAAAGTCAGAGAATTAAAATTTTTATTAAACCTACTTTAAATTAATAAATTATGGTATTTCGAAAACGCTGAAAGACATAAATTTTTATTTTGATTATTATACGATTTATGACTTTTTATGCAGTTATGACAAACAATATTCTGTTAGCAACATGGGCGCAAAAGTGATCCTGGCTCAGGCAAGACTATATAGGAGAACCTTGTCACACCCACGCTGCACTGACTTATTATGTGTCTTTAATACTAAAATAACTACTTCAGCTCCTGTCAAAAATTTTTTACCCGCACATAGCACAATATCTTGCTGTAAGTTTGTGGTGTGGATTACACGTATAGTTTGTAAGGATAGGGTTGTATACTTGTGGTAAACTTTTAAAAACAAAAATTTCGAAAATTCAACTAATAAATTTAGTCACATTACTTACAAGTAAAGGTTATTATAAGCTTACAAGCAAAGTTTACTGTAAGCCTACAAGTAAAGGTTATTATAAGCTTACAAGTAAAGGTTATTGTAAGTTTAAATGTAAATATTGTTGAAAGCTTACAAGTAAAGGTTATTATTGTAAGCTTAAATGGTAAGGCTGTTGTAAGGTTACTATAAAGTTGTAAGGTTGTTGTAAGCTTAGTAAATAAAGTAAATCTTTACAAAATTATTTATAATAAAATTAAAAAATAAATAAAAATTTTTTTAAAACATATTTTTGGTCTTGCTCTATTTTGGAAATCTAACAAGCCATTGAAAATCTTGAAAACAAATTTGGGAGGACTGGGATTCGAACCCGGGATCGACGCGCATAAACCTAACATCCTAACTAACTGAGCTAAGTAGGGAACTGACAAAGAAAAAATCAATTTTGCTTTTAAGGTGAACCGAGAAGATGACTAACTCTTTAAAAGCAATATTGATGTTTTCTTTGTCAGTTCCCTACTTAGCTCAGATAGTTAGGATGTTAGGTTTATGCGCGTCGATCCCGGGTTCGAATCCCAGTCCTCCTAAATTTGTTTTCAACATTTTCAATGGCTTGTTAAATTTCCAAAATAGAGCAAGACCAAAAATTTTTTATTTATTTTTTAATTATATTATAAATTATTTTGTAAAGATTTACTTTATTTAGTAAACTTACAACAACCTTACAACTTTATAATAACCTTACCACAGCCTTACTATTTAAGCTTACAATAACCTTTGCTTGTGCATACAACAACCTTTACTTGTAAGCTTACAACAACCTTTACATGTAAACTTACAATAACCTTTACTTGTAAGCTTACAATAACCTTTACTTGTAAGCTTACGGTAATGGAGGAAATTGAAAGTTTACCTTAAGTTTACCACAAGTATACAACCCTATCCTTACAAACTATACGTGTAATCCACACCACAAACTTACAGCAAGATATTGTGCTCTGTGGGTAACTTCATTTATAGTTTCAGTTATATTATGCCATTAAAAACTTTTAAAAACAAAAAATTTCGAAAATTCAACTAATAAATTTAGTCACATTAATTATAGTAAAAAATTATCTTATTTTTCAATAAAAGGTAAGAAACAATGTTTTTACCAGAATTTTAAAACTCAACTATAATTTCATATGGAATCGTTCATACACATGATTGCAAGAATATAAAAAAGTATAATATGTAAAAAACTCGATAAATGCGACAATCGCTGACGGCATTTTCTTGATATATTGAGTAGTAATGACAAGAAAATAAAGAGAATTTTTTGTAATACCTACATATATATATATGTATATATATATATATATATATATATATATATATATATATATATATATATATATATATTTATATATATATATATATATTTATATTTATATATTTCACGTTAAGCGGTGGGCCACCGCGAAGGCCAAAATTGAGAGCTTCCAAAAAAATTGCTTATACCCAAAAATTATTCATAATAATAATATTAAAAATTAAAAAATGTGTCCTTAAAACGACACATTTTTAAATTTTTATTCAAGTCTTACCTTCCAAGATCATATATATGTCATCAACAAATAATAAACTATGGAAGGATATATTTCAAACAACTTTGATATATATAGGTATTTTCGAAAAATATGTGATCTTTTAAAATATCCAATATGGCGGATCCAATATGGTGGACAAAATTTTTTTTAATTAATTAGATTTAAATAAAAATTGTTACTCAGGGGATTTTTGGGTTCGCTGATACCGAACCTGTTGTTAATTTTCAGAAATTCAAAATGGCAGATCCGATATGGCGGACAAAATTTTTTAATTCTACTCATTTCGTTGAAAGATGTTTTTACGGTGCGTTAAAAAATGTTTTTTCCTAAGTTTATAACCTGTTTGACTTTATATATAATAAAAAATAAAGATACATCCTGTCTATGCTGAAGCAAAACTTTAAAAACATCAATTACTTAAGGCTATGTCCAAGTTGCAAAATGTAAACAAACCAAGTACTAAAATCACCTTTTTCATACACCTTTTTCTCTCGCAAAAATTACTATTAGCAAACTTTTTTTTACAAAAATGATAAATTAGAGTGTCAAAGTTTCAAAAAAAATCATTTTTGAGTGTGACCAATAAATAGCAATTAGTAAAAGAACTAATTAAAATGACCTGTAAAATAGCATTTTTGACACGTCGCGAAAAATAATTTGTTTGAGTATATCAACCGCACTGACGATGAAAAAGTCTCATATTAGCGATTGGACCTTCAACACGTGGAAGGGGAAATTTTTTCCTTTCCTCCTTGAAATTACAAGGAGAGAGGGTAAAAACTTCTGCAACGTCCGTGCTGTTGATATCCGTGAAGAAAAATTTCTTGTTGAATTATATGCAAGATAAAAACTATATCGTAAACAGCTCGTGAAACTATTCACGTAAATCTATATCGAAACGGTCTAGCTACTGTACAGTTTAACTTCATTAACTAATTTATATTGTTAAAAGTTTTAGGATCTGTATAGTTTCACTACATTAACTACTTTACGTTGTTCAACTATATAAATTCTGTTTAGCTAATCTCGATAATAAGTAATATGAAAAATTTATTTATCATAAAAAATAAAATATTTAAATAATCAAAATCAGTAATTGCTTTGCATAAAAACAATATAAACACTTTTTGTCGAGTATTTCTGCCCAATGGGAAATTGTTGGCCTTTGAAAGCAGTTCCGCGCTGCTTATGTTTGAAATTACTTAGGATAAGTTGTCACCAGGGTGCGCAAGTTCCTTTTCTCGTTAACAAGTTGTTTTACCAGTTCTATATAAGAAGGGACGATTTCATTCTTAAACTTAAGGGTATGCCCAAGGTGTGAAATGTAAACAAACGAAAAGGTAAACAAGACATACCCAAATATAGCACTTTTGTAACAGCCATTTCTCTTACAAAAAATAAAATTTTTACACTTTCTCTACAAAAATGGAAAATTAGAGAGTTAAAGTTTCCAAAAAAATCATTTTTGTGTGTAATCCCAAATAGAAATGTAACACTGGCATTGTACTGACCCAGTACTGACTGGCAGTATAGCAGTACTGACTTCAGTTCTAAATCAGTACTGGGAAATCCCTGGTTGGTAACGCTGTCCAGTACTGATTTTTTACCGGCAGTCAGTACTAAGTCAGTATTAAAATATTACTGTCAGAACACCGCCTAATTACTGATTCGCAGATAAAATTTAACAAATTTGGAAAATGCTGTAATGCGTTCTCTAAAACAAAATTTACCTTTAGAAGCTTATATTAATTTGTTATTTGATTATTAAAGAAGAGGAAGTAATTTATTGAGTACTAATAATTATTATTAATATTTCTGTAGTAAATAAACTTTTATGAGTATCAATAAAAATGTAAATAATTAGCAAAATTCCTTTTATTAAAATAAGTTTTTAAAAAGAATTTTCTTATTTTTGTCATTAATTTAGACAATCTTATTTATTTAAATTAATTACTAAATTATTATTATTGTTTATAATTATTTAAATTTATATTTTATGTAACACTATTGAGAATTATACACTAAACACTTAGAACTAAGACGGAAAATATCGCACGCACGGGGGATCGAACTGTAGACCTCGAGGACGCAAGTCGAATACACTAACCGCACAGCCTTTTAAATTATACAAAGGATATATACACTGCTATAATAATGAATTCACTGTATAATATATTTAGTTCAAGAAAAATTATTATAAATATGTGTTTTATATATTTATATACATTTTAACAAAACATTACATATTAATTAATAGGTATAGCATAAAAATATGGTAAAAATTATTTATTTAATTATTTATTTAAATAATAATAGAAAAATGTATATATTTTTATATTTAAAAAAAAAATAAAAAAAATTTTATTCTTACACTGAGAAAAAAGAGGACTCGTTGTAGCACATTTTCGATTACTGTTACGCGACTCAGCCCTGAGTTCTGCTGCACACTTTTCTGGGGCGTGTAGCGCGCCCCAGACTTAAGTTTTTTTAAAAGAAGTGTGTAACACGCTCGTCTGGGGAGCGCTACGTGCTCCACAAGAGTTGTAGCAGAACTCAGGGCTGAATCGCGCAACAATACTTGAAAATGTGCTGCAACGCGCCCTCTTTTTTCTCTGTGTAATAACACAGTTTGTTTGTTTGTTTTTTGTAACTCCTTCGCAGTACTGATTTGGTGTTATGCCAGTTTTCTGCCAGTACTGATTTTAACACTTTTTTACACAGTAAAACATTTTACTTAAAATATAAATGAACTAAGTTTCATTTTAGTCTGAAATTAAAGCAGTAACGAAAAATAAGATACTATGATTTACAGAAAGTAAGTATCATGTATCTTAAAGCACTTTAAATCAAAAAGCGTACTGAAAAACTGTGCCAGTGGTGCTACATTAAGTACGTATATTAAATATCGTATAATGTGTTTACTCAATGAACTGAAAATCACGAAAGTTGAACTGAAACTCGCTCTGTGTTAAGGCGCAAGCGTGAGTGGATATGAAACGTCAGTGCATGTGTGTGATGTATAAACGTTTTTTGCCCACTGGGGCTGTAATATTTTTAAAATTAATTATTATCAATAAACTTTAATACAAAGAAAATAATTATTACTGTAATTATAAAATTACAGCAAATTTTATTTATATTTTATTAATAAAATTTACCCTATTACTTTATAAAGTAACCTTGCTTCCCAAAGCATAGGGACATGTATTTTAGTATCTTAAAACGTCAGACTTTATTACCGACAGTAGCTAACTTTCAGTCAATGCACGGAGCTTATTTTAAGGTTTTTAATTTGATACTGACTTTCACGCAGAGTGTACTGACTCACATCACACCTTAAATTCCGTAAGAGTGTACTACTGCATTTAAGTAAAATGTTTTTCTGTGTTACTCTGACATATTACTGATTCTGTTTTAGAGTCAGTATACTTCCAGTACTGATAGGGTTCCAAAGGTCAGTACCGACGGTCAGTACTGAGTCAGTACCATGCCGGTGTTTAACTCCGTCATAACTCCGGACATTTCTACTTGGAATCAATAAATAGCAATTATTAAAACAACTAATTCAAATGACCTGTAAAATAGCATTTTTGACACGTCACGAAAAATAAACTGTTCGAGCATATCAACCGCACTGACGATGAAGAAGTCTCATATCAGCGATTGGACATTCAACATGTAGAAGGGGAAATTTTTCCCTTTCCTCCATAAAATAACAAGGAGAAAGGGTAAAAACTCCTTCATCGTCCGTGCGGTTGACGGTCACGTTAAGCATACAAAATGAAAATCTACTAACAACATATTAATTATTATTATATCATAACAAAAGGGTTTAAGCACCAATTTTTTAAATTAGGATTTTCCCATTTAAGAAATAAGTAACTATTTACACATTTCCATTAAAAAATTTCTATTTTATTGAGTTTTAAACAGTTTTCAATGAAAATTAGAATTATAAAATAACCTTAATTTTTAATAAAATTGTATTAGCAAAAATTGTTTTAACTTTGAATTATTGTTATTATTTACATGAATAACAATTCAATTCAAGAATTTATGTATTGCTTGATTTCAAAACAATCACTTAATAAATAATTTTTTGTTGAGATAAAACTCTTTAAAAATTTACATTTATCCATTTACTTCTTTAATCCTATAATTTGAAAAAGGGTATATTTTTTAAAATAAAAAATATCATTAAATTAAAACTAAATTCGTTAAATCGTCAATTTTTATCAATAAAATTTTTCTTCTAGATTAAGCAATACACAAATTCTCGAATTGAATTGTTATTCATGTAAATAATAACAATAATTCAATGTTAAAACAATTTTTGCTATTACAATTTTATTAAAAATTAAGGTTATTTTATAATTCTAATTTTCATTGAAAACTGTTTAAAAACTCAATAAAATAGAAAATTTTTAATGGAAATGTGAAAATAGTTACTTATTTCTTAAATGGGAAAATCCTAATTAAAAAATTGGTGCTTAAACCCTTCTGTTATGATGCCCATTAATTTTTCTCACTTAGGTGTCGAAATCCGTTTAATATGTTGATAGTAGACTTTCAATTTTTATGCTTTTTTTTTTTTTTTTGCTTAGGGACTTTTGGGAAATCTGCCTACAGATACCTTGGATTCCGCACTCCAAGGTTATGTGGGGTTGGTATAACAAAACAGAAGAAAAATAAAAAAAAAAGTAAAATAAATAAGTATTATAATAAATTTAGAATACTGGCGACCTACTGCCAGCCCGACCCACTAAAACCCGTAACCCTTCTTTGGAGCCCTTTATCCTCCCTCGGAACTATCGTAAGACTTTAGCCTTCGAGGGTGGCGCTCCAACTCTGTCGCTGCTGCGACTTTGTTCTTTACCTGCGGTTCTCCTGCGTCAATAGTTAAAAAATTTAAAACCATTTTAATATAAAAGCGGAATTAACAGCACAACAAAAATTTAAAAAAAAACAAATGTTAAAATAATTTAAAATGTCAATAGATAAAATACTAAACGGGTCTAAAACAGAAACATATAAAACCAACATATATAATATCAAAAAGTAAAAATTGTATAAGGACAAATAAATCACAGAATAAATTAAAAATAAATAAGGACGAATAAATCACAGAATAAATTAAAATTGTACAAGGACAAATAAAACACAAAATAAATTAAAAGTGTATAAGGACAAGTAAATCACAAAATAAATTAATTACCAAAAAACAAACAAATTAAAAGCTGTTTAAATTACGCTTTTTTTGGCGGCCGTCGAGATCCTTCTTCGACATGACCGAGATTATGAAATTCTCGACTTGCCGCCAATTCTCTTCTGACTGGGTCATCAGCGATACCATGTTCTCCGGTGTAACTTGACTGTTTACACCTTCGAACATGGCCCGCCTCTCCAAGTCCCACTTCTTGCATGAAAAGAGGGTGTGCTCTGCGTTGTCCACGGGGAACTGACAGTACGCACACACCTCATTTTCGCGTAATTTAAAGCGATACAGGTACGCGTTAAAACACACCTGAAGATTTTATAGTGGTATATTTTTATTCTTGAGGTTAAATTCTCTGAGAAATATGGAGACAAATGTCAAAAGATTTTACCGGGAATTTCTCAGGAGAAAAAAAATTTTTTTAAAAAAATTATTAATAAATTAATTATTAATTATTAATTATTAATTATTAATTATTAATTATTAATTATTAATTATTAATTATTAATTATTAATTATTAATTATTAATTATTAATTATTAATTATTAATTATTAATTATTAATTATTAATTATTAATTATTAATTATTAATTATTAATTATTAATTATTAATTATTAATTATTATTAATAAATATTAAAATTTTAATAGAGTTTTAATAGAGTGTTCTAGTTAAATTAATTCCTTTTCCTTCTCTAGACTAGTACTTTATTTTTACATTTATATTTTTGAACAATTTTTGCCATGTGTTGTATTAATAAAATATGAATTTCAAACGTTGGTTCAATATTGGTAACCAAGAAATAATCATTCATTAATTTAATTTTAAAGCTCTGAAAAATAATTGGTTATTAATATATTGGTGCAATATTTGTTGTCAATGAACATCTACGGCTTGGAAATTCCGGCATTCACCTTGGATGTACATAAATTGTTCTAGATCCACAATATAGTTTTAATACAGATTCACAGGATTGTTCTGATATAGTAGAATTATCTAGAAACTTGATGATCGTTACGTTACATTTCTAGACAGTTTCTATAACGTTTAACAATACCGGAACTATAAAGTAAATAGTAAAACTATACCGTTACGTTGCAGATACGTGACATACACGGGTATAGTCAAACACTTAAACTTTTCGAAACATCCCAGTGTGCACGTACTATAACTGTTCTAGACCGCAAAAAAAGAACAGTGTTCTAGAATAATTGTTACAATTTTATTATAGAACAGTTCTAGAGCTTTGTTCTAAATTTGTTTTAGAACAGTTGTGCTGTATCTGTTCTATAACAGACATGTTAAATTTGTTCTAAATTAGTTATAGAATTTTGAAGTAACATTGTTCCTACAGTGTTCTAAAACACTGTTACAGAAATTTAATATAACTGTTCTTTCACTATAAACTCGTGTTTATTTTCACTATACGGAAAGATGTTATTATTAAATTATATAAAAGTATTTTACAAGTGTAGGAAAAATGCGACAAAGGAAAATTTTGCTATCAACAAAACTAACACAGTAAAGTTACATTAAAATTTGTTAAAAGTTTTCGATATTTGATATAACTTTACTATCAAAGCATATATCAAAATTGACCTATTTTTTGACGTAGGTGAAAAAGAGGATAAATAACGAATAAAAATACATGTTTAATTTTACCAATTTTTTTTAGCTATCCCGTGTGGAAATTTGTCACGTATCTGTAGCGTAACGGTATAGTTTTACTATTTACTGTATTGTTCCGGTATTGTGAAATGTTATAGAAACTGTCTAGAAATGTAACATTACGATCATCAAGTTTCTAGATAATTTTACTACATCAGAACAATCCTGTAAATCTGTATTAAAACTATATTGTGGATCTAAAACAATTTATGTACAACCGAGGAAAATGCCGGAATTTTCAAGCCTTGGTTGTTCATTGACAACAAATATTGGACCAATATTAATAACCAATTATTTTCAAGCGCTTTAAAATTAAATTAATGAATGGTTATTTCTTGGTTATCAATATTGAACCAACTTCTGAAATTAATATTTTATTAATACAACACATGGCAAAAATTGTTCAAAAAAATAAATAAAAACATAAAGTACTAGTCTAAAGATGGAAAAGGAATTAATTTAATTGGAACACTTTATTAAAAACAGAGTGTGATAAAAATCAGACCAAAATAATATTTGTCTTTAAGTTTAAGAATGAAATCGTCTCTTTTTATATAGAACTGGTAAAACAACTTGTTAACGAGAAAAGAAACTTGCGCGCCCTGGTGACAACTTATCCTAAGTAATTTCAAACATGAGCAGCGCGGGACTGCTTTTAAAGGCGAACAATTTTCCATTGGTTAGAAATAAATACTCGACGAAATTACTGAGTTTGATTATTTAAATATTTTATTTTATATGATAAATAAGTTTTTTATATTATTTATTATATCCAGTTTTGTTAAACAGAATTTATATAGTTGTACAACGTAAAGTAGTTAATGTAGTGAAACTATACAGATCCTAGAACGTTTAACAATATAAATCATTTAATGAAGTAAAATTGTACAGTAGCTAGACCATTTTGATATAGATTTACGTGAATAGTTTCACGAGTTGTTTATGGTATATAGTTTTTATCTTGCATATATTCCAACAAGAAATTTTTCTACACGGGTACGGTATTTAAAAGGGGCCTTAATGTGTGCCTTCACATTACGTCAAAATTTGATCTGTGTTTTTCCAACAGGTCAGAGCTTGCCCCCTCAAATAGAAGCGCGAAATAGGACGTCAAAACCTATGCAAAAGAAAATTTGTTTACTTGCAGGCTGGTATGTTACTTCAAAATTGATGACAAAGATTGAAAATTTGAGAATGGCTAACATCATAAGATTGCATTTTACAATCTTTATATTATTCATAAATAGAAGTAAATATAAAATCAGGGGGTTGGCGCGCGAAGCGGGCAGAGGGACAGAGCCCCCCTAGTATATATATATATATATGGGCCCGATCGTGGGCCCATGATCGGACAAGGCTTAAAAATTGTTAATTTAGTGCAAGATTCTTACAAAAAATTTGAAAAATATTGATTGATACATACATTGTTGAAAATGAAATTTTATTTAAAAAATTTTAAAATCTTATCGTAAATTATTTAAAAAATTGTTAAAAATATTTTTATTAAAAACTACGTGTGAACACAAAACTTTTCATTATAAAAACGTTCAATTTGATCAATTTTTGACCGAGTTATAAGCATATAAAAAAAATTTACTTAAAAAACGTCATTTCTCATAAATCTGTATCTCCTGAACCACTTTATGAAAAAATTTGAAAAAATTCAAAATAGTTCATTTCAAAGAGTACTAAAAGAAAAAAAAAATGTTTAAAAAAATTTTTGATGCAAAAGCAAAATAATTTCCGATTTGGCCTGGAGTGACCCATATATAGTTATTTTTTTAATAAGTATGTTACATTTTAATTTATAATTTTAGCGCTGCACATAACGGTCCCACAATTCAAAAGGAAGTTGAACTAAAATCACTTCCAAGCTTGCGTGGCTATGCGGTATGCGTATTCGACTTGTGTCCTCTAGGTCTAGGTTTCGATCCCCCGTGCGTGCGAAATTTTTCATTCTTAATTTTAAGTGTTCTGTGTATAATTCTGGATATTGTTACATAAAGTATTAGTTCAAATAATTATTAACAATGATAAAAATAATTTAGTCATTATTTTAAATAAATAAGGTAGTCTGTTTAAATTATTTAAGAAAATAAAAAAAAATTTTAAACTTATTGCAAAAAAGATATTCTATTAATTATTCTTATTTTTATTCATACTCATAAACATTTATCTGTTCTATGCAACTATTAATTTTTTTTGCTTGGGTATTATTTATGATAAATCGTTTTTGTTATAGAATTGTTATATATTTGTTCTAAAACAATGTTCTAGTTTTGTTCTAGAATTGTTACAAACTTTTGTTGCTACTTTGTACCTCTAGGGGTACGACATTTTGACCTACCTTTTCCTCACCAGTTACAGAACTTGTTCTTCTTATTCTAGAATAGTTATAGAATTTTTCTGTAACTTTGCACCCTGGATTGGATCCGCCATATGTATTTTCTAAAAACCGATATCAAACTACCGTTATTGCTTATAGAATACAAAATATGTATCTTAATGCTAATTTTACCGCCAATACATAGGTGATTTATCCTTATTTAATTCCTCTTTATTAGCACTTTTAGGCCTCTGTTTTTGAACTTAGACGCATTTATAGGTTATATTGTGGCCGCCATATTAGATTTTTTAAAAGGCCACATATTTTTCGAAAGTACTTACCCAATGGGAAATGCCAGTGTAGTACCGATGTTCACCACTGGCTTAGTACTCAGACTATTGTTCGGACGTAATCTAGCCGAGCTTCGACAATTAATGCTGGCGCAGTACAGAATTTTTGTTTCGTTAAAGCTTGGACAAGCCAAGGCGGCAAGTGCCGACTGAGTATAGAAAAATTGTTCACAATGCTCGTTGCCAATATTGCTTTTTTGACATAAACTTGAAAAAAATTATAAAAGAAGTTTATGAATGTTTATAAATACAAATTTATTGAAAAAAATAAATATTTCACTTTTTAGTTATTCATTTTTTATTTTTATTAAATTTAATAATTATTTAACATAATTGTTTAATTTTAATAAATAATAAATTATTTAAACAAATTAAAATTATAAACAAAATTTAATCTTCAATTTAAACAATAATTTGGTTATTAAAATACTATTATACTTCTTACTATGAATAAAAAAATTATTAAAAAATTGCCACTTGTAAAATGTTAAATGCAATAAGTAAAGTTATTTAAGTCTATTATTAAAAATTAAGTTTAATTTATTTTAATTCAATTTATTACTCCTAAAGTATCCCTATTTGTTCTCAACTTTGATTCAATAATTGTAAGTCTAAATGATACTGAGATATTAAAACTTTACTCTACACGTGTGTCGTTAGCATAGTGGTTAGAGCGTTAGTCAGTAAATCCGTAGGTCGTAGGTTCGACTCCCCTCGTGAGCAATTTTGCTTATTGTCATAGGTTTGCGATGTTTCTAGATTTAAATCATTAGGTACTAAATATGAAAATCTAATGCACACTTACTGTAGTTGTCTATAATTTAATTTTTAAATGTTATAAACAATTTTTGTCTACTTCATTTACTATATCCATTGTTAGTCTCCATCTTTAATACAATTTCTTTAAAAAGAGAAATATTTCATGAATAATGACTATTTATTAATATTATTTACCATTTTGTTATTAAATTATTTATAATTATTAATTAACGACTAATTAATAACAATACGGCATTTATTGTGGCAATATTCTCAGCCAGCACTGGTCCAGTGCTGCGCCAGCGCTGTCTGGCAGCACTGGCAGGCAGTACTTCGCCAGAGTTGTACAGTGTTATCATCCTAGCGTTATGCCAGTGCTGCCAGACAGTGCTGGCGCAGTACTCCGCCAGTTGTAAATTTCCCATTGGGTATATATATATAAATAATTTTTGAGTATGAATAAAAATAAGAATAATTAATAGAATATCTTTTTTGCAATAAGTTTAAAAAATTTTTTTTATTTTCTTAAATAATTTAAACAGACTACCTTATTTATTTAAATTAATGACTAAATTATTATTATCATTGTTAATAATTATTTGAACTTATACCTTTATGTAACAATATCCAGAATTATACACAGAACACTTAAAACTAAGAATGAAAAAGTTCGCACGCACGGGGGATCGAAACCTAGACCTAGAGGACACAAGTCGAATACGCATACCGCATAGCCACGCAAGCTTGGAAGTGATTTTAGTTCAACTTCCTTTTGAATTGTGGGACCGTTATGTGCAGCGCTAAAATTATAAATTAAAATGTAACATACTTATTAAAAAAATAACTATATGTGACGCGACACGAGAAAAGGGACCTATCGCCTCAAAAGAGAATTTTACAGGGGGGGCGTTTATAGTGACGCCATGAGCAGAAAACCCGTGTATTTACGCGCACACGTTCAACTTTCGGGCTTTATATTATTAAAACTATTTTAGATTTTTAACTTCTGATTTTTTAACGTGAAAGAGCGACTCAAAATCTATGGAATACGACTAAAAAATCAAAAATGATTTTTTTATCGATAGGTCCCTTTTCTCGTGTCGCGTCACATATATGTGGCACTCCAGGCCAAATCGGAAATTATTTTGCTTTTGCATCAAAAATTGATCAAATTGGATGTTTTTATAATGAACAGTTTTGTTTTCACACATAGTTTTTAATAAAAATATTTAAAAAAATTTTTTTTAATAATTTACGATAAGATTTTAAAATTTTTAAAATAAAATTTAATTTTCAACAATGTATGTATCAAATCAATTTTTTTCAAATTTTTTGTAAGAAAATCTTGCACTAAATTAACAATTTTTAAGCCTTGTCCGATCGTGGGCCCACGATCGGGCCCATATATTATTATTACAAATTATATTTGTAATATTTTATTACAAAGAAGAATATATAATTATGCTACAAATAATAACAAATTTTAATAAATTAAAAAATAATAATAATTTATTATTGTATTTTTATGATATACCTTTTAATTAATAATTGATAATAAACTAATTAAATATTTGATGTCGTTGTTGGTGAATAATGTTTTTAAAAATTTTGAAAATTTATGCAAGCTGACAGTGGAAAATTATTTAATTTTTCACGAATCATCAATACGAGTCTTTCTAAGTATCTAAATTCAAAAGATTTTTTGTAATTCATGCAAAAAAGCGGCTACACTCTACACGGAAAGAAAGTTATTATATTAGTTATTATATTAGAAGTATTAAACTTTAATAAAAATTATACTATATTTAGTAAAGTTATATCAAATATCGAAAACTTTTAACAAATTTTAATGTAACTTTATTAAATTTTATATATAGGTACGTTTTGTTAAATTTTCACAGTAAAAAGAAAGTCTTGTTTTAAAGCAGGAAAGCAGCCTTAAATTAAGATTCAACATTTTTGTATTCTTTAACATTATAGCAGACAGTGCTGAATTTAAGACCGATATTAAATGAAGATTTACTGTGTTAGTTTTGTTGATGGCAAAATTTTCCTTTGTCGCATTTTGTCCTACACTTGTAAAATACTTTTATAAAATTTAATAATAACATCTTTCCGTGTAGTGAAAATAAACACGAGTTTATAGTGAAAGAACAGTTATATTAAATTTTTGTAACAGTGTTTTAGAACACTGTAGGAACAATGTTACTTCAAAATTCTATAACTAATTTAGAACAAATTTAACATGTCTGCTATAGAACAGATACAGAACAACTGATCCAGAACAAATTTAGAACAAAGCTCTAGAACTGTTCTATAATAAAATTGTAACACTTATTCTAGAACACTGTTCTTTTTTGGTCTAGAACAGTATAGTACGTGCACACTGGGACGTGAAACATCCCATATATATATATATATATATATATATATATATATATATATATATATATATATATATATATATATATATACACGTATTACCAAAAAATTCATTTTATTGGGAATTAAGGTTTTGCAAGACTGGTGCAATTCAATTGAAAATCTTCGAGTTGTAAACCACGTTCTGTTAGGGACCTGATCCTATTTTCCAGTAAATGCCATTCTGACTCCTTCAAAACCTTGTTGAATATCAGTCACCAGTCATCAAGTTGATTGACGAGTGATATCGTTAACGGTTTTGTCTGTAGACGCGTGCGATCTAGTGCAATGATCTCGTTAGTGTCTTTTACCCCTCGTTCACAGTCTCAACTTGCTCTGCGGTGCGAAAACTTAAATTCATGCCTTTAATAAAAAACAGATCTTTTCTCATAAAAACAGGATTTACATTCTCCATCATCATAATTATATAGGGTCAGACCAGCTCAACTGTTTTAAAAAAATGTTACTGATTTTCTAAAATGTTAAAACTTTTATAAAAATCGGTAGTTTTCAACAAAACAAAAAAACACTTTTAACCGTTTTTTGAAGTTTTAAATTTTTGTTATTGTTTTTGCATTAACAAAATAATACAAAATTAAAAAAAATTAATAACTCAAAAGCCGTTTACAATACATTAATGAAACTTATACTGATTACACAAAATTGTTCACTCTTTTAAAATAAAATATTTGCAAGATTGTAAATTTAAAAATTCTATATTTTTAATATTTTTATAAACAATTTCAATTATTTATGTGTTCTACCCCTCCAATTGCAATGAAACTCATAGAAAGTGTACTCAGTAGTCTCTTCTTGAATCCTCTATATGGTATCGGTAGTACAGAATTGTCAAAAGAAATTATGTTTAACACAAGAAAAAAAAAGTTTAAATTTTAACCTGATTTTGGGGTAAAAATTCGCTGCAACAAAATTTCACCTAGGTGAGGGCGCCACTGTCTATGTGACTTAGCATTGGTTAAAATTACCCGCAACAAAATTTATACCACCTTTTTTTCTGTGAATCATTTTTGTGTAATCATATATGTACAAGTTAAAGAAAATTAAAAATCAGTATCCAACTGAAAGAAAATGGCATTTTATAAAAGTTCTATGGTTTAAAATTTATTGTCCCTAATTTTTTTTAATTTCACCAATTCATAGCGGTTATATAAATAGATAAGCTAATAATTTTCTAGAAAATATTTACATTATACACTTAACGAACTGCGAAATTAGTCTTGAAAGGCCAAATATGTTAAAAAAAAACTTAAAAATTTTAAAAAAATCAGTTTTTGAGGGTGTTGCACATTATGAAAAAATTTGATAAAATTCATGAAGATTGCTTTTAAAAATTAGTTATGATAGTCATGATTTCATTATCAAACTGTATAACGTGATATTTGCTCTTTAAGACTATTGAAGAATAGTTATTCTTCTTTTTATTGGCATACAGAAAAGTCTTATTTCCAATCTTATAAAAATGGCAAGAATAATTTCCAGTTGAGAAGATTCGCCCATGAAAAAACAAACCCTAACGAAACTTATGGGCAATCAGTTAATAGCTTACTAGACTCTTGGTCGTAAACTATACCATCATATCAGCTCAAATTATTTACAAATATTTTAATATTTTCATAAAGAAATTTACAAAGTCAGGCATAATTAAATATTTAAAATTAATTTCTAAATAAGTAGAATAACGTTTACAACTTCAAACTGTTTTAAAAGACAACTGGGCTCATAATGTAGAAACAGGGTGAATTAATGTATAAATGAGAGATTTTATTTTGGAATTTTGTGAAGTAAAGTATCTACTTGGACAGGGTTACTTACCTCCTAGGCGTATTTCTTAGCCTTTGGTGATTTAATGGCATACCATCTTTGAAAGAACAAGAATCCAGATTCAGATCTGACGGACCATAAATATCAGGTGTTTTTTTCGAACGATGTAACTCCCGACCGGGAGTCAAGCTCTAAGACTCAATACGCATTCATCTTTCAGTTCCACTCCCTCATCTAATTCGTTTCATTCTTTTCCTTTTTTATATGTTCTCTTTCAATTCGGGGGATTTCATAAATCCCTTTTCTCTTTCCAGATTTTTCCGTGTTACCCTTTTAAGGTAACATGTAAAATTGTTTACCTCCTTTTTCATTTTTAATTATCTTTTATATAAATACTCAATATTGTGACATTATTGCCTAAATATTTATTATTTACACTTTGCAGTATCATTGCCTTGCAATATTGAAGCAACATTGCTTTAAAATGTTATAATATAATTATATAGAAATATAATATTTTATAAGATAATTTTTAAATATGAATATATTGTACCAATACCCATCTATATTGGAAATATTTTGATGCAATATTGACACAATATTATTCTTAAATTTTGTGCTATATTAGTGGGGTTCCCTGACTATAGGATCGTTAACGCGCAGATTCAATTTTGAAACAAATTTTTGTAACTGCACGGAAAAAATTTGTTCTTTATATTTTACCGAATTTTTCAGTAAAGTGGGGATATAGTGGCATAACAGTAATTTTAAATAATTTTTAAATCATTTTTTCAAGAATAATATTCAAAATTTAATGTCATTTCATTATTCCTTACAAACTAGTACTGTAAAAGTTAAAATAAAATTGAAATTAAACGTTTAATAAAAATTAAATAAAATTTTAACGTTTCTTTTGAATACCTCCTTGATGGTCACTAACGTTTCAGGAACAGTTCGGTAAAACTTTCTTGACTTAACTCGAGTGTCAGTTTTCGGGAATAGTTCGGTAAAACTTCCTTGACTTGCCTGAATTGTTAGTTTTCAGGATTGAAATACTTTTTTAAATGCTCCGTAGTAAAAAAAACTTTGACATTAATACTGTCGTCCTTTTTAAAAAAGGCACTATCTACATTTTAAGGGCATGTCCAAGTTGTGAAATGTAAACAAACCAACATGTAAACAAACAAAGCACTAAAATCACATTTTTAAGGGTATGTCCAAGTTGTGAAATGTAAACAAACCAAAATGTAAACAAACAAAGCACTAAAATCACAATTTTCAAAGAGCCTTTTTTCTCACAAAAATTACCATTAGAAAACTTATTTTTACAAAAATGATGAATTGGAGTGTCAAAGTTTCCAAAAAAATCATTTTTGAGTGTGATCAATGAATAGCAATTAGTAAAATAACTAATTCAAATGACCTGTAAAATAGCATTTTTAACGCGTCGCGAGAAATAAACAGTTTGAGTATATCAACCGCACTGACGATGAAGAAGTCTCATATCAGCGATTGGACCTTCAACATGTGGAAAGGGAAAAATTTCCCTTTCCTCCATGAAATTACAAGGAGAAAGGGTAAAAACTTCTTCATCGTCCGTGCGGTTGATATAGTCAAACACTTTAATTTTTCGCGATGTCAGACGATTGCTCTACGCGCACGCGCAGACCGTGCCAAGGACGCATTGAAAACACTATGCAAAAACACACATTTTGTTTTACTCTGAAACTCACTTATTTTCACATACTTTCAGGTATACTAGGTATAGATACCAAATTCAACACTTCAATTTACCATTTTCATAAAAAAACTGTAAATTTCTATTCATTTACGAAAATGTGATGGTCGAAAAAAAGCAACAGTAGAAGACCGAATATTGAGGATTTTTTCGACCATCACATTTTCGTAAATGAATAGAAATTTACAGTTTTTTTATGAAAATGGTAAATTGAAGTGTTGAATTTGGTATCTATACCTAGTATACCTGAAAGTATGTGAAAATAAGTGAGTTTCAGAGTAAAACAAAATGTGTGTTTTTGCATAGTGTTTTCAATGCGTCCTTAGCACGGTCTGCGCGTGCGCGTAGAGCAATCGTCTGACATCGCGAAAAATTAAAGTGTTTGACTATATCAACCGCACGGACGATGAAGAAGTTTTTACCCTTTCTCCCTGTAATTTCATGGAGGAAAGGGAAAAATTTCCCCTTCCACATGTTGAAGGTCCAATCGCTGATATAAGACTTCTTCATCGTCAGTGCGGTTGATATACTCAAGCAGTTTATTTTTTGCGACCCGTCAAAAATGCTATTTTACAGGTCATTTGAATTAGTTGTTTTACTAATTGCTATTTATTGATCACACTCAAAAATGATTTTTTTGGAAACTTTGACACTCTAATTCATCATTTTTGTAAAAATAAGTTTTCTAATGGTAATTTTTGTGAGAAAAAAGACTGTTTGAAAAATGTGATTTTAGTGCTTTGTTTGTTTACATATTGGTTTGTTTACATTTCACAACTTGGACATGCCCTTAAAAGAGCTTTTTTTCTCACAAAAATAACCATTAGAAAACTTATTTTTACAAAAATGATGAATTAGAGTGTCAAAGTTTCCAAAAAAATCATTTTTGAGTGTGATCAATAAATAGCAATTAGTAAAACAACTAATTCAAGTGACCTGTAAAATAGCATTTTTGACGCGTCGCGAAAAATAAACAGTTTGAGTATATCAACCGCACTGACGATGAAGAAGTCTCATATCAGCGATTGGACCTTCAACATGTGGAAAGGGAAAAATTTCCCTTTCCTCCATGAAATTACCAGGAGAAAGGGTAAAAACTTCTTCATCGTCCGTGCGGTTGATATAGTCAAACACTTTAATTTTTCGCGATGTCAGACGATTGCTCTACGCGCACGCGCAGACCGTGCCAAGGACACATTGAAAACACTATGCAAAAACACACATTTTGTTTTACTCTGAAACTCACTTATTTTCACATACTTTCAGGTATACTAGGTATAGATACCAAATTCAACACTTCAATTTACCATTTTCATAAAAAAAACTGTAAATTTCTATTCATTTACGAAAATGTGATGGTCGAAAAAAAGCAACAGTAGAAGACCGAATATTGAGGATTTTTTCGACCATCACATTTTCGTAAATGAATAGAAATTTACAGTTTTTTTATGAAAATGGTAAATTGAAGTGTTGAATTTGGTATCTATACCTAGTATACCTGAAAGTATGTGAAAATAAGTGAGTTTCAGAGTAAAACAAAATGTGTGTTTTTGCATAGTGTTTTCAATGTGTCCTTGGCACGGTCTGCGCGTGCGCGTAGAGCAATCGTCTGACATCGCGAAAAATTAAAGTGTTTGACTATATCAACCGCACGGACGATGAAGAAGTTTTTACCCTTTCTCCTGGTAATTTCATGGAGGAAAGGGAAATTTTTCCCTTTCCACATGTTGAAGGTCCAATCGCTGATATGAGACTTCTTCATCGTCAGTGCGGTTGATATACTCAAACTGTTTATTTTTCGCGACGCGTCAAAAATGCTATTTTACAGGTCATTTGAATTAGTTGTTTTACTAATTGCTATTTATTGATCACACTCAAAAATGATTTTTTTGGAAACTTTGACACTCTAATTCATCATTTTTGTAAAAATAAGTTTTCTAATGGTTATTTTTGTGAGAAAAAAAGCTCTTTTAAAAATGTGATTTTAGTGCTTTGTTTGTTTACATGTTGGTTTGTTTACATTTCACAACTTGGACATGCCCTTAACTCGAACCGAGATATTTAACTAAACGCGTTTGCATTTATATCTCTTAACAAAAATAAAATTTTGTAAATCAATCTATTGTTCTTAACTAAATCGGACCCGCTCTTTTCATTGGTGCAAAAATAAATTTATAATTTTTAATAATAATATGCAAAACAGTAGATAGTGCAAAATTTTAAACTAAAAATTGAAGGAAATACATATGGCGGCGGCCTATGTACATAGTGCACATTTTTGGCGGCTAAAAAATCAGTATTTTACAATCAGATGGAGATGTTTTCCTTTTAAAAGCGTCACTATCTACAACAAAAATGGATAATTAGCTAATTTTTACAATTAAAATCTAATTTACATTTTAACTAATTAAAATTTATAATTTTCGATTGCACAGATAATTTTTGAATTTTGTAACGAATCCAGCCATATAAAAAACTCATTTTTCTTAAAAAATGTAGATAGTGCCTTTTTTAAATAGTACGGCAGAATAGTTAGTTATTTTTAACTTCTTTGTACTAATTAACTAATGATTAATAATTTCATTTTTATCAGAAACCGCTTCTGAAACGAAACTAAATAAAAAATTAATTTCGTTTTAGTTCTTAAATAATACAAAAACAAAAGTATTTGAAACTATTAAGTTTCGGTAAAATTTATATTCATTCAATTACTGAATAGTTCGGTAAAAATAGAAGAATAAAAAATAATGTCATTGCAGTAGTTCTATAGTAATACTGCCGTGAATCTTATTTTCCTTACTTTAATCACTACCTAAACCCCCTACAATTATTCACGAACAAATACTTATTTATTACACCTGCCTACAGTACATTCTAAACGCATACATTAATACATACATCGTACGCTTTACATTATTGCTTCTGAAAGTTTCAACTGTCCTTATATAGTGCTGCCCACGATACCAAGACTAGTCTCGGTCTCGTATCGTATCGTCTCGGTTTTTCGAAACGATACCGAGACGATACTAGTTTTGAATGAAACCAAACGATACCGATACTATATGTCACGAGACCGAGACTCTCGACGAGATTTTTAAGGAACTGAAATTTAGATTTTTAAAGTTGTAAAAAATATTCATTGTTTACAAATTTAATGAATTTTAAATACTTTCTCTCATAAAAATAGCATTTTGCCGTCTGTTTGATTTCCTTCCAGCTATCTGACGTCATTCTCTAAGTCGAAATATCTTGATGTAGTGAAACAGCTCAAAATTCTTCGCTTACTAAGATGTAGTTTTATTTATTTTTTTATTGAATTTTTATAAATGATGTTTTCAAATATTCACATTTAACAATTTTTTATATTAAAATTTTTAACTACTTTTTTAAAAAATAATAGATTTACGTATTAATTAAAAAATTCAAGAATTTAAACATAGCGCCTAAAGTAATAAACAAATTTTCCTTTCAAGAGCGCCACTGTCTTAGGTGGTACACTGAAAAAAATATATTTATGATACTGTCATAAATATAGCCAATTCTCAAATATTATATTGGTGGATATTGAACTGACATACAGTATTGCTGTTTCAGCCATACATCCTAACCATACCTTTATGTCAAAATTGACCAGGTAATTATTCACTTTCCTCTTTTCGGTATTCTTCTAAAAAAAATTCGGTTTCGGTATTTCGGTTGTTTTGCCGGGACAATAAATGACTGAAAATATTTGTTGTGCATTTTAATTACTTAGAATAAAATATGAGTATTAATTACTTATAATTTATTTATAAATTTGTTTTATATTTTATAAGATGGCCATAGCGTTGTCAAGGAAAAACTAGAAAATTTTTTGAAAGAACGTTTTTCTCCCTAACTTCTATATTATTTAACCTAATTACCTAAAAATTGGTACACTAGTGTATTTTTACAGGTTGATCACACATAATTAATTTTAAAAAATCTTTTTCTAATTTATTTTCAACAAATTTTTGTTTTATTTTAATTCATTATTTGTAATATGCAAATTTGGTTCCTCTACTTATTATTTACAATATTCGACATACCATACTTCAGTATTTCTTTTTCATTTTTTTTGTACCAAAAGATTTTAATTTTGGTGTAATATTCAGTTTTACTTTTATATTAAAAAATCGAAAAAACGAAACTTAGGTTTTAAAATAAAGGGTTTTAAATTTTTATAATACGGGTTTCGGTTTTCTGTTTCAGATAATTTTCTTTTCGGTTTCTAGTTTTCGGTTTTTAAAAAATTCTGTTTTTTCGGTTATCGGTTACGCTTGCCATCCCTGAAATTGACATTATCATTTTTTTCAATGTATGGTTGGTTTCAGTTTCGAATGTAATACTTACAGGGATTGTTAATTCTATAAATAAAAATTGGTTTTGTTTTCGATAGTTTTTCGATAGTTTATCTATCTATCTACAAAATAAAAAACTAAAAATTTGATTTCGATTTTTCAATGCATGTACTTCGACTTAACTGAAGTCTCGCGAGACAGCGAGACGATATCGAGACTATGTTTGTCGATACCGATACCGATACATAAAATTACAATATTTAACGAGACCGAGACGATACTACATAAAATCTCGTATCGTCTCGTCTCGTGGGCAGCACTATCCTTATATATGAATCTGAATTTTATTTTACCACTTGCGAGAAAGATTCAAATTAATAAACAATAGTTATATAAAATAAACAAATCATCTATATTAATGAATAATTTCTAACAATATTTAGGGTCAATTTATGAAATAGTTTTAAATTATTTTATAGAAAGTGAATTTATCATTCGGTTTACAAATATTTAAATGAGAAAGAACCTATCAATTTTCCGAATCAATTTACAAATAATTAAATATCTTAAGGGCATGTACAAGTTGTAAAATGTAAACAAACCAATATGTAAACAAACAAAGCACTAAAATCACATTTTTCAAAGAGCCTTTTTTCCCACAAAAATTACCATTAGAAAACTTATTTTTACAAAAATGATGAATTAGAGTGTCAAAGTTCCCAAAAAAATCATTTTTGAGTGTGATCAATAAATAGCAATTAGTAAAACAACTAATTCAAATGACCTGTAAAATAGCATTTTTGACGGGTCGTAAAAAATAAACTGCTTGAGTATATCAACCGCACTGACGATGAAGAAGTCTCATATCAGCGATTGGACCTTCAACATGTGGAAGGGGAAATTTTTCCCTTTCCTCCATGAAATTACAGGGAGAAAGGGTAAAAACTTCTTCATCGTCCGTGCGGTTGATATAGTCAAACACTTTAATTTTTCGCGATGTCAGACTATTGCTCTACGCGCACGCGCAGACCGTGCCAAGGACGCATTGAAAACACTATGCAAAAACACACATTTTGTTTTACTCTGAAACTCACTTATTTTCACATACTTTCAGGTATACTAGGTATAGATACCAAATTCAACACTTCAATTTACCATTTTCATAAAAAAAACTGTAAATTTCTATTCATTTACGAAAATGTGATGGTCGAAAAAAAGCAACAGTAGAAGACCGAATATTGAGGATTTTTTCGACCATCACATTTTCGTAAATGAATAGAAATTTACAGTTTTTTTATGAAAATGGTAAATTGAAGTGTTGAATTTGGTATCTATACCTAGTATACCTGAAAGTATGTGAAAATAAGTGAGTTTCAGAGTAAAACAAAATGTGTGTTTTTGCATAGTGTTTTCAATGCGTCCTTGGCACGGTCTGCGCATGCGCGGAGAGCAATTGTCTGACATCGCAAAAATTAAAGTGTTTGACTATATCAACTGCACAGACGATGAAGAAGTTTTTACCCTTTCTCCTTGTAATTTCAAGGAGGAAAGGGAAAAATTTCCCCTTCCACATGTTGAAGGTCCAATCGCTGATATGAGACTTCTTCATCGTCAGTGCGGTTGATGCACGCAAACAGTTTATTTTTCGCGACGCATCAAAAATGCTATTTTACAGGACATTTTAATTAGTTATTTTACTAATTACTGTTAATTGCCTATAGTGAAATTTGATTTTATTGGAAACTTTGACACACTAATTTATTATTTTTATTAAAAAAGCTGTCCAATGTTAATTTTTGTAGGAGAAAAGGCTGTTTCCGAAATGTGATCTTAGTGCTTGGTTTGTTTACATTTTTGTTTGTTTATATTTCACAACTTGGACATTCCCTAGATATTTTCGAAATTAATTAATAATTTCAAAATTTTTAAATAACTCAGACTGCTCAGTGGTCAGAGCAGTCTACCGGCAATAGAAAGGTCGTGGGCTCGTATCCCACCATGCTACAGCTTTTTTCTGAGTTGATACATATGAATAGTGATGCATAACGAGACTCTGTCCTTTCATAAAAAGAAAGAGATGAAACTATAACATTCAATTGTTTTCAATGTATTTTTCGCGAGATTCTCGTTCTCACGAGACGATATTCGCTCGTAATGCATCACTACATATGAAACCCATGAGCTTATAGAGATTTATTTAAGATATTTAATTATTTGTAAATTGATTCGGAAAATTGATAGCTTTTTTCTCATTTAAATATTTATCAAAAAAGATTAAAATAATCAATTTTAGTGTTATTGTTACTATAAATCAGAGACCGTCTCGAAAGCTTAGTTTCGTTTTAGTTTTTGAGATGCTACGAAACTAAATTAACAAAGTGACTTTACTTTCAAGTCGACACGAAACTAAACTAATAAAGTTTATTAAGTTTCGTGACAAATCGATACAAAAGTTTTAAGAACATAATTATTTAGTGTCAATCACAAAAAATTGTTACCCCTGACTTTCGTAACTAGAGCAACGTAAGTAATTAATGTAATTAATTATTTACGTAAGTTACATACAATTGATTATTTACGTAACTTATGTATGTTATTCTACTTACGTAACTTACGTCAAAGATACAACTTCCGTAAGTAACGTATGTTTAGTTTTTTACGTAAGTTATATTAATTACGTCAGTTGCATTAGCTTGATTATTTACATAAGTTACGTAAAATTGATAAATTACGTAAGTTATTCTAGTTACGAAACTAACGTAAAGTCGATTCTTTACGTAAGTCGTTCTAGTTACGTTATTTACTCTGGTTAAGTAACATACGTAACTAACTTTAATTATGTAAATTAATGTAGCTACGTAATTAACTCTGGTTACGTAAGTTACATTAATTACTTACGTTGCTCTAGTTAAATAAGTACTCTCTAAATCTGAATCAGCGATAAGTATGCCACTATTTCAATTAGCGTATATGCACTGTGAATTAGTGAAATTTCACTGAATAATCAGTGAAATTTCACTGATTAATTAGCGCATATACGCTGATTGAAATTAATGGCATACTTATCGCTGAGAATCAGTGAAATTTCGCTGATTCAGATTTAGAGAGTATGCGGAAACAATTTTTCTGTGATTGTCACTAAATTATTATGTTTTTTAATCTTTCGTTTCGAGTTGACACGAAACTTAATAGTTTCAAATACTTTTGTTTTTGTATTATTTAAGAACTAAAACGAAATTAATTTTTTATTTAGTTTCGTTTCAGATGCGGTTTCTCATAAAAATAAAATTATTAATCATTAGTTAATTAGTACAAAGAAGTTAAAAATAACTAACTATTAATGTCAAAGTTTTTTTTACTACGGGGCATTTAAAAAAGTATTTCAATCCTGAAAACTAACAATTCAGGCAAGTCAAGGAAGTTTTACCGAACTATTCCCGAAAACTAACACTCGAGTTAAGTCAAGAAAGTTTTACCGAACTGTTCCTGAAACGTTAGTGACCATCAAGGAGGTATTCAAAAGAAACGTTAAAATTTTATTTAATTTTTATTAAACGTTTAATTTCAATTTTATTTTAACTTTTACAGTACTAGTTTGTAAGGAATAATGAAATGACATTAAATTTTGAATATTATTCTTGAAAAAATGATTTAAAAATTATTTAAAATTACTGTTATGCCACTATATCCCCACTTTAGTGAAAAATTCGGTAAAATATAAGAAACAAATTTTCTCTGCGCAGTTTTAACACTTAATCCTAGTTAACCGAACGAAGTTCGGTAAAATTTCAGGAATAAATTTTCTCCGTGTAGAATTTGAAAGGCACATGATGAGTTTTTTTAGTCTTAATTATTTAACTATAACTTATTATAAGGGACATTTTAACATGGGATTTCACGATCTTGAAAAAATACTTGTTTGACACTGTCCATTGGAAAAATATGAAAGGATGTCCCGAACTCTGATATATGAAGTCACCTCACGAGCGATGCAATCGTATCACATGATTACCGGAAATCGATGCGGTTCCCTTTGGAAACAGTTTCACCCTAGAGCGTGGTGAAGTTACGTCTTGCGTATCAAATACCATTTCCTTCCAATCAGCGCGGAATCTTGAGCATCACACTGGACAATTGAGCGTTTCCCTCAATCAGATATATAGTGACTCGCTTTATTTCAACAATTAACGGTAATCTAGTTCAAAGCCACTACTATTGTAAAAAAAACTTCGATTAAAACTAAATTTATTTCTGATTCGATTCACATCATAGGGCCAAAACAAAATGCTGTAAAATTTATATAAATTCATAAATCTAAACATGATAGAAATTACAGAAACTAATGCAATTAATATTAATTTATTTCTTTTTAATTCTTTTCCATCTACCAATAAATTATTTCGTCGCAATAATCACTTCACAGAATTTTCATTTTATTAACCCTCCATCCGTCGCATGGTGAGAAGTTTCCTCACCCAGTTTCTTTTTTTATTTATAACTTTTAAAATATAAAAAATTATAATTTCATATTCTCAGTACCTTTCACAAAATTCTTCTTCTTTATTTTAAAACAATTTTTGTGTTTTTATTTACTTAAGTTTTTTTGGAATTGAATTTTTAAGCAGCAAATGTCAAGAATTTTTGCCGCAAAGTGAGAAAACTTCTCACCGTGCGACTGACCGCGTATACTCGATTTCATTTGTCATTAATTTTTTATTTAAATAATTAACAGAAAATGAAAGTTAATTTTACTTGCAATAGGTTGTTTGAAAATTGTAATGAACATTCCAAAAAGAATTTGGCATTTTATAACAATTTTTGATTAACTTACGATGGGTGAGAAGTTTCCTCACCTGCGACGGATCGTGTTACAAGAAAAGATGCGACGGATGGAGGGTTAATATTACTTTTAATACAAACGTTATTTACCCTGTCAAATTTTTAACTTAAAGAAATAACATCTTTAACTTCTTTCATTACATTTTCAAAAACATAAAAATCTTTAAAAAGTGACATTGATTTTTTAATCAGATATTTAACAGAAACCCTTTTTTAGCATTTCGTTTAATTTCTTTCAAAGATCGACTATAGCTTACATGAAGATTACAATTTTTAAGAAACACACTTCACTGACAAATAATCGACGTGCAATTGTTTAATTATTTCAATTAAGAAATTAGGAAACACTCAAGCGTTCCAAAATACACGAATCGAACATATTTAATTATATTTACATACAAACAATTAACAGTGAGCAAACATTAAATGAAACACTATATTTAAACATCAATAACACAGTATTTTCGACAAGGAAATTACAGCAAAACCAAAAAACTCTTTTTTACAATTTTCAAACATAGAAGATTTTTGTGATAGCACACAACTTATGTAGTGTGCTACGTTGGAGAGTTAAGCGTTTAGTTCGTTGAGTTGATCTGATTAGGGAGTATTGATCTTCTTTGACGAGCGGACAGCAGACTGACTGGGTCAGGGTGGCCTTCTTCACGGTCTCAGTAATTTCTATCGACAATCGTCTGTGTCATTTTAATCTGCAAATCGAGAATAATTTTTCCTCTATCATTTGTAGGAACATAATCACAATTTCATCCAAATTTTTACATTTAGAGAATTATAATTTAAATATTTTTATATGGTTAATTTTAACTTTGCAACTATACTCAGAGAAAAATCTAGCGTTTGTAGTATGTTACCGCTCCATGCCTTTCTTCTATGAGTTTTTCTTACACGGAGAGAAATCTGGTGCTATTATTGCTTGTAGAATCTTTACAAATTTTATTAGTCACTGCTGAATAGAATTTCAGCTTGAGGTTATAATAATTTATATACGAAATAATCTATTTAATGTAATGAAGAGTTCGATGCAATAAAAACAAAAAGCAGCTGCTGATTTTTCACTAAATCTTTGTTGTAGAACGTGCTATAAAAGTATTAGCCCACGTGAAAATATTCTCGGGAATCGGTCACGGGAAATTACCGAGAGTCACTACCGCGAAATTCCAGGTACTTACTCCTGAGAAATTCCCGGTAAAATCTTTTGACATTTGTCTCCATATTTCTCAGAGAATTTTACCTCAAGAATAAAAATATACCACTATAAAATCTTCAGGATAGTATTCGTGATTGAGATGACTTTTTGTTTATTATAATTGTCACGTTAAGCATAAAAATTGAAAGTCTACTATCAACATATTAAACTGATTTCGACACCTAAGTGAGAAAAATTAATGGGCATCATAACAAAAGGGTTTAACCCAAGTAGAAATGTAATACTGGCATTGTACTGACCCAGTACTGACTGGCAATATAGCAGTACTGACTCCAGTACTAAATCAGTACTGGGAAATCCCTGGCTGGTAACGCTGTCCAGTACTGATTTTTTACCGTCAGTCAGTACTAAGTCAGTATAAAAATATCACTGGCAGAACACCGCCTAATTACTGATTCGCAGCTAAAATTTAACAAATTTGAAAAATGCTGTAACGCGTTCTCTAAAACAAAATTTACCTTTAGAACCTTGTATTAATTAGTTATTTCATTATTAAAGAAGAGGGAGTAATTTATTGAGTACTAATAATTATTATTATTAATATTTCTGTAGTAAATAAACTTTTATGAGTATCAACAAAAATGTAAATAATTATAAAAATTCCTTTTATTGAAATAAGTTTTTAAAAAAAATTTTCTTATTTTTTTCATTAATTTAGACAATCTTATTTATTAAAATTAATTACTAAATTATTATTATTATTATTGTTCATAATTATTTAAATTTATATTTTATGTAACACTGTTGAGAATTATACACTAAACACTTAGAACTAAGACGGAAAAATATCGCACGCACGGGGGATCGAACCCTAGACCTCGAGGACGCAAGTCGAATACACTAACCGCACAGCCACGCAAGCTTGAGAGTATATTTTTTTAAACTTCCTTTTGAATTATACGAAGGATATAGACACTGCTATAATAATAAATTTACTGTATAATATATTTATTTCAAGAAAAATTATTATAAATATATGTTCTATATATTTATATACATTTTAACAAGACATTACATATTAATTAATAGGTATAGCATAAAAATATGGTAAAAATTATTTATTTAATTATTTATTTAAATAATAATAGAAAAATGTATATATTTTTACATTTAAAAAAATGAAAAAAATTTTATTATTAATAACACATAATAGTAAAAATAATTAATAAATAATAATTTATTATTATTATGACATATACCTGTTAATTAATAATTAATAATATGTTAATTAAGTGTTTGGCGATATTGTTGATGAATAATGTTTTTAAAAATATTGGAAAATATTTTAATAGTTAATAAATCAAACGATGTTGTTATTAATAGTGGCCGGTTTAATGCCATTATAACAAAGTTTGTTTGTTTTTTATAACTCCTTCGCAGTACTGATTTGGTGTTATGCCAGTTTTCTGACAGTACTGATTTTAACACTTTTTTAACTCCGACATATTACTTATTCGGTTTTGGAGTCAGTATACTCCCAGTACTGATCGGGTTCCGAATGTCAGTACCGACGGTCAGTACTGAGTCAGTACCATTCTGGTGTTTAACTCCGTCATAACTCCGGACATTTCTACTTGGGAACATACTTAGGATTTACTAAAGAATCATAATAATGTTACAGTATGTTGGCTGCAATAATATTTTGCTTAAAATATCAAAAATGTCAGGAGTTTTTTTTCAAATAAAATACAATAATTTATAATTATCCAGTTATATTATAATTTATAATTAAACTCAAGATTTCCTGAATTATTCTTATACTCCCACGTGAAAATGTTCTCGGGAATCGGTCCCGGGAAATTACTGAGAGTCACTACCGGGAAATTCCCGGTACTTACTCCCGATAAATTCCCGGTAAAATCTTTTGACATTTGTCTCCATATTTCTCAGAGAATTTAACTTCAAGAATAAAAATAATATACCACTATAAAATCTTCAGGATCGTATTCGTGATTGAGATGACATTTTGTTTATTATAATAGTCACCTTAAGCATACAAATTGAAAGTCTACTATCAACATATTAAACGGATTTCGACACCTAAGTGAGAAAAATTAATGGGCATCATAACAAAAGGGTTTAAGCACCAATTTTTTAAATTAGGATTTTCCCATTTAAGAAATAAGTAACTATTAACACATTTCCATTGAAAATTTTCTATTTTATTGAGTTTTTAAACAGTTTTCAATAAAAATTAGAATTATAAAATAACCTTAATTTTTAATAAAATTGTAATAGCAAAAATTGTTTTAACTTTGAATTATTGTTATTATTTACATGAATAACAATTCAATTCGAGAATTTGTGTATTGCTTGATTTCAAAACAATTCTCGAATTGAATTGTTATTCATGTAAATAATAACAATAATTCAAAGTTAAAACAATTTTTGCTATTACAATTTTATTAAAAATTAAGGTTATTTTATAATTCTAATTTTCATTAAAAACTGTTTAAAACACAATAAAATAGAAAATTTTCAATGGAAATGTGTAAATAGTTACTTATTTCTTAAATGGGAAAATCCTAATTTAAAAAATTGGCGCTTCCCAAGTAGAAATGTCCGGAGTTATGACGGATTTAAACACGGGCATGGTACTGACTCATATGTCACTACTGATCGTCGGTACTGACATTCGGAACCCGATCAGTACTGGGAGTATACTGACTCCAAAACCGAATCAGTAATATGTCGGAGTTAAAAAAGTGTTAAAATCAGTACTGGCAGAAAACTGGCATAACACCAAATCAGTACTGCGAAAGAGTTATAAAAAACAAACAAACTTTGTTATAATGGCACTAAACCGGCCACTATTAATAACAACATTGTTTGATTTATTAACTATTAAAATATTTTCCAAGATTTTTAAAAACATTATTCATCAACAATAACAATATAATAATAATAATAATAATAATAATAATAATAATAATAATAATAATAATAATAATAATAATAATAATAATAATAATAATAATAATAATAATAATAATAATAATAATAATAATAATAATAATAATAATAATAATAATAATAATAATAATAATAATAATAATAATGTTAATAATAATTAACATATTAATTATTAATTAATAGGTTTATCATAATAATAATAAATTATTATTTATTAATTATTTTTACTATTATGTGTTATTAATAATAAATTAAAAAAAATTTTTTTTTAAATGTAAAAATATATACATTTTTCTATTATTATTTAAATAAATAATTAAATAAATAATTTTCACCATATTTTTATGCTATACCTATTAATTAATATGTAATGTCTTGTTAAAATGTATATAAATATATAAAACATATATTTATAATAATTTTTCATTAAATAAATATATTATACAGTGAATTCATTATTATAGCACTGTATGTATCCTTCGTATAATTCAAAAGGAAGTTTAAAAAACATACTTTCAAGCTTGCGTGGCTGTGTGGTTAGTGTATTCGACTTGCGTCCTCGAGGTCTAGGGTTCGATACCCAGTGCGTGCGATATTTTTCCGTCTTAGTTCTAAGTGTTTAGTGTATAATTCTCAACAGTGTTACATAAAATATAAATTTAAATAATTATGAACAATAATAATAATAATAATTTAGTAATTAATTTTAATAAATAAGATTGTCTAAATTAATGAAAAAAATAAGAAAATTTTTTTTAAAAACTTATTTCAATAAAAGGAATTTTTATAATTATTTACATTTTTGTTGATACTCATAAAAGTTTATTTACTACAGAAATATTAATAATAATAATTATTAGTACTCAATAAATTACTCCCTCTTCTTTAATAATGAAATAACTAATTAATACAAGGTTCTAAAGGTAAATTTTGTTTTAGAGAACGCGTTACAGCATTTTCCAAATTTGTTAAATTATACCTGTGAATCAGTAATTAGGCGGTGTTCTGCCAGTGATATTTCAGTACTGACTTAGTACTGACTGCCAGTAAAAAATCAGTACTGGACAGCGTTACCAGCCAGGGATTTCCCAGTACTGATTTAGTACTGGAGTCAGTACTGCTATACTGCCAGTCAGTACTGGGTCAGTATAATGCCAGTATTACATTTCTACTTGGGTTTTAATCATTTCTGGTTAATTGCAACATTTGTCAATTCGTAAATTTTGATACTAACATAAATAATAAACAGATGATTGAGAATTACGATCTTTTGACAATCTTGATTTTATGAGATGAGATAAGATTTAAAACAAAACAGTAAGATATTTTCTCAGATATCTTGCTCAAATGCATCACTAGTTTCAAGCAGCTCGGTGATACTGTCCCTTTAACATTGTATGTAAGATGCTTATGAATATTTTTATTACTTAACACTGTATTGAAGTTTTATTTCATAATAACTAGTGGAATAGTTATTTCATTAAGAATTTTTATAAATTTATTTATCATCTTACATTTTTATTAAATTATTATAATATTATAGTTATTTATAATAAATAAATTTAAAACAACATGCTTACACGATGAAACAAAATTCAACAAAAATATTTAATTTATTTGAATGTTCGGAAATGTTGAACAAGAAATATATTAATATGATTATTTTTATTTATATAATAATAAGACATTTTCTGTCCTCAAGTGAAATTAGGACTTTCTGATTCCAAATTGTTTGGTAGGTGAAATTGTCATGTCAATAGTCAAAATTGGTCATATCAAAGAAGAATAGAATTTGACAATTACAGATTTTTACAGGACTTATTTTAGTATTTAAGACTATGTCTAAGTTGTAAAATGTAAACAAACCAAAAGGTAAACAAACCAAGCACTAAAATCACCTTTTTTAAACATCTTTTTCTCTTACAAAAATTACCATTAGAAAAATTCTTTTACAAAAATGATAAATTAGAGTGTCAAAGTTTCCAAAAAAATCATTTTTGAGTGTGATCAATAAATAGCAATTAGTAAAATAACTGATTAAAATGACCTGTAAAATAGCATTTTTTACGCGTCGCGAAAAATAAACTGTTTGAGTATATCAACCGCACTGACGATAAAGAAGTCTCATATCAGCGATTGGACCTTCAACATGTGGAAGGGGAAATTTTTCCCTTTCCTTCATGAAATTACAAGGAGAAAGGGTAAAAACTTCTTTATCGTCCGTGCGGTTGATATAGTCAAACACTTTAATTTTTCGCGATGTCAGACGATTGCTCTACGCGCACGCGCAGACCGTTTTAAGGACGCATTGAAAACACTATACAAAAACACACATTTTGTTTTACTCTGAAACTCACTTATTTTCACATACTTTCAGGTATACTAGGTATCGATACCAAATTCAACACTTCAATTTACCATTTTCATAAAAAAACTGTAAATTTCTATTCATTTACGAAAATGTGATGGTCGAAAAAATCCTCAATATTCGGTCTTCTACTGTTGCTTTTTTTCGACCATCACATTTTCGTAAATGAATAGAAATTTACAGTTTTTATATGAAAATGGTAAATTGAAGTGTTGAATTTGGTATCTATACCTAGTATACCTGAAAGTATGTGATAATAAGTGAGTTTCAGAGTAAAACAAAATGTGTGTTTTTGCATAGTGTTTTCAATGCGTCCTTGGCACGGTCTGCGCGTGCGCGGAGAACGAACGTCTGACATCGCGAAAAATTAAAGTGTTTGACTATATATCAACCGCACGGACGATGAAGAAGTTTTTACCCTTTCTCCTGGTAATTTCATGGAGGAAAGGGAAAAATTTCCCTTTCCACACGTTGAAGTTCCAATCGCTGATATAACACTTCTTCAACGTCAGTGCGGTTGATATACTCAAACAGTTTATTTCTCGCGACCCGTCAAAAATGCTATTTTACAGGTCATTTGAATTAGTTTTTTTACAAATTGCTATTTATTGATCACACTCAAAAATGATTTTTTTGGAAACTATGACACTCTAATTCATCATTTTTGTAAAAATAAGTTTTCTAATGGTAATTTTTGTGAGAAAAAAGGCTCTTTGAAAAATGTGATTTTAGTGTTTTGTTTGTTTACATGTTGGTTTGTTTACATTTCACAACTTGGACATACCCTTAAGGGCATGTCCAAGTTGTGAAATGTAAACAAACAAAAATGTAAACAAACAAAGCACTAAAATCACATTTCGGAAACAGCCTTTTCTCCCACAAAAATTAACATTGGACAGCTTTTTTCATAAAAATGATAAATTAGTGTGTCAAAGTTTCCAATGAAATCAAATTTCACTATAAGCAATTAACAGTAATTACTAAAATAACTAATTCAAATGACCTGTGAAATAGCATTTATGACGCGTCGCGAAAAATAAACTGTTTGAGTATATCAACCGCACTGACGATGAAAAAGTCTCGTATCAGCGATTGAACCTTCAACATGTGGAAGGGGAAATTTTTCCCTTTCTTTCTTGAAATTACAATGGAGAGGGTAAAAACTTCTTCATCGTCCGTGCGGTTGATATAGTCAAACAGTTTATTTTTCGCGACGTGCCAAAAATGCTATTTTCAGGTCATTTTAATTCGTTATTTTAGTAATTGCTTTTTATTCCTTCTGGTCAAAAATTATTTCATTGGAAACTTTGACACTCTAATGAATCATTTCCTTTATGAAAATGAAAAAATGTTAATTTTTGTGAGAGAAAAGGCTGTACGAAAAATGTGATTTTAATGCATTCTTAGTACGCTCTGCGCTGGCGCAGAAAGCAACAAAGTCTCAGGTCGCGAAAAATAAAGTGTTTGACTATATCAACCGCACGGACGATGAAGAAGTTTTTACCCTTTCTCCTGGTAATTTCATGGAGGAAAGGGAAAAATTTCCCTTTCCACATGTTGAAGGTCCAATCGCTGATATGAGACTTCTTCATCGTCAGTGCGGTTGATATACTCAAACAATTTATTTTTCGCGACGCGTCAAAAATGCTATTTTACAGGTCACTTTAATTTGTTGTTTTACTAATTGCTATTTATTGATCACATTTAACAATGATTTTTTTGGAAACTTTGACACTCTAATTCATCATTTTTGTAAAAATAAGTTTTCTAATGGTAATTTTTGTAAGAAAAAAGGCTGTTTGAAAAATGTGATTTTAGTGCTTGGTTTGTTTACATTTTGCTTTGTTTACATTTCACAACTTGGACATGCCCTTAAATAAAATTGGACAAGTGCGAGTTGTACTGTTCCTGTTTTTTTTTTTAATTCTACTAATTATCGATAAACGTTGCAAGTATTGTTTTAATATTTATATGTTTAACGAAGTATAGTCACGAGTTCAAATAAAAAATTCATTAAAATTTCTTAGATTAAAAAATCACGTTATATTCTCAATTTACTTAAAAACGAAAAATTGTATAAAAAAATGTTATTACACGGAGAAAATTTGTTCCTTATATTTTACCGAATTTTTCACTAAAGTTGGGATATAGTGGCATAACAGTAATTTTTAAGTTATTTTTTCAGGAATAATATTCAAAATTTAATTTTATTTCATTATTCCTTACAAACTAGTACTGTAAAAGTTAAAACAAAATTGAAACTGAACGTTTAATAAAAATTAAATAAAATTTTAACGTTTCTTTTGAATACATCCTTGATGGTCACTAACGTTTCAGGAACAGTTTGGTAAAACTTTTTGGACTTGACTCGAGTGTTAGTTTTCAGGAATAGTTCGGTAAAACTTCCTTGACTTGCCTGAATTGTTAGTTTTCAGGATTGAAATACTTTTTTAAATGCCTTGTAGTAAAAAAAACTTTGACATTAATAGTTTGTTATTTTTAACTTCTTTGTACTAATTAACTAATGATTAATAATTTCATTTTTATCAGAAACCGCTTCTGAAACGAAACAAAATAAAAAATTACTTTCGTTTTAGTTCTTAAATAATCCAAAAACAAAAGTATTTGAAACTATTAAGTTTCGTGTCAACTCGAAACGAAAGATTGGAAAACATAATAATTTAGTGACAATCACAGAAAAATTGTTTCCGCATACTTATCTAACTAGAGCAACGTAAGTAATTAATGTAACATACGTAACTAGAGTTAATTACGTAGCTTTATTAATTTACATAATTAAAGTTAGTTACGTATGTTACTTAACCAGAGTAAATAACGTAACTACAGTAACTTATGTCAAGGATCCAACTTACGTAAGTTACGTAACTAGAATAACTTATGTAATTTATAATTTTTACGTAACTTATGTAAATAATCAAGCTAATGCAACTGACGTAATTAATATAACTTACAATTAAAGGAAGTAAATTTATCATTCGGTAATTAAATATTACATATGAAATAATCTATCAATAATACGAATCAATTTCTCAAAAAAATTTCCTAAGCAAGATCATAAGTACCGATAGCGCAGCTATCCTAAATACAGAAATCTGCTAACCAATTTTTTTTTGAGTTCATTGATAATTTTTAAATTATTAATTAATTTTGAAAAAATGTCTTTCTGAAAAAGCAGATTTCTGTATTTAGAATAGCTGCGCTATCGGTACTAATGATCTTGCTTAGGAAATTTATTTAAGAAATTGAATCGGATTATTGATAGATTCTTTCATATTTAATAATATAACTTACGTAAAAAATTAAACGTACGTAACTTACGGAAGTTGGATCTTTTACGTAAGTTACGTAAGTAGAATAACATACATAAGTTACGTAAATAATGAAATGTATGTAACTTACGTAAATGATTAATTACATTAATTACTTAGGTTGCTCTAATTACGTAAGTCAGGGGAAACAATTTTTTGTGATTGACACTAAAATAATTATGTTATTTGAAGACCTCCACGGAATAACGATCTATGGCACATTTTGACAGATATGCATTTAAAATTAAAATATGTGAACGTATTATTCAATTTTAAGCCTAAATGAATAAAATCGAATAATTAGATAAATAAAGAAAATAATTTATTAGTTTTCATTAGATATTAAGGTTGCAATAACGATTTATAGCAATTCAAAGTTGAAAATTGTAAGCATTTTTAAGTGTGCCATAGATCGTTATTCCGTGGAGGTCTTCATTCAATCTTTTGTTTCGAGTTGTCACGAAACTTTATACACTTTATTAGTTTAGTTTCGTGTCGACTTGAAAGTAAAGTCACTTTGTTAATTTAGTTTCGTAGCATCTTAAAAACTAAGACGAAACTAAACTTTCGAGACGGTCCCTGATTTGTAGTAACAATAACACTAAAATTGATTATTTTAATCTTTTTTAATAAAAATTTAAGAATAATAAGAATTTTAATAAACTTTTGTTTTATTACATAAAATACAAATTCATAGATGATTTCTTTATTTTATGCAACTATTGTTTATTAATTTGAATTTTTCTCACAAGCTGTGAAATAAAATTTAGAATCATTTATAAGGACAGTTGAAACTTTCTGAAGCAATAATGTAAAGCGTGCGATGCATGTAATAATGTATGCGTTTAGAATGTACTGTAGGCAGGTGTAATAAGTAAGTATTTGTTCGTGAATAATTGTAGGCGGTTTAGGTAGTGATTAAAGTAGGTAAAATAAGATTCACAGCAGTATTACTATAGAACTACTGCAATAACATTATTTTTTATTCTTCTAGTTTTACCGAACTATTCAGTAATTGAATGAATATAAATTTTTCCGAACATTGTACCTTACGTTTTACTGAACTTTCAATAAAAATACAGTACGGTCGCGCTAATCCGACACCTGGTTAATCCGACACTCCTTGTAATCCGACATCGATGAACTACAGAGGTTTGTTAAGTTCTCGGTAATCCGGACAAATCGCTAATTCGACATTTTTGTGCAAAGCAAATGTCGGATTAGCGCGACCGTACTGTAAGTATAGTGAACATTTACCCTACGGTTTACCGAACTATACAATAAATATAAGTTTTACTGAACACTGTGTCTTACGTTTTACCGAACTTTCAATAAAATTGAGTATAGTGTACACTTACCCTATGCTTTACCAAACTGTAAGTGAAGCGCTAATACATGTACCGTAAGGTATAGGTTTTTTACATTATTTTTTAATGCAATTGCTTTTACAGTCCTGATCTTTAAAAATTACAGGTTTAACACTTCATCCCAGTTTTACCGAACGAAGTTCGGTAAAATTTCAGCAATAAATTTTCTCCGTGATATAAACAAGTTTTGCCTTGAAATTCTGTACAAGAAACAATAATTTGAAATTAATTTTGAACAACTTCAAAATTTTATCTCCAGGGGCCAACTGTCTAGCTGTGTGTTCACGGTTGTGCGCTTTTAAGATCCGGACCCTCTATTGCCGAATGTCGGCTGGACTACAGCTAAACAATCGTCTGAGTACTAAGTCAGTAGAAAACATCCTATTGTGTTTTTCTAATTTTTTTGAAGAATTGCACTCCAACGCCGGTTTAGCGGACAGCAGTTTAGAGAACTTTTTGGTTTGTGATTTACGATTTTATTTATCCTACCTCGTTAAAGGTTTTGTTAAGGGATTGTTCGCATTAACAGACGACCCTCCCAGACAGTCTGTTAAACCGGCGATGGAGTGCAATTAAAAGAAAGCTCAAATGGTAATTTGGTACATTAATTATAAAAGGCTTTGAATTGTTTGATACTCTTAGACAAAATTTTTCAAATGCCTAGAAGAACGTATTTCGTTCGAAACTTGGATCATTTACAGCTGCCACAGAAGTCGAATATCGAGAAGTTCTGTCGATAACAATTTAAAAGTCTAAGATATACGATTTGACAAATAGCTAAAAAATGAATATAAAATCTGTATTAGTTTATTTACATACAAAGTTTTTATATTTAAGACGTTCTAATTTTAATAAACGAATGGAAAACTATATGTATGTGGGAAGAGTGAAAAGTAGGTTTTGATAATACACTGGAGCTACTTATTTTCAACAAGTCCAAACAAATTGAAAGACACAGACGCACTTATTTTCACACTGAAACGTAATATTCGAGTTGATTTGATTAGTGGATTTTTTAACATCAACCAATGGGAATGCGCAGAGAACCGTTTAAGTGAAAATAAGTAAGACTAGAAGTTGTGAAAATAAGTGTGACTACAAATATAGGAGACTGAAAATAAGTGAAGCTTCAGTGTATTAACTTTTACAGTCACGCCAAAGAAAATTAATTAAGTAAATTTTGCCTAATTTAGCGTTATAAAAAAATGCTTTTTCACATGTCATTTCACAACTTGGACTTGCTCTTAAAAGAATGATTTACAGTGAATTATATTATAAAGCAGTTGCAGAAATTCTTAGCAAAGAATTGACAACAGAATTGTGTTAATTGATGAACCAGCGTGACCAGGTCAGGGTGGTACATCTTACGACTTTCGGATATGTTTCCATCATTCACAGAATGTGCCGTTTGCATGAGTGTAAGTAGCATACATACACATGTATATGTGTGACTAAGGGTATGACCCACGTGCCGCGTCATCAACCATCGCGAACTTACGCCGTCATCAAAAGTAAAAGATGCTGGCGTCGCCGAATGTTCCCTTTCTCTATCTTTTGCAAGCGGTGAGAGTAAATGTGACGTCACTACCTTAAAGCTGCTAGACGAAATGAATTGCCACAATTCATTTTATGTACATGTATCTACAGTTTATTTTGTCTCGTCTTGTGTCAATGTTTTAAAGTCTTGAAACACTGCAACACTGTAAAAACACTGCAAAAACAAGCATCTTAAAATACATTATAATCACTTTTAACCGGACTCAAAATGAGTCGCATATGATACTCATTTTAAACTGCAACAAAAATGATACCTCGTCAACTTATTCTGAGTTTCTAGGAAAAAGACTCAAAATGAGTCTAAAGGGGTATCATTTTGTGTTTACGATAATATTACAATCACATTGGAAAAACTAAGAATAATTCATAAAAATATGAATTAAAATAATTGTTTATAATTAATAAGCACGTTACACTTGTCAAAACATACTTGTAGTCAATTTATTGCATTTATAAGAAATGAAAACAAAATTTTAGGTTAGACACACATGTGAATTTCTGTGTATTGACTTATATTACCTAAAAACTAGCAGTTTTTCTAATTTTGCAATAACTAATTACTCAGATTAGTTAAGTGCAAAATTTGAAAAAAAACTGCAATGTTTTAGGGTATACTCTCTAAATCCGAATTAGTGGAAATTTAACTTTTTTCATGTGTTAATCTTTTTCCCAGATAGCACGACTTCTTGCTGTAAAGCCATTGTAAGGACATCTGAAAGGGTTGTAAGGTTTACCACGTAAGTCTGTTGTAGACATAAGTAGTCTAAAAATTTCCGCATTTCCGTAAGATTACACATAAAGGCCGATGTGAGATTACAACTAATTCTATTGTAAGATTACCCAAAAACTGATAGTAATTTGACATGTATAGGTTGAGGTAAGCTTACAAGTAAAGGTTAAGATAAGGCTGTTGGAAAACTAAATGTAGTGTACTACAATAAAAGTTTATAATTGTTAACAACGATAAATTGTTTAAACAAATAATGATTATTACTGTTATGAACTAATTGTAGAATGATATATTATTAATAATTATATTTAATTTTAAGACTTTTTAATTATAATATTAATATTAAAAAAAAATGGGAAGCCCAGGTGGGGCACAGCTGGCTCCCACTTTTCAACTGGGTTAACTTGGGCAGATTTCCACACGGGATTGGAAGTTTCTTGCAAATTGACAGTAGAAACATCTCGGTAGTTGTCACAGTAAGTTTCCTGGAAGTTACCAGGAAGTTTGCAAAAACTATTTAAAAATTTTTTTAGTGAATTTATTATTTAAAAAGGTTTAAAAAAATTTAAATTATTCAAATTTTACATTGTATTAAAATAAAAAAGTGGGTTTAATTAAAAAAAAAATCTTCACAATTACAGCACACGTGAGGGTAAGGCGGAATCGAACCACAAGTCACATAGGCTTCAAGTGTGCTGCTGGGATAGCACTTTAAGCGGTCGATTAAATCGACACTTGACTTTACAGAGTTAGTTTATATATAATAAGATATTATGAAATATATTATATTTCATAATATCTTTGAGAAAACTAATTTCTACTTAAGGGTAAGTCCAACTTGTGAAATGTAAACAAACGAAGCACTAAAATCACATTTTTCGTGCAGCAGGTTCTCTCACAAAAATTAATATTTTTACACTTTCTTAACGGAAATGATAAATTAGAGTGTCAAAGTTTCCAATGAAATAATTTTTAACTAGGAGGAATAAAAAGCAATTACTAAAATAACGAATTAAAATGACCTGAAAATAGCATTTTTACACGTCGCGAAAAATTAACTGTTTCACTATACCAACCGCACGGACGATGAAGAAGTTTTTACCTACTCCATTGTAATTTCAAGAAGGAAAGGGAAAAATTTCCCCTTCTACATGTTGAATGTCCAATCGCTGATATGAGACTTCTTCATCGTCAGTGCGGTTGATATACTCAAACAGTTTATTTTTCGCGACGTGTCAATAATGCTATTTTACAGGTCATTTTAATTAGTTATTTTAGTAATTTCTTTTTATTCCTCCTGGTTAAAAATTATTTCATTAAAAATTTTGACACTCTAATTTATCATTTCCGTTAAGGGCATGTCCAAGTTGTGAATTGTAAACAAAGCAAAATGTAAACAAACGAAGCACTAAAATCACATTTCGGAAACAGCCTTTTCTCCCACAAAAATTAATATTGGACCGGTTTTTTTATAAAAAAGATATATTAGTGTGTCAAAGTTTCCAATGAAATCAAATTTCACTATAAGCAATTAACAGTAATTACTAAAATAACTAATTTAAATGACCTGTGAAATAGCATTTTTGACGCGTCGCGAAGAATAATCTGTTTGAGTATATCAACCGCACTGACGACGAAGAAGTCTCATATCAGCGACTGGACCTTCAACATGTGGAAGGGGAAATTTTTCCCTTTCCTCCTTGAAATTACGAGGAGAAAGGGTAAAAACTTCTTCATCGTCCGTGCGGTTGATATACTCAAACACTTTAATTTTTCTCGACCTGAGACTCTGCTTCTCTTTTCGCATGCGTAGACCGTACTAAGAATGCATTAAAATCACATTTTTCGTACAGCCTTTTCTCTCACAAAAATTAACATTTTTTTATTTTCATAAAGGAATTGATTCATTAGAGTGTCAAAGTTTCCAATAAAATAATTTTTGACCAGGAGGAATAAAAAGCAATTACTAACATAAAGAATTAAAATGACCTGAAAATAGCATTTTTGGCACGTCGCGAGAAGTAAACTGCTTGACTATATCAACCGCACCGACGATGAAGAAGTTTTTACCCTTTTTCCTTGTAATTTCATGGAGGAAAGGGAAAAATTTCCCATTCTACATGTTGAAGGTCCAATAGCTGATATGAGACTTCTTCATCGTCGGTGCGGTTGATATACTCAAACAGTTTATTTTTCGCGACGCGTCAAAAATGCTATTTCACAGGTCATTTGAATTAGTTATTTTAGTAATTACTGTTAATTGCTTATAGTTAAATTTGATTTCATTGGAAACTTTGACACACTAATTTATCATTTTTATGAAAAAAGCTGTCCAATGTTAATTTTTATGGGAGAAAAAGCTGTTTTCGAAATGTGATTTTAGTGCTTGGTTTGTTTACATTTTTGTTTGTTTACATTTCACAACTTGGACATGCCCTTAAGAAAATGGAAAAATATTAAATTTTGTGAGAGAAAAGGCAGTATGAAAAATGTAATTTTAGTGCTTCGTTTGTTTACATTTCACAATTTGGGCATGCCCTTAAGCCTATGTCCAAGTTGTGAGATGTAAACAAAGCAAAATGTGAACAAACGAACCACTAAAATCACATTTTTCAATCAACTTTTTTTCTCACAAAAATTAACATTAAAACACTTTGTTTAAGAAAATGGTAAATAAGGGTGTCAAAGTTTCCAAAAAAATCATATTTCACTATAAGTAATTAAAAGTAATGAGTAAAATAAATAATTCAAATGACCTGTAAAATAGCATTTCTGACATGTCGCGACAAATAAACTGTTTGAGTATATCAACCGCACTGACGATGAAGAAGTCTCATATCATCGATTGGACCTTCAACATGTGTAAGGGGAAATTTTTCCCATTCCTCCATGAAATTACAAGGAGAAAGGGTAAAAACTTCTTCATCGTCCGTGCGGTTGATATAGTGAAACACTTGAACTTTTCGCGACGTGAACTCTGTTGCTCTACGCGCAGGCGCAAACAGTGCCAAGGAAGCATTGACAACACTATGCGAAAATGCGAATTTTGTTTTGGACTGAAACTCAGTTATTTTCACATGCTTTCAGCTATGCTAGGTGTAGTAACCAAATTCAATACTTCAATTTACCATTTTCATAAAAAGAATGTAAATTTATATTCATTTGTAAAAATAGGAACCGCGAAAAAAAGCAGTAACAGAAGACCGAATATACTTAATCTTACTCACTTTTCGAAAAAATTCGAACAAGTTTCGAATTTATTCTACACTTTTCGAAAAATTTCGAACTTTATATAGCAAAATCATTTTCTCAACGTTTTTCAAAATATTTCTAACTGTTTGGTAAGAAAAATTTCTAAAAATTTTTACAGTGTAGGTACAAACGTCTATGTAAAAAGGGAATCATCATGTCTCTAACATTATTCGTAACACATTTCTCTCCGTGTACACCCAGCATGGCTGAAAGCATGTGAAAATAATTGCGTTTCAGAGTAAAACAAAATGTGTTCTTCTGCATAGTGTTGTCAATGCTTCCTTGGCACTGTTTGCGCGTGCGCATAGAGCAACAGAGTTCACGTCGCGAAAAGTTCAAGTGTTTCACTATATCAACCACACGGACGATGAAGAAGTTTTTACCCTTTCTCCTTGTAATTTCATGGAGAAATGGGAAAAATTTCCCCTTACACATGTTGAAGGTCCAATCGATGATATGAGACTTCTTCATCGTCAGTGCGGTTGATATATACTCAAACGGTTTATTTTTCGCGACACGTCAGAAATGCTATTTTACAGGTCATTTGAATTATTTATTTTACTAATTACTTTTAATTACTTATAGTGAAATATGATTTTTTTGGAAACTTTGACACTCTGATTTACCATTTTCTTAAACAAAGTGTTTTAATGTTAGTTTTTGTGAGAAAAAAAGTTGATTGAAAAAGGTGATTTTAGTGCTTGGTTTGTTTACCTTTTGGTTTGTTTACATTTTACAACTTGGACATGGGTAAGACTCCGTCAGAAAATATGCGATTTGCATGGGGTCTTTGGATTAGGCTGCAATTTGGTGAAATTGTAGTATTGGATACTAGAAATAAGTGTGCCAAAAAGTTTTTGAAAATTTTGAAATTTGTTAAAGTTACGCCATTTTGAATTTTTTTATGTTATAATTTTTTTAAATTTTAATATTTCCGAAAATTTTTGATGAAATTTAATAAAATTTGAAAGGCTTATACTTGGCATCATGTTTCTTCTGACTATCACATAAAAAAAACAAAAAAAATTTTTTTTGCCCAAAAAAAGTCAAAAAAAATTTTTTGAAACCGTTTTGCCCGAGCGGGACCGATTTTTGGGTTTTCTTGTCAATTAATAAAATATTCCTTATAATTTCACCTTTCACTTAAAAAAAGAAAATCGATGGAGACTCAAATAGTTTTCGAGATATTGCAATTTTTGTGGAAGCGCGACCACCTTTCAGTGTCAGCGATGTGTGAGTGCCCGGGAATCCTAATTCTTACACTTTACTGTTCAAAATTGTCTAGAACCTACAAATTTTATCCGATTTTGATGTTCTTGGTCTTAAATGAAAGGAGATAATTTTTCTAAGAGTTTCCCCGAAACTGTTGTTTCAATTATTAATTGTTTATATATTTCTTTGTTACTCAAAGTAAACAATTTACAAGAATTTTGAAAAAAATCGTGTTTATTTTTTATTTTTCCATTCCTCATGATCGAAATCAATTTAAATTAGTCTAGTATGACCACCCAAAAATAATAATGCATAATTCAATTTATTTAAATAATTTCGTTAATTAATAAATAGATAACTCTGGTTCTTCTTAAAAAAAATTATATTTTTTACAGATAAATTTATGTTTATTTAAGTAATTTATGTCTATTTTGTTACAAAATAATTTTAAAATTAATAATTATCATTGTTATTAACAATTAGATTTATATAAAATATAAATTAAAAATTAATTAATCAATTTTTTATTACTTATTTATATCTTTATGTATATAAGCATAAATTTGTCTCTAAAAAATACAATTTTTTTAATAATTGTTAATAACAATGATAATTATTAAATTTAAAATTATTTTGTATCAAAATAGACATAAATTACTTAAATAAACATAAATTTATCTTCAAAAAATACAATTTTTTTTAAGAAGAACCAGAGTTATCTATTTATTAATTAACGAAATTATTTAAATAAATTGAATTATGCATTATTATTTATCGGGTGGTCATACTAGACTAATTTAAATTGATTTCGATCATGAGGAATGGAAAAATAAAAAATAAACACAATTTTTTTCAAAATTCTTGTAAATTGTTTACTTTGAGTAACAAAGAAATATATAAACAATTAATAATTGAAACAACAGTTTCAGGGAAACTCTTAGAAAAGTTATCTCCTTTCATTTAAGACCAAGAACATCAAAATCGGATAAAATTTGTAGGTTTTAGACAATTTTGAACAGTAAAGTGTAAGAATTAGGATTCCCGGGCACTCACACATCGCTGACACTGAAACGTGGTCGCGCTTCCACAAAAATTGCAATATCTCGAAAACTATTTGAGTCTCCATCGATTTTCTTTTTTTAAATGAAAGGTGAAATTATAAGGAATATTTTATTAATTGACAAGAAAACCCAAAAATCGGTCCCGCTCGGGCAAAACGGTTTCAAAAAATTTTTTTTGCATTTTTTTGGGCAAAAAAATTTTTTTTTGTTTTTTTTATGTGATAGTCAGAAGAAACATGATGCCAAGTATAAGCCTTCAAAATTTTATTAAATTTCATCAAAAACTTTCGGAAATATTAAAATTTAAAAAAAGTATAACAAAAAAATTCAAAATGGCGTAACTTTAATAAATTTCAAAAACTTTTTGGCGCACTTGTTTCTAGTATCCAATACTACAATTTCACCAAATTGCAGCCTAATCCAAAGACCCCATGCAAATCGCATATTTTCTGACGGAGTCTTACCCACATAGCCTTAAGGGCATGTCCAAGTTGTGAAATGTAAACAAACAAAAATGTAAACAAACCAAGCACTAAAATCACATTTCGGAAACAGCCTTTTCTCCCATAAAAATTAACATTGGACAGCTTTTTTCATGAAAATGATAAATTAGTGTGTCAAAGTTTCCAATGAAATCAAATTTCACTATAAGCAATTAACAGTAATTACTAAAATAACTAATTCAAATGACCTGTGAAATAGCATTTTTGACGCGTCGCGAAAAATAAACTGTTTGAGTATATCAACCGCACTGACGATGAAGAAGTCTCATATCAGCGATTGGACCTTCAACATGTGGAAGGGGAAATTTTTCCCTTTCCACCATGAAATTACAAGGGAGAGGGTAAAAACTTCTTCATCGTCCGTGCGGTTGATATAGTCAAACACTTTATTTTTCGCGACGTGCCAAAAATGCTATTTTCAGGTCATTTTAATTTGTTATTTTAGTAATTGCTTTTTATTCCTCCTGGTCAAAAATTATTTCATTGGAAACTTTGACACTCTAATCTTAGATAAATATACTAGATGCGGCGAGGGTCGGTGGTGGGGACTACCGATATATATAGCATACTAAATTTTCAGTGTATGTTAGTGCCGCCCTCTTCAACTTTTCCCCGTTCCAAGGTTACCGCTTGGAAATCGTATTATTTCAGTCAAGAAGGCTAGAATTTCATTTCTCGCTAATATCACTACTTTTCTTTTTATTTTGAAAACAGCGTGTTTTTGTGATAATAGAAACTAATAAAACAATTTTTTAATATAAAGTTTTAAAAAATAATAAAAGCTAATTATTATTTTTAATTAATTTCTTTTATAAATAAAATTTATTAATTTTTTTTAATGATTAAAACAAATTTTTTTAATTAGTAATTAAAAAAATTTTTTTTAATTAAAATAAAATATTTTTATTACAAAATTTGACTAATTATGAATTTTAATTAAAAAATTGTGATTAACAGAATGGGAATGTGGTTTGAGTAATATTTTTTCATTTTTATTATTGTACAAAGTTAATGTTAAATTAACCTTCATCTGAAAAAAGTTGTTATGTCACACATCAAAAAAAAAATCTGCAGGGTTTCTACAAATTTCTCCTTATAAAATTCCATGATTTTTTCATTATTTCCAGGTGATAAATTATAAACCCATGACACATTAAAACAAAATTTTTGTCAGTTAAATCAGGTAAATGTCATGAAAAAAATTTGTTGCCAGGGAAATTAAGAAAATTAAGACTTTTCCGACTTTTTTCCAAATATTGCAACAAAATACCCCAATTTTGAGTAAAAAAAAGTGCAACTTATTTTGATTTTTATAATGCAAAAATGAACTATAAACAAATCTTTAAAAAATTGTTTTTGAATAGTTAAAATTTTGTAAAATTTAATTAACAATAATTAGTTTATTTCAAGCATTATGTTACAATTTTTTAAAAACAACTATTGAAAGATTTTAATTGCAAATTTTGAAAATAATTGAATTACAGTAGAGACTCCATTATCGGGACCCCTATTATCCGGATATTTGATTATCCGGACAAATTTATATTTAATAAAATTTTTTTTAATATAAAGTTTATAAGGTCTTAAGCCGTTAACTTCTATTTTAAATTCAAAAACATGAATTTTTACACGAAATTTTGCGTTTTAAAGTGTTTTAATTATTTATAGAAAATGTTTATGTAAATATTTTGAAATATTTCTAACTAAATTTTTATTAATGTTGACTTTAAAAGTTTTAGTTTGTTTCAATCTTATTTTAATACATATGCAAATAAATACATAAAATAATGAATCAAAAATTTCTATAATTCGTTCTTTACTCGATTATCCGGATTTTCGATTATCCGGATAAGTGCCTGCATCCATTAGTCCGGATAATGGGGTCTCTACTGTATCAAAATTTTTAAATAAAAAGTCTATAAAGGTTAATTTAAAAATGAAAATCAGCTTCTAATTTTTTGAAATCCAATATTTTTAATATTTTTAATTACCTATTTCCAAAAATAATATTTTACAATTATTTTTAACATTTTGGAGAAAAAATAATGTTCCAAGTTTTTAATTAAAATTTATGAAAAAATTTATTATTCTCTTAAGTTATACAAAAATTCTTTAAAAATATAATTATTTTCGAAAAATAATTACACTAATACAATATACAACTTTTCAAAAAAGTCAATCATTTTTAAAAGATTTAACCAAATTTTAATTGTTTAGAAATTTTTCAAAATTGAAAAACTATTATCGTTCAAAAATTGTTTTAAAATATTTTTAAAAAATTAATGGTAAGAATTTATTTATGATAATTTTTTGAAAATATTAACCTTAATAACTTAAGAAAAAAATATGGAGAGTCACAAGTATTATAAAAAATTGAGCTTATATATTTAAATAATAATTGAATTCTAGAAGAACTTTTTCAAAATTATTTAAATTAATTGATTCAGAGATAAAGTTTGATCAAAATTGTTGAAAATAATTAAATTAAGAAAGGGTTATAATTGTAATTTTTAACAAAATTTTAAATTCATAAATTATTTTAATAGTTTAAAATAATTATTCTAAAATAAAAAATAAAAAAATTTTTATATACTATATTGAGAAAGCTTAATGATCATGAAATGAAAGTTTTTCATTTTTAAATATTTTAGTAATCTTTATATATACTAATTGCGTTATTTTTATTGTAAAATACTTATTTTGAACCGTTAAGATATATTTTGAAAAAATTAAAAATTTGAATTTTCTGTTTAAAATACAAATATTGATTAATTTTATAAATATTGATAAAATATATTATAATTTATGTATTATACATCAATCGATTCGTTATTGTGCCAGGAATATAATTTTCCCAAGAATTGATGAAAATTTCAATAAATAAAAAAATTATTTCAAAAAATACAAAAATGTATTTTTTTAAATTAAAAAGTTGCTAAAACAAATTTTTTTTAGATATTTTTTATATCTAAAATTTTATATATTATTTTTTCCTTCTGAATGATTTTTGGTATTCGTAACCATAAAGAAAAATTTATTTGATTCAAATAACCAATTAATTGGCTATTATTCATTAAATATTTACTTGAATCAAATAATATTTATTGGAGCGTCAATTAAATGGTATTTGAACCAATAATTTCAGTATTTGAAGCAAATGCCATTTAATTAACTTTAATAATTATTATTTGGTTTAATTAAATATTTAATAGATAATAGTCAATTAATTGGTTATTTGAATCAAATAAATTTTTTTTCAGTGTCACCTATCAAAATTTAGCGAAATCTTTCATAACATGTAAGAGAAAATTTGACCACAAGAATCAAAATAATCAATCAATAATTAAAAAAAAAAGAAATCAAAATAAATGAATCTGCAAAGTGCGGAAATCAAAGTCACAATAAGGCTTTCTTTAAGAGGAAGCAATAATTATTATTAAAATATTATTATTGAAAAAAATTGTTAATAAATAAATTAATTTATTATTTATTATTATTATTTATTACTTATTTACTATTTATTTTTTATTTATTTTTTATTTTTTAATTGATTAATTAATTTATTATTATTAATTATTAATATTTCAGTTTGTTCAATATATAAATACAATTTGCTTTTTTAAAATTAAATTCAAAATTAAAAAAATGTTGCCATATTGGGAAATATACGAATTTTCGGATATCCACAGGACGTCTGTAGGATATTCAGAATATCTAGTATTTTGTAATCCAAAACTAAGAAAAAAGTATTTCTCATCGTCTTCCTGTAAATTTTTATTTTGAAAATTGTTTATCAAGAAATGTTTAAAAACATTTGTCTGAAATAAAATTCTCAACTTTTTTTAAAAATAAAATCACATATTTAAATAAACAACGAAATAAAAGAATTTAATTTATTATATATATAATTATGAAAAACAACAATTTTTTTATAAATTGGGTACAATTATAATCTTAAATTTGAATAAGAAATTGTCACTTTAATAATATTTTCAAATATTTCCGCCATTTATAAGAGGCACAAGAAAGGCACATGTAGAACACTAACGCCGCCCTGGATTAATGTGCCTAAACTAACGCCTCGCCGCATCTAGTATATTTATCTAAGCTCTAATGAATCATTTCCTTTATGAAAATGAAAAAATGTTAATTTTTGTGAGAGAAAAGGCTGTACGAAAAATGTGATTTTAATGCATTCTTAGTACGGTCTGCGCATGCGAAAAGAGAAGCAGAGTCTCAGGTCGCGAAAAATTAAAGTGTTTGAGTATATCAACCGCACGGACGATGAAGAAGTTTTTACCCTTTCTCCTTGTAATTTCAAGGAGGAAAGGGAAAAATTTCCCCTTCCACATGTTGAAGGTCCAATCGCTGATATGAGACTTCTTCATCGTCGGTGCGGTTGATATACTCAAACAGTTTATTTTTCGCGACGCGTCAAAAATGCTATTTCACAGGTCATTTGAATTAGTTATTTTAGTAATTACTGTTAATTGCTTATAGTGAAATTTGATTTCATTGGAAACTTTGACACACTAATTTATCATTTTTATGAAAAAAGCTGTCCAATGTTAATTTTTATGCGAGAAAAGGCTGTTTCCGAAATGTGATTTTAGTGCTTGGTTTGTTTACATTTTTGTTTGTTTACATTTCACAACTTGGACATGCCCTTATTTGTTAAAAGTAAATGTTAGTTATTAAGTTTTGATAGATTTTAAAATACATTTATAAATATTGTTAAAAGGACAAATTTCCTAAGGGCTCCTAGAATTTCACATACAGTCCTGATAGTATAGTTGCGTGGTGGGGCTTTTATTTTACCGAACTTCTGGACAAACTGTGACACACGCAGGTAAATATCTACCAAAGTACAGCATAAAGTATTAAAAATAGTAAATCAGTTTATGATCAAATGCATACTAAAGTTTAATCTAATGTCTGTTTTAATCTTTTAATTACTTTTTGAACAATATTTGGAAAATACATTTTAATAACCATACAAGAGAATTTTAAACATTATTAAAATGCCTATGTGTAGCCATTTTAACCAAGTTTTGACTAAATTTTATACAAAATATTTTGTCAGTGTACATAACGTAAGTACAGAAAGTATCTTAAATATTAAGACAGTATAAACATATTAATTCTTACGTAGATATGTAAAGTGTCTTACAGGGCAAAATAGTTTGTCCATACTAGGACCAGTTTTTATTTTCCAGACGGGTATTTTAATTTAATCATCATTACTAAAAAATAATTTAAAATTATTAAAAATGATGATTATGCTTCTATGTATCAATGAGTTTGGATTGCAGTTTATTGTCTATTTAAAATAACTATTTAAGTTCTGCTTAATCTCCATCTTATTTGGTCTATAAACAAGAATAAAAATGTTAACTTATGGAAAAGATTAAAATTTAATAAAATTGGACCGTAATAGATATATCTGGTGTCACATTGTATGTTTGTTTAGAAAATATATCATTTGCTAATATGTATTATGAGAATTTATGAGATTAATATGAGTTACTAACAATGAACACGAAGAAGCCGGATCAAATTAAATGGCGCTTTAGATATGATATATATTGTTGTGTCGCTAAAATATCGCTTACAGTGATATATGTATATTATAATCTAATAAAATATTTTACTATATTTAAAAAACAGTACTCGACGTCGTATCCTTGCGAACAGACAACAGATTCTATTTCATATTTATATTTCAAAAATATTAAACCTAGTTTCAAATATATTAAAATCGAAAAACATAAATGATAATATTTACGTGAGAGAAAAAGAATAAACAATTATTTTCTTTCTATCTCATGTATAGATTATTTAAACAAATGGCATTCAATATTTTACAGAAGAGTAAAATTTTAAGAGAATAAATGACAGATTTTTTTCTCCCTTTAATTTTGAAATTAAAAATAAAGAAATTGGACAAGTTCAAGTTGTACTCGCATTGCAATGGCGGGTTTCGTACACAATGCTTATTAGAATGTAATCATCTCTTTGAATTGGCGCTACAAAGTGAAGATCTTTTTTCTGCAGAATTGATATTCAATTTTGAATTTGATAACTAATTTGGTTCATATCAATTATGTGCAAAAAGTTTTCCTTATTTAAAGGAATTAAATATTTCGTATTAAGTTTATCTTCGAATCCTTTCAATGAAGCAAATAAAGTTTCCGGAGTTAATAATTGGGGATGCACTATGCCATGTTTACCATCGTAATTTGCGTTAATTAGAAGTTGAATATCTTCGCTTAATTCTGAAGATACGCTTACGCACATCGCGTAATAAGAATAGCTTTATATAAAATTAAGTGTTATTATTTACTAATGCTGTCATTTTATCAAAATTATAAGGGTAAGACTCCGTCAGAAAATATGCGATTTGCATGGGGTCTTTGGATTAGGCTGCAATTTGGTGAAATTGTAGTATTGGATACTAGAAACAAGTGTGCCAAAAAGTTTTTGAAAATTTTGAAATTTGTTAAAGTTACGCCATTTTGAATTTTTTTGTTATACTTTTTTTAAATTTTAATATTTCCGAAAGTTTTTGATGAAATTTAATAAAATTTGGAAGGCTTATACTTGGCATCATGTTTCTTCTGACTATCACATAAAAAAACCAAAAAAAATTTTTTTGCCCAAAAAAAGGCAAAAAAAATTTTTTGAAACCGTTTTGCCCAAGCGGGACCGATTTTTGGGTTTTCTTGTCAATTAATAAAATATTCCTTATAATTTCACGGGTAAGTCCAAGTTGTGAAATGTAAACAAAGCAAAATGTAAACAAACGAAGCACTGAAATCACATTTCGGAAACAGCCTTTTCTCCCACAAAAATTAATATTAAACCGGTTTTATTATAAAAATGATAAAATAATGTGTCTAATTTTCCAATGAAATCAAATTTCACTATAAGCAATTAACAGTACTTACTAAAATAACTAATTCAAATGACCTGTGAAATAGCATTTTTGACGCGTCGCGAAAAATAAACTGTTTGAGTATATCAACCGCACCGACGATGAAGAAGTCTCATATCAGCGATTGGACCTTCAACATGTGGAAGGGGAAATTTTTCCCTTTCCTCCTTGAAATTACAAGGAGAAAGGGTAGAAACTTCTTCATCGTCCGTGCGGTTGATATACTCAAACACTTTAATTTTTCGCGACCTGAGACTCTGCTTCTCTTTTCGCATGCGCAGACCGTACTAAGAATGCATTAAAATCACATTTTTTGGTACAGCCTTTTCTCTCACAAAAATTAACATTTTTTCATTTTCATAACGGAAATGATTCATTAGTGTCAAAGTTTCCAATGAAATAATTTTTGACTAGGAGGTATAAAAAGCAATTACTAATATAACGAATTAAAATGACCTGAAAATAGCATTTTTGGCACGTCGCGAAAAATAAACTGTTTGACTATATTAACCGCACGGGCGATGAAGAAGTTTTTACCCTCTCCATTGTAATTTCAAGAAGGAAAGGGAAAAATTTCGCCTTCCACATGTAGAATGTCCAATCGCTGATATGAGACTTCTTCATCGTCGGTGCGGTTGATATACTCAAGCAGTTTATTTTTCGCGACGCGTCAAAAATGCTATTTCACAGGTCATTTGAATTAGTTATTTTAGTAATTACTGTTAATTGCTTATAGTGAAATTTGATTTCATTGGAAACTTTGACACACTAATTTATCATTTTTATGAAAAAAGCTGTCCAATGTTAATTTTTGTGGGAGAAAAGGCTGTTTCCGAAATGTGATTTTAGTGCTTGGTTTGTTTACATTTTTGTTTGTTTACATTTCACAACTTGGACATGCCCTTAAGTTTGCAAATGATATCTTAATTCCTATAAAGTCTAAAAATACTTTTTAAATAATTTTTTATAGCTCTCTAAATCTGAATTAGTACAATTCTACTATAAGAAATAGTAAAATTTTACTAATTTCTAATAGTTTCCATATGAACGACTTTTCACCTTTTTAATTAGTAAAATATTACTATTTTTTAGTAAAACTTGACTAAAGTTTTAGAAGAATTCTACTAATTGAAAGTCACTTTTTCACTACCCAAGTAGAAATGCAATACTGGCATTGTACTGACCCAGTACTGACTGGCAGTATAGCAGTACTGACTCCAGTACTAAATCAGTACTGGTAACGCTGTCCAGTACTGATTTTTTACCGGCAGTCAGTACTAAGTCAGTACTGAAATATCACTGGCAGAACACCGCCTAATTACTGATTTGCAGGTAAAATTTAACAATAATTTGGAAAATGCTGTAACGCGTTCTCTAAAAGAAAATTTACCTTTAGAAGCTTATATTAATTTGTTATTTGATTATTAAAGAAGAGGGAGTAATTTGTTGAGTACTAATAATTATTATTAATATTTCTGTAGTAAATAAACTTTTATGAGTATCAATAAAAATGTAAATAATTAGCAAAATTCCTTTTATAGAAATAAGTTTTTAAAAAAAATTTCTTATTTTTCTCATTAATTTAGACAATCTAATTTATTTAAATTAATGACTAAATTATTATTATTATTGTTTATAATTATTTAAATTTATATTTTATGTAACGCTGTTGAGAATTATACACTAAACACTTAGAACTAAGACGGAAAAATATCGCACGCACGGGGAATCGAACCCTAGACCTCGAGGACGCAAGTCGAATACACTAACCGCACAGCCACGCAAGCTTGAGAGTATATTTTTTTAAACGTCCTTTTGAATTATACGAAGGATATAGACACTGCTATAATAATGAATTTACTGTATAATATATTTATTTCAAGAAAAATTATTATAAATATGTTTTATATATTTATATACATTTTAACAAGACATTACATATTAATTAATAGGTGTAGCATAAAAATATGGTAAAAATTATTTATTTAATTATTTATTTAAATAATAATAGAAAAATGTATATATTTTTACATTTAAAAAAAATAAAAAAAATTTTATTATTAACACATAATAGTAAAAATAATTAATAAATAATAATTTATTATTATTATGACATATACCTGTTAATTAATAATTAATAATATGTTAATTATGTGTTTGACGTTATTGTTGATGAATAATGTTTTTAAAAATATTTGAAAATATTTTAATAGTTAATAAATCAAACGATGTTGTTATTAATAGTGGCCGGTTTAATGCCATTATAACAAAGTTTGTTTGTTTTTTATAACTCCTTCGCAGTACTGATTTGGTGTTATGCCAGTTTTCTGCCAGTACTGATTTTAACACTTTTTTAACTCCGACATATTACTGATTCGGTTTTGGAGTCAGTATACTCCCAGTACTGATCGGGTTCCGAATGTCAGTACCGACGATCAGTAGTGACATATGAGTCAGTACCATGCCCGTGTTTAACTCCGTCATAACTCCGGACATTTCTACTTGGGTAATTGAATTAGTGAAATTGTTTCACTAACTATTAATAAAACAGTTCTACTAATTTTTAGTAGAATTCTACAAATCAATTACCCACGTGAAAATGTTCTCGGGAATCGGTCCGGGAAATTACCGAGAGTCACTACCGGGAAATTCCCGGTATTTACTCCCGAGAAATTCCCAGTAAAATCTTTTGACATTTGTCTCCATATTTCTCAGAGAATTTAACCTCAAAAATAAAAATATACCACTATAAAATCTTCAGGATCGTATTCGTGATTGAGATGACTTTTTGTTTATTATAATTGTCACGTTAAGCATACAAATTGAAAGTCTTCTATCAACATATTAAACGGATTTCGACACCTAAGTGAGAAAAATGAATGGGCATCATAACAAAAGGGTTTAAGCATCAATTTTTTAAATTAGGATATTCCCATTTAAGAAATAAGTAATTATTTACACATTTCCATTAAAAATTTTCTATTTTATTGAGTTTTTAAACAGTTTTCAATGAAAATTAGAATTATAAAATAACCTTAATTTTTAATAAAATTGTAATAGCAAATATTGTTTTAACTTTGAATTATTGTTATTATTTACATGAATAACAATTCAATTCGAGAATTTATGTATTGCTTAATCTAGAAGAAAAATTTTATTGATAAAAATTAACGATTTAACGAATTTAATTTTAATTTAATGATATTTTTATTTTAAAAAATATACCCTTTTTCAAATTATAGGATTAAAAATCAAGCAATACACAAATTCTCGAATTGAATTGTTATTCATGTAAATAATAACAATAATTCAAAGTTAAAACAATATTTGCTATTACAATTTTATTAAAAATTAAGGTTATTTTATAATTCTAATTTTCATTGAAAACTGTTTAAAAACTCAATAAAATAGAAAATTTTTAATGGAAATGTGTAAATAGTTACTTATTTCTTAAATGGGAATATCCTAATTTAAAAAATTGATGCTTAAACCCTTTTGTTATGATGCCCATTAATTTTTCTCACTTAGGTGTCGAAATCCGTTTAATATGTTGATAGAAGACTTTCAATTTGTATGCTTAACGTGACAATTATAATAAACAAAAAGTCATCTCAATCACGAATACGATCCTGAAGATTTTATAGTGGTATATTTTTATTCTTGAGGTTAAATTCTCTGAGAAATATGGAGACAAATGTCAAAAGATTTTACTGGGAATTTCTCGGGAGTAAATACCGGGAATTTCCCGGTAGTGACTCTCGGTAATTTCCCGGACCGATTCCCGAGAACATTTTCACGTGGGTAGTAACGCTTTACTAACAATTAGTTAAATTTTAGAAATAGTTAGTAGAATTATTACTAAATCATTTAGTGGACGACTTTTCACCATTTCATTAGTAACTTTTTACTAATATTCAGATTTAGATAGAGGAAATAAAATATTATCGTGGAAGTTTTACTAATAAAATATAATTCAAAAGTGTCGAAAATATTGAACTTATTATTTTAACAAAAAATAACTTTTAATATTTAAACTAACTCATTTTATAACTTTTTCCTTCATGGCAAGTCCAAGTTGTGAAATGTAATAAAACAAAAAGATAAACAAACCAAGCACTATATTCGCAATTTTGAAACAGCCTTTTCTTCCACAAAAATTAACAGTTTTACTTTACTTTATCTGAAAATAACTTATTAAAAAGTTAAGATATTTAGTTTTTTCTTATTTTCAACTAAACTCAATTTTATGCATGATAATTATTTTGCTTTTGATCTATGTAAACGGCAAATTGGAAAGTTGAGAATATATGCAGGAAAACATTTAGAGTGCAAATCGATGCAGTGGGGATGAGTTTGGTGAGGGGATTCAGGAAGTAGAGATGAGCCAGAGGTGAGATGAAATGCTTTATTGTCAAGTCACGCCACTGCCGTGGCCTATCTCTATCTTTGTACCACGAGTCACCCTTTTTTATTCTGGTCCCATAATATACTCTGGAGTTTCCTGTGACGTACTATTGCCATTCCATAAATCTTTTTACTTGATTTTCTCAAAATACATGGCCTTAAAAGTCTTGCATTATTCTCTATGTTTTTGACAAAAATTTTTACACGACAATAACACGAGGAGAAATTCGAACGAAAATTTTTGTTTTTACACGTATAGTCTACAATAAAAATATGGAAATTTTTTTTAAAAGTAACACAGCCACACAAAAAAACTTTTTCCTTTTGACTTAAGGTCTCAATATGTGTATACCTTATTTTTTTGGGGTCGCTGATTTTGAATCCGAGGTGTACTCCAAAATACCAATATGGCGGACACCTTTGAGGTACCCTGTAAAAAAAAGTATTGGGAGGTACGGGATTCCTCATTGCAAGTGCCAACCTGGCAATACGGTATTCGCGAAATACCGCATTAGGTGTCGTGGTGAATACGGAAATCAAGGGGTCTCAATGCGGTGCAAGTTTTAAGCTTAAAAAAAGGAAAATACTTGACAGGAATAAATAATGAATATCAGTGGAGAAAAATGCGAGGTTAAAGGAATCAGAAAATACTAATTGTGAGTGTAAAATTTAAACTTTAAGAGAAAAAGGTAAGTTGAACTGTCAAATATGAGTCCAATGTGGCGTAGGCTGCTTTCAATGCATTACACTATCGGTACATAGTGCAAGTCGTCAGTAGAGGGCAGAAGCAAGCAGGGCGAATCAAGAGAACACAGTGTCCCAACTGACATACGATTTGCATTACATTACTTTCCAATTTTTTATTTTATAACCGCGTTTCTGCATGAATCTAAACAATATTTTCGATTATTGTAATTTAGAAGATGCTGACCAATTGTACGTTGACAGATTTAGTGAGAAGTGCCTGTGTTCGGAGACAAATGTGTTAGAAAATGTTTGTTTACCTATTTCACGTCATACAAACTAGTCAAAGTTGCTTTTGCTGTGGTGTATTGAAATCAGCCTATGCCGCATTGGACTCATATTTGATAGTTCAACTAACCTTTTTCTCTTAAAGTTTAAATTTTACACTCACAATTAGTATTTTCTGATTCCTTTAACCTCGCATTTTTCTCCACTGCCATTCATTATTTATTCCTGTCAAGTATTTTCCTTTTTTTAAGCTTAATGTGGCTATACATTGAGGTGAACGCGAACGTGTGACGTCACAATGTTAATCAAATGGGGGAACGTACACGTTCACGTTCGCGTCGCGTACCATGGAATGTAGAGTCAACTTAAAACTTGCACCGCATTGGGACCCCTTGATTTCCGTATTGAAGCGTATTTGAAGCGTAATACTTTATTTACCCCCCTCCCATTCCTAAGTGTATCACGTAATATGTGACGTTCCACGGTGAAAGGGACCTTAGCTGTTTTTGATAGAACTAAAATTGGAAATGTAAATAAAAATGACTAATTTTCTTTACATACTATTAATATTTAATTAATTATTATATGCAATATTTTCAGAAAAATATGCTTTCGATGTTAAGGCTATGTCCAAGTTGTAAAATGTTAACAAACCAAGCACTAAAATCACCTTTTTTATACATCTTTTTCTCTTACAAAAATTACAATTAAAAAACTTTTTTTTACAAAAATAATAAATTAGTGTGTCAAAGTTTCCAAAAAAATCATTTTTGAGTGTGATCAATAAATAGCAATTAGTAAAAGAACTAATTAAAATGACCTGTAAAATAGCATTTTTGACACGTCGCGAAAAATAATCTGTTTGAGTATATCAACCGCACTGACGATCAGGCCTGCTGACGATGAAGAAGTCTCATATCAGTGATTGGACCTTCAACATGTGGAAGGGGAAATTTTTCCCCTTCCTCCATAAAATTACCAGGAGAAAGGGTAAAAACTTCTTCATCGTCAGTGCGGTTGATATACTCAAACAGTTTATTTTTCGCGACGTGTCAAAAATGCTTTTTTATACAGGTCATTTTAATTAGTTATTTTACTAATTGCTATTTATTCATCACACTCAAAAATGATTATTTTGGAAACTTTGACACTCTAATTCATCATTTTTGTAAAAAAAGTTTTCTTATGGTAATTTTTGTGATAGAAAAAGATGTATAAAAAAGGTGATTTTACATTGAAAAAAAAATTTATTTGAATTAAATAAAAATTATTTGATCCAAATAAATAATTTATTTGGTTATAATCCAATACATATTATTGAATATTATTATTATTATTATTTGAACCAAATACATATTTATTTTACCTAAATATTTGATTTTATCGCATCAAATAACTATTTATTTGATTCAAATACAAATTATTCAATTCAAATAAATGGAATATTCCAAACCAATAAATAATTAATGGAATCAACTATTTAAATTATTCAAATCAAATAAATGTAATATTTCAAGCTAATAAATAATTATTTGAATCAAATATGAAAATTATTTCATTCTATATTTAATACAAAATTTTTTTTAAATATTTAGTATTTTCTAAATTTATTAATATATTATTATACTATATTTTTTATTATATTATACATATTAACTGATTTTTTAATAGACTTTCAACATTATTTATAAACATGTTTACACAGTTTTTATTCACAACACAACACACAATTTTATTATTTTATATAACGCTTAAAACGAAGAATGAAAAATATTCGCTCGCATGTGGCATCTAACTCACGTCCCCCCGCCCATAACGCTGACCGCAAGCCTATAAACGCACCTATTTAAGCCACACGGCTACTGAGACTTGGTGAGAAGTCGGGCTGATCTACTTTATGAATGCCAGTGTCGTATATTCTATTAGGCTGAAGTCCGCAACGTTTTTAAAAACGAAAACAATAAAATAATGCGACCATTTTTTCCTATTTTTAACTCTAAATCATGTTATTCTAAACAACTGTCTTTTAGGTAACAATTAATTTATTAAAAATTAACAACTGTCTTTTAGGTAACAATTAATTTATTAAAAATTAACAAACATAAAAAAAAATTTTTTAGAGGTAAATTTAAATTGAGAAAAATTCTTTTTTTGATTTTTCGTTTTTTAAAACGTTGCGGACTTCAGCTTCATTATATTCTGTGTCCAAATAACACATTTATTTGTCGAAATATGTTTTATTTGTATTAAATAAATGAAATATTTAAGTGAAATAAATAAATGAACAAATAAATGAGTTTCAAGTATTTCATTATTTGCGTTGCAAATAATTATTTAATTGATTAAAATATTTTTTTATTTGTCTTGATAAAATAGTGTATTTGCTTTAAATAATGAATTATTCGGATTAAATAATTAAGTTTATTAGAATCAATAAAATAAATTTATTGAGTCAAATAATTTTTTTTTGCATCAAATATACGAAGTATTTGAATGAAATAAATAAAAGAATAGTTTTAAGTAACTCAATATTAGTATTAAATAAATTCATTTATTCAATTCAAATAATTATTTAATTGAATCAAATACGATTTATTTGGTTCAAATAAGTGTGATTGAGATAATTTAAGTTATTTGAATCAAATACATATTTTTTTGATCCAAGTAAAAAGTATTTGAATCAATTAAATATTTTTCAAATAATTTGTATTAGGGTCATTTGGGGTAAATGTAAACAGTAGATGTTTCAGCTAAATTTACAAATTAAAAAATAATTACGACGGCAATATTGTTACCTCAGCTCACGTTCAAGATGTTCTGAGTATTGCCAATAATTTATTTTGACATTTGGCAATGCCCTAGTGTAAGTTATCTTTTAATGCAAAAAAGTTTGAAATTGAAAATTTTTCTGTTTCAGTATTTTGTGTCGCATTTGCATAAAAATAAATTTAAAAATCAAACAAAAATATGTAATTCTTCCTTATTCATGCCCCAACAAAAATTGACTTTGTTTTTTGATTTTCGTCAATTTAGTTAATAAATAATTAAGTGTTTACATTTACCCCGAGAATTCGAAAACTCGGGGTAAATGTTAACAGAACTTCAACTACATTAAAAAAACAATTTAATAAATTATTGGATCTGTCATTTTGAAATAAAAAATTCGATATTTTAGATTCTTATTCAGCAAGCTTAAAAACTTTTTTTTATCAAGTTGAATGAAAATCTATTAAAATTTGCTCAAGTTATTCAAGTTTTACATTACTAATTTTGTAATGGTTGATTGTTTATTTTATATGATACATTATCAGTCAACTGGTTGATTTACTATACGTCTACGAATAATTTTTTTTCAGTTTTTTCATCCCTTAAAACAGTAGTATACTTGAAATAACTTGTTTCTTAAGCCTCGCTTAACTACAGTGGTGTTTACATTTACCCCGAATTTTAGGCAAATTTCAAAATCTCGGGGTAAATGTAAGCAGTCAGTTGTAGATGATTCAGGTGCATCAATATTTTTTTGAACCTCATAAAATTTTTCTAGGGAGCTCTAGTAACAAGTTCATGCAAAAAAAATCCGTCCATTTTACCTTTTAACAAAAAAACTGATGTTTTTTGTAAAAAATAGATAAACCGTTTACATTTACCCCAAATGACCCTATTTGAATCAAATAAAATTTTTTTTCAGTGTAGTGCTTGGTTTGTTTATCTTTTGGTTTGATTACATTTTACAACTTGGACCTAACCTTAAATAATCAATAATAAATTTGTAATGATGCTAAAACTACTCTAAACATAACCTACAATTTTAAGCAGCTAAGGCCCCTTTCACCATGGAACGTCACATATGTGAATGGCCTCTTTCGGAAAAATTCATCGGATTCGCTTGAAACTCGTTACTCTGGGGTTTTAAAGATCGCTGATTACGAATTTGGTATCAGTTTTCAAAAATCTAAAATGGCGGATCCAGAATGGCGGACACTTTTTTGTAAAATTCATCGGATTCGCTTGAAAATCGTCACTCAGGGGTTTTAGAACCCGTGTGAAAAAGTGAGGTGGGCCCATGTTCCAGATGGGTTTCCCAGGTTCAAAGTGGACCTCAGCAGGGATGGCTCAGGTGGGCGATTCCTGGGCTTGTAACGGTGAATCCAGCCACAGTCCACGTAGGGAAAACCCTGCTGGGGCCCGAGTGGACAACCCTATTAATGCCTATAGATTTAGTTTTCATTAAAATTGATGAATAAATTATTTATTAATAACATATACTCTCTAAATCTGAATCAGCGATAAGTATGCCACTATTTCAATTAGCGTATATGCACTGTGAATTAGTGAAATTTCACTGAATAATCAGTGAAATTTCACTGATTAATTAGCGCATATACGCTGATTGAAATTAGTGGCATACTTATCGCTGAGAATCAGTGAAATTTCGCTGATTCAGATTTAGAGAGTAAGAATGCATATTATTTCAAAAAATTTTTAATTATCATCTCCAATTTTCACAAATTTTAACCCAAAGTGGATATAGCCTTCCTCCAAGACCACAGAAAGTAGTTGAAAAAAAATTAAAAATAGAAAATCAAAAAAAAAATTTTAAATAGAAAAAAACCAAAAAAAATTTCACTTTAACCTTCGCGCTACCAGTAATTTTTGTACACACGAACTACCGGATGGCCACCAGGGGTGACCAAACGCTTTTTTACTATTATGTTCCCAAAACGATTAAACTTTATCAAAAGTTTTGAATATAATTATGTGTTAATACAAATACTGTATCTTAATAATGTTTTATGACATTTATGTTTTATTATTAAAAAATTATTTGAACAAATTATTGTTATTATTTACCAACTTTTTCCAGAATACAGCTAGAAAGTTGCAGATTTTTCCTAATTTTGCAATTTACTAAATATTTTATGAGTACAGATAAAGAATAAAAGTTGAATAAAAATTTAAATATTTTTTAAACAATTTTTAAACAAATTATTGTTGTTATTTACCAACTTTTTCCAGAATGCACATAGAAAGTTGCAGTTTTTTCCTAATTTTGAAACTAACTAAATCTTATATAATTACTAATAAAGAATAAAAATTTAACTATTGTTTAAACAATTTTAAAACAAATTATTGTTGTTACTTACCAACTTTTTCCAGAATGCACCTAGAAAGCTGCAGTTAAATTGTTTAAAAAATAGTTTAATTTTTATTTAACTTTTATTCTTTATCTGTAATCATAAAAGATTTAGTAAATTGCAAAATTAGAAAAAAACTGCAACTTTCTAGGTGTATTCTCGAAAAAGTTGGTAAGTAACAACAATAATTTATTTAAAAAGTGTTTCAACAATAGTAAAATTTTTATTCTTTATCAGTAATTATATAAGATTTAGTTAATTGCAAAATTAGGAAAAAACTGCAACTTTCTAGGTGCATTCTGCGAAAAGTTGGTAAATAACAACAATAATTTGTTTTAAAATTGTTTAAACAATAGTTCATTTTTTATTCAATTTCTATTCTTTATCTGAAATCATATAAGATTTAGTAAATTGCAAAATTAGGAAAAAACTGCAACTTTCTAGGTGTATTCTGGAAAAAGTTGGTAAATAACAACAATAATTTATTTAAACAAATAAAAAATGTATTATAACATCATAATATATTTTATTTATTGATATAAAACAATTTTACTGTAAAAATTTAACGATTTTATTTTTATTTTTTTGCAATATACAAAAACAAACACCCGGTCAATTTTCAGTATTCTCGTACATACTTTTTTAATTGTTATAAATAAACATGAAGAAGTGTAAAAAAAAATTTCGGAAGTACGCCCAATTATTATAAACAATCTGAATTTTTTTTAATGAAAATAATATTTATTAAATTTATAGTAACAAAAGTAACTAAAGTATTAAATTTTTTTATTATTTTCATTAATTGTCAGTACAACTTCCTTTCAATAGTAGAATTATTAATTTTAATTAATATTGATTTCTCATGAAAAAAAAATTATTAGCAAACAATTTATATTGTTATTCTATGAAAAGTTATTGATATTTAACAATTGTTGCTGCAATTATAAACAACAATACAATACAACAATAGGGCTAGTTTTAGGTTCGATTCCCCGCAATGTCAAATTTTATTTAGTTATAGGTTTGCGTTTATTCTGTGTCGTAAACATTAATTTGATTGATTAAATACGAAAATTTTATAAGTTCTCATTTAAAAAAGTGGGGATTGTCACAGTTGAGCCACTGTGACTCAAGGGTTTAGTTTGAATAACCTTTTCTGTTCTAACCAAATGGTTCAGGTTGATACAATAAAACTGCGTAGGTTGAAATACCCTCTGTTTCTAACAACCTATCTAGCATCAACCATACTCAGTTTGGTTATCGGAAACTAGCCATTTTTTCCGTGTGGAATTAAAACTTTTCAATTTACAGGAATTTCAAAATATGCTAAAATATATGTTTTTGAGGTTAAGCTCTATGTATAAAAAGAGTTGTAATAAAAAATTCTTCACCTCAAAAACACATTTTAGCATATTTTACACGTGCTCTAGATTTAGATTCAGGAACTGAAACAGATTAAATTAATAATAAAGTGTTTTGCGATTTTAGAAATGATAATGAGTTTTTAATTCATCCCAAAACGAAATTTTAAGAATGAGAACAAGCACAATCCATATAATTAAAAGTATTATTTTTACCACAAAACTTTAAGACAAAAAAGTTATCTTCTGATTAAATGAACATTTTAAGTCAAAAGTTATTTCTTTTCATAAAGTCTTGAGGTAACCCGTGTGGAAATTCAACCATGGCCCAAATAGGGGCCAATGATCTTTTGATCATTGTGTAAGCCATAACATGACAATTTCTACACGGGAAATGTTTCTATTTGTACACGTGTATCAATTTGTGAACATTTACTCATATATATGTGCAAATTTAAGTGGAAATCAATTAAATATTGTGTAGTGACTAACTACTTTTCATTGTGTAAAGTATTTTTTTAATATAAAACGGTATTTTTTACCATTGCAAAAAGAAGTATCTTAATTAAGATGTTTTGGTAGTCATTTTTAAGATGTTTTTGTAGTTACTTTTGAGACACATAAAACATCTTATTCTTATCTTAATATCTTACCTCAGTAAGATACCTACAGTATCTAACCACTTTGTTGTAACACGGAAAATGACCGACTTCAGTTGAATATTTTATTATTTTGCAATGACGCTCATCTCCACTTCCCATCGTACAGAACACCTTTTTTAAAGACATTTTTCAAATTATACTACCTGATGATCTGACACTATCAAATGATAATATTTTTGTCTTTCGACTGGTAGGTTAAATGCTGGACAGTTTAATGTCCGTTACACACTGCAAAAGAAGTATCTTAATGAAGATGTTTTGGTAGTCATTTCTAAGATGTTATTATAGTCACTTTTTAGTAATTTAAAATATCTTAATTTAAGATGTTAAGAGTATCTTCGTACACATTTTCTAACATATTTTTTGGGGAAAAAGTTTTGAAGTTAACTATGGACTTATATGTAAGATATTTTATGCATCTTAGGTTTTAGTAACTTAAATTTTTTTCGCATCTTACAATTCACAAGTAACTTATCGCTAAACATCTTATTGAGACAGAAACATCTTAATTTAAGATACTTTAAAAAACTTACAGAAGTATCTTATTTTTTTAAGATAGAAAAAATATCTAAGACGTATAAAGCATCTTAAAAATTTGTAAGATACTATTTTTCTATCTTACATCTTATGTTAAGATATCAAATAAGATACTTATTTTTGCAGTGCAGGGATGAGTAACTGCATCAGTAAAACGTCTGAATTGTGACAGGTCCTATATGCGATGAAATATATTAAGGGTGTTTCTACAATAGCTTGAAAATTCAATTATCTTTCTTTTGTGTCATTGTATGATATTTAATGATAGAACGTCCAACGTCCTTCCGGCAGGACCAAAAAGACTCAGGTGAGTCTGTCCGAAATCGCTGAATAAAACTAACATGGATTAACATAAACAAAAAATAATATATATCGCTGGAAAGGTGATGAAACAAGCTTTCAGCTCATGTAAATGTCGAGCTTGTAAGTTCAAACCGAAGAGCAGGGTAGCTTAAGGAAGTTGAATTTTCCAAAAATTCATATAATTTTTAGTCACAAAATGATGAAACCCGGTCCTGCCGGCAGGACGCTTTTCGCTTTGTTCAAAAGGCTACCAAGCCTAGGCATATAAATTTAGAAACTTGATATTTACATCATTGGAAAGCTTGTTGCATTACCTTTCCAACGATATATTCGTTTTTGTATTTATCTGCTTCCATGTTCATTTTATAAAGCAAATTTGAAGAGAGTTTTTATTCAATTGGCCGCAATTTTGCTGATTAACATTGAAAATGAAATTTTTTTAAATTAAACAAATAGGTTTTATTCTTTGAACGTTTCTGAAGAAAAAAAGACTAGACCAGCAAAAATATATTGATTTTTGTGGATTTTACATTAAATTTACGAAAAAATGTTTTTTTTTACTTTTTAGAAACAGCAAGTTTGAAGGCTTTGAAAAATGGTTTAATATTATTATCTTAAAAAGTCAAATAAATGGATTTTTTCGTCTTTTCGTCTACTTAAATCCCAAGGAGTTCCGGAAAAGAAAAATTGAATTCCCTTTTTTTAAAAGACTTATTTTCGGAACATCCTTCCGGCAGGACGGGCGTTCGGACGTTCTATCATTAAAGTATATATTAGGCTGTCCTAACGAATCATTCTCAAGTATCTTACGACTCACAAGTACATATCTTAGAAGGTAAATATCTTACGGTGTCTTTAATAACGATACATAAAGTAACTGCAGAAAGTATCTTAAATATTAAGACAGTATAAACATATTAATTCTTACGTAGATATGTAAAGTGTCTTAAATTCTTTAAGATACTTCGTTTAGTGCCTAATATTAAGATGGAAAACGGATTTTTACTATCTTACATCTTAGAATAAGATACATTGTAAGATACTTCTTTTTGCAGTGCATACATGTTTTTAAAAAAATAATACTTTATGCTACTACCCAGGTGTGAATTCTCGATCGGCCCAGCCGTGTGCATGGTCAGCTCAACTTGGTCAGCCAATGGTCGGGCCATTTTGTGGATTGATCACGTTGGCTGTCCGCGTAGTTGACACAGTTAGATCAATCGTTGGCACCAAAGTTGGGACGTCTATGGCTGCCAAAGTTTTGCCGATCATAGGATCAAATGGTTGGGTCTCCTTCGGTAACCACGGTCGGCCCAACTTTGGTAAAGTTAGTCTGACCAACCGATGACAAATGTTAATAAAAAAAATGTTTATTGAAGGACCACAAGTCGACAATTACCTTACATTGATCACACATTTATCGCACATACATTATACTAATTACATATACATATTAAAATATGTAAAGTGTGCATATAATGTGCATATAAAGGTGAGTGTATTCTGGCTTGTACATGAAAGAACAAATCTGTTTACAAATTGGAACGTTAACCATTTTTCTTAAAAACACAATTATTTATTTTATTATGATAGTTTATTGATTAATAAGTTTAGTTTTTGACTTAATAGCCGACTGTCACGTTTTTGTGTAGCTCCGTTTATTTTATTAATGTCGGTAGTAATATAAGTCTTATATGTGACTCAGTGGTATTGAAATGATCCTCTAATTGACTACATTGTGATGCACTTTTTGATTTTTGGATTACGTGACTCTTTTGCAAGTGATGACTGTTTTTCAAAAAGTAATATTCATGGCGTCATTGGAGCTGTGGTAGTAGTGGTGTTTTTATTTGCATATTTATAAACATGTGTACACAAAGTAATTTCTGTTATTGAAAACTTTTATAACCTTTCTTGGTGTGTATATTTACTTACTACACCGGCACACAAAAAAAATTTCGAGTGCGAAGATTATTGACACATGGTAGGTTCTCTTCCTTGGGGTGTATCTGAAAAGAAAAAAGTAGTCGGACCAAAAATTTGGTGCTGGTATTTTTTTTAATCGCCTAGTAAGATGGTAAAGTCTGAGAAAATTATTTGCATGGGGATTTGCCTAATTTTTATGTTTTAAACATACTTTTCGCATATTTTTATTATTGATTTGAATTCAGTGACTCGAATTATATAAAAATTGAATACATAAAAGATGTTAAAAATGGCGGATCCAAAATAGTGGACCTAAAATGGCGAGTTTTTAAAAAAATTGCTCTTATTTCCTTAAAAATCATTGCTCTAGGGTTTTCTGGGTCGCTAATTATGAATTTGAAGTCGGGTTTTCAAAGTTCAAAATGTCGGATCCAATATGGAGGACAAAAAACTTTAAGTTAGTCAAATTCACTTGAAAATCGTTTTTCATGGGTTTTCGGGGTATCTGAAAAAGAATATGATGTTATGGTTTTTAAAAATTCTAAATGTCATATTCAATACGACTTAGGTTTAAAATTTTTGCATATGATCTTCTGATTCTTGTTGCTTAGGTGTTTTCTCAAACCGCTAATTGTAAATTAGAATTTTTCCGATTTCTGCAATGTACCGAAAAAAGAACTTAAAATAAGTCTCAATAAAAACTCATTATGTGCTAAAACAAAAACAAGTCCAAATTTTTTCTATATGGATGATTCTCCAAAAAACCTCAGCTTGCATGTAGTCAAGATTTTCTAAATAATTATAATCATTTGGAAAAATACCAAGTCATATTTCCCTATTTTATCACTTTTTCTAAATGTTCTGCAAGAAAAAATTGTGAAATTTTATTGTTTAATACATTTTAAAAATATTTTTAAAAATAAAATATTATTATTTTCGTGTAGTTTTTTTAAATATAGAAAATGAAATTTGTCATGTAGTACCGCGTCATTCCTCTCACTCGTTGAATATTATCCAATATTTTTGCTGTGGGTAGAGATATTGATTAATTATTGTGATCAATATCTATATTAACATCTCTAATATAAATTTCTTAAATTACTTTTTAAAAAATGTCATTATTTTGCGTTAAAAAAATAAAAATTGAGACATAAGCAGAGATTCACATCCTAAAGCGTCACCCGACATTTCTCTCACTTTTTTTAATGAAAATTAAAAATTGATATGATTGTCGATTGTTTACAAACTGCCAGTGAAAAGTGAACCTAAAATGTATGAAAAATAATTTTTGCCAATTGTTAAAAGAGATATTTGATAACTGTAAGTATTTCAAAATCTATAAAATTTATAGATAATATTAATAAATTATGATTATTAAATAATTTTTTATAAATAGAAAAATATTTATAATAAAAAACGCTGGCGTCAAATTTTAACCTCTTAATTTTTTTGTAAATTTTAATTTAAAATATATACTTTAAAAGCTAAAAGTTAGCATGATCATGCTATGGAGGTGGTAGATTTTTGAAAGCTCAATATAATTGACTGTATTAATCCATAAATAATAATTTTTTTTCTTTTTTGTTTGTAACTCACAAAAAGGAGTATTTTGAGAGAATCACCCACATAGTTACTTGTTAAAAAACAATTTTAAGTAATGTTTGATTTGTAAAATAATAGTTTCCTCGTTTTTTAGTCTATTTTTGCGACTAGGATACCTCCTCTTGGTGAAGGTGGACAACGAATTTTCGGCAAGAGATTTTACCAAGATATAAAGGACATGGAAAAACGCTACCAAGGAAAATGGAATAAAAATATATTAGCGGACTACTGTTGGACGCTAAAAAAAGACATACCAAAGGCCGAAAATTCAAAGAGGAAAACAAGAGCTCCTCTTCAGAGATCCATTGAATCAAAGAGGATAAGATATTCAAATTTTTTGTGTGTGTACCGGTGCTATCTATTTTTCAAAGTTTAATTCCTCATTATTGCTTTCTGATTCTAATTTATTTTGGGTGAAAATTGAATTCTGGCTAGTAATAAGCAAGAAGGAAGTAACAAACATCTTTGTGTTTACTCGGCTGGTCTGTGTGAGCATGGAAAATGTAAAAAACCAATTGGTGACGGTCCTTCTATGAAATGCACAGGTTGTCAAGCAATGTTTCATACAGAATGTGCTTCTAAACATAAGAAGAATGCTAAAGGTTGTTTTACAAAATGTTGCAGTTCTAGATTATCTTTCCCTGCTGATGAAAAGAGATAATCTGATTTTAATTTTAATGACATAAAAAATATGATTGGTCAGATTATTAAAACTCATATGAATTCTTTTAATGATTCATTAGATAAACGTATCCTTCAGATGAAACAGGATTTCCGGGATATTAGAACTTCTGTTAAAAACTTGTCTTCAAAAGTTGACAACTTCTCAGTTAGAGTTACAGCTTTGGAATCTCGTGTTAAAAAATATAGAGGAAAGAATCCCGGATATTGAAAATAACTTTATTGATGGAAATGCTACTGTATTAAATAGATATTTTGACTCATGTATTGCTGAGATGTCTCAACGTGAAGCACGAAAGAGAAAGTTAATATTGTTTAATTTTCCCGAAAATAATTAAGATTCTAATTTAAACACAGATAGAAGTAAAGTAAAAGATTTCATTCAATTGTTTTATAAAGAGGTTGATTTTGGTGATATAACTTGTATGCGTTTGGGTGCAAAAACTCGTGTTTTTATAGGACCTTTAAAAATTATTTTTCAAATTGAACTTTTAGCTGTGGAGGTACTCAAAGCATTTATCAAGAATCGGAAAGAAATCCAAACATTATCATTGATTCCCAATATCATGCTGTCACAGGATCGTACTCCATTGCAACAGCGCCAGTTCAAAGAACTGAAACTACAATAAGCAGAACGGATTTCCAAGAGAAAAAAGAACCTTCCTTTAGTCTACAGGGACAACATTCCAACAATAATATCAACTCCCCTCAAACCTGTAATCAAAAATTAAAATTGTATTATCAGAATATTCGAGGTATAAATACAAAATTGAAGTATCTAATTAAATCAGTAGATATTTATAATTAGAATGTAATTGCACTTACAGAAACATGGTCGAAACAAGAATTACTCACCTCAGAATTTTTTGATGTTTATAGAAATGACTGAGAAAATAGAACTGGTGGAGGTCTGCTTATTGCAATTAATTCAAAATATTCTTACAGTACAATTGACTTTAGTAATTTATTATTATTAAAAAAAAATTAATTTAGTTAGGATTAAAGTCTACATTGATGATTTTGTTATTGTTATTATTATCATTTATATTCCACCAGCGTTGCCAATATTGATTATTTTGAAGAACTTTTGGATTCTTTAAATTCTATTAGGGAAATTGGGTCAAATAGTACATTTTTTATTGCGGTGATTTTAATATCCCAAACTATATATCGTATTGTGAGGATAATACTTTTATTGACGCTAAAATTTTGCTACTTAATTTTTTTACATACGTTAAAACTTTAACAAGTTAATAATGTGCTGAATATACTAAATAGACTCTTGGACTTAATCTTTGTAAATTTTAACGTTGACATTGAAAGATGCCTGTGCCCAATCTTTCCAGAAGATAAGCATCACCTATCACTAATTGTTCATTTTAAATTAAATCATAATAAAAAATCTACTAACACGTCTATTAATCAATCTTCTCTTTGTTACAACTGGAAACATTGTAATTGGAATTTACTTTAGGGGAGATTGGGGTAAACCCGCTCACTTTTTTTTAGAACGATAAAAACCTAGGAAATTATTCTCTAAATCCAGGTTAAATTATATAATTTGACATCTTATGATTTCTACTAACAAAATAAAAAATTTTTTTGATTTATCTTTCTTAGTTTTACTTAGGGAAAATTTTTAATACACATGTACCAAATTTCAAAATCACAATTTTCCAGGGTAAATCCGCTAACCCCTCGGGGTAAACCTTTTTTAAAGAATTTAAGGTAATCCCGACAGTTTTATTTTGTATGTATTAAATTTCTCCTTATTTCCGTCTTCAGTATGATTTATTAATAATAAATTATGAGTTCTATAAACAATAAATATTGGTTTAATAAATAATAAATATAGGTTTCATGAATTGTAACTGTGAATTTAAATAATATTTTATTATGAGGAAATTAAAATATAGTTACAATTTTTGATGTAACAAGTTATAGCTTTTATTATTGATAAAATATAACAAATGAAATTTGAAATATTTAATTTAAAAATAAACAATGATAAAACGTGAACTGCACGAAGACAACAAACTTAGATTTATGTCTTTTTTAAGCCGAAAAGGACAGCGACGAATTTTGATTATTTGTTTGCGTTGTTTGTTATAATCGTTATAACCTAGTTATCATTAATAATGACTAATATAGACATGATTCCGCTCAATGTTGCCAACAAATATTAATAGTTCGGCGCCATCTGTTGAAAAAAATCGTCACACATGGCGAAAAGGGGGACATTAAAAATGTTAAATATTCAACTAATTACCCAATGATTCAATAATATTGTTAGAAAATGAATATTATTTATCTTTTAATAAATATTTTTAATATTAAAAATTTTAAGATCCACAAAAAACAAAAAATACTGTTACTACTGATTCGGCTTCCTAAACAAATTTAATAAGTGAGCGGCTTTACCCCGACTGCATGTGAGCGACTTTACCCCGAATGTATTTCTCACATTTCAGAATGAATTTAAATAAATATTTTTGAAATCATACAAAACTACATATATATTTCGAAAAAGGACATCCAATAGCATCAAAAAAAATTTGTCGAATAAATGAAGTCTCAAAAATAATAATCGAAAAACTTAAAAATCCGAAGATCATTTTTCTTTTTTTGCACTTCTAAAAACAATTGACCAATTCATGAATTGAATTCATGAAACTAAACGAAAATTCTTTAACATTAGTTGTATGTTAAGTACTATTCACAGTACAAATTTCTCCAGCTTAAGTTGAGTTTATAGCGTCAAATCGCTAGTGAGCGGGTTTACCCCAGTCTACCCAACTTAAAAAACTTTTATTTGGATTGGACTGTTTTAACTAGATGTAGCAGTGTAAATGATGCTTGTAACGTATTTTATGAATCTCTGAATGGTGCTATTTCTGAGACTGTGTCTACATTTTCAAATGCAATAAATTGTAAATATCCAAATTGGTTTACTCATGATATTATTAATATTATTCGTTTGAAAGAAAAATATAGAATTCGTTTTAAGAGGTATCATGATTTATATGATTATGAAATGTTTCAGTGCCTTCATACGGATATCAAGAGGCGTGTTGTTATTGCTTATTCTAATTATATTGATCGGGTTGAGAACAGCATCTCTTTATCTCCAACAGTGTTTTGGAATCATTTTTATCGTTTGAGATCTGAGTCTAGAATACCTGGAATTATTAAAATTAATGGTATTGAATTTAATTCCCCTACTGTCATATCAAATTTATTTGCTGACAATTTTAATAGTGCACAGTAAAAACAAAGTCTTAAATTTAATAGTGGCTAGTTTTAATTTTTAACTTATTTTAAGCAAACAACTTTATTTAATCATTAAAACTAATTGAAAATTAGAATAAGTTGTACCCTTACCAAAAAAAAATTATTTTGTAATTAATTTGTAGTACACCCGACTTAATTTCAGATCCAATAGTATTAATAAACAGTTAGATGAAATTAACTTCTAATAAGCTCCACCTACAGCTAACTGTAAGTCTGCCGAGGCTGAAACAGGTGATTGTGACATCACAAGGGACGCAATTTTCAAACGTAAAAAACCTGAATAGCACATCACGTCGCCAGCTGGTCTGCGTTATTTCTATAGGAAATATTAATTTTATTAATAGATATCAAAATATATATATGTGCATCAGCATTTAATTTTATATATCTCAAAGAGAGAAATTTCGATTGATATTCCCGTGTAGAAATTAATAGTGGAAGTTTGGATCCATCCTCGCTCCACCCCTGGAAATGTTAGTCATCTAGCGCCATCCATAGAGCGAGACGATTCCGCTAGATTGAAACATAACCTCCAATTTCTCCGGCATAAAGTGTCAAAACGTGAAAAATCCCTGCTGTTTTGTGAAATTGTGAATAATTATTCAATATTGTGTTTTAACACAATATTGTTTTTTAATGCATCTTCAACTTTTTCTCAATTACATAATAAGCATATTTCATTCTTGAAATTGTTATATTTCCTAATTTCTAGGAATACCTATGTGGTAAAAAATCACAATTGTATGCATTTTTTCTTTTCGTTTTTGACCCAAAGAAAAATTCGGTTCAATAAAAAATAGTTAAGACTAAATTCAGCTAAAGAAAATTTTGGTTAAAAAATTTTTTCTGCTGCATCAACTAAACTTAAAAATTCTATTTTTTTTGTAAATTGTTAACATTGAAATTACTTGAATGAATTGATTAATTAATAAACCAATAAATATGTTCTACATTTATAGTAGAAATATATTATTCTATTTTTGTATATACACATATATAAACAATTTAAACACACTTTTTGTAAAAAAAAATTTTTCTCGAATCAGCTGGCCGTATTTCTTTTTCGTTAATACTATGGAATAAATAAATAGAAATAAAATTGATAAATGCATAAACATCATTACGTTGATATTCGACGATTCATTTTTTAACTTCTCAAATCAAATAACATGGTTAATTTCTAAATTCGCGAAAGAAAAAGTTTTGACAGTTAAAATCATAGCTTAACAATTTTGGTCCTTTTTATTTAAATGGTACAAATGTTGGTGAAAACGAGTGTTAAGTGCGTATTTGAACATACGTATATATTAGGGTGACCGTTATTTTGCAAAAGTTGGAAAAAATGAGCTATGCACAAGAAAAGCCCAATCAATCAATATTAACCCGTGCCACCAAAGGGTTAAAGTTTAAATAGAGTTTAACATAGGATTAGTGCACTTTTTTACAATTTGTATGAGAACTTTTTTTTAATTAACATTTTGCCTTGGCGACATTTATATAAATGGTTTTTAAACTGCTGAACACGAATCCGATGCCAAAAATAAGTTTTGACAGTAGCTTCCACATGTCAAAACTAGTGCTGCCCACGAGACGAGACGATACGAGATTTTATGTAGTATCGTCTCGGTCTCGTTAAATATTGTAATTTTATGTATCGGTATCGGTATCGACAAACATAGTCTCGATATCGTCTCGCTGTCTCGCGAGACTTCAGTTAAGTCGAAGTACATGCATTGAAAAATCGAAATCAAATTTTTAGTTTTTTATTTTGTAGATAGATAGATAAACTATCGAAAAACTATCGAAAACAAAACCAATTTTTATTTATAGAATTAACAATCCCTGTAAGTATTACATTCGAAACTGAAACCAACCATACATTGAAAAAAATGATAATGTCAATTTCAGGGATGGCAAGCGTAACCGATAACCGAAAAAACAGAATTTTTTAAAAACCGAAAACTAGAAACCGAAAAAAAAATTATCTGAAACAGAAAACCGAAACCCGTATTATAAAAATTTAAAACCCTTTATTTTAAAACCTAAGTTTCGTTTTTTCGATTTTTTAATATAAAAGTAAAACTGAATATTACACCAAAATTAAAATCTTTTGGTACAAAAAAAATGAAAAAGAAATACTGAAGTATGGTATGTCGAATATTGTAAATAATAAGTAGAGGAACCAAATTTGCATATTACAAATAATGAATTAAAATAAAACAAAAATTTGTTGAAAATAAATTAGAAAAAGATTTTTTAAAATTAATTATGTGTGATCAACCTGTAAAAATACACTAGTGTACCAATTTTTAGGTAATTAGGTTAAATAATATAGAAGTTAGGGAGAAAAACGTTCTTTCAAAAAATTTTCTAGTTTTTCCTTGACAACGCTATGGCCATCTTATAAAATATAAAACAAATTTATAAATAAATTATAAGTAATTAATACTCATATTTTATTCTAAGTAATTAAAATGCACAACAAATATTTTCATTCATTTATTGTCCCGGCAAAACAACCGAAATACCGAAACCGAATTTTTTTTAGAAGAATACCGAAAAGAGGAAAGTGAATAATTACCTGGTCAATTTTGACATAAAGGTATGGTTAGGATGTATGGCTGAAACAGCAATACTGTATGTCAGTTCAATATCCACCAATATAATATTTGAGAATTGGCTATATTTATGACAGTATCATAAATATATTTTTTTCAGTGTACCACCTAAGACAGTGGCGCTCTTGAAAGGAAAATTTGTTTATTACTTTAGGCGCTATGTTTAAATTCTTGAATTTTTTAATTAATACGTAAATCTATTATTTTTTAAAAAAGTAGTTAAAAATTTTAATATAAAAAATTGTTAAATGTGAATATTTGAAAACATCATTTATAAAAATTCAATAAAAAAATAAATAAAACTACATCTTAGTAAGCGAAGAATTTTGAGCTGTTTCACTACATCAAGATATTTCGACTTAGAGAATGACGTCAGATAGCTGGAAGGAAATCAAACAGACGGCAAAATGCTATTTTTATGAGAGAAAGTATTTAAAATTCATTAAATTTGTAAACAATGAATATTTTTTACAACTTTAAAAATCTAAATTTCAGTTCCTTAAAAATCTCGTCGAGAGTCTCGGTCTCGTGACATATAGTATCGGTATCGTTTGGTTTCATTCAAAACTAGTATCGTCTCGGTATCGTTTCGAAAAACCGAGACGATACGATACGAGACCGAGACTAGTCTTGGTATCGTGGGCAGCACTAGTCAAAACTGTCTATAAAGATGTCAAACTTTTAAAACCCTAGTACAAAAACTAATGTGAATTAACAAATTTATAGAGAAAAGGTACTTACTTAAAAATTAAATTTTTATGGTTAAAAAGTAAAATTCTCTGATTAATTTTTTGACAGCTGCCGATTGTCAATAGTACATATTTCTATTTAGTTTGACCTTCTTGTTCTTAAAATATTATTATATGAGCAAAATTTGGTTTTATTTACGAAATTAAACACAAAAACTGTCTAAATTTCCACAAAAACTGTAGTTTTAAAAAGATTGACAGCTTTTTTGACAGCTGGAAGCTGTCAAAACTTATTTTTGACATTGAATTCGTGTTCAGCACATCAAAAACCATCAATATGAATGTCGCCAAGGCAAAAGATTAATTAAAAAAAACGTTTTCATACAAAATGTAAAAAACTGCACTAATCCTATGTTAAACCCGATTTAAACTTAAACCCTTCGGTGGCACAGGTTAATTTTGATCGATTGGGCTTTTCTTGTGCATAGCTTATTTTTTTAACATTCTAAAGCAAATTCTGCCCGGTGACCTAAGAAATTCAAACTTTTGCAAAATAACGGTCACCCTAATATAAATATATATATATATATATATATAACTTAATTCGAATTTTACACCTTTCTTTACAGAAATTTTGGTCGTAATTTAGGATTGTTTTCATACTAAGTTTATACTGACAGATAGTCTATAGCGTAACTGAATTTTAGCTAGCTTTTAATATTAGACTAAATAAAAGTCTTTAACCTAGCTAAATTTCAGCCTTTTTACTAGCTTACAGTTGAATTTCAGTTGATCTAATACCTTACTTGTATCAATAAAGGAGTATTCTTTTTAAACTTATAATCATAACCGAGATTCAGCCAATATGGTCTACTTCCGTTTACATCTTGAAAAAAGTCAAATTTCTGGCTTACAGGAAGACTTTGTTTTTACTGTGTACGTATACTTATAATATCATTAACAATAAAAAAGATCCGATCTTGACCAGGTTTGGCCGTGTGTTTCATTTTTACTTGGGTCCTAATCTGAAATATATACAGACTGAATCCATTTAAAATCAGGCAAGTCAACTAACTTCAAGTTGTAGATTTACCTGTCGTTATATTATATTATTTTACATGAAAAATAAAGAGACACGTATTTTTTTATTTTTTAAAAAAGCTTAATTTAACGAAGATTTTTAAAATTTTTTTATTGTTTATACTCCTGCCCTATTCGCCTTACGCACTTCAACAAGAATCCCCGAGAAATACAGCCGGCTTTATTAGGAGTACTCGCATGCGCCTGGTCCACCTGTTAATTAGTTTTTTTCGCCAGGGGAGAAGGAAACTGTAGAAAACCTCTCTTGAGTACAACCGGTTTTATCGACAGTCAAGTTTTAATGGTGTGTACTGGACAAAAATCGAGCGTGCACATGATTATACCTTGACGTCAAACTTCCCGCTTAAAAAATCACGAAAGTAGTGAAAAAAACACCGAGCTATAGCGGACACCAAGCGGTCACCCATCCAAGTGCTAACCGCACTGAATGTTGCTTAACCTCGGTGATCGCAAGCCAACTTGTGAGTCTCACCACTGTAATTTACCATCAGTATTTAACGAAGTTTTATGCACAGTTCTACTTTGAGTGGTAAAACTCAAATGAACATTGAAAAAAATTGTTTTGCTAGTCATTTTTTCACTTTTGAGTATAATTTAATTTTATTTCTTGAGTCTTGTAATAAGGCTTATCCTGTCTTATCTTTTTTCAAATAATGTTTGAAATTTGTAAAAATATTAAAAATTATCAAAATAGAAGTTGATTTTCTGAAAATAAATAAGATCAATTTTCTCAAAAACACCTACCTTTTTCATTATCAAATTTTAACCTCTTAAGGGCATGTCTAAGTTGTGAAATGTAAACAAACCATAATGTAAACAAACAACACCGAAAAAAATATTCTTGTTTTGAGAGGATTCCTCTTATTTTGATGCATATTTTCCTTTTGTATATTGACCAAAAAACGTCCTCTTATTTTAAGAGGATTATTCTCCGCTTAAGAGTAATTCCTCTTCAAAGTAGAGGAATAGTCTCCAATGAAGAGTAATATTCTTAATTTAAGAATAAAATGTAAGAGGATTTTAGAAGAGGAATTGTCCTCTTAAAACAAGAATATTTTTTTTTCGGTGAAAGCAAAAAAATCACATTATTCACACAGCCTTTTCTCCCACAAAAAATTAACATTGAAATGCTTTTTTTATAAAAATTATAATTTATAGTGTTAAAGTTTCCAAAAAAATCATTTTTGAGTGTGATCAATAAATAGCAATTAGTAAAACAACTAATTAAAATGACCTGTAAAATAGCATTTTTTACGCGTCGCGAAAAATAAACTGAGTATATCAACTGCACTGACGATGAAGAAGTCTCATATCAGCGATTGGACCTTCAACATGTAGAACGAGAAATTTTTCCCTTTTCTCCCTGAAAGTACAAGAGAAAGGTTAAAAACTTCTTCATCGTCCATGCGGTTGATACAGCTTTAATTTTTTGCGACCTGAGACTGATGTGGAAGTGCACATTTTGTTTGGAAGAAAACTTAGTTGTTTTCTAATTTTTTTCAGCTATGCAAGGTGTAGATACCAAATACATTACGTCAGTTTATCATTTTCATAAAGAAAATGTGAATTTAGATTTATGTACAAAAATGAGACGTCATGCAAAAATGCTTGACTTTTCGATATTGTGAAGCATTTTTGGACGACGTCTTATTTTTGTACATAAATCTAAATTCACATTTTCTTTATGAAAATGGTAAACTGACGTCATGTATTTGGTATCTACGCCTTGCATAGCTGAAAGCATAAAAATATTTCCTTGGTACGGTCAGCGCGTGCGCGGAGAGCAATGATCTTACATCGCGAAGAATTAAAGTGTTTGACTATATCAACCGCACGGACGATGAAAAAGTTTTACCCTATCTCTTGTAATTTCAACGAGGAAAGGGAAAAATTTCCCTTTCTCATGTTGAAGGTCCAATCGCTGATATGAGACTTCTTTATCGTCAGTGCGGTTTTCTAAAGTTGGCCCTTAGTTGAGTAACCAACTCATAAAAAATAATATTAGTTGTTTCATACGGCGACATCAGACCGTATAAAAATGGCGTTCTTTTTTACCCTAGGGCAAAAATAACAGCTGTTCTTTTTCGTTTTTTCAGCCCTAGGGTAAAAACGAACGTCATTTTTATACAAGGCGAACAAGTAAAAGACTTTTATTCCATGTCGTCTGCTATCTGAAATCGACACTTTTGTGCATTAGCAATAAAAAATATCGTAAGTAGCACGGGAATAAAAGGAAGCCATTTGTTTACGATGATGTTTGTGACACTCGTTTCGGTTTCAGGGCGCCCTCGACCTCGAATTGTGCCACAAACATAACTGTAAACAAATGGCTGCCTTTAAGGGCAAGTCCAAGTTGTGAAATGTAAACAAAGCAAAATGTAAACAAACGAAGCACTGAAATCACATTTCGGAAACAGCCTTTTCTCCCACAAAAATTAACATTGCACAGCTTTTTTCATAAAAATGATAAATTAGTGTGTCAAAATTTCCAATGAAATCAAAATTCACTATAAGCAATTAACAGTAATTACTAAAATAACTAATTCAAATGACCTGTGAAATAGCATTTTTGACGCGTCGCGAACAATAAACCGTTTGAGTATATCAACCGCACTGACGATGAAGAAGTCTCATATCAGCGATTGGACCTTCAACATGTGGAAAGGAAAATTTTTCCCTTTCCTCCTTGAAATTACAAGGAGAAAGGGTAAAAACTTCTTCATCGTCCGTGCGGTTGATATACTCAAACACTTTAATTTTTCGCGACCTCAGACTTTGTTGCTTTCTGCGCAAGCGCAGAGCGTACTAAGAATGCATTAAAATCACATTTTTCGTACAGCCTTTTCTCTCACAAAAATTAACATTTTTGCATTTTCATAAAGGAAATGATTCATTAGAGTGTCAAAGTTTCCAATGAAATAATTTTTGACCAGGAGGAATAAAAAGCAATTACTAAAATAACGAATTAAAATGACCTCAAAAAAGCATTTTTGGCACGTCGCGAGAAATAAACTGTTTGACTATATCAACCGCACGGACGATGAAGAAGTTTTTACCCTTTCTCCTTGTAATTTCATGGAGGAAAGGGAAAAATTTCCATTTCCACATGTTGAAGGTCCAATCGCTGATATGAGACTTCTTCATCGTCGGTGCGGTTGATATACTCAAACAGTTTATTTTTCGCGACGCGTCAAAAATGCTATTTCACAGGTCATTTGAATTAGTTATTTTAGTAATTACTGTTAATTGCTTATAGTGAAATTTGATTTCATTGGAAACTTTGACACACTAATTTATCATTTTTATGAAAAAAGCTGTCCAATGTTAATTTTTATGGGAGAAAAGGCTGTTTCCGAAATGTGATTTTAGTGCTTGGTTTGTTTATATTTTTGTTTGTTTACATTTCACAACTTGGACATGCCCTTAATCCCTTGTTGCTTAATGTACTATAGTATACTATAGTACTGTCCGGTACTAGGGGACAGTATCAAAATTGTAGTATTTTTTCTCCAAAACTAAATCGACCTTAAAAAAAGTTTATGAAAATACTGTATTTTTGTTAATTGATTTTGGTATTATATATTGTAGAGTTAACTATTTCATAAATAAAGTCATATTTTTTAAGTGGTTTAAATTTTATTTTATTAAAGCCTAAGGTGTCCGGTACTAATTTTCAATTAATAATAAATTTCAAGTAGTTAATTAAACAATGACATAAAAGTAAGTATTAGTAGACTTTTATAGAGAAGCTGTTCCTAACCTACAAATGTCATTCACGATTTCATAAAAATGGTTAAATTGTTTGAATGATAAATATTATTTACACGTTAAACTAATTTTCACTGTAACCAATTAAACAATGTAACACATAATGTGTATATAAAAAATACATTATCTACAATATGATAATAATTTTTCTTGCACTGATGACAAATTTATGACATATATTCCACATAAAATTACAATATATTGTGAGAAAGTTTACGATAAATATTTTTACAATGTGGGTTTTGTCAAAGAATGGCTTTATATCAGTTATTGATTTGCTTTGTTCAAGCTTTGACGTTTTAAGTTCTGAAAATGGTGTTCTGCAGGTAACAATAACTTCTTACTTTTTCGAGTTAAATAACAATGATATTTTTTCTACTAATTAAATATGACTAGAATATATGATGTATAAAATCAATTGTCGATTTCACTGCCGGTGTAAAATAACAGTCAAAAATATTCACGAATACATGAAGTTAGAAGATAAAAAATTATAAATGTCTTTTACAGTATTTTGTAATGAAAGTAGAATTATTTGAAATATTCTTGAAATCTTATTTCAACATTTTTCTAAAATAAATATAAAGTATTATTTTCTATTTAGAGAAACAGGAAGAATAACAGTTTAAGATGACTTGCAAAAAATACTTGAATATTCCACTTTTCTCATACCCTCAGTTCTTAAATAAATTCTAGATTAATCCTCTAACAAAAGTTATCTGTGAAAGATAAAAATCGCTTCAAATCGTGGGGAACTATGTGAAGTCATTAAATACACACTGTAAAAACAAAGTCTTCCTGTAAGCCAGAAATTTGTCTTTTTTCAAGATGTAAACGGAAGTAGACCATATTGGCTGAATCTCGGTTATGATTATAAGTTTAAAAAGAATACTCCTTTATTGATACAAGTAAGGTGTTAGATGAACTGAAATTCTACTGTAAACTAGTAAAAAGGCTGAAATTTAGCTAGGTTAAAGACTTTTATTTAGTCTAATATTAAAAGCTAGCTAAAATTCAGTTGCGCTATAGACTATCTGTCAGTATAAACTTAGTATGAAAACAATCCTAAATTACGACCAAAATTTCTGTAAAGAAAGGTGTAAAATTCGAATTAAGTTTTATATATGTGTGTACAAATACGCACTTAACACTCGTTTTCACCTACATTTGTACCATTTAAATAAAAAGGATCCGAAATTGTTAAGTTATGTTTTTAACTGTAAAAAATTATATTAATTATTATTATTTTATTATTATTATTAATATTTTTTAATTTTATTATGATAAATATATGTCATATTTAGTTTCTTATTACAAACAGCAATTATTATATAGAAATATCAGTCGAAATTTCTCTCTTTGAGATATATAAAATTAAATGCTAATGCACATATACATTATGATATCTATTAATAAAATAATATTTCCTATAGAAATAACGCAGACTAGCTGGCGACGTGATGTGCTATTCAGGCTTTTTACGTTTGCAAATTGCGTCCCTTGTGACGTCACAATCATCTGTTTCAGCCTCGGCAGACTTACAGTTAGCTGTAGGTGGAGCTTATTAGAAGTTAATTTCACCTAATTTTTTATTAATACTATTGGATCTGAAATTAAATCCGGTGTACTATAAATTAACCGTCCATCCGTCGCATCTTTTTTTGTAACGCGATCCGTCGCAAGTGAGGAAACTTCTCTCCTATCATAAAGTAATAAAAAATTGTTATAAAATGCCAAATTTTTTTTGGAATGTTCATTATAATTTCCAAACAACCTATTGCAAGTAAAATTAGCTTTCATTTTCTGTTAATTATTTAAATAAAAAATTAATGACAAATGAAATCGAGTATACGCGGTCAGTCGCGCGGTGAGAGGTTTCCTCACTTTGCGGCAAAAATTCTTCACATTTGCTGCTTAAAAATTCAATTACAAAAACACCAAAATTAATAAAAACACAGAAATTGTTTTAAAATAAAGAAGAAGAGTTTTGCGAAAGGTACTGAGAATATGAATTTCTAATTTTTTGTATTTTAAAAGTTATAAATAAAAAAAGAAACTGAGTAAGGAAACTTCTCACCGTGCGACGGATGAAGGGTTAATTACAAAATGATTTTTTTTGGTAAGGGTACAACTTACTTTAATTTTCAGTTAGTTTTAATAATTAAATAAAGTTGTTTGCTTAAAATAAGTTAAAAATTAAAACTAGCCACTATTAAATTTAAGACTTTGTTTTTACTGTGGCACTTTTTGTTTATTAGAAAGTGAGCAGCCTTTTGCATTTAGTAAATGAAAACAATTTCTCAGATTAAAAATTTTTTGACTTCTAATAATACTAAAAATGAATGTTTAAGAAGTTCTACAATTTTTTCAGTACAATGTATATTTTGTTTGAAAAAAATGAATTCTAGTCAATGGTGAAAAGCTGTTATTAATTAAATCGGACAGAGAGTATTGCGAGGCTGAAGAAGAAAAGTGGGATTTGTGAAGAGAAGGGGGAGTTAGGGAGAGTTGGTTAGAGGACCAGAAAGTTCCGGTTAGCAGCGATTCGCATTTCGCTTGATTCTAGGTGCAATGTGCAAGCTCAGCATTTCATTTGAGAGGCAGGCACAGCCAACGGAATGGCGAAAGCGGGGAAAAGGGTTGAAAGAGAAGGGAGTGGAAGCGTAGTGAGAGGGGGAGAGGAGAAATGGAAGATAGGAATAGATAGAACGAAAACGGGAGTTAAATTGGTGGTAGAGGGGGATGAAAAGTTCCTGCTTTTGTAACAACGAACTTCATCCCTTCTTTTACTTGTATGAGAACAGTGAACGAGTAGGGGGTCGAGTGGGAAACTTTTTCCCGACTGTAGGAGAGCGTCCAACTCTTTTCCACATCCACTATATCTTGGTGGGAAAGAATGCTCGAATATCTACAAAACACGAACACCTATATCGGAGCTTACGATCGCGGCCTAACACATTCTGTCGTTGTTCTCTTGCGTTCTCTTTATTTGCAGTAGCTGCTTTTTTGCTGACGTGGCCACTCTCAACCGCGAACTCATTCACACGGAAGGTCTGTAAACAAAACGTTCACCTCTTCGAAATGTCGATTATACACTCTTTTGCCATGTTGTCCTCGAAGATCGTTGCGCAAATATATATAAAAACTGATTTTATTGCGAAACAAATATGAGTGCCAGAAATATGATTTCGCGTACAATTTCATTATTAAAAAAAAGAACAGAGAATACAGAGCATAATTAGTTAAAATGGGGTTATCTCTTAAAAATTTAATTTTCTCTTTTTAAGAAACATCCTGATTTTTTTTAAACATAACCTTGTTAAAAACAGGACAAATCTTTGTGCTCTTTCAAGCATCCGGAAAAATACCCTCTGTTAAAGCGAAGTTAAAAATAATTGTAAGTAGTTCAATTAAACAATGTGAAAGTTTTTATAACTACAAAAGTGGGAATCAGATCAGTGCCCGATGTATTTTTAGCAGATATCCTTCCAATAGGCTTCCTCACATCACACAGAACAACACCCAAAAATCGATAATGATCATTAGTCGAGGAAGCATCAAATAATCCCACAGTATTCTTCTCATAAACACACTGTAAAAACAAAGTCTTCCTGTAAGCCAGAAATTTGTCTTTTTTCAAGATGTAAACGGAAGTAGACCATATTGGCTGAATCTCGGTTATGATTATAAGTTTAAAAAGAATACTCCTTTATTGATACAAGTAAGGTATTAGATCAACTGAAATTCAACTGTAAGCTAGTAAAAAGGCTGAAATTTAGCTAGGTTAAAGACTTTTATTTAGTCTAATATTAAAAGCTAGCTAAAATTCAGTTACGCTATAGACTATCTGTCAGTATAAACTTAGTATGAAAACAATCCTAAATTACGACCAAAATTTCTGTAAAGAAAGGTGTAAAATTCGAATTAAGTTATATATATATATATATATTTATATTAGGGTGACCGTTATTTTGCAAAAGTTTGAATTTCTTAGGTCACCGGGCAGAATTTGCTTTAGAATGTTAAAAAAATAAGCTATGCACAAGAAAAGCCCAATCGATCAAAATTAACCTGTGCCACCGAAGGGTTTAAGTTTAAACAGGGTTTAACATAGGATTAGTGCAGTTTTTTACATTTTGTATGAAAACGTTTTTTTTAATTAATCTTTTGCCTTGGCGACATTCATATTGATGGTTTTTGATGTGCTGAACACGAATTCAATGTCAAAAATAAGTTTCGACAGCTTCCAGCTGTCAAAAAAGCTGTCAATCTTTTTAAAACTACAGTTTTTGTGGAAATTTAGACAGTTTTTGTGTTTAATTTCGTAAATAAAACCAAATTTTGCACATATAATAATATTTTAAGAACAAGAAGGTCAAACTAAATAGAAATATGTAATATTGACAATTGGCAGCTGTCAAAAAATTAATCAGAGAATTTTACTTTTTAACCATAAAAATTTAATTTTTAAGTAAGTACCTTTTCTCTATAAATTTGTTAATTCACATTAGTTTTTGTACTAGGGTTTTAAAAGTTTGACATCTTTATAGACAGTTTTGACATGTGGAAGCTACTGTCAAAACTTATTTTTGGCATCGGATTCGTGTTCAGCAGTTTAAAAACCATTTATATAAATGTCGCCAAGGCAAAATGTTAATTAAAAAAAAGTTCTCATACAAATTGTAAAAAAGTGCACTAATCCTATGTTAAACTCTATTTAAACTTTAACCCTTTGGTGGCACGGGTTAATATTGATTGATTGGGCTTTTCTTGTGCATAGCTCATTTTTTCCAACTTTTGCAAAATAACGGTCACCCTAATATATACGTATGTTCAAATACGCACTTAACACTCGTTTTCACCAACATTTGTACCATTTAAATAAAAAGGACCAAAATTGTTAAGCTATGATTTTAACTGTCAAAACTTTTTCTTTCGCGAATTTAGAAATTAACCATGTTATTTGATTTGAGAAGTTAAAAAATGAATCGTCGAATATCAACGTAATGATGTTTATGCATTTATCAATTTTATTTCTATTTATTTATTCCATAGTATTAACGAAAAAGAAATACGGCCAGCTGATTCGAGAAAAATTTTTTTTTACAAAAAGTGTGTTTAAATTGTTTATATATGTGTATATACAAAAATAGAATAATATATTTCTACTATAAATGTAGAACATATTTATTGGTTTATTAATTAATCAATTAATTCAAGTAATTTCAATGTTAACAATTTACAAAAAAAATAGAATTTTTAAGTTTAGTTGATGCAGCAGAAAAAATTTTTTAACCAAAATTTTCTTTAGCTGAATTTAGTCTTAACTATTTTTTATTGAACCGAATTTTTCTTTGGGTCAAAAACGAAAAGAAAAAATGCATACAATTGTGATTTTTTACCACATAGGTATTCCTAGAAATTAGGAAATATAACAATTTCAAGAATGAAATATGCTTATTATGTAATTGAGAAAAAGTTGAAGATGCATTAAAAAACAATATTGTGTTAAAACACAATATTGAATAATTATTCACAATTTCACAAAACAGCAGGGATTTTTCACGTTTTGACACTTTATGCCGGAGAAATTGGAGGTTATGTTTCAATCTAGCGGAATCGTCTCGCTCTATGGATGGCGCTAGATGACCAACATTTCCAGGGGTGGAGCGAGGATGGATCCAAACTTCCACTATTAATTTCTACACGGGAATATCAATCGAAATTTCTCTCTTTGAGATATATAAAATTAAATGCTGATGCACATATATATTTTGATATCTATTAATAAAATTAATATTTCCTATAGAAATAACGCAGACCAGCTGGCGACGTGATGTGCTATTCAGGCTTTTTACGTTTGAAAATTTCGTCCCTTGTGATGTCACAATCATCTGTTTCAGCTTTGGCAGACTTACAGTTAGCTGTAGGTGGAGCTTATTAGAAGTTAATTTCATCTAACTTTTTATTAATACTATTGGATCTGAAATTAAGTCCGGTGTACTACAAATTAATTACAAAATAATTTTTTTTTTGGTAAGGGTACAACTTATTTTAATTTTCAATTAGTTTTAATGATTAAATAAAGTTGTTTGCTTAAAATAAGTTAAAAATTAAAACTAGCCACTATTAAATTTAAGACTTTGTTTTTACTGTGTAGTGTAACCATCTATTATTTTAGTTCATACTAAATTGAGTGTCTTCTCAAAATTATTAACTTTATTACTATAAAGTTTTCAGTTCTTCTGACTTTATTACGTAATTTGGTAATATTTTTTATTAATGTTCCAAGTTCCGCTGTCATCCCATTATGTTCCATTTTAACCTTCACGCTACCAATACATTTTGTATACGCGGACTACCGGACGGCCACCCGGGGCGGCCAAACGCTTTTTTAATATTATGTTCCCAAAACGATTAAAATTCATCAAATGTTTTGAATATAATTATGTATTAATACAAATACCGTATCTTAATAATGTTTTATGACATTTTTGACACAAAACATTTGTTTTATTATTAAAAAATTATTTAAACAAATTATTGTTATTATTTACCAACTTTTAACAGAATACATCTAGAAAGTTGCAGTTTTTTCCTAATTTTGCAATTTACTAAATCTTTTATGATTACAGATAAAGAATAAAAGTTGAATAAAAATTTAACTATTGTTTAAACAATTTTAAAACAAATTATTTTTGTTACTTACCAACTTTTTCCAGAATTCACCTAGAAAGTTGCAGTTTTTTTCTAATTTTGCAATTTACTAAATTTTTTATGATTACAGATAAAGAATAAAAGATAAATAAAAATTAAACTATTTTTTAAACCATTAAACTGCAGCTTTCTAGGTGCATTCTGGAAAAAGTTGATAAATTACAACAATAATTTGTTTGAAAATTGTTTAAACAATAGTTAAATTTTTATTCTTTATCAGTAATTATGTAAGATTTAGTTAATTGCAAAATTATGAAAAAACTGCAACTTTTTAGGTGCATTCTGAAAACAGTTGGTAAATAACAACAATAATTTGTTTAAAAATTGTTTAAAAAATAGTTTAATTTTTATTTAACTTTTATTCTTTATCTGTAATCATAAAAGATTTAGTAAATTGCAAAATTAGGAACAAACTGCAACTTTCTAGGTGTATTCTGGAAAAAGTTGGTGAATAACAACAATAACACTGGTTTACAGTGAAATTGCCAATAGAACAAAACATTTTTTTTATTAGTGGGTGTTTTCTGAGTAAGAAAATCATAGTTTTAATTTTTTTCCCTCGTGTAGTTCTTTTGTAGCATCAAATTTTGTATTTTTGAAGAGCGACGGCACTTACATTTACCTGTAGGAAAATCAACTCTTCCAAAAATGATGAATAGGATGCCGTTGGAAAGGTAATTAAATTATCCTTCAATCCATATATTACAAAATAAAATTGAATGAAAATTGAGAAAGCTACAGTCGATTCAAGATCAAATTTCATGGAAATTTTGTTGATTTTTAGACACTTGACTAACTTTTGATAACTTTTTCCACAACAAACAGTAGAAAATATTTAGGTTTAAAATTTTTTATTGATAGCTTATTTAATTCAGAAACTTTTCAGCCCGTGTGGACTTTGATTGGATTAAAAAGGAGAATTCCACACCATATTAAGTGAACAAAACTACTTTGCCATTTTTAGTATACTTTTCAATATTTGCAGCAAACATGCAAATAGTAAAATTAAGTTAAGTACTAAAGTTACTTAAATCACACATCATGGAATTCTAGAGTTGCTCCATTCGAATACAATGTCAAATATCAAAATTTAAAGGAGGCGGATCCAATACGGCTGACAAGTTTTTCAGATTTTAAAAATTAAAAATGGTAGATTCAATTGAGTGGACGAGTTTTGGCTCTCTGATTAGGTCTCTGATTACAAATTCGATGTCATATTTTAAAAATTCAAAAAGGTGGATTCAGTCTGTGCGAACATATTTTAAATGTTTAAAACATGAATTACTCATGAAAATTAATACATTAGGGTTTCTGGGGTCTCTAATTCTGAAACCAAAGTCGGTTTTAAAATTTTTAAATTGATGTTATATTGATGAAAATTAAAAACTTTATTCTAATTGCAATAATCTATCTTAATTTTAATTTTCAATAAATTTCTATAACTTTTTAACTGCAAAACATTTTAAATCTCATTCGATTCAAAAATACAGACACTAAAAACATCAAGGAGGGGGATGAAGAATTTATAATGGCTCGAAAACATTAAAAAAAATAATTTTAATTTATTATTTAAAAACTTTTGTTTTTTAAATATACTTTGATAAAGTTAATTACATATATTTAAAATGTATTGCAGTTAAAAAGTTATAGAAATTTTTTGAAAATTAAAAATTAGATAGTTTATTGCAATAAGAGTAAAGTTTTTATTTTCCATCAACATTAAATCAATTTAAAAATTTTAAAACCGTTATTGGTTTTGGAATTGAAGACCCCACAAACTCTAAAGTATTCATTTTTATGAGTTTTAGCTTTAAACTTTTAAAATATGTTCGCACAGACTGAATCCACTTTTTTGAATTTTCAAAATATGACATCGAATTTGTAATCAGAGACCTAATCAAAGAGCCAAAACTCGTCTACTCAATTGAATCTACCATTTTTAATTTTTAAAATCTGACATCAGACTCGTCACGATTAGCGTCACCGAAAAACCCCAAGTAATGAAATTGTCATAAATTTAATCGACTTTTAAAAAAACTTGTCAGCCGTATTGGATCCGCCTCCTTGAAATTTTGATATTTGACATTGTATTCGAATGGAGCAACTCTAGAATTCCTTGATGTGTGATTTTAGTAACTTTAGTACTTAAATTAATTTTACTATCTGCATGTTTGCTGCAAATATTGCAAAGTATACTAAAAATGGCAAAGTAGTTTTGTTCACTAAATATGGTGTGGAATTTTCATTTTTAATCCAATCAAGGTCCACAAGGGCTAAAAAGTTTCTGAATTAAATAAGCTATCAATAAAAAATTTTAAACCTAAATATTTTCTACTGTTTGTTGTGGAAAAACTTATCAAAAGTTAGTCAAGTGTCTAAAAATCATCAAAATTTCCATGAAATTTGATCTTGAATCGACTGTAGCTTTCTCAATTTTCATTCAATTTTATTCTGTAATATATGGATTGAAGGATAATTTAATTACCTTTCCAACGGCATCCTATTCATCATTTTTGGAAGAGTTGATTTTCCTACAGGTAAATGTAAGTCCCGTCGCTCCTCAAAAATACAAAATTTGAAGCTACAAAAAAACTACACGAGGGAAAAAAATTAAAACTATGATTTTCTTACTCAGAAAACACCTACTAATCGAAAAAAGAATGTTTTGTTTGATTGGCAAAAAAAAGTTTTTAATTTGTAAACCTGTGTAATTTGTTTAAACAAATAAAAAATGTATTATAACATCATAATATAATTTATTTATTGATATAAAACAATTTTACTGTAAAAGTTTAACGATTTTATTTTTATTTTTTTGCAATATACAAAAACAAACACCCGGTCAAATTTCAGTATTCTCGTACATACTTTTTTAATTGTTATAAATAAACAAGAAGAAGTGTAAAAAAAAATTTATTTGTTTTTTTCGAAAGTAGATGAAATTTTGTTCAGTGAGTTAAAATGGCGATTCGATTCGAAGGTTAAATAAAAGGAAATATTAGCATGGTCAATATTAGAAACAGTTAGTTACGCAAATTTATAACTTATATTATACAATTATCAATCTAATCTCACTTTAAGGTGCAAGCAAAATATCTTTATTGAGAGTTGTGTGGAACTGAACATCCTTTTTCCTAAAGGGACTAATTTTAAATAACAAATGAATCATCTTTTTGACATTGGATACGTGTTTAAAGAAGGCTTGACAGAAGCTTGTTATCCAGCTCTCATGAGGTTCATGCAGTGGATAAAGTCAGTAAAACCTGTTGGTTGGAAGATCTATCAGTCAACAAGCGTGTGCCAAAAAGACCGAAATTTCCAAGGGTCGTCGTCGTCATACGTCGAGGGTTGAAAGTCAAACTCATTGTTGAAAGTCCTCTTAGAAACGTGTCGCTTAAATTCTCATTAAATCTCAATCTTTTGCACTTGTCATTTCCCCACTCGAATCTACACGCAAAAAAATGGTTTGGTCAAATTGACTAAACTAGGTTTGGTTGAAGAAAGTTCGGTTAATTGAAACAAAGGACAGGTTGTCTCAACCAAACTAGTTCAGTTGAGAAAATCAAATTTTTTCGGTTATATGAAAACCAAACACATTCATTTGTTACTTCATATATGTTTTTAAATTCTAAACTGTCACTGCAGTTAACAGAAAAATCACTAATTTCAGTCAAGAATATACTCTTCACAGTTTATAAACTTAAAATATTTTAATAAATACATTTTCTTATTTACTCGACTTAAGTTATGTTTCTTTTATTACTAAAATTATTTAATTATTATGCTTTATTATTATCTAAATGCTTCTAAAAAGCTAAGTATAAAAAATTTATAATTTATAACTTTTTCAATATTATAATTTTTTTAATCTTTTATTATACTTATTTATATTTCTTATCATTCACAAAAACCTCTTTATATTGAAATCTTTCAAAATTTGTATAATGTAAAAAAAGAAGAAAAGACTTTTAATAGGTATTATTTGTAGTTTTAATAACCAAGATTCTTTAACCTATTTTTAAATTAATGCTTAATTCAAATTAAAAATTAAAACATAAAAATTGAGTTTGGTTTTAGAATATCAGTCAGTTTAGTTAATGAAACCAAAATAAATGGAACCGAATTTGTTTGGTTGCTAGAAACCAAGTGTTCGGTCAGTCCTATTTTAACGAGAGAGTTCGGTTGTGGCAAAAAAATTTTCTGTTGAACCAACCAAACATTTTTTTGCGTGTGTATACATATTTTTAAAATGAAATTTATTTTATTCAATATTACATTCTCAAGATTGAATAGAATTATTTCTTTATTGCTTTATCATCAAAGATTTTTAAAAATTTATGCAAAATTACGGTGACTCCTGATGTTTGAAACTTATTCTATATTATTTTCTTAAAGTTTATAAGTCTACCTATAAAATAAATATAGTAAGAGGTAGGGGAGAGGGCCCTAAGGTGGTCACCCATCTTTTGAACGACTGTAGATTTCAAATGGAATTATAAATAAAGGTAAATAATACGGCGTTTGAAGCTTTATCATATTACCTAACTTCCTATCATAAAGTTTTTTTTCATTTCATTAATAAAAAAAAGTTATGTCACTTTTTAAAAAAAGTTAAAAATTCGACTTTTAAAAAAGTGGCCCCAAGGTGGTCACCATACGAAAATTCACTAAAAAAGTTATAAAAAAATGTAAAAAACGTATTATTAAGTTGTTTATTTAATATTAATTATTTTTCAGGATCACAGAAACATATTACATATTTTTTTGTGCACTTTGTCCTTTCGTCAAAAATGATACTTTTTGTGTATGTATTAGCCCTAAGTGTCCACCTTAGGGCCAAGAGACAACTTTTTAAATGTTAATGAAAAAATTTTTTGAAGCACAATATTAATTATATTCATTTGGAATATTATTGTACGCTATATAAAGATAATTATAACGATTTTTACTAATTTAAAATGGTTAATTTCGATGATTTTAACACCCTGAGAAAAAAATTTCTCGATCATTTAAAAACAGAAATTTTACAACGTTCACGTTACAAAGAGACTCATACGACTATTTACCTCAAAACTTTACTATAATCTTTGTCTTCTCAAATAATAACAATAACAGAAAACATTTGAATAAAGATACTAACTAATATACAAAAATTTTCTTAGGGTGACCACCTTAGGGCCGTGACTATGATATTTAAAATTTGTATACAGGTTATACCAATCTACATAAGTCAAAATACTTTATGACCAATTTTTACTGTGGTTGATAAAATATTATTGGATATATTGTACTTTGAATTTTAATTTGATAGATTTTTAATAGGATTCTAATTTAATCAAAATAATTTAGCTAGTTCGAAACGAGTAAAGATTTCATAAAATTTTACAATTGATTCTTAAATAGAATAAACATTAAAGTAAGTTTACAAGAAAAAACAATGATAAAAATGTTTAATACATATGAATGGGTAGTTCTACAAAAGAGGGAATGTATGGTCCAAGGTTATGTTTTATATTAATTTAAAAAAAATAAAATTCTTTTTAATGGGAACTGTAGTGCTTAATGATTTTTATTATACCACAAAACGTTTCCCGGTTAGGACTGCACACGAGATGAGAAAAGTGTCTGTCTCGTCTCGATTTTCAGTAACGAGACCAAGACGAGACGACAGACAAAAATTCGAGACGAGACCGAGACTTATGTTAGTCTCGTCTCGGATTTTAACGAGAGTCTCGTACATATTAAAAATTAAATTAACCTAGAATTTTCCTAAATGAGAAATGTATTACATAATGTATTGTAATACCGAAATTTTTTAGATTCGATTTTTAACATATCTCAATTTTATTTGACCTGAGGAGTTCAAATATAACATTTTTGAAAAATGTCATTCCGTATGTGTGTGTGTGTAAACATTATATTTTCATAAATATCTCCAAATTATAAAGAGCTTTTGGGCTGAATTATTTTTTAAATTGTAGGTCTCACCTGGGGACATAAAATGAGAGTACTTTGAGAACGAAGTTGAATTCCACAACGTTTATCAACGAAAAAATCTCATTAATATTAATAAAATATTATTTTTAATTAAATATTTAGTTATGCAACAATTATCATCAAAACATAAACAACAATCTTTTTGTTTAAATATTTTTCTGTCAAAATTGATGCATTATATTTAAATAATTTATTAATTTATTTTATTTACCTTTTTTTTAATCAACGTTTTGGACTTCAACTTGGTCTTTGAGATAGATTAATAAAGATTAACTATTCATTTTTTTGATTTTTAATTTTTCAAAAAAACGTTTTTTGCCCATAACATTAAAAAATGTTAGGACACCTTTAAATGCTTTTTTTTAATTTTATAGAGTTTTTTTAGATGCATCTTTTGAGCCCTCAATGAACATTTTTCGTCCATATTGACCAGAAATATTAAACTTTTAAAAATAAAAAATTTTGGAAAATAAAACTTTTTTGAAAATTTTGTTGAAAAATGTAGTAATAACTTTGAAACTATAGTTAGCAACTTGTAAAGCATTAAAAAACGCTTCGATTGGCCTACTTTTTAAGCTAATTCGATTAGAAATAAAGATGTTATTGATATTTTAAAAAACAGAAATTGTGAAGGAAACTTTTTTATGTCTATGAGGAAGCAAAGTATTCATGAAATGAACACAACGAGATTTACAAAAACAAATGAAATGAGCACCAAAATTATAACAAAAATGTATAATTTGGCAGCGGTTTTTTCATTTATTTTTAATTTGTGTTTTATTTTATAAAATAGTGGAATATTTAATTCATAACGAAATTTCCATTTCAGTTCAAGGTAGGAATATGAATATTTTATTTTCTTCCCTGCAATTTTTTCTCGAGTCTTTAACGAGACCGAGACTGAGACGAGACTGAGACGAGATTACAAAATTTTAAGTTTATCGAGACCGAGACGAGACTTTTGAAAATATCGTCTTGTCTCGTGGGCAGCCCTATTTTTTTTCAAAGAATCATCAACAGTTCCGTTTATTAAGAAATAAGAACAAATACATTTGCTATGGGACTTTTAAGTCCATACAAAGGGAGTTCCGTTTAAGTAAAAATTAAAAAGAAAATTAAATCACACATTCATGGCCATAAGGGTTTATAAAACAAATATTCTCGATAACTCAGAATCTCGCTGATCATGTAGGTAAAACTTTTTACAATAGATGTGTCTTTCGTTGAAATAACAGAGAGCCAGAAATCAATGGGCTCCGTATTCACAGGTATTATAAAATATTTACATCGGAGCCAGTTAAATGCTGGACAAATAACCAGCATATGATAGAAGTTATCTTCTCCGAGTTTACAAAATTCGCACAAATCAGAGCTTTCCGCTATTTTAAATTTAGTTTTTTTAATATATATATGTGTTACATGTTTGTTGAGGAGTCTAACCTGAGAAAATATTCGTTTAAAGTATATGGGGACGCGATTCTGCAAATAACTTTGTGTTTTTTCATCAATAGAAATACTTGGGTAGATTAAAAGACTTTTTGAAACTTGTCGAGAATTTTGGTCATATTGCAATAGAGACTGTTTGTACCTTATTAAAAAATTCGATGAGTCCCTCTCAAGTGATTCCAGCGATAAGGTCAGCCAAGCGTCCAATGCATCAAATTTTTCAAAAAATGTTTTAACTTGTAGATACCAATTGTATTTTGTATTATTTGGTTTCAAAAAAGCTAATTTTTTTAATCTTTCCAAACACAATTTAAGATATCGCCAATCATCCATTCTCAGAATTTTCTCCAACCATGACAACACCATTCGGAAGACATGATAGGCAAGTGGTAGACTACCAGTCTCCAGTCTAACTGCGTAGTTAGGGGTATTGGTCGGAAGGAACAATAATTTTTTATAAAAGCTTAGCTGAACCCTCTCGATTGAATCTAGGTGAGATAAACCCCAATTTTGCACTTGATAAAAAAGAACACTTAAACATAAACTTTTAAAAAGATTTTCGTAGGTGCGCCAAGAGTCTGCTTTTGTTAAGTAAATTAATTTCATAACTGTTCCTACTGCCGTATTTGCCGAGCTTAAGAAATAGTTTACAGCTTCCTTGACAGAAAAAGTGCTAGTCAGAGGCAGCCCAAGATAAGTAAATTCATCCACGACGTCTATTTTTTGTTTACCAAATTGAAATGATTTGAAACTAGGTTTCGTCGATTTGTTCTTTTTGAAAATAAAAACTTTGGTTTTTTTTACATTTACAGTTAATTGCTTCTGGTTACAATAAAGTTCGAAAGCATCAAGCAATTTTGCAAACTCTATTGGCGTATCAGCAAGAAGCACTATATCGTCTGCGTATTCAAGTGAAAACACCTCCGTTCTATTATCAATGGAAAGACCTCTACAGCCCCTTTCACGAAGAAAGTCCCCAAGATCCCCAATGAACAGTATAAATAACAAACCACTCAATACCTCACCTTGTAATACGCCGCGAGTAACCTTGACCTCTGGGGTTGCATTGGTTCCAGCTTCAATTGACACTCGTGCTGTTTCATAAAAGTTTCGCAAAATATTTATAATTTTAGAGCTTATACCCAATTGAGACAATTTTTGCCATAGCAGACTGTGGTTAATAGTATCAAAAGCACCCTTAAGATCAATGAATGCTGCATACACTACACTATTAGAATAACCAAGATGAATTTGCAATAAAGAAATCAGCGTAAAAAGCTTATCAGAACAACCTCGTTTCGGTCTGAAACCAGACTGTGATTCGGGAAGTAAATTTTTGTCTTCAACCCATTTGGTCAGTCTGTTGTAAATTACTTGTGTAAATATTTTTGTAATGCAGTTCACCAATGTTATGGGTCTATAGTTAGATGGGTCATCATTGTCGCCTTTTTAAAATATCATACTCATTGAAAGCGAACCCCAGGAGTCTGGCACTTTTTCAGATGCCATTACTTGATTGAAAAGAATCTGCAAATAATTAATCCAATTTTCCGGCAATCTTTTATAAAAGCTATAATTTATTTTATCTGTACCAGAGGCCTTTCCATCTTTACATTTATTTATGCTTTTAGTAATCTCGTTAAAATTTATTGGACAGTCAAGCATGGGCTCGTGTATATTTTCGAATGTAAAAAAATTATCGCTTACAGGAAAGTACATATCAACAAGATAACGATGCCACTAATCTATGCTTATAACGTCAAGATAGAAACCCTTAGATCGGAAACCGGTGATCGTGCTCCAAAACTCTGTCGAGTTACGGGCATTTGCTAAAACTTGAATAGAGTTAGCCTGAAATGCTTTCTTTTTTAGTTTAATAATATTTTTATAATTACTTTTCATTTCAAGATAAAAAAGACGTGTAAAATCTGTATAGTTTGACTGTTTGTAAACTTTTAGAGCAGAATCAACAAGCTTCCTGGCCTTCACACACTCTCCATCAAACCAGATTTTGTTTTTTCTCTTTTTATTGACACCAATACTATGCCTCATTCCCAGACCACTAGCCACTTTTGTTATTGTTGCCGTTATGTTTTCATTTAAAATGTCAAGATCATCCCAGATTTCTTGTGATTCTACCCTGTTGGACATATTAGTATAGAAAAGGGAAGACTTTGACTTATCAAAGTTTAATTTAAAATTTATATTTTTTGATTTTTTAGTGAGCGTGTGACGCTTTTGACTTGTATAATAAACTAGAACTGGGTAGTGGTCTGAGAGGGTAACAATAGGACACACTTTAAAATCTCTCAATACAGGAAGGCCATTGTAGGAACACCAAACGAGATCTATAACACTTGAGCCCATAGGGCCTTCGAAAGTACAGGCCCCCGTATTATCACCAAGTGATCGACCATTTAGTAATATCAGTTCATTCAATTCCATACATTCTGAGAGCAGTTTCCCCCGTCTGTCAACAATTTTGTCAATTGAGTTACGTGAGGGAAAGAAGGCGGTTCCATTCATTAAGTTAGCATCTAATTGGTTTAAACTGTACATTCGACTATTAAAGTCGCCGCCCACAATTATAGGTGCATTTGGATATTCTAAAAAAATTAAATTTAAAAAATTATTGAAATTTATTAAAAAAGAATCTATTGTGACAGACGGTGGAAGATAAACAAAACATAAAACAAAAACGAAATCTTTAAAAATGACCTTAACAAATACACAATTATCAATCGGGAAAATAGTTTTAACATTATAATACTTATCGTTGTAGCAGATGAGAAGGCCACCGCTTGCTCTTCCGTGAGAACATCTTCTTATTGCCGGACTATGTATATAGTTGAAACATTGTAGAAAATTAGGTAGTATTATGGCGTCTGAGGTCAACCAGGTTTCACAAATGCACACAATATCCAACTCCTCCACCATTTGGTCCAAATCATATAGATTAGTGTATCCATGTGAGTTCCAGAAACATATCCTTCCATTGAGATGTACCTCATGATTCAACCATTCCTCGGAGTCTGACTGCTATTGATCCTCAGCAGCATCCCTATAGGATTTCTTCGGTAGGTCTTTTTCTTCGGTAAGATTGTTGTCAGTGAGTTTAGAGTGGCGTAAAGATTTTCTAGCTGATTCATTATCCTTAGGGAAGTACGCTTCCAAACGTTTGACACTCTGGTTTTTTAATTTTATTTCTTTCTTAGGACGACCGCGTTTGGTTAATTGAGTAGTAGGCATCTGCATGTTAGTTGGGGTCTCAAAAAAGGACTGAGAGGCATGAGGTGGAGCTTGTAGCGTTTCATTCTCATGTATTAAGAGGTTAATTTCTTCTTGATTTAAGATTTTATCGTTAACATGCACTTTATTTTTCTTAAGATAAGCCTCATATCCAAGAGTCTGGAGTTTCTTTACGCAGTTGAAAAGAATTTTACCTTTATCTCTTTCCTCCTTAGACTTGTCATTTGAGATATGTAGATCGAGTTTTCGAAACTCATCCATTTTCGAAAAAGCCCGCTTCACCAAACGAGAAAAGCAAAATTTTATTATAGTCGGTCGTTTTCCCTGTATTTTGCCAAGTCTGTACACGCCATCAATTGAATTTTCAGAAATAATTAAATTGATTTTCCTGAAAATATCTTTGACTGAGGTTTCAAGGTTTCTGTTATATTCATTAGTGTCTGGCAAATTGTAAACAATAAGATTCTTGCCGCTGTATTGATGTTCATAGAATGCCAATTTTCTCTCCAAAGTATTTATTTTCAACTTGCAATCAGAAATTTCCACAGAATCATTGCTGCGTTTTTCACTTAAACTTTGCACATCCTGTCTTAGAGCCTCATGCGAGTCTGTAAGGGTCTGAATACTTTTAATAAGTGTCTCAATTGATTTTTGAAGAGATGAAAAATCCTCGGACATGGTGAATTCAGAGCAAAACAGGGAAACACAAAAATAAAATATCACCAATAAATGAAATAGAGTGTCACAACATCAGAGAACTGTCCAATTTCACCAATTTAGTGCACTAAAGACAATTTTATAAGTATTTGATAACAAATTTGTTAATTAGACTCTTCTTATATTATTGTTTGACAACACGGAGCGATACACGTCTGTACACAGCGACGTTTCGCATGGAACTCGTGGACAGCCCTATTCCCGGTTTCAAAAAATATTTTTTGCAAAAAATTAGCATTTAAGTCCTAAATTCTCAAATTTCTGGCATTCCCAATGTAAAAATGAAAGTTAATAAACTATATAAATATTATTTATAGAAGGTGAATTTATCATTCGGCAGTTAAATATGAAAGGTATAAGAAGCTATTATTTTTCCGAATCAAATTTACAAATAATTAAAAATCCTAAATAAATCTCTATAAGCTCATGGGCTTCATATGTATCGACAGCACAGCTGCCCTAATACAGAAACTTGCTTAATCTAAAAAATATTTTCGAAATAAATTAATAATTTCAAAATTATCAAAGAACTCAAAAAACGGTAGTATGGTGTGATACGAGCCAACGACCTTTCTATTGCCGGTAGACAAAATATAACGTAAGATAGGATAGTATATGTCAAGAAACTCGGAGAGTCTCGGGGTAGATGTAGATCAGTGGTCAGAGCAGTCTACCGGCAATAGAAAGGTCGTGGGCTCGAATCCCACTATGCTACCGTTTTTTTTGAGTTCTTTGATAATTTTGAAATTATTAATTAATTCTGAAAATATTTTTCAGATTTAGCAGGTTTCTGTAGTAGGGCGGCTGTGCTGTCGATACATATGAAGTCCATAAGCTTATAGAGATTTATTTACGATATTTAATTATTTGTTACATTTTCGGAAAATTGATAGCTTCTTTCACCTTTAATATATAAACATTATTTTTAAGCGTTTAAATACATAGTTACACTTTTATAATAATTTAAAATAGTTGTACTTCATAAAGATTTAAATCATTATTACATTACTTTTTATTTTATTTAAAAAATATTGCCTTGAATTTTGCCCCTCGAATTCACTCAGTTTCCTGGCATTATAAACAAGTTGTTCATTCCACAAACATTTAGCTTCCTCAATGTAATATATATTAATTTCTCAATTATTTTTTTGAATAATAATTATTTAAAAGTAAAATTTTAACCATCTCAAGCAATTTTTTTTACACGGAGAAACTTTAGTTTGGAAAATTTGATATTATGATACTGAATTTTACAAAAAGCGAATAGCAAACTAGGATATAACGGTATCTTTGTAAAGATTACTATTTAAATATTATACTGAGTAAGTTCCCTTAATATCGGAAAACATAATATAATAATTAGGGATTTATATTTCAAAACAGTAGCAAATTTCAATATAAAAATAAGAATTTGTAGTTGGTGAATCGGTGAAAGCGAGTTCTTAAATATTTATATTTAATATTTATATTTAGTGTATATAAACGGGCTTATATTGTCCTTTCGTACAATGTACTGTGCAATGAAAAACTTATGTTACTAGTTGACCGCATTGTTATTATTATGAACAAAAATTTGATTGCGCAATTATGTCTCTAACTATTGCGTTAGGCGAAACGACATAAAAATTGACTTTATTATAAAAATGATTTGCCTCACGAATCAATCTATTGACCACTGATTTTTACAAATAATTAGTTCAAACAAATTGTTAATTGAATAATAGAACTTCTGTTCTGGGAGAATGCTTTGCTGTTTATTGTCTGAAAATTCCAAAGTTTCTAAAAATTGATTAGCAATAATGTTATAAGAACGGGAAGACTGCACTTACAAAAACACTAGATGTTCAAGTTCAAGTCTTGAATGCTTTAGAGTCAGCTGATTCTAAAATGTGGGCTAAAAGAGAAAGAGAAAAAGTCTGTGAATTGACATCATGCGATAAGTCGGCACCAACACAGCGACATACCGTGTCTACGGGACACTCACACTGTCCTTTCGTTTTTGACGTCGAACTGTGTTTTCTATAGTGGGAACACTGTGACGAAACACTATACGAATCCCCCTTTCTCCTGCCTGTTGACGATTTTGAATTTCTAGCTCAGCACAGCTATCTCCTTCAACTGCATCTTCGTCATATCCCAGGAGAGACGCACATCTTCCAGTGAAGGACAGTGTTTGTCGCTTCTTTTGCTGCCACAAAACGACTAGTGAATTTGCTTTGCCCTTTCCACAGAACTGCAAATTATTTTAATCGGTCTTGGTCGAGTCTGAGTCTGCGCAAGGAACCATTTCTGAATATTTGTAAATCATCCAGAAGGTCCGGTTTACTAAAACTTAAAAACAATTTCAAGACAACATTTAAAGTGTCAACATGACTATTGTTGTAAGAAGAGAGGCTAAACAATATCAGATTACACGACCGGGAAAGACGGTCGTGAATCTCAGTCATACAATTTTGGGAAATTGTGCTTGTGCTGAGGTCTTAAAGTGTACCTTCTATGACTGCTATCCTCTGAGAGTGGTCGGCAACATTATTTATTACTTCGTCCACCTTGGGAGTAACGGTATCAACCTTGGTTGATAAAATGTTTATGCTTGTGGACAGAGTATTTATTTCTATGTTAAATATATTAATAATTGAAAAAGAATTGTGAAAGTTATAAAAACTATGGTAAAAATCCGTCTTGTCAGAAAATAAGATTACTATATAGTTTTTTGGGAAAAAAACTGCTATTGCAGTTGGAATGTCATGGGCAGCAATAGTTAAAAAGATGAAATCACACTTGACACTAGTAAACTTTACCACAGTCAGTATTGAATGTTCCACTAGCACTTTTAAATATCACAAGAAACATATTATACGTATACTCACACAAATTAGAAACATTATATATACATTGAAGAAAGTGAATTTATCATTCGGTAGTATTAATATTAAAGATGAAAGAATTTATCAATTATCCGAATTAAATCTCACGAAAATAAAACTTCTTGAGTAAGCACTAGATTTGAGCACACTAGAAAGGTCGTGGGCTCGTATCCCACCATGCTAACCAATTTTTTCTGAGTTCTTTGATAATTTTGAAATTATTAATTAATTTCGAAAAAATGATTTTCAGAAAAAGCAGGTTTCTGTATTAGGACAGCTGCGCTGTCGATACATATGAAAAATATATTGTATTTTCATAACGAAATCTAGTGCTTACTCAAGAAGTTTATTTTCGAGAGATTTGATTCGGATAATTGATAAATTCTTTCATCTTTAATATTATATATACATGTTTTCGAGAAACGCACGATTTTATAATACTAATATAACGAACTTATACTCTAATAATACACACATTCACATATTCGTCGCAATACATGTTTAAGAAAAAAGGAACTTCTTTATATGAGGCATTTCATTTCAAACCGTTCCACCGACAAAAAACAATCGCAAGGAGACATATTTTCTAATAATTTTTATTATATAATTCTTTAATTGTTTATAATATATTATACACTGATTTAAAAGAGAATTTCATGAGCTTTCTATTGCTATTTTTATTATTTTAAATTTTTGCCAATTTCGTAGAGAAATTGCTGTTTGAAATGTTAAACTCTTAATATCTCAAAACACCCCCCCGCCGATTTTTATCAAAATTATGTGAAAATAAAGCATAAATTCTCTAGTTTCTATTCCCATTTGATATATTATGGACATTTTATGGGATTAATAGAAAAAAAATTATTTAAAAAATGTGTTTTTGAAAAATTTTACAAATAGTATGAAGTTGAACCTTAACCCATTCAACTTACATTCAATTTCGTAATATTTGTCAAATTTTTCAAAAACACATTTTTTAAATAATTTTTTTCTATTAATCCCATGAAATGTCCATAATATATCAAATGGGAATAGAAACTAGAGAATTTACGCTTTATTTTCATATAATTTTGATAAAAATCGTCGGGGGGGTGTTTTGAGATATTAAGAGTTTAACATTTCAAACAGCAATTTCTCTACGAAATTGGCAAAAATTTAAAATAATAAAAATAGCAATAGAAAGCTCATGAAATTCTCTTTTGAATCAGTGTATAATATATTATAAACAATTAAAGAATTATATAATAAAAATTATTAGAAAATATGTCTCCTTGCGATTGTTTTTTGTCGGTGGAACGGTTTGAAATGAAATGCCTCATATACTAAACGCCAAAAATTATTACCGCTTGCAAGAGAATTACAAAATATTTGAAATAAATATTTAGGAACAAAAACTTTTAATAAACATTAGGAAAACAATAATAACTTTTTAAAACTCCGCAAACTGTTGCGAAGTAAGCAAACAAAATTATTGTTTTCCTACCGTTCATTAAAAGTTTTTGTTCCTAAATATTTAATTCGGCTCTTGTTTCTTTAAAATATAAAATAAAACCACATGATAAGAGCATTTTTACAATTGACATCCTGCAAAATGTAACAATTTAAAAAAATCCAAAAAGGGCCATTTTAAAAAAATCGTAACTCCGATCTTATTAGAGATAGAATGATAGTTCAACGACGGATTTACATGGAATTTAGTCTACTTCAATTTATTTTCAGTAATATGTATGCGGTAGATGCACAAAACACTTTTTACTTTTTAAAAAACTAAAATAAAAAATTTTTTTGATATTTTTTTGCTGACATCTGACTTTAGAAGGCTATAAATCGGAAAGATTGAATGATAAAGTATTCGGGACGCATGAGAGTCGACAAATTATTATTACTTATAATTATCATATTTTCAAATTTTGAACTTGATAATGATCATTTACTTGAAAGGTAGGTGTCTATAATTTGATATTAATATTATTCTAATATGAAGAATTGATATTTATTATAATTTACTTTAGTCGAATTCTTATTTTATAGATTTAATAGGTATGATAAATATAAATGACTATAAATTACACACTATGAAATTGCATGTAGACTAAATTTTTTAAGTATAATAATTATTTTCTATAATTTCTATGCAATCTAATTATAAATTATCACAATTTTTAAGTTGTGAAATGGAAAGTAATATAATTGTTAAAAATATAATATTTAGTTGTTATAATTTTTAATAAATCTAATTATTATTCGAAATAATTATTGTTTTATATATGTTTTAAATAACATAAATTTAAATCCTCGAATTATTATTCTGTATAATTTTATTAAATATAATTTTTATTTCTTATAATTTTTATTGCATATAATTATTAATTAATATAATACTTATTTTACACACTTTTAACATATTAATTTTTATGTCACGGAATTTGTGTTTCGCAGAATATTGACTAATTATAAATACCTTGTCCAATAATTTTCATTTCATATAATTTTGATATACTGTAACCTAATTTTTCATGGTAGTTTCCCAACCTTGTCAATAAGTGAAGATCGATAAAATAGATTTCTTCTTAAAAAAACCGCAATTTTTTTTTGGCTTATACACGTTTCAATGAAAGGAATGATTTAATTGAAAAAATTTAATAATTCATGTACTGCTAATATATTTTGGAAAATTGTTCCGTTTACCATTTCTTGCAGGGCACAGTGGGGCAAAATGCACGCCCGTGGACAAATTGATTTGTAGACTACAATTTTTAACGGATTTAGCTAACTTTTTTTGGAAAATGAAGGTAGATAAATTTGTCATCGAACGTTCATCTCGAATTTTTGAAAACAATTTGTTTATTGAAATATTTAATTAACAAATGGAAAAAATAATTTTTTTTTCTTTTAAGGAACTTCTTTAATAATTATATTAACAAGTATTAATTAATAAATAAATTATTTTGAGCTTTTTGATCGAAGAAAATTAGTTTCGTAATCATGATTTTAAAAAATTATATGACGACTTCTCAAAAGAGAAGAAAAGCTTTTGCTATTAAAAGTAATGGCTCAAATAATTTATTTATTAATTAATACTTGTTAATATAATTATTAAAGAAGTTCCGTTTAGCAGCTATTAATAATAATAAAATGTTTCAATTTAAATCGAAAATGTTATAGATACAAAGTTTTTACACTAAAAAAGATCTAAATGGTGTATTTGTTAACTAGTGATAGTTTAAATAATTATTAGATTGGTACTAATTAATCACTGTTGCGAAACATTATATAATAAGTTCTCACATAAAAATAAAACAGAAAAAACGAACTTCCTAAGTTAGCAAATGTTGAACTAGTACATTTGTTAATTAATATTTGTTTAAACAATTGTGAAATTGTTAATTAAGATTTGTTTAAACAATTGTGAAATGTAATAAGTTCTCATATAAAAATAAAACAGAAAAAACGAACTTCCTAAGTTAACAAATGTCGAACCAGTGCATTTGTTAATTAAAATTTGTTTAAACAATTGTGAAATATCCTTAAAAGGTTAGGATGTGAATTTAGGCTCAGAATATAATAATTAACAGTTTATTCTGCTCAAAAAATAATATTTTTGATAATCTCAAAGTCAATAACCTCATAATTAATTATTAATTGTTATTAATTTTTATAAATAACAAATGGATTTACAAAAAAATCATTTGTTAGTTTGAAATACTATCAATTTGGTCAAGTTCTGATCGAAAATTTCAAACAATGATTTTAAAAACGATGAAATTATAATTTTCCATTTATTTGTTTATAACAAATTAAAAAAATTTATTTTAATAACAATGTTGCTAAAAACTATTTTTCAATATCTTGTTCACTAATAATAATAATAATAATAATAATAATAATAATAATTTGGCGACTCTCATGCGCCCCAAGTATTCTATTTTTTTTTGTTTTCTTCAAAATTTTATACTATGTAATTCTTCTATAGGTCATTTTAGGTGTATATACTTATTTTTGGAAAAATAAGTTGATTAACCTCTTTCAAAAATGTTAAACATCAGTTTTTTAAAAACGGCCCAACCGATTTTTTTCATTTTATGTTTAAAATCATCAGGGGGCATCCCAGAAACAAAATCAAGAAAGAACCGATCTGGGCAAGAGCTTCTGGGTTGAAGTTAATTAAGACCCGCCGTAATAATACCATGAAGGAGGATAAGGAGGTGAAACGCCTGCAGTATACAGCAGAAAAAGTTGACGCCAAAATGGAGGGGCGCATGATTATTCCCCAAATTTCAATTTCCTAATATACAAAACATAGAAATTTTTATCATCGAAACTTCATTTCGCATAATTTTCAGATTTTGAAATTTCATTTAACATAATTTTCAATTTATCGAATTATTTTTTATCCTAATATTTAAATAGTCGAATTGTTTTTTAATATAATTTTTAATATGTCGAAAAATTCTTTGACATAAATTTTGTTTTTTCGAATGACCATTTTTCATAATTATTAATCCTCCGAATTGCCATTTGACATAATTTTCAAACCTTCGAAATATTATGTTACATAAATTTCATTTATCGAATTTTATTTGTCATAATGTTCATTTACTCGACTTATCAAGTGACATAAAACGCATTTACTCAAATTCTCATGTGACATAACCTTCAAATCTTTGAAATATCATATTTAAGAAATTCCATTTATCGAAATTTTATTTGTAATAATGTTCATTTACTCGAATTATCAAGTGACTTAAAACTCATTTACTCGAATTCTCATGTGACATAACCTTCAAATCTTAGGAACGTAATATTTAAGAAATTCCATTTATCGAAATTTTATTCGTTATAATTTTAATTTATTCGAATAACCATTCAACATAAAATCTGTTTGTCCGAAATTCCATTTGACATAATTTTCAAACATCAGAATTACTTTTTAACCTATACTGCAAGTCACAGAAATTTCATTTGTCCTAAAATAACAATGCAATTTAAAAATATTTTTCTCATCTCTATTGTTATTTTAGGCCAAATGAAATTTCTGTGACTTGCAGTATAGGTTAAAAAGTAATTCTGATGTTTGAAAATTATGTCAAATGGAATTTCGGACAAACAGATTTTATGTTGAATGGTTATTCGAATAAATTAAAATTATGACGAATAAAATTTCGATAAATGGAATTTTTTAAATATGATGTTCCTAAGATTTGAAGGTTATGTCACATGAGAATTCGAGTAAATGAGTTTTAAGTCACTTGATAATTCGAGTAAATGAACATTATTACAAATAAAATTTCGATAAATGGAATTTCTTAAATATGATATTTCAAAGATTTTAAGGTTATGTCACATGAGAATTTGAGTAAATGCGTTTTATGTCACTTGATAAGTCGAGTAAATGAACATTATGACAAATAAAATTTTGATAAATGAAATTTATGTAACATAATATTTCGAATGTTTGAAAATTATGTCAAATCCCTGGGGAATCGAGCTGACGCTTTCTCGACGCACAGAGCGTCGAGAATCCGTCAAAAGTTGACTTTAACAAAAAAAGTGTTTTAAATATAAAAATATGATAAAGTAAGTATTGGGTTTTGTATAAAAAGTGTTTATTAATCGTTTGTGACCTTATTTGTTACAAATTAATGTAAATTAAGTGAAATAAAAGATAAAATATGTGGAAATGTCAAGTGAATGTGTATTGATAAATTGTTGTGTATTTATTGAGAAAGTGTTATTGTCATGATTTTTTAATGTCGCAGATAAATAGTTAAAAAGTCTAATTTTATTATTATAATGTGTTATAATTAATAAAAGTTAATGTTTTAATAGTACGAATAATGTATATATAGCAGCTGCTAAATAGGTATTTAGCAGCTGGTAACTATCAAAATTCCCCAACAGCAAATTTCCCCAAACGGCGTTTGGTACATTATTCGTACTATTAAAACATTAACTTTTATTAATTATAACACATTATAATAATAAAATTAGACTTTTTAACTATTTATCTGCGACATTAAAAAATCATGACATTAACACTTTCTCAATAAATACACAACAATTTATCAATACACATTCACTTGACATTTCCACATATTTTATCTTTTATTTCACTTAATTTACATTAATTTGTAACAAATAAGGTCACAAACGATTAATAAACACTTTTTATACAAAACCCAATACTTACTTTATCATATTTTTATATTTAAAACACTTTTTTGTTAAAGTCAACTTTTGACGGATTCTCGACGCTCTGTGCGTCGAGAAAGCGTCAGCCCGATCCACCAGGGATGGTAATTCGGAGGATTAATAATTATGAAAAATGGTCATTCGAGAAAACAAAATTTATGTCAAAGAATTTTTCGACATATTAAAAATTATATTAAAAAACAATTCGACTATTTACATATTAAGATAAAAAATAATTCGATAAATTGAAAATTATGTTAAATGAAATTTCGAAATCTGAAAATTATGCGAAATGAAGTTTCGATGATAAAAATTTCTATGTTTTGTATATTAGGAAATTGAAATTTGGGGAATAATCATGCGCCCCCAAAATGGGGGATCAGAGTAGTGCGGTTTTTCTTTCCCTACTGGTTACAGCGCTCACAGTGGTGATTTTTTTAACTATTTTGTCACGTGATCTAAGGACAAAAACATAAATATAACCTCAATGTTTTTGTAGACAAATGACAGTAAGAATGAATTTTTATATTAACATAATATTATTTACTCATGAATTTATTATTTTGCACTAACTTTTTATTTTTATTTCCAATTTCAGTCATAAAACTGTTTCAAATTTTAAATATAATCCGATTCATTCAGCTGCGTCATCTCATAAATGTCATAAACACGAAGTAGTATAAGGAGACCTCACGCGACAAAAAAATCTGCACACATTTGGGGGGACAGAGTTATCAGAGTTTGCACCATTAACAGAGGTTGCGCCTCTGTGGTGAAAATTTTGTACTACAGTTTTCTGTATATGAACATAACCTACAATTTAGTGAAATACGAAGTGTTATGGCGGACATGGTTTACATTTCAACCGCAATAGCGCTGCCTCTGCTTATGGTGCAAATACTCGTAACTCTAACCCCCCTAAAATGTGTTGATTTTTCCGCTGCTAAGCATTGTCGTGAGGTCTCCTTATACTACTTCGTGGTCATAAACAACCGTGTAGCAGACGATACATTATAATTCTGCATTTTCCCTCAAGGGGCGCTGGAGACAGTAGGGAGATGAAAACTTCACTACTCTGACCCCCCTATTTAGGGGCCAATAAATATAGGCCGTTTCATCTTCTTATCCTACTTCATGGATACAAATTCAAATATGACACATTTTCTAACCTAAGAAAAGACGACGCGAGTATAGGACTAAATAAAAACCGCGGTTATCACGATGAGATATGTTTTACTACTCAAACAATTAAAAAATACGTTTTTTAAATTTTTATAGGATTTTTTTGCACTTTTGCTTCCTCATAAAGGAAGCTTTGTATTACCAAAATTTAGGACTGTCATTTTTTTATATATTTTTAAATTTTTCCAATTATACCTAATACTTTAGTACTTTATATATGCCTGGGAACTCCGCGTAGAAATGTTTTAAATAAATAAATAAAAATTTCCATGTAATTTGAAGTCAGAAGTCCAAAAAACGTATTTTAAAAAATTGTCCGGAAGTGTGTGTGTACTAACATTACATTTGCCTCAATATCTCAGAACCAAAAAAAGCTAAAGGCTTCAAATTTTTTTTAAATTGTAGAACTCCTCGGAAACGTTTTTTAGCCATATCTTAAAAAATGTTAGGACACCTGTAAATCTTTTTTCTTAGTTTTGTAGAGTTTTTTCAGACGCATCTTTTGAGCCCTCATTGAAAATTTTTAATTCATATTATCCGAAGATATTAAACTTTTAAAAATCCAAATTTTTGGAAAATAAGACTTTTTCAAAAATTTTGTTAAAAAATGTAAAATTTACTCTAAAAGTATTATGACCATCCTATAGAGCATTACAAAACGCTTCGATTGACCTATTTTTTAACCTTGTTCGGTCAGAAATTATGAAATTATTGGCATTTTAAAAATTAAAGATTGGCAAAAATATCATTTTATTTATTTATGTAATATCTTTTTTTATTATTAACAAATCTCTATAAGCAAGCAAAGTGTTTATGAAATGAACACAACGATATTTACGAAAATGTACAACTTGGCAGCGGTTTTTACAAATATTTTCAGATTTAAGCAAAAAAATGACTTTTTGTATTTTTTTTATAAAACTGCATAACTTGCGCAATTTTCAACCTTTTTTGTTGCTCTTAAAATTATTTTTTCTCTTTATTAATTATACTTTATAATAACTTATGCAAAAAGAAAAAAAATAAAAAACAAGTATAAAAATTCAATTTTTCGAAAAAAACAAAAAAAAAAATTTCCTCAAAAAGGCCATCTTTTTTCTTTTTCAAATTTTTAGAATTTATTTGTATTCATATGTACTATTTACCATTAAAATATTATTTTAAATATTTTTGTTTATTAAGAGAAAAAAATTGTTTTCAAATTTTTACTAAAAATTCCAAAATTACGCACGTTTTCAGATTTTTTTACTTGTATCTTCGCTTATTTTTTAATTTTTACCGTCATTTTAAAAAATCTCAAAATTTAAAACTATATAGGTAATAAACAATAATACAGTAGAATCCCGTTTATCCAAGTTAATATGGACCGGAGCAACCTTGGATTAAGAGAATACTCTGATAATACGAACTTTTCTATTCACACTATAATCTAATTTAAAAAACTAAAAACAATGTCATAGTTCAAATTTTCTTTTAATTAATCGATTACTAGCATAAGATACGCGCGCAAGCGCGCGTGAATTTTCTAAGTACTCTCTAAATCTGAATCAGCGAAATTTCACTAATTCTCAGCGATAAGTATTGAGGAGATCACAGTGGCGGATGAACAAAGTAACGACAATGATTTAAATAACAAGCACTGAGGATTTATTAAATAATTACAGATAGCAAAAAGAGTTTTCACGATGTGTATTAGATACTCAAAGACATTCGAGAGAACAGAATAGATTTCACTATGTAAAGTTTAACTACCAGATGGCGTATTAAGATCACCCGCGAATCGCAATAATATTTGAAGTCACTACAAAATACAACAATAAGTATGTCACTAATTTCAATCAGCGTATATGCGCTAATGAATCAGTGAAATTTCACTGATTATTCAGTGAAATTTCACTAATTCACAGTGCATATACGCTAATTGAAATTAGTGGCATACTTATTGTTGTATTTTGTAGTGTATTCAAATTCTCAAATATTATATTGGTGGATATTGAACTGATATTATTATTGATATTGTATTGCTGTTTCAGTCATACATCCTAACCATACATGTATGTCAAAATTGACCAGGTAATTATTTACTTTAAAATCCGAAACCCAAATACAGAAACCGTTATTCTTTGAAAAAAAACCGTAACCGAAATACCGAAACCGAAATACCGAAACCGAATTTTTTTTAGAAGAATACCGAAAAGAGGAAACCGAAACCGTTAAAATTTCGATTGCCATTGACTTTAAATTTTTAAAGTGAATAATTTTTTTGTAACCAAAATTTTAACGGTTTCAGTTCCCTCTTTTCAGTATTCTTCTAAAAAAAATCCGGTTTCGGTATTTCAGTTGTTTTCCCGGGACAATATATGAATGAAAATATTTGAGCCCATTCTGACCTCGTACGATTGCCGCCCTCGCTTCGCTCTTGTGGCAATTTTCATACTCGGTTAGGAATTGACAACTTTCCACCCTTGCCACACAATATACTATTACCGTCCGCTGACGTCACACAAGCGGGTGGTAAAGTATTTTCCGCCCGCTTCCCCTACTCCCGGGCAGAATGTGCTACTTTGCGCCCGCCTTAAGTGCCCGAAATGACATTCTTTCCGTGCAGGTAGGACAAAATAGTATATTGTGCACCTAGGCAGGAAAATAGTGATTTTCCCGAGGGTGAAGTTTGTAGTTCGAGAAGTAGCGAGCGTACGAGCCGAAGGCGAGTGCGAGCGAAGTCGAGAACTGCAAACACACGAGGCGAAAATCTTTTTCCTCCCGTGGTGCACATACTATTTTTTCTAACACACGTAAACGAAAGTACAAATATGCAATTATTTAATGGAATTTTTTGTTAGCATATTTATTTAAAATCGAATTATAATGATTATTATTGTTATAATATTTATTTATAATTGATTATTTATATAAAAAAAATTATAATATTACACATATTTCATCTTAAACTATATGTAATTACAAGTCATTCTAACAGGGAGGTAATGTTACTTTACCTCCCTGTTAGAATGACTTGTAATTACATATAGTTTAAGATGAAATATGTGTAATATTATAATTTTTTTTATGTCGCCGGGAAAGACTTACTTTCCACCTTCTAAACAGGTAAGAAATGATGTACTTTCGGCGCGTGTGTTAGAAAAAAATATTTTGGGTGTTCACACCTTTGTACATCCTTTGAAACAAGATCTTTAAAGTTATAAATCAGTTTCAACCACAGAACAAAATGATCAAAAAAAGGCAGTAGTGCTAAACTTTGAGTCATGGACAAAAAGACTTACAGCGGTATACATCTGACTGTTAATAGTGCAATAAAGCAAAAAACTAAAAATGCTTTTGTAAATAATTACTTGAAATAATTTTTTTACAATTTTTTTTAATGAATCGTAATCAGTGTCGCATTCTCCATAACGTGTACTTTGTCTCATCTTTGTATCTTAATATTTAACTAAGATAACATGGCTACTGTTTTGTTTAAAAATTCTCAAACAGTTATTATAATAATTTTAAACCATTTACATATTATTGTTCATAAAGGTTCAAGAAGTTTAGAAATAATTTGGGAACCTGATATGATTCTTATTGAACATTCTATAAGGTCCGAAAGTAGATAAAAGTGAAAATGATGTCAAAAAACATGTATTTTTTTTTGTTTTAAAAATTAATAACTCTCGAAATAATTTTTACCGACAGATTAGCTCGATTGGATGGATGCCTGGCTTGGTGGGCTGACCAAGGGTACTTGGTTCGCGCCCATTAGCCTGGGATTTTTCCGGCATGTGAGATAATCTGAGCGGGAGGTTTGACGTCGAGGTATAATGATGTGCACTGTCGATTATTGTCCAGTACACACCGTTAAAACTCGGCTGTCGATAAACCGGTTGTACTCAGAAGAGGTTTTCTACAGTTTTCCCTCTTCTCTGGCGAGAAAACCCATTGACGGGTGGTCCAGGCAAATGCGAGTACTCCTGACCTCAAAAAGTCGTTCTGTAGAAACGCAAATCTAGTTAGTATATAAATGAGTGTGTTCTGACAGTTGGCCTAGTAGCTTCAAGTCATTTAAGAAGAAAAAAAAATTTTTTTTGTCTTTCCTTCCTTTTCTACAGTAACGTAGAAATGTTGTAGCTACTGATTCCAAGTTGTTTTAATATTATGCGATTTTTTTCACTTGAGATATAAGTTTTCAAAGTCAACTGACTACTTTTTAAGCCAATAGTATTTAACAGTAAGCTAGCGCCTGTCTAACCGCCTGTATAACCTGTCTATGCAGTAGCTGACCATTTCTAGCGTTACACTTTTGGCCATCTACTGAACCGAGTTTTAGGCCAGCTGCTAGATTGGACTTATTGCTGTTGGAACTTAGAAGTCACTCATTATAATTATATTTGTATTATAATTAGGGGAGAGTGGGGCAAACCGGATCCCCTAACGGTTTTTTGACTCTTGTGACTAAACGAATCAACCGATTTCATTTTTCGAGGGCTTGCTTGAAAGATCATTTAATTGCGCAACTTTTTCCCAGAGACACCTATACTTCATCTTTTATTGTTTAGTTGCTGTGTTAACTTTAAAAAATTTAGCAAACGGTCCGGTTTGCCCCACCCCCCCTAGGGTAAACCGGACCCCCCATGGGGCAAACCGGACCGTTTGGTTTTTTATTTATAATATTGCATTTACATAATCTACAATAATAAAAAACATAAAGAATCATGTAAACAATGGCTGTAGTAATGAAAATAATAATCAGATAAAAAACTAAAAAAAAACTTTTGCTCCCAGCGTTGCACAAACAAAAGTAAAAAATGACAAATTGAAAAAATAAGGTATACTTCACATGGTTGTTTCAAATTTCTAAATAGCACTTTTGACAATTTCGCCATTTCGCAAATATTGAGGGGAGTCCGGTTTGCCCCACTCTCCCCTATGTTCATTAGATTTATTTTATTAGCCAGTTTAGATTGGTTTTGATGTCTATTAAAATTTCTAAACCTGATGAACGTAAGTTTGCAAGCAATTTATACTTTGGTATATTAACCCCTTGACTGTCGATGCCAATGATCTTTGCCATTTCGGACTTTACTCTGACAGCCAGAAAACTGCCAATTTTTGTAATGACCAAAATTGAAGTGAAAAAGTAAAAAAATGTTTGAAAAGTAAAAATAAAATGGTTTCTAGAAAACCAAAGATATACTGAATACGATACTGGTTTTAGTTTTAAATTCAAAATGGCGGATCCAATATGGCGGACGATTTTTTAAAAATTGGTCTAATTTACGTGAAAGTCACTTATGGGATTTCGACTATATTAAAAATGAATCAATATAACTTAAAAATTGTTTTATTTTTATTAAATGACATAATATTTAAAATCAGTTATCAATATTATTAGTTATCAATATTATGTCATTTTAAAAAATGAATAACTATTTTTAAGTTATATTGATTTATTTTTTAAAAAGAGTCCGCCATATTGTATCTGCCATTTTGAAATTTGAAAAACCATGATGGTGTAAATTTTTAAAGCAGAGTCTTTGAATAAATTATTTTGTCCAGCTAGAATCGGGTTTTAGATTACTGTACGTCCTATGAAGCCAGCAGTATACTCACAGTAAGATATCGTGCTGTGTGGGTAGGAAATATTGAATAAAATTCAAAATTAAATATTTGTTATATTTAAAAAAGGTCAAATCAAGAACTTGTTGCAGTAGTTGAATGGAAAAATTGAAGCATTGGATAAGGGTTATATTGAACGTAAATTAAAATTTTCAGGAAAGTTTTACGCTACATTTTTACTTATAATAATTTTTGCGATCTGTCCTTTTTTATTGCAAGCAGAGGATAAATAGTTCGGGATGGAAAAAATGAGAATAATTACATTTTACTCGAAACTGTCTTATCATTGACATTTTTATTTATAATAATACGTATAATAATTTTTGTATGTACACATTAAACAATGTAACAAGAATTAAAACATCTGCACTTACATTCTTCGCTCTTATTCTTAATATGTTCAAGAGCGTTAAAACAAAAATACAAGTTTGTCCTCACGAGCTAGTGGGATGTCAAAAAATTTTGTGTAATTTAATATTGAAATTTTCACAATAATATATATGAGTAATAAATAGTATATAACACATGTGCAAGGATTTCTGGAAATTCTTTCACATAGATCAATATACTTAAAACCAGGCATTGATAATTAAATGTATTATTGATAAATAATATAATTTACATTTGAAAAAAATAATTGAAAGCATATTAATAGTGGAAAACTGGTATACTAATGAAATAAATTTTTGCAATTATCAATACCGTAAGTGTATAATGAAAGAATATTTTTAATATATCATTTAAATTTTAAACATCTATGATTTATCATATATACTACGTTGTATAAAATTAGAATTTTATAATAAAAATAATATTAAAGAATATAATAATATTTAATATATATTATTATATATTAAATAATAATAATGATATTTAATAGAATATTAAAGAATAAACAATAATAATAGTAAAATCGACATACATAATTCCACGGATAAAAACATAATTGATAATAACATTAATAATAGTTACAATAATATTTTATTTAATAATATGCCCAAAATGAGAAATCCAACAGAAATAAAAACGCTTATAATCCAGTTTGCGCCTTTAAATATGTAATAAATATCTCTGTGCTAACAAATAATCAGAAGTCATCAAAAATGCCACATGAGGTATGTTCTTTACCTCGTAATAATTATTTCTCGATGTTAAATTATAAAGAATAAAACTACACATTTGTTATTATGGATAATTAACTTTTAAATAGATTTCTATCAGGTAACATTTTTTCTGAAGTTATATGTGACTTTTATCTGAGATCAAGTTCAGCACCCTGAGACTCAATCTGGTGAAAAATTCATTAAGAAAATATAATTCCTTTTGTGGTTGTTCAATTTTGTTCTCATTAGTTTTGAAAATAAAGTCCAGATGAAATATTTTAAATTTCTATTAAAACAACACTTTTAATTATTTATTTCAATTAGTTAGTATCATTAATATTAAATTCTTTCTTTTAATTCAGAAAATTAAATAAATAATATTATTTGAATTTTAATTCATTATAAAAAATATATTCACATAATGCAGATGATTATTTCTAACGGAATTTTCCACCAGAGTATATTATATAATGACTTAATAAAAGAAAATACATTTTTCGATAAATACAATTATGAAAATAGAAAAATTATCGAAGGTCTTAAAAGTTATAAAGGGTAAGAGGATAAAACAATCATTGATTTATTGTTCAATTAATACAAAAATATATTTTTACTAATAATCGAACAGTCCTTTAATCTTGGCCACAGATAGAAACAATAAAATTTTTGAAAGACATCTTAAAGAGGAAAAGGGTCTGAGAAAAGTATAATCTTATTGCGTACATAATTATAAATTAAGTTTGAACAAAATAATTGGAAAAAGCATATATTTAATATTGGTAATAATTTTGCAATCTCTAATTTTTTTATTTTATTTAAACTTGCTTTAAGTTAACTTTTGTATTGAAAAGTATTCTTTTGCGTCTCAGACTCATTTTCAACCTTAAATTGTTCCCTTTTTTGTAATGAATCTATTAATTTTTCCATTGTTTTGAAAAACAAAAAATAACATATTATGGTCAAAATAAAGTTATTAAAATGTTTAATTATTAAAGTACTTTAAGAACAAGTCCAAGTTGTGAACTGTAAACAAAGCAAAATGTAAACAATCGAAGCACTAAAATCACATTTTTCATACAGCCTTTTTCTTACAAAAATTAACATTTTTACACTTTCTTAACGGAAATGATAAATTAGAGTGTCAAATTTTTCAATGAAATCATTTTTGACTAGAAGGAATAAAAAGCAATTCCTAAAACAACTACACGGAAAAACTTTGTATACTAATTCCTGTTAAACTCACAATGTATTTTTAGTAAACTGACTACTAAAGTGGGGAAAAAGTGGTCACTAGATGAGATTTATAATTTAATAGAAGTTTTTGTAATACTATATGATCTCTTTTTTTGCAATATTTAGTAGTCAAGTTATGAGAAACTCGCCTATGATATACGAAAGAAAGTAGATGTAGAAAAAGTGAATGCCAAAATTTTTATTTTCTATATTCGAAAGAATGATATTTTCTTCGCGCCGCGCTTACAATTTAGTAGTCAAACGATCAAAACTGCACGCATACAAACGGGCACCGCTGTTCGTGTAGTCACACATAACCACTCAATCTCATATACATATGCTCAAGTCAAATGGCTGCTGTCATTCCACCTGGTTCTCTTTTAATAATTTAATAATTCATTATACAGAGAAAAGTGGATATTAAGAATTTTAATGCATTAGATATTAAAAAAAGGATGCTAATGCATATCATCTAGATGTTGTGGTTTAACATCTCAGATGTTAAAAAGTATAATTTGTAAATGTGAGGTTATGTGTCAACAAGTCTTCCGTATTTTCCAATATCGATCTGTCGATATACTACTTGAATTTCAACACTGCAAGATATATTTCACAATTTTATTTAAGAGGATTTTTCTAAATTTCTCTATTTTTATATAATTATTTTTAATAACGGAGAAAATTGTAATTGCCGCATTAATGTGAATTTTTTTAATAATAATAAATTGAAACGTTTCTTTTAAATATATACATATAAAGAAAACTTATTCTGATTTCATAGTTGTTAACTTAAAATTATTTAATTTAATCTTTTTTTATATATTTCACAATATATTCAAGAAATAAACTTTTAAGTTAATAAAAAATATTTATTCTAAATCTTAGCAATAAATTTCTACAAAGAATAAAAATTTATTCAAAAGGATAAATAATTTTACGAAATAATAATGATAATTCTGTCCATTTCAAAAATTGACCTTATTAATTTTAAAGATAATTGATTTTGTGAATTTTATTTAACAAACAAATATTATTTAATACAGAATTTAACAAATCTTCTCCCAAGTGTCAATACAATGTTTTGGATTAGTATATAAGAACAGTAACTTACTTTCTTGATATGAATTGTATATGCGTTCCGTCGATTAAAGTGTGCGTTACTTTATCAGTATGTTAGGCATTAGATTAGGTTGCGTTCAAATAAGTTATCAATCGTCATAGGTAAAATAGATTTCTACCTGACTTATTAGTATAAGATGGCGACAGTCTGCCCCTATCACTGACATTTGACATTGTTTTTTAGTGAAATCATGAATTTTAAATTTTTATCAACTGACTACTAAATTTTAAAAGTCTGGTTCTGTTCCGTGTTTTAATAGTCAGACTACGAAATATTGATACCGTCGCAGTTTTTCCCCACTTTAGTAGTCAATTTACTAAAAACACTTAGTGAGTTTATCATAAACTAGTATACAAAGTTTCTCCGTGTAATTAAAATGACCTGTAAAATAGCATTTTTGACGCGTCGCGAACAATAAACCGTTTGAGTATATCAACCGCACTGACGATGAAGAAGTCTCATATCAGCGATTGGACATTCCAGATGTGGAAGGGGAAATTTTTCCCTTTCCTTCTTGAAATAACAAGGGAAAGGGTAAAAACTTCTTCATCGTCAGTGCGGTTGATATACTGAAACAGTTTATTTTTCGCGACGCATCAAAAATCCTATTTTACTGGTCTTTTAAATTAGTTATTTTACTAATTGCTTTTTATTCCTCCTAGTAAAAAATTATTTCATTGGAAACTTTGACACTATAATTTACCATTTCCGTTAAGAAAGCGTAAAAATGTTAATTTTTGTGAGAAAAAAGGCTGTTTGAAAAATGTGATTTTAGTGCTCGGTTTGTTTACATTTCCCAACTTGGACTTGCCCTTAAATTATCCTTTTATTCAAATTAGTATAGACAATTTTAGACAAATAAAAGTATATTTTATAGTACAATATCAATGTGATAAAAAATTAAGTAATTTTTAACTAAAAATTATTTGCGCTAAGACATTTTTTTGTTATAATACATAGAAGACAAAGCCACACATGATTCAAGTCTGCACGAAAAAAATTTAGTGTTAACTATTTATCTGATCAATTTTAAAAATTTATAAATCAATAATTCTTTTGTTTTGACAAGAAATGCATTTCAGTTGAAATATTTAATATAGGTGACTTAACTTTTTAAACAATAATTATCATTATCGTTTGATAATAGATCATGTATGTTGCATTATATTTTTATGTTGAACCATGTGGATGTAAAATTATTAAAATTTTAATAAAATAAATTTGCATTTTAAGTTTACAATTTTGCGCATTCGCAGAATCCAGCGATTTGTTAGCTGTCTACAGCTATACAAGGATTTTATGTCGGCGATCTCTCCACCTTGTACTTTTTATTTTACACAAATGGAATTCAACTAATTTACATTTAAACTATTTTAACCTAATGATACTTTATTATTATCATCTAGTCAACAAATTTACAAATAATACATTTCGTGTAAAATTTTTGACCTTGAAAAATGTTTAATATTTTATTTTACGCGCCACAGAAAAAAAGGATAGTAATATTACGAATGGTAATGGGTAAAAATGACTTGGGTAAAGGGTAAAAATTACGACTGGTAATCTGCCGTCCTTTTTAAAAAAGGCACTATCTACATTTTAACTCGAACCGAGATATTTAACTAAACGCGTTTGCATTTATATCTCTTAACAAAAATAAAATTTTGTAAATCAATCTATTGCTCTTAACTAAATCGGACCCGCTCTTTTCATTGGTGCAAAAATAAATTTATAATTTTAAATAATAATATGCAAAACAGTAGATAGTGCAAAATTTTCAACTAAAAATTGAAGGAAATACATATGGCGGCGGCCTATGTACATAGTGCACATTTTTGGCGGCTAAAAATCAGTATTTTACAATTAAGATGGGAACGTTTTCCTTTTAAAAGCGTCACTATCTACAACAAAAATGGATAATTAGCTAATTTTTACAATTAAAATCTAATTTACATTTTAACTAATTAAAATTTACAATTTTCGATTGCACAGATAATTTTTTATTTTTGTTACGCATCCAGCCATATAAAAAACTCATTTTTCTTAAAAAATGTAGATAGTGCCTTTTTTAAAAAGGACGGCAGTAATATTACAGAGGGTGAAACACTTACTTCAATGTGTCAGTAAAACAACCTTGCTGTTTCTTTACTAATTATATTAAAAAGGTTAAATATTGAATTATTCTTATTAGAACTAGTTCGAATTAATAATAATTAAATAATTTTACTACTCAAATTAATAAATAATTTTATTTTCAATTAAACTTGTTGATTGAGTCACTTTCAAACTCACCATTTTATGGTTATGACTATGTAAACAAACAAGAGTTGGGAAATAATATAACAAAAAGTCACGAAAAGCAGAAAATTTTTAATATAAATTATTATTTTAGTTAACGAGTTGTTTCCTTTATTTAAAAATTTTGTAATTTAAATAAATAATACATAATTATGATAAACAAATTTTACTTTTTTTTAATCCTAATTTATAATTATGATGAAGCAAATACTAATTGCATTTTTTTTATTTTTTTTTTTATGAAAAAGAGATTTTTTCACATAAATGTTATTATTACTTATAATTGCTCTAATAAAATTCAAAGTTTTTTATAAATAAAGAAAAGAAATATAAATAAACATTATTTGTTAATTGCAAATTTTTAATTATAAAGAAATTGAATATTTTTAAAAAAGGAAACAATTTTATTCAAAAATATAAATATAAATAATTTCCTTTTTAATTACATATTTAATTTTTATTTTTTTCCACAGGAATTAAAAGGTACTTTAAAAATGTCAAATTCAAAAAATTATTTTTATTATTTGAATAAATATTTCCAATAATTTTTTAAAAAGTTCTTTAAGAATTTTCACATACATTTGTTTTAAAATTTATTAATATAGATAAGAGAGTTTTTCTAAAAAATTATCGAAAACTTTCTATGAATTACGAAAAGTTTGAAAAAATTCTCTTAAACGTTTAGGAAAATTTCTTCATGAAAATACAAGAAAACAAACAGGAATACAGGAAAAATACAATCTGAAAAAATTTCCACGTAACTGCACGTAACTTCAAATTATTTAAAAAAAATTAAATTAAACTTTTTCAAAACAATAATTCTTCAAAATTACCAGTTAAAGGTATAGAAAATTTAAATTTTTCAACAATATTTTAATCTAAAACCTTTTCAAAATTATTTAAATAAAAAAGTAATTAATTTATTAAATGATAGAATGTTTTTTAAATTTAATTCTTATTAAGAAAATTATAAGCAGAATATTTGTATTTCAGTCATAATGAATTGTAAAAATTATGATTTTTTATACCAATGTCTAATGTTTTTTCAAGCAAAGAAAAGATTGTTAAATATTTTATTTTTAATCATAAGCTTGTTAAAGAATTCTAATTTTTTCTAAGTAAAGATTGAAAAATTATAATATTTATGTTCCAGTCGCATTTTTTTGCAAAAATTATAATTTTTTTAAAAAAATAGTAAATTTGCTTATAGGAAATTTTCGAATTATACATTTCTATAAATATTTCATTTATATTCAAAGAAAAGAAAACGGTGTTATAAATGTTTGTTTCTAAAAAATATTTGGTTTCAAACTATAATAAAAATATTTATGTAATAATAGAATATCAAATTATTTCCTTAAAAATTTTTTTTAATAAGGAAGAGTTTAATAAGGAAGTTTCTTTAAAACAATTCTTGTTTTCAATTTAGAAACATATTTTTTTAACCCGTGTGGAAATCGCCAAGGTTTGCCAATTTTGACTATTGGGCCTATAATGGTCCTAGCTTGGAATATACCTTAACCTGGGCCTAGCTTGGTTATAGCTAGAACTTCTTGTTAGATTATAGGTTATGAATATGTTTCAAAATTTACTTAAAAATTATGTATCAGTAATTGTTTATGTGTAATTTGAAGTAATATTTAAATATCACATGGGAAGATTGAGACAATATTGAACTGAAAGTTTTACTCTCTAACTTTAAATCGGTAAAATTTGACTAAAATTATTTGCAGAATTTTACTAATTACTATTACCACAATTACGTTACAAGTAATTAATAGAAAGTTACTGATTCAATTAGTAAAATACAGGTTAAACCTTAAAGGTTATGTGGGTTTTTCCTTGGCTACCAGCATATTTAAAAATTGTATCAGTAATTTTGTAAAATTTAACTTATTTATTAGTTGAATCTAAATGTACTGATGGAATTAATAAAAATTCTACTAATTTAAATAAAGTTTCAAAGTCAACATGAAAATGAAAACAAATCTTAAAACGTTAGCAGTTTTTTAATGTTAGACGCACAAGTTAACTGAACCATTACATAAAAGTTTTCTATTTTTTTAACTTTTAAAAATTTCTAAATTTTTGAAAAACTTTTTTAATTTTCTTTAAATTCTCTCTTTTTGTAAAAAATTCATTTCATTTGTTAAAAGTCAGTTTTTGGATCTTAATATAATTCTTGTTTTATAGTTTAGGCCAAAGAATCCAAATTTTTCTTTAAAAAATTTTGAAGACAATTTTTAAGTTTATCAATATATTTATTATCAATATAATTGTCTACCATCGAAACGTCGAGACAATTATATTTATAATATGTTGACAAACTTGAAAATTGTCTTTAAAATTTTGTAAAGAAAAATTTGTATTCTTTGGTCTAAACTATAAAACAAAAATTCATTTAAATTTAAAAGAAATTTTAACTTTCATGAAATGTTCATTTAACTTTTGCATCCAACCTTGAAAAACTGCGTATATTTAAAGATTTATTTAAAGTTTTATGATTTTCTGGATTAAATATTCAGTGAATTAATTCAATAAAAATTTTAGTTAACGATATGACAGTGAAGTTAATTTTTTAGTGAAATGAGATAAAAACTTAGATTTTTTCCGTAACTGTTGTCTTTTCCTCCAGACTCCAGTTTTATAGTACAGTTAATGTGACCTGAAGTATCCCAAGTAGAAATGTAATACTGGCATAGTACTGACCCAGTACTGACTGTCAGTATAGCAGTACTGACTCCAGTACTAAATCAGTACTGGGAAATCCCTGGCTGGTAACGCTGTCCAGTACTGATTTTTTACCGGCAGTCAGTACTAAGTCAGTACTGAAATATCACTGGCTGAACACCGCCTAATTACTGATTCGCAGATAAAATTTAACAAATTTGGAAAATGCTGTAACGCGTTCTCTAAAAGAAAATTTACCTTTAGAAGCTTATATTAATTTGTTATTTGATTATTAAAGAATAGGGAGTAATTTATTGAATACTAATAATTATTATTAATATTTCTGTAGTAACAAAATTTCATGAGTAACAATAAAAATGTAAATAATTAGTAAAATTGCTTTTATTGAAATAAGTTTTTTAAAAAAAATTTCTTATTTTTCACATTAATTTAGACAATCTTATTTATTTAAATTAATTACTAAATTATTATTATTGTTTATAATTATTTAAATTTATATTTTATGTAACACTGTTGAGAATTATACACTAAACACTTAGAACTAAGACGGAAAAATATCGCACGCACGGGAGATCGAACCCTAGACCTCGAGGACGCAAGTCGAATACACTAACCGCACAGCCACGCAAGCTTGAGAGTATATTTTTTTAAACTTCCTTTTGAATTATACGAATGATATATACAGTGCTATAATAATGAATTCAATGTATAATATATTTATTGAAAGAAAAATTATTATAAATATATATTTTATATATTTATATACATTTTAACAAGACATTACATATTAATTAAAAGGTATAGCATAAAAATATGGTAAAAATTATTTATTTAAATAATAATTAAAAAATGTATATATTTTTACATTTTTAAAAAAATAAAAAAAATTTCATTATTAATAACACATAATAGTAAAAATAATTAATAAATAATAATTTATTATTATTATTATGTTATACCTATTAATTAATAATTAATAATATGTTAATTAAGAGTTTGACGTTATTGTTGATGAATAATGTTTTTAAAAATCTTGGAAAATAGTTTAATAGTTAATAAATCAAACGATGTTGTTATTAATAGTGGCCGGTTTAATGCCATTATAATAAATTTTGTTTGTTTTTTATAACTCCTTCGCAGTACTGATTTGGTGTTATGCCAGTTTTGTGTCAGTACTGATTTTAACACTTTTTTAACTCCGACATGTTACTGATTCGGTTTTGAAGTCAGTATACTCCCAGTACTGATCGGGTTCCGAAAGTCAGTACCGACGGTCAGTACTGAGTCAGTACCATTCTGATGTTTAACTCCGTCATAACTCCGGACATTTCTACTTGGGATAATGCAACTCCTCGTATCGTGTGAGCGTGGTTAGGTGGTTAGGTGGTTAGGTTATCGGTCTACGAATGTCAGGGTCGTGCGTTCAACTCCCAACGTTTGGGGATTTTTTCTCTGTTAGTATATTAGGAATTAATTATTATGATTTACATGTGATCAAAAATTGGTAAAAAAGGTGAAAAAAATAAACCTCAATAATAATAAGTGAGAATAAATAATTTTTTTTAAATAGTTAATTAAACTGTTCTTTTTATTGGGCCCAAATAGATTCTCTAGGTAGGGCCAAGTTAGAAGAGCGTGACGTGTCAATGTAGGCCCTACAAAAATGTACAAGTTAGGCCCTAGTTAATAAATTGGAAATCTAGGTAGGACCAATAAAGGGCCACTACCCAATTTCCACACGGGAAGTTACAGCATTAGATAATTTAAATAAATTTTCTAAATTAAAGATGTTTCAGTTTTTGGGTTTTAAATAAATTTCTTAACATTAGTTACTTCAACACTTGAACAAGCAAACAAAACATTGAGATAAATATTTGCTTTTTCATTATAATTATTTATAAATTATGATTTTGAAAGACATAAACTTTATTTATCATAATTATGTTTTATGATTTACAATTATACATTTGTTATAGAAAAGAAAAAATTTGTTTAATAAAATAAAAATTTATATTAAAAATGTACTGCTTTGCGTGACATTTTATTATATTGTATTATAACTCTTATTTATGTTTACAAAGTTATAACCATAAAATGGAGAGTTTAAAAATGATTAATTTAACAAGTCAAATTGGAAAATATAATTGTTTATTAATTTAGGTAAAAAAATTATTAAGTTATGATTAATTCAAACTAGTTCTAATCAAAATAATTTAATATTTAACCTTTCTGATTTAATTAGAAGAAAAAAACTTTTAATTTGTTTTAGTGCCATATTCAGGAAAGTGTTTTACCCTCTGTAATTTTACCCTTCGTGATTTTTACTCTTTACCCAAGTCATTTTTACCCATTACGCTTCGTAATATTACCACCCTTTTTTTCTGTGCGAATAATATATTTCTTTATTTAAATATTTTAAATTCTTTCTTCATTTTTTTGAGTTTTACTTCAAGTTCTATAGAATTTCTGGAAATTTTTGTTTTTCAAATTATTACATTCATATATTTATTGCTTTAATATTTTATGATTAGAAAATTTACCTAATTGTATAAAAATAAACATTAATTTATTCCAGTTTTAAAAGTCCGACATTGCAAAAAATTTTTACAATAAATCTAACATTGATGAAATAATTATATTTATTATTGTTATTATTACTTATATAGTAAATAATGTTCATAAGAAAGCTTTTTCTGGAAAATATTCAAAAGTGACTTCCGGAAATCCTTCCACTTAACTAATTTAATAATAAAATAAAATTGCTATTACTACTATCGAATAAAAAATATTTTATTTGTAACAATTGTTATAGAACTTATTTAGAAACTGTGATAGTAAAGAAAAATTTTAAGATAAGCTACAGAAAATATACAATAATGTTCCATAAATTTTTATAGTTTTATAATAGAGTCCAAACAATTCTTATTGACGCTGTGATCTGAATAATTCAGAAACTACATCCATAAAAATTCTTGAACGGTTTTAGAAAAAAAGTACACTAATACAGCTTTTATGATATGATATTGTTACAAATAAATTTGTTAAGTACATATCTTTAATATAATATTATCGCAATAGTTACTACGATAGCATTTTGATATATTTTTAATAATCCTCTCAGTTTTCCAAGAAAAAATTTACCTACAGGTTTGCAGCAAATTTACTCATGGGCCATCCCTGGAAGTCGATCCGTGGACCACTATGTTTCGAAACCTTGCGCCACACTTATTCCTGATAATTAAAAATTTCATAATTATTAATTTATAAATTACTCTTTACCAATGTTCATTGTTCTGGTTTGTCTGACTGCTATAAATTATAACCGAAAACAAAAGTAATGCGCTGAGAAAAAAGATTGATTAAGACACCCACTTTTCGGATAAGGTACAATTGGTTGCAATGTCTAATAAAAATCTTATTATAACTGAAGTATATAGTTGCAGTCACTATTTTAATTATTCAAATGTAAAATTTATACTGCAATTATTATAATATTTAGCTATTACAACCAAACAGTTGGCTACGTCAAAAACTTCCAAGTAAATCCCCACATAGCACAATATTTTACTGTAAGTTCGTGGTGTGGATTACACGTATAGTTTGTAAGGATAGGTTTGTATACTTGTGGTAAACTTCAGGTAAAATTTAAATTTCCGCCATTACGGTATGCTTACGAGTAAAGGTTACTGTAAGCTTACAAGTAAAGGTTACTGTAAGCTTACAAGTAAAGGTTATTGTAAGCTCACAAGTAAAGGTAATTGTAAATTGACATGTAAAGGTTGTTGTAAGCTTACAAGTAAAGGTTATTGTAAGCTTACAAGTAAAGGTTGTTCTAAGCTTTTAAGTAAAGGTTGTGGTAAGGTTACTATAAAGTTGTAAGGTTGAGGTAAGGTTGTGGTAATTTTACTAAATAAGGTAAATCTTTACAAAATTATTTATAATAAAATTAAAAAATAAATAAAAATTTTTTTAAAACATATTTTTGGTCTTGCTCTATTTTGGAAATCTAACAAGCCATTGAAAATCTTTAAAACAAATTTGGGAGGACTAGGATTCGAACCCGGGATCGACGCGCATAAACCTAACATCCTAACTAACTGAGCTAAGTAGGGAACTGACAAAGAAAAAATCAATTTTGCTTTTAAGGTGAACCGAGAAGATGACTAACTCTTTAAAAGCAATATTGATGTTTTCTTTGTCAGTTCTCTACTTAGCTCAGTTAGTTAGGCTGTTAGGTTTATGCGCGTCAATCCCGGGTTCGAATCCCAGTCCTCCCAAAATTGTTTTCAAGATTTTAAACGACTTGTTAAATTTCCAAAATGAAGCAAGAGCAAAAATTTTTATTTATTATTTAATTATATTATAAATTATTTTGTAAAGATTTACCTTATTTAGTAAACTTACCACAACCTTACCTTAACCTTACATCGTTATAGTAACCTTACTACAACCTTTACTTGTAAGCTTACAACAACCTTTACATGTAAACTTACAATAACCTTTACTCGTAAGCATACCGTAATGGCGGAAATTTAAAGTTTACCTTAAGTTTACCAGAAGTATACAACCCTATATCCTTACAAACTATACATGTAATCCACACCACAAACTTACAACAAGATATTGTGCTATGTGGGTCTATAAGAAGGTCCAACGAGTTGGACAGCATAACCAACTTGCTTTAGTGATATTGCGAAAATAAGACCCATCGCGAGCGTTTAATTTGGGTGAGGTCTAGTGTAGAGACAAGTGCTATTACGACTTTTTGTCTATGATACATTCAGTGTTATTCTTCCGTCAATATGAAATTTGTAATTAACAGGAAAAAGTGGCGCAAGTTCTCAAAATACAGATGGGCCATGGATGGCTTCCAGGAATACATGCAGACATTCATTTCTTATTGGAGTGTTCAAAAATGAAAAATTAAAAAAAATTTTTTAAGGCCCTTTTTCACACTTAGTAATTTTTACAGTAAGAAACAAGTCGTAAGTAGTATAAAAGTCAAATTTAAATTTTATTTTTGTCACAAAAATAGAACATTCATTTCATTATTATGTTTTTCAAACTTTTTTTTTAATTATTTAATGGTTCAAATTATTTTTCTGACATCGTATTGCTTCTTGTCTAATCTTAGTTATAATAATGTCACCATTTATATACATTGTAAGAAAAATACTTAATCGAAAAGCACCGTCGACTTCAAAGCGAGTTTATTCTATATACATCGTTCAAATATTATTTTAAAAAATGATTTTGTAATTTTCATAATCCTCTTGAATAAAATTCTACTTAAAAATGTAGAACATAGTCTTTATTCTCAATAAACTTTTTGATATATTTTAATTTTTCAAAAATTTTACACTTTTGAAAAAATGTGTTATTAAAATTTTTCAAATAAATGTGAATTTGAGAATTTTTTATTAATTGTAATTTAATTTAATTTTAATAAAAGTACTGATTTAAACATTTTTTTAAATTAAATAATGTCAAATCTAATTCAGTAAATTAACAAAAAATTTGTAATTTATGATTTTGTAATATAGTTTAGCTGATAATAATCAATTGTTTTCAAAAAAAAAAATTTTAAGTTTAAGCGATAAAGTTTTATTTATATTTTCTATTCATTTACAAACAATTCACAATTGGAAAAAAAATAAATCAAGATAAAGAAAATTATAACCGACATAAAATAGAATATTCTATTAATCAAAGTAGAAGTTTTAAGAAATTATATTTGAAATAAAAAATTATTCTCAAAATTAACAAAGTAAAATATTTTATAAAATAACGTTTATTTTAGCCCCAGAAAGTGATTAAAACTATATTAAATTTAAAATAATACATTTTTTCAAAATTGTGAAAAACAATTATAACAACAAATAATAATAACAATAATGGATAAAAATAATTATTTTAAATTATTTTAAATCAATTGCGTTAATGAAGTAAACTAATCATTATATCAATTTACTTTTCTATTATTTTGCTATGATTCTATTATCATTACAGTTGAAATTAATTTAATTGTGGAATATCGTATATCATTCTTCATTATTTCTTTAATTAATATTTATTAATATTTATTAACATTAATCATTATTAACTTAATGATTAATTCTATTATTATTGAAATTTTTATTTCAAAAATATAGTTATTTTTAAATTTTGTAAACTTTTTATTAAAATTTTCTAAGAGTTAAACTTTATTACAAATCTTTTCCATGATTTTTTTTCACTAATTTGCTTTAGGTGAAGAGATTTTCGACGAAATTAATTAATAACTATGACAAAATTTTTTTTTTTAGAAAAGACACAGCCTACAAGAAAAGAGTTTTACATAACTTTCAATCGTAAAAGTGGTAACATCTGTACATTTTAATTTACAAATAATAAAGAAAAGAATTTCTTTCTTGAACCGAGAAAATGTTACCTGTTGGAATTGATGTTTTTGATGATATTTTCAAGTCAGGAAACTGGCTCAAAAAATTATATAATTTACCAACGACGTAATTTTTAAAAAATTAATACTTATTCAAAGACACAAATTATATGACAATAATAATTATAATCATTTAAAATGAAATGAATTTTTTAATGCTCATTAATTATTAATAATTAGTTATTACTTATATTAATACTAATTAATGAGATTTAGTAATTAGAGATTAATAATTTCAGTGAAATATTAAACACATATTTGTTAGAATATTAATTCATTAAAAAATGTAAATAAAATGTATCAACTTGTTATTTTGAGTGATCACAATTTAATGTTTCTAAAATTATAAAAAAATATAAATTATTATTTAATGGTTTTCTCGATTCGAAGAATAATTTAATAGTAAATAATACTTTGATGTAGATGGGAAAGCTTTCAATGTAACAAATATTGTAAACATTTGACAGCATTTGATAAAATATTTTATAATATTGCTGATACCCCGCATACACATTGTTTAGAGGTTAGTCAAAGATCACAAGATCAATACGACCCGCAGATAATTCTTTATAATTATTAACATAATCACAACAGGGACGAACTTATTGCACTTAACTTATAGTTTTTTAATTTGAATCCAGTTTCCAGCCTTTTATCAATCACTGAATCAAAGCTTTCAATTGTCAATATTAATTAATGTTGCATTCAAGAATCTTTCTTTTCATAAAAGAAAAATGTAACACGAACACCATGATTTCTTTTCACTATATTTTTCACGAAAACATTCATTTTTAATATAATTTTTTAATTTAGTCGTAATAAAACAATGTTTTGAACCGACGTTAATTTTGGTATATCAGTAACTTTAAGTAGGTATGATTTATACTTCATGTTTGTGCAGGAGTAATTATCACAACCTCTTCTTCTTCCCGGCTTCTCAATTGTTTGGCCTACATCAAAGAAATACTGACATAATCTGTATGTTCGGAAATATTTGATATAAAATTAAAAGTTTAATGTATTAAGAACATTTTTTCTACAATTATATTAATCTGCGGATTTAAATTTAATTCCAGATAGATATATATTAATTGGAAAATTTCATAGGATTATATTTAACTGACAATATTGAAGTGAAATTATAATGTAATAAGCTTCAACTTAATTAAATTATATTTAAACAAATTAAATTTATTAACGGGAGGCGTCAATGTGTAATAATATTATATATAATTACACTATGCAGTAATAATGAGACTGTTCTAAAACGATTTTTTTAGTCAAAGTGGTGCCGCGTTTCTAGTTGAGTGAGTATGGTTATTAAATATAATGTACTACACTTGCAAATTAGGCGTATTCTATCTTTGTCGCTTTAAAAAATAAGAAAGAAATAATTTTGCAGTGACTCTTTAAAATAGGATTATTAATAACAAAAAGATAAATATTATTAAAGAAACTTTACACTGAGAACAATGTATATTGAGCTTTAATATCTGGATATTAACGGTCAATATTTGTGACAGTAAAATACATTACCATCTTAGATGTTTAAATTTAATATCTACAGATATTGAAAAAGGCATGTTCAAACATAACCTAAAATTTGTAGATTAAACCATGACATCTAGATGTTATGAATTACCATCTTTTCTTAATATCTAGTATGTTAAGATTTTTAATATCCAAATTTCTCAGTGTACGCAGAACGCAAAAATTTGTAATCTATACTCTATAAATCTGAATGTGTGAAAATTCACTTATTTCAAAGTTATAAGTCGTCTTCTCGAACAATAAGTGCATATACACTTGTATTAAGTGAAATTTCACTCAAAATAAGTGAAAAATTCACTTATTTATAAGTGTATATGCACTTTTTAATCGAGAAGATGACTTATAACATAGAACAAGCGAAATTTCACATATTCAGATTTAGGGAGTAGCGTACCCATATCTATATTTCAGTGTTCATAGCTTTATAATTTTATATAACCAACATCCTAAAAAGGAACTGTAATGTACACTTTGGCGTGTCTGATTTTGTAAAATTTTAATTATTTTACAAGATATTGTTAATTAAACTTTTTGGTCATTTTATTTTCAGGAATTTTTATCTTGTAAACTATTGGACCTAGAAAAAAATTTTCAGATAAAAATTGAAGAGAATGTATTCCATTTTAATAATATTATATTAAAAAATAATTTTTTAAACTTTTCGACAATTTTGTTTAAACAATTATTTTTTAAAGTTGTTTTTTATTAAGTGAATAACCAAATTTTATAAAAAAATATTTTTATTAAAGCTTGGAAAGACCTTAAAAATTACATCAATTTGTGAAGATGTGTTTTTTGATAATTTCGAGAAAATAATTTTTAAATTTTTTATTGCTCGGCCAGGGCATACGGCTTACCTAGCTGCAGTCACATCTTCACAAATTGAGGTAATTTTTATGGTCTTTCCAAGCTTTAATAAAAATATTTTTTTATAAAATTTGGTTATTCCCTTAATAAAAAATAACTTTAAAACATAATTGTTTAAACAAATTTGTCAAAATGTTTAAAAAATTATTTTTTAATAAAATATTATTAAAATGCAATACATTCTCATTTTCATTTTTTAATGTGACCAAAATGTTTAATTAACAATATCTTGCAAAATAATTAAAATTTTGCAAAATCCTTGAGTGTACTTTAAAAACACCCTAAACACAACAAATTAACCAAGTATAAACAAAATCTGTGATTTAAAAGTTCTTCTAGCTATGGAACGCCCCACGTACATCGGAAGACACCAGATGTATGCCACTTTTTCAAAAATCGGTTCCCATTTTTTTACATAATACACTGTTTTCAAAGATAGCAGTTCCAAAAAAATTTGTTTATTATTTTATTTATTTAAATATTTGTGGTATCAAGCAGTACATAAGTACGGTAGCGAAAGACTTTTTCTTACATTTTAGCTCTCATAAAAAATGAAAAAAAGTAGGCACTGTCTAAAATGTTCCATTGGAACGGAGTCATTTCAGGATGACCTTTAAAATTACAATGTCCTCTGCATGCACTATAGATGCTGTTGTTATTTATGCACACCATTCTTTTTTATTGCGACAAATTTAATATATACGATTCTTTGGACATGAATATTTGTATAGTGTAAAAATCTGTCATGAAGTGATTAGACGTTTCATGAAGTGCAGCCACGTTGCGAAAAAACATATTTAATAATTAAACCAATTATGCACTTTATAAATCTAAATGAAATTTCACAATACGTCCAAGTATGAAACAATTTTTCTTTAAAAAATTTTAAAAAATTAACAAGTATACCATTAAAAGCTTATAATAATAGTGTACGTTAAATGATATAGGGGAGAGTGGGGCAAAATGGGGTAGGCGGGTCAAATGGGGTACCTCTGTTTCTCCATGATGGGAACTTTTAATTTTTTTATCCTCGATATATATTATTCATATTGATAAGAAAATGTTATTAATTATGAGGATACCATGAAAAAAATTATTTTTTTAAAGTTACACAACTTTAAAGTTTTTACAAAAAAAAATATCGATTTTTTGCGAAATTAAAGTGCTTATAAAACCTTTTGGGATAATTTATTTAATTTGGCAAGTGTGGGATCTTTTTCAGCACTTATTCTAGAGTAATTTCCAATAGGATAGATTGTTAAATTGTTTACAACCCATGGGGAAAATGGGGTTTTTGCACCTTCTTAGAAAATAGGATATGGGTGATTTTCAAATAACTGTGATTTTTTTGAATAAGACATTTTTCTGCTAAAATAGTGAACCAAATTTGACATTTATTACATATTCCAGTACATTTTTGTTATTAAGGGCATGTCCAAGTTGTGAAATGTAAACAAACCAACATGTAAACAAACAAAGCACCAAAATCACATTTTTCAAAGAGCTTTTTTTCTCACAAAAAATAACATTAGAAAACTTATTTTTACAAAAATGATGAATTAGAGTGTCAAAGTTTCCAAAAAAATCATTTTTGAGTGTGATCAATAAATAGCAATTAGTAAAACAACTAATTCAAATGACCTGTGAAATAGCATTTTTGACGCGTCGCGAAAAATAAACAGTTTGAGTATATCAACCGCACTGACGATGAAGAAGTCTCATATCAGCGATTGGACCTTCAACATGTGGAAAGGGAAATTTTTCCCTTTCCTCCATGAAATTACAAGGAGAAAGGGTAAAAACTTCTTCATCGTCCGTGCCGTTGATATAGTCAAACACATTAATTTTTTGCGATGTCAGACGATTGCTCTACGCGCACGCGCAGACCGTGCCAAGGACGCATTGAAAACACTACGCAAAAACACACATTTTGTTTTACTCTGAAACTCACTTATTTTCAGATACTTTTAGGTATACTAGGTATAGATACCAAATTCAACACTTCAATTTACCATTTTCATAAAAAAACTGTAAATTTCTATTCATTTACGAAAATGTGATGGTCGAAAAAAAGCAGCAGTAGAAGACCGAATATTGAGGATTTTTTCGACCATCACATTTTCGTAAATGAATAGAAATTTACAGTTTTTTTATGAAAATGGTAAATTGAAGTGTTGAATTTGGTATCTATACCTAGTATACCTGAAAGTATGTGAAAATAAGTGAGTTTCAAAGTAAAACAAAATGTGTGTTTTTGCATAGTGTTTTCAATGCGTCCTTGGCACGGTCTGCGCGTGCGCGTAGAGCAATCGTCTGACATCGCGAAAAATTAATGTGTTTGACTATATCAACGGCACGGACGATGAAGAAGTTTTTACCCTTTCTCCTTGTAATTTCATGGAGGAAAGGGAAATTTTTCCCTTTCCACATGTTGAAGGTCCAATCGCTGATATGAGACTTCTTCATCGTCAGTGCGGTTGATATACTCAAACTGTTTATTTTTCGCGACGCGTCAAAGATGCTATTTCACAGGTCATTTGAATTAGTTGTTTTACTAATTGCTATTTATTGATCACACTCAAAAATGATTTTTTTGGAAACTTTGACACTCTAATTCATCATTTTTGTAAAAATAAGTTTTCTAATGTTATTTTTTGTGAGAAAAAAAGCTCTTTGAAAAATGTGATTTTGGTGCTTTGTTTGTTTACATGTTGGTTTGTTTACATTTCACAACTTGGACATACCCTTAAAGTATATGTTCAAATGAAAACTACAAGATTTTAAATATTTCTAAAGTTACGATGGAAAACGCAAAGAAAATGCAAAAGTTACATGCCACGGACCTGACATTTTTCCACGGTCCTGACATGTGTGTCACAGTTAAAACACGTAAAGAAATAAAAAATCGAATAAATATTTTCTTTTCAATGTTCGCACTTCAAAATAATACCAGTAGAAGTCAATTAAACATAAAATTGAGTAATAAAATCACGATGACGTTAACATGTGTTGGTAGAAAGTAATTAACAATTTAAAACATGAAAAAAGTGCTCGTGTACGTTGAATATCATTGTAATAAAAATATTTTTATATGTAAAACATCTGGTTAGATTTGGCCTACAAAGTACTTAAAAGATAGTTTTAATATTTGCTTACGTGAAAATTTCAGAACAAAATTTTTAAAAAACGTATGCCACGGACCTGACAATTTAACCCTATTTTTTCTTAATTTTAACTATGATAATGTTAATGTTAACAAACTGAATATTAAGTATCTTTAAGAAGAGACTTCTATTAAGTGATTTATGAAGTGAGTGGCAAAAAATAATAATTTTATTAGTCATTTATCTATGGGGACATGCAAATATGACAGTTATTTGAAAATCACCCATATAAGTTCTTTCAAAAAATTTTTTCTCTGCTATGATCATAATTTTCTCAAACCTAAGAGTACAAAGAAGAATTCTCCCCTAAAATTAAAAATTTTGATAAATTACACAAAGATTTTTGCAATCAGCAAATTACTACCGAGGCATGTTAGAACATGTTTCTGGAAAAATGCATTAAATTTTTCAATTTTGTAAGGTTTTTAATTGAAAATGATCGGATATCTCACAAACAGAATAAAATTTTTTAAATCTTCTTCTCACGAAAAATTGGCGTATTTTTAAAAATTTTGTTGTCTCAGTGAAATAATCAATAAAAAAATCTATAAATTACGTTTTTTGCATGTGTATTAATGGGCAAAATAAATACATTTTTAAAATTTTATTACAAAATGGTGTCTATGCACATACATCAACAGCTATCTACAGATGTAGAATTTTTTATATTACTTTAATTTTTATCAAGAACTATGTGACTTTTTTTTAAAATTTTAACTGTTTTGTTTATAAGCGCAAGCCTACTGCTGTCTTTTCGCACTTCTTATTTTCGTATATAAATATAAATTTACATTTTCTTTATGAAAATAGTAAATTGAAGTATTGAATTTGGTAACTATACCTAGCACAGCAGAAAGCATGTGAAAATAACTGAGTTTCAGTCTAAAACAAAATGTGCATTTTCACATGGTGTTGTCAATGCAACCTTGGTACGGTCTGCTCATGCGCAGAGAGGAATTTTCTCACGTCGCGAAAAATTAAAGTGTTTGACTATATCAACAGCACGGACATTGCAGAAGTTTTTACCCTTTCTCCTTGTAATTACAAGGAGGAAAGGAGAAAATTTCCCCTTCCACATACTGACCATCCAATCGCTCTCTAGGTCTTTTACATAGTTATTTTGCAGGTCTTTTTAATTTGTTATTTTATTAATTGCTTAGTGGGATCCCACTTACTGCCAATGCAAATCTAAAATGGTTAAAAATTTACAACGACCGTTTCTTGGAAAATATAAGATATTTTGACATTAAACATGCGTGGAATTCATTTTTCAACATAAGTACACAGGATGAGTATTTTATATGTTCTAATGATTTAAAAAAAAATTGTGATAAAAAATTAAATATGCACTCAGAAATTTGGATATTAAAAATCTTAATATACTAGATATTAAGGGTAAGTCCAAGTTGTGAAATGTAAACAAACAATAATGTAAACAAACCAAGCACTAAAATCACATTTCGGAAACAGTCTTTTCTCCCACAAAAATTAATATTGGACCGGTTTTTTTATAAAAATGATAAATTAGTGTGTCAAAGTTTCCAATGAAATAATTTTTGACCAGGAGGAATAAAAAGCAATTACTGAAATAACGAATTAAAATGATCTGAAAATAGCATTTTTGGCACGTCGCAAAAAATAAACTGTTTGACTATATCAACCGCACGGACGATGAAGAAGTTTTTACCCTCTCCCATGTCCAAGTTGTGAAATGTAAACAAACAAAAATGTAAACAAACCAAGCACTAAAATCACATTTCGGAAACAGCCTTTTCTCGCATAAAAATTAACATTGGACAGCTTTTTTCATAAAAATGATAAATTAGTGTGTCAAAGTTTCCAATGAAATCAAATTTAACTATAAGCAATTAACAGTAATTACTAAAATAACTAATTTAAATGACCTGTGAAATAGCATTTTTGACGCGTCGCGAAAAATAAATTGTTTGAGTATATCAACCGCACCGACGATGAAGAAGTCTCATATCAGCGATTGGACCTTCAACATGTGGAAAGGGAAAAATTTCCCTTTCCTCTATGAAATTACAAGGAGAAAGGGTAAAAACTTCTTCATCGTCCGTGCGCTTGATATTGTCAAACAGTTTATTTTTCGCGACGTGCCAAAAATGCTATTTTCAGGTCATTTTAATTCGTTATTTTAGTAATTGCTTTTTATTCCTCCTGGTCAAAAATTATTTCATTGGAAACTTTGACACTCTAATGAATCATTTCCTTTATGAAAATAAAAAAATGTTAATTTTTGTGAGAGAAAAGGCTGTACGAAAAATGTGATTTTAATGCATTCTTAGTACGGTCTGCGCATGCGAAAAGAGAAGCAGAGTCTCAGGTCGAGAAAAATTAAAGTGTTGGAGTATATCAACCGCACGGACGATGAAGAAGTTTTTACCCTTTCTCCTTGTAATTTCATGGAGGAAAGGGGAAAATTTCCCCTTCCACATGTTGAAGGTCCAATCGCTGATATGGGACTTCTTCATCGTCAGTGCGGTTGATATACTCAAACAGTTTATTTTTCGTGACGCGTCAAAAATGCTATTTCACAGGTCATTTGAATTAGTTATTTTAGTAATTACTGTTAATTGCTTATAGTGAAATTTGATTTCATTGGAAACTTTGACACACTAATTTATCATTTTTATAAAAAAAACGGTCCAATGTTAATTTTTGTGGGAGAAAAGGCTGTTTCCGAAATGTGATTTTAGTGCTTGGTTTGTTTACATTTTTGTTTGTTTACATTTCACAACTTGGACATGCCCATAAGTACTGATGCACGACGAGACTCTGTCCTTTCATAAAAGAAAAGAGATGAAAATATTACATTCAATTGTTTTCATTGTTTTTCTCGCGAGATTCTCGGTTTTTCGAGACGAGACTCGCTCAAAGTGCATCACTACCCATAAGGAAAATTGAAAAAATCATCTATAATGACCACTTTCTAACTAATCCGCAAAATTTCAGTTTCCTAACAGCAACAAACTAAGTTATTAGTTTAACAAATTGAAACAGATTTAAAACTATAAAAAATTACAGTTTTTCTTTTAATTAACAAGATTCAAGATGTCAATCGAGTTTTCTTCGTTTAAATTCGTAAAAAAGCGATTTGAGGGTTATACAAACGAATTCAGTTGAATAACTTCACAACTTTTAATATTTCATTAGTGTTTTTCTCGCTTAAATTGGTAGACAAACCGATTACTTGAATAAAAAATTTAGGTTTTTATCTTACTTTACAAGTGTTAACATTTCATTCAAGTTTTTCTCGTTTAAATTGGTGGACGAACCGATTTGAGGGTTGGACAATCGAATTCAGTTGTTGGACAAACGAAAACCATTAACCCAAGTAGCACGTAACATTACTGGAATGCTGCAGCAATGTTACATGTAATGTTAGTAACATTGCAGTGTAACATTCCAGTAATATTAAAATGTCCGCCCCAAGGCAATATTACATATAATATTCCAGCAATATTACATGTAATATTCCAGCAACATTACATGATAATGTTACTGCAATGTTACAGTAATGTTACTGCAATCTTGCATGAATGTTACAAAGAAAGATCGCAAAATTCCTTATAATAATAATTTTATAAAATTTCTTTGCAACATTCATGCAACATTTCAGTAACATTACCATGTAATGTTGCTGGAATATTACATGTAATATTGCCTTAGGGCGGACATTTTAATATTACTTGAATGTTACTGCAATATTACACTGCAATGTTACTAACATTACATGTAACATTGCTGCAATATTCCAGTAATGTTACGTGCTACTTGGGTAATAAACAATCAAAATATTCATTTCTTTAAAAAAAATTATTATTTTTCCCATTCTTCACAACTTTTAACATTTCATTCAAGTTCTTCTCGTTTAAATTGGTGGACGAACCGATTTGAGGGTTGGACAAACGAAATCAGTTGGTGGACGAACGAAAACCATTAATAAACAATCGGAAAAATATCACTAATGATCGTCTGCTATTGTTATTGTATAGTGCAGTTGGTTTTTTTTATAGGTTAGTGTTGTTTGGAAATAGCTGACAATTATCATTAATAATAATCTTATAATTTTAATATATTAGTATTTATTCAATTTTAATTTTAAATGTGCACGGTAGGAAGTGAGAAGAGGTAAATAAGTAAGTATATAGGTTTGTTCTCGCTAGCTGCACTTTCAACACTTTGTACAAAAGTGTACACTACGGCGTTCTCGTTACCAGAAGTGACGCAATAGTGTACATCTAACTCCCTAGAAGCCTGTGCACTTTTCCCTATTCTATACACTGAAAAAAAAATTTATTTGATTTAAATAACCGATTATTTGTCAATAATCAAATAAATATTTACTTGAATCAAATAATTTTTATTTGAATCAAATAAATTGTATTTGAATCAAATATTTCAGTATTTGAATCAAATACTAATTAATTGATTCAAATAAAAATTATTTGATTCAAGTAAATATTTATTTGATTATAGACAAATAATCGGTTATTTGAATCAAATAAATTTTTTTTTCAGTGTATTACTATTCTATAGGTTTGTTCTCGCTAACTACACTGCTACACTCGAGTGTAGCAAGAGTGTGAAGCGGAGTATGCGCACTTAAACAAAGTACAAAATCTAGCGAGAACGCAAAAGTGTAGAGAAAGTGCACGAAAAAATGAAAATAAAAAAATAATTGTAAACTGCATACAATCTGTAATTTAAAACAAACCACCTTATAAACAATTGCTATTGTGAAGCAATTTTTTAAATAATTATTTCTCTCATTTATTAATGTTGTTGTTCTATCAAGTAGAAATGTGCCCCAAAAAATATTTTTAACTTTTTCGAAAATTTGAAGGGGGTAGAGGAGGGCCAATTTAACCAATTTTGCTAACACCGGCTACTTTGTGAATTTTTTCTGAGCGTACTTTTAATGGGAAAAATTTTTCAGAATATGTTTCGGAAAGGTTTTTTCGTCCTCTTTTCAATGGTGAGTTTTATTTTTTAATATTTTAAAAATTTATCCCAATTTTTGATAATTAATATTAAAATTTTAATTTCCCAAAAAAAGGTCCGTTTTATTTAAAAATAAATTATTGCAAACGAAAGCTGAGGTTTTTTCCTATGCGCATGTAAATTTTCAGAATGCCCTTTTTTTTGTTTTTGAGTTATTAAATTTCAAAGAATAAATTGCTGCGCGCAGCGTTGCGGTGGCACTGAGCCGCGTGGTACCCAGCGTGATGCGAGGTGCCCGCGACCCTGCGCGCAGCAATTTATTCTTTGAAATTTAATAACTCAAAAACAAAAAAAAGGGCATTCTGAAAATTTACATGCGCATAGGAAAAAACCTCAGCTTTCGTTTGCAATAATTTATTTTTAAATAAAACGGACCTTTTTTTGGGAAATTAAAATTTTAATATTAATTATCAAAAATTGGGATAAATTTTTAAAATATTAAAAAATAAAACTCACCATTGAAAAGAGGACGAAAAAACCTTTCCGAAACATATTTTGAAAAATTTTTCCCATTAAAAGTACGCTCAGAAAAAATTCACAAAGTAGCCGGTGTTAGCAAAATTGGTCAAATTGGCCCCCTCTACCCCCTTCAAATTTTCGAAAAAGTCAAAAATATTTTTTGGGGCACATTTCTACTTGATAGAACAACAAATTCCCCGAGTTTCAATTTTTTTCAAGAAGTTGAAATTTCAACTTAGGACATTACACGTAAAATGCCTCATATATATATATATATATATATATATATATATATATATATATATATATATATATATATATATATATAACCTATTAGGCAATTTTATATTCAGAAGATTAAAAATTAAACTAATTTTTCAATAATTGTATCTTTCTATTATTTATTAAATGTTTTCGTTTGTCCAATCCCTCAAATCGGTTCGTCCACCAATTTAAACGAGAAAAACTTGAATGAAATGTTAAAAGTTGTGAAGAATGAGAAAAATAATAATTTTTTTTAAAGAAGTGAATATTTTGATTGTTAATTAATGGTTTTTGTTTGTCCAACAACTGAATTCGTTTGTCTAACCCTCAAATCGCTTTTTCACGAATTTAAACGAAGAAAACTCGATTGACATCTTGAATGTTGTTAATTAAACGAAAAGCTGTAATTTTTTATTGTTTTAAATCGATTTCAATTTGTTAAACTAATAACTTAGTTTGTTGCTGTTAGGAAACTGAAATTTCGCGGATTAGTTAGAAAGTGGTCATTATAGATGATTTTTTCAATTTTCTTTAAACTTATATGTCAAAATGTTAATTGAATATAGTATTTAATGTGGAAACACCCTGAAAAACGATATGTGTAATGGAAATTTTAAATTTTTTGTTTTATGTCATTTAAAAAAAAAAAATTTCAATTTTTAAAAATTTGAAAGTTGGACAAAAATTTTTTTGTTGGACAAACCAGGACTAATCGTGGACAATCGAATGCAATGAAGAAAACTTAAAAATATTAAAGTGGAGGAGCCAACTTCACACAACTGCGATGATTCATCATTTCGCGCAGTGCAGGAATTTCGAACTTTCTGCCCTTATAATGTAATATACTATTTAATGTGTGAAGGAATGATAGAAGCGACAAAATATAAAGGAAATAAATAATGCACCTATCAAAAATAGATACAATATCCAAATGTGTTTTCCGGATTGAATGTAAATTTTCCTATTTTTATATATGCACGGAGAGAAAGGAAAGAGAGGTGTTTGATGTAGCACGATGGAGTTATATTTTCTATATAGAAAAGCTGCTGAGATCTTGAATTCGGAAAAAATTCTACTTTTTAAGCAGTATTAATTTATCTCCGTGTGATATTAAATATCTAGGTGTTTACTGTTTTATTTGTATATAGATAATACTTATGATATTGTGTTCAACTATTTTTCTGCTTGAAGAAATGGTTTCTTCTATTCGAATAAAACAGATTTTTTTAAAATTGATAAATTTCATTTTAATAGAATAATGGTAAATAAATCTAAAATTATAATTTAATTTTTAAATTCGTCAAACAATATTTTACTGCAGGAAAATTTTTTTAATTATTAAGAAACTCTATAATTATACTTTATTAGGAATACTCCGATATAGTAGTACTGACGTATAGAAAATTTCTATAAATTAAATGTTGACTAAAGGAAAGCTTTGATTTAGAAATTGATAGACAAAATATTTTTTGTCTAGAAATATATTGTAATCGTATCCGTATTTATATATAAAAGTCTATACACGAAATGAAAAATTACTCACCAATGGAAACGCGAGAGGATTTTTCAAGTCCAGCAAGCACCCCCTCGACGTTGTCTTTGTCACAGATAAACTTCGGGACTTGCAGGTGCTGGTTGATGTTGATTTTGAACTTGATGCTGCTGTTGTGACGGTGGCTGATGATGACTATGATTGTGATTATGACTATGATGATTATGATTTTGTCGTACCCTTAAAAGTTCCCATCGCTGTTTATATAAATCACGTTCCTGTCTGATTTGGTCAATTTCCAGTTGCATTCGTTGCAATTTGTTCTGAAGATTCTGATTAGTTGTTTCTAAATCCTGACGTTGTTGTTGCCGTTTACTGCGACAATTCTGTGCGTAACCCCTGTTCTTTAAAGTGCGTCTTTTCTGCTTTAAACGAACCACCTGATGGCAACAGAGTTTCTGCTTCATTAATTTTACATACTCTATATTTTTGTAATAATATTTTTTATTAAAGAGGCAACCCTACATGTCTTTTAAAGAAATTATCAGAATTTGTAGTTTAAATTCTTTAGTTTTATATAATTAATTATTTTCTTCAAAAACTTTAGTGCTTTCTTTCTTTTTATTTTATGATAATGATCAATTTTTATGCATTACAAATATGATTATCCCCCTAAAATATTATTTTTCAAAATTTCAGATGAATAAATTAATGTGATTAATTATTGTTATTATTATTATTATTATTATTATTAACATCATAATCATTATTATTAAGATTACATATTAAGACAAGATAGTATAATAATAATAATTAAAGAATAAAATTAATAAAAAATGAAAAAATTTTGGTACTCACCTCATCCCTTGGGTACCCTTGAAGACGTTTATTCAACTCACGAACGGAAAGCGACATGAGAACCTCGTCAGACATAAGCACGGAGGAGCCATTGCTGCCGCAATTGGAGTAAGAGCTGCTGATGCCTTTTGGTTGTCCGTGGGACTGACCATTAGCACTACATGAGCTTACCGAGCAAACACTTAACGGCCTTCCTGGTTGCATCGGCATTCCCTGCATACTGTCATCCATCGACTGCATCACAACTCCACCCCCTGGTAACATTCCACCCCCTGGACCAGGACCTCCACTACCATAATAATCCAAGTGACTGGGCATAGTGATGTAACCTCCTAAAAGTATACATCAAACCAACATTGTTTCAAATGTCTCAAACTTTATATAAATATTATAAACGAGCAGACTAGGTGCTAATGATATGTTAGGCCATATTATATGTTGCGGGAAAATTTAAGTCAAATTAAGCCTATTTTTGATATATAGATTAAGGGTATGTCCAAGTTGTCAAATGTAAACAAACCAATATGTAAACAAACAAAGCACTAAAATCACATTTTTCAAACAGCCTTTTTTCTCACAAAAATTACCATTAGAAAACTTATTTTTACAAAAATGATGAATTAGAGTGTGAAAGTTTCCAAAAAAATCATTTTTGAGTGTGATCAATAAATAGCAATTAGTAAAACAACTAATTCAAATGACCTGTAAAATAGCATTTTTGACGCGTCGCGAGAAATAAACTGTTTGAGTATATCAACCGCACTGACGATGAAGAAGTCTCATATCAGCGATTGGACCTTCAACATGTGGAAGGGGAAATTTTTCCCTTTCCTCCATGAAATTACAAGGAGAAAGGGTAGTGCTGCCCACGAGACGAAACGATACGAGATTTTATGTAGTATCGTCTCGGTCTCGTTAAATATTGTAATTTTAAGTATCGGTATCGGTATTGCCAAACATAGTCTCGATATCGTCTCGCTGTCTCGCGAGACTTCAGTTAAGTCGAAGTACATGCATTGAAAAATCGAAATCAAATTTTTTAGTTTCTTATTTTGTAGATAGATAGATAAACTATCGAAAAACTATCGAAAACAAAACCAATTTTTATTTATAGAATTAACAATCCCTGTAAGTATTACATTCGAAACTGAAACCAACCATACACTGAAAAAAATGATAATGTCAATTTCAGGGATGGCAAGCGTAACCGATAACCGAAAAAACAGAATTTTTTAAAAACCGAAAACTAAAAACCGAAAAGAAAATTATCTGAAACAGAAAACCGAAACCCGTATTATAAAAATTTAAAACCCTTTATTTTAAAACCTAAGTTTCGTTTTTTCGATTTTTTAATATGAAAGTAAAACTGAATATTACACCAAAATTAAAATCTTTTGGTACAAAAAAAATGAAAAAGAAATACTGAAGTATGGTATGTCGAATATTGTAAATAATAAGTAGAGGAACCAAATTTGCATATTACAAATAATGAATTAAAATAAAACAAAAATTTGTTGAAAATAAATTAGAAAAAGATTTTTTTAAATTAATTATGTGTGATCAACCTGTAAAAATACACTAGTGTACCAATTTTTAGGTAATTAGGTTAAATAATATAGAAGTTAGGGAGAAAAACGTTCTTTCAAAAAATTTTCTAGTTTTTCCTTGACAACGCTATGGCCATCTTATAAAATATAAAACAAATTTATAAATAAATTATAAGTAATTAATACTCATATTTTATTCCAAGTAATTAAAATGCACAACAAATATTTTCATTCATTTATTGTCCCGGGAAAACAACCGAAATACCGAAACCGAATTTTTTTTAGAAGAATACCGAAAAGAGGAAAGTGAATAATTACCTGGTCAATTTTGACATAAAGGTATGGTTAGGATGTATGGCTGAAACAGCAATACTGTATGTCAGTTCAATATCCACCAATATAATATTTGAGAATTGGCTATATTTATGACAGTATCATAAATATATTTTTTTCAGTGTACCACCTAAGACAGTGGCGCTCTTGAAAGGAAAATTTGTTTATTACTTTAGGCGCTATGTTTAAATTCTTGAATTTTTTAATTAATACGTAAATCTATTATTTTTTAAAACAGTAGTTAAAAATTTTAATATAAAAAATTGTTAAATGTGAATATTTAAAAACATCATTTATAAAAATTCAATAAAAATATAAATAAAACTACATCTTAGTCAGCGAAGAATTTTGAGCTGTTTCACTACATTAAGATATTTCGACTTAGAAAATGACGTCAGATATCTGGAAGGAAATCAAACAGACGGCAAAATGCTATTTTTATGAGAGAAAGTATTTTAAATTCATTAAATTTGTAAACAATGAATATTTTTTACAACTTTAAAAATCTAAATTTCAGTTCCTTAAAAATCTCGTCGAGAGTCTCGGTCTCGTGACATATAGTATCGGTATCGTTTGGTTTCATTCAAAACTAGTATCGTCTCGGTATCGTCTCGAAAAACCGAGACGATACGATACGAGACCGAGACTAGTCTTGGTATCGTGGGCAGCACTAAGAAAGGGTAAATACTTTTTCATCGTCCGTGCGGTTGATATAGTCAAACACTTTAATTTTTCGCGACGTGAACTGTGATGCTCTACGCGCATGCGCAGACCGTGCCAAGGACGCATTGAAAACACTATGCAGAAAGACACATTTTGTTTTAGACTAAAAATCATTTATTTTCACATACTTTTAGGTATACTAGGTATAGATACCAAATAGATACCAAATTGAACACTTCAATTAACCATATTCATAAAAAAAATTGTAAATTTCTATTCATTTACGAAAATGTGATGGTCGAAAAAAAGCAGCTGTAGAAGACCGAATATTGAGGATTTTTTCGACCATCACATTTTCCTAAATGAATAGAAATTTACAGTTTTTTTTATGAAAATGGTTAATTGAAGTGTTGAATTTGGTATTTATACCTAGTATACCTGAAAGTATGTGATAATAAGTGAGTTTCAGAGTAAAACAAAATGTAAAAATAAGTTTTCTAATGTTAATTTTTGTGAGAAAAAAGGCTGTTTGAAAAATGTGATTTTAGTGCTTTATTTGTTTACATGTTGGTTTGTTTACATTTCACAACTTGGACATACCCTTAAAAAAGTTGTTTATTGAGTCCATAATGAGGCCTATAACATAGAATTTCCCTAATAATGCCTTCGATATAGGTAAATTCCAAGAATTTGGCTACTAACCAATTGAAAATTCGAGATTCATCTTTTAATATTTCCTTTTATAATTTATTGCAACTCATTATAATGCATTCAAATTAAATAACATAATTTAAAATTTACAGAAATTATAAAACATAGAGATAAGAGGCTGACGCGCAGGGAGGCAAAACCTCCCTAGTGCTTATTTACAAAGAGAAAAAGGGATTGTTTCATGTACTAATGTATTGTTAAGGCTGTTTCCAAGTTGTGAAATGTAAACTAATCAAAAGGTAAACAATCCAAGCACTAAAATCGCATATTTTAAACATCTTTTTCTCTCATAAAAATTAATATTATTCTACGTTTTTTAAGAAAATGGTAAATTAGAGTGTCAAAGTTTCCAATAAAATCATATTTTACTGCGAGCAATAAAAAGTAATTAGTGAAATAACTAATTAAAATGACCTGTAAAACAGCATTTTTGATGCCTCGCGAAAAATAAACTGTTTGACTATATCAACGGACCGGTGGATGAAGAAGTTTCAGTCAGCGATTGGACGGTCAGCATGTGGAAGAGGAAATTTTCCTTTTTACTCCTTGGAATTACAAAGATAAATGATAAAAACAAAAACAAATCAGATATTGTAGTTCTATATTAACAATTTGTTAGTACATTTAAGTGCATTTGTTTAAATTCTTTTTGTATGTAAGAAAAAAGTAAAATTATTTAAAGTTCAGTAAAATGAAATTTACAGAAAAATTTCATTTTGTTTTTCCTGACTTTTTTCTTACATTTAAACATAACTTCGCTTTTTTTAGCTAATATATTTTTTGTGAATATCTTTCAATGTAAAATTATTCGAAACATTACTATTTATAAAATAGATATTTTATCATACATGTAGTTTATTGCATCATTACACTAGTTGTCGTTCCCGTCTTCGACGAGTTTTAGTTTCTACTCATATATATATATATATATAAATATATATATATATATATATCGTAGGCAAGTAGCTTAAGGTATTAGTCGCGTCGATTCATTTTCGTCAGATTTTTTTTAAATTTCACTCAATTATTCTTTGGATATTTATCTACAAAACAAGGCCTATTAAAATAAAATTGACCGTCTGTATGTCTCAAAAAGTGATATCATAGTTTCGATCTTTAACATGTACGGTATAGGAAAAGCATGAGTTTATTACAGATTTTTAATTTTTGCACTTTATACTAATCGTCAGATTTGGAAAAAAAACTAAAGTGTTATTTATTGAACTAAAATGAACTTTTATAAAAAGCATGGAAATTTTTTACCGTTCCATTTAAAAGATATTTAACGTCAAACTTAAAAAATTATTAAAATATTTGTTTTAAAGGAGAGGCGAATTCGTAAACGTGACAACAACGCTGGTTAAATACTACGGATCGCCTGCTAATTTCGGCGCGAAATTTTAAAGATGGACATGTTCTAAACTTGCGACGTTGCCACGATCGTTTTCGATGATTGAGGTTATGATTATACATTGAAAACTTTCGTGTGTGAAACTCGTGAGACTGTACGTGCGCATAGTGCTGCCCACGATACCAAGACTAGTCTCGGTCTCGTATCGTATCGTCTCGGTTTTTCGAAACGATACCGAGACGATACTAGTTTTGAATGAAACCAAACGATACCGATACTATATGTCACGAGACCGAGACTCTCGACGAGATTTTTAAGGAACTGAAATTTAGATTTTTAAAGTTGTAAAAAATATTCATTGTTTACAAATTTAATGAATTTTAAATACTTTCTCTCATAAAAATAGCATTTTGCCGTCTGTTTGATTTCCTTCCAGCTATCTGACGTCATTCTCTAAGTCGAAATATCTTGATGTAGTGAAACAGCTCAAAATTCTTCGCTTACTAAGATGTAGTTTTATTTATTTTTTTATTGAATTTTTATAAATGATGTTTTCAAATATTCACATTTAACAATTTTTTATATTAAAATTTTTAACTACTTTTTTAAAAAATAATAGATTTACGTATTAATTAAAAAATTCAAGAATTTAAACATAGCGCCTAAAGTAATAAACAAATTTTCCTTTCAAGAGCGCCACTGTCTTAGGTGGTACACTGAAAAAAATATATTTATGATACTGTCATAAATATAGCCAATTCTCAAATATTATATTGGTGGATATTGAACTGACATACAGTATTGCTGTTTCAGCCATACATCCTAACCATACCTTTATGTCAAAATTGACCAGGTAATTATTCACTTTCCTCTTTTCGGTATTCTTCTAAAAAAAATTCGGTTTCGGTATTTCGGTTGTTTTGCCGGGACAATAAATGAATGAAAATATTTGTTGTGCATTTTAATTACTTAGAATAAAATATGAGTATTAATTACTTATAATTTATTTATAAATTTGTTTTATATTTTATAAGATGGCCATAGCGTTGTCAAGGAAAAACTAGAAAATTTTTTGAAAGAACGTTTTTCTCCCTAACTTCTATATTATTTAACCTAATTACCTAAAAATTGGTACACTAGTGTATTTTTACAGGTTGATCACACATAATTAATTTTAAAAAATCTTTTTCTAATTTATTTTCAACAAATTTTTGTTTTATTTTAATTCATTATTTGTAATATGCAAATTTGGTTCCTCTACTTATTATTTACAATATTCGACATACCATACTTCAGTATTTCTTTTTCATTTTTTTTGTACCAAAAGATTTTAATTTTGGTGTAATATTCAGTTTTACTTTTATATTAAAAAATCGAAAAAACGAAACTTAGGTTTTAAAATAAAGGGTTTTAAATTTTTATAATACGGGTTTCGGTTTTCTGTTTCAGATAATTTTCTTTTCGGTTTCTAGTTTTCGGTTTTTAAAAAATTCTGTTTTTTCGGTTATCGGTTACGCTTGCCATCCCTGAAATTGACATTATCATTTTTTTCAGTGTATGGTTGGTTTCAGTTTCGAATGTAATACTTACAGGGATTGTTAATTCTATAAATAAAAATTGGTTTTGTTTTCGATAGTTTTTCGATAGTTTATTTATCTATCTACAAAATAAAAAACTAAAAATTTGATTTCGATTTTTCAATGCATGTACTTCGACTTAACTGAAGTCTCGCGAGACAGCGAGACGATATCGAGACTATGTTTGGCGATACCGATACCGATACATAAAATTACAATATTTAACGAGACCGAGACGATACTACATAAAATCTCGTATCGTCTCGTGGGCAGCACTACGTGCGCAAAAGTTTTTCAGAAACTCGCATTCAAAATCGTTTCATAAGTACAGTCGTCTGAAACAAACTTTTGAGTCTGACCAGTTACGCAACAAATACCTTAATGCCTAGGAATTAAGCTAAATTTTGTTAAATAGAAGAATGGACGTGTGGAAGATGTGTATTCTTCTATTTGCCTAGAGTCAATCAGTAATTAAGGTACTTGCCTAAGCGGCCTCCGGCAAATAGAACATTTCACATGTATTATGTAGCAGAGTGTTGATATCTATACCTAGTACCTGAATGCATGTGAAAATAACTGCGTTTCAGAATAAAACAAAATGTATCTTTCTGCATACTGTTGTCAATGCGCCCTTGGCACGGACGATGAAGAAATTTTTACCCTTTCTCCTTGTAATTTCATGGAGGAATGAGAAAAATTTCCCCTTCCACATGTTGAAGGTCCAATCGCTGATATGAGACTTCTTCATCGTTAGTGCGGTTGATCAAACAGTTTATTTTCCGCGACGCGTCAAAAATGCTATTTTACAGGTCATTTTAATTAGTTATTTTACTAATTACTTTTAATTGCTTATAGTGAAATATGATTTCATTGGAAACTTTGACACACTAATTTATCAGTTTTATAAAAAAAAGCGTTCCAATGTTAATTTTTGTGGGAGAAAAGGCTGTTTCCCAAATGTGATTTTAGTGCTTGGTTTGTTTACATTTTTGTTTGTTTACATTTCACAACTTGGACATGCCCTTAAGGCTACGTCCAAGTTGTAAAATGTAAACAAACCAAAAGGTAAGCAAACCAAGCACTAAAATCCCTTTTTTACACATCTTTTTCTCACACAAAAAATACCATTAGAAAACTTTTTCTTACAAAAATGATAAATTAGTGTTTCAAACTTTCCAAAAAAATTATTTTTGAGTGTGATCAATAAATATCAATTAGTAAAATAACTAATTAAAATGACCTGTAAAATAGCATTGTTGACATGTCGCGAAAAATAAACTGTTTGAGTATATCAACCGCACTGACGATGAAGAAGTTTCATATCAGCGATTGGACTTTCAACATGTGGAAGGAAAAATTTTTCCCTTTCCTCCTTGAAATTACAAAGAAAAAGGGTAAAAACTTCTTCATCGTACGTGTGGTTGATATAGTCAAACACATAAACTTTTCAGGAAGTGAACTCTGATGCTCTTCGCGCACGCGCAGACCGTTACAACCCGAGCAGAGCTGCCAGGTACCCTCACCAAGCGCAAATGCGCATGCCTCGTGTCTCTAATTTTAATTGGTGGAAATTTTGGAAGTTTTAGTTTACAAGGCATTTTAAATAAGAACACAAATGTCCACCAATTAAAATAGAAGCGCAAGGCATGCGCACTAGCGTTTGGTGAGAGTACCTGGCAGCTCTGAACCCGAGTCGAAATTTAGAGTCCAATCAAAGTCTGCTAAAGCCTACTTTTTAAAGGATCTAGTAGATCTTAAAGATGCGTTGGTTATGTTGTTACAGGTTCGATTTTAGATAGTTTAGGGTCTACATTAGACCGTTTTCGCTATCTATAAGACATTAAAGAGGTCTTAATTTAAGGTCTCCTTAGAGCATACTAACTACTACGGACTACAGCGTTTAGAATTCGCGCTTGCGCAAACAAGAAAAAAAGTACTGTTAATATTGAACAAAGAATCCAATTTCGTTGATATGATCAGTTTTTTGTTCTCATAACAATTAGAAAGTTTTGTAAACACAACATTTTGTTGAATCTTAATTTTATAACAAAACTGATAGCCAGGACAACAAAAAACTGATCATAACAACGAAATTGGATTATTAATTCAGCATAAATAATTCCTTTTTTAATTATATGATATGGTTATTATACGTTACCTGATTTTCTTATTAATAACTACTACAACACAGCAAAGACAATAAAATAACATTGAACTCGTATCAAAAATAAATATTTATTATGTAATACACATATGTATGTATGCATACATATACATATATATATATATATATATATATATATGTATATATATATATATATATATATATATATATATATATATATATATATATATATATATATATATATAATTATGAACACTAAACTAATAATTACACTAAAAGATTTTACTTCATATATGAAGTTTTTTTAAACAAATTGAAACCGCAATATGTGTAACATTTCTCTTAAACACAAGAATATAACTCGGAATACAAGAGAAAAACAGGAATTTATATTTTTTAGATAAAACAAAAACACTATTTTTAATACTACAATAAACACAAAGAATATTTAAAATGAAAAAAGATAAACAATTGTTTATTTATTACATTTTCAAATATTATTGTCCTGGCGAGCGCGGTTTTAGTGCGTGTACATCTCTCAAATGCTAGAAAGCAACTGACGCTTCAAGGCATTTCTTTGAAAATTTCCATAAAAATTCAAAAAATTCCTAAATATTTCTCATAGAAATGTTTGTAAATTTCTTTCTTACTAAGTATATATAAAAAAACTTGTACAGAAAAATGCACAAAATAGTCGAGAAACTTTTATGGCTGGTCATCCTAAGTGAAACCAGATGTGTCAAACTTTTCAAAACGAGAAAATGCTTCTAAAGTTCTTATTCAAGAATGAAAATATTTTACTGTACACAAAATAATTTTTCTAAAAATATAGTTTTACTGTATATTTATAATTTAAAGTTTTAAATAAATATAAAAATCGGAATATTCATTGATCACTCTATTACTCTATTTGATCACTCTATTTTATTTGACAAACTGTCTCGCCTGGAAATACCTTCAAACCTTATCAATACATTGAGGTCTTATGTAACTAATAAAACAAATTTTGTAAAATGTGCAGGATTTTCATCCAAGCCTTTTCTCTCCACGTCAGGCGTTCCACAGGGTTCTGTTTTGGGCACAGTTTTATTTACCATTTATATTAATGATGTTGTTGATGCTCTTGACGTTGAGAAACTATTGTTTGTTGACGACTTTAAGGTATTTACTAGAGTTGGTTCTCCAGGCGACATAGTTAAACTTCAAAGGAATCTAACTGCTTTATCTGATTGGTGCACTAAAAATAAGCTCTTAATGAATCCACTCAAATGCTGTGTAATATCTTATTTTAAAACAACTTTTTTACCAATTATTTCTAACTATACAATTCAAGGGACGACCATACCTCGGAAACAATCAATTCGTGATCTCGGTGTCATTTTCACTTGTAATTTAAACTTTAATGACCATATTTTAGACGTTTACAGTACTGCATCTAGAGCCCTAAGCAATCTTCTTAAAAATACTCGTAATTTTAAAAATATTAAAGTCTTAAACATTTTATTTAATCTCTTTGTAAGAAGTAAATTTGAATATGCTTGGCTAGTTTGGGAACCACATTTTAAAAAAGACCTTCTGTTATTTGAGAAAATACAAAAACGTTTCCTCAAATTTTGCACTTTCTTAAAAACTAACAAATATCCACCTCAAGGCTCTGATTATTATTTACTATGTAGTGAACATAAAGTCCTTACTCTTTACCAACGTAGTGTTATCACCAAGTTTAAATTTATTACTAATCTAATTAATTATTCTATTGACTGTCCAGAGTTGTTATCTACTATTAACTTCAAAATTCCTAGGTTTACTTGTAGGCATTATCTGCCATTTTTTAATGAATTACCATCTTTGTCTACTTCTTTCCATGCGCCAATGTATAACGTCACTGATTCAGTAAATTTTTTTTATAAAAATTCTACAGTTGATATTGATCTTTTCACATCTACGGTTTCAATAATTGTTAATAAACTAACTCGTCTTTATCTTGAGAATACATAATATAAATATTTCTTAATATAATTTATTTTTACATTGTTTTGTTTTTGCATAAAATATATATAATTTTTTTTAATGTATCTGTTTTGCTCTTGTTTTCATCGAGTGTTTATAATTCTTGGTTATTATTATTATTATTGTCTTTCTCTGTATTGCCCATTAATGATCCACGTGATTAAGGGCTGTGATTCAAATAAATAAATAAAAAATAAATAAATATTATAAATATTTAATATAATACTTCTTTATTTTTTAATTTTAATATATTATATTATAATAAACATGATACAATATTAATATTATTAAATTAATTTTAAATTTTATTATAAACACTAAAATCTAATGTTTTTTCAATTCACTGTAAACATCTTAAATTTAATCTATACCTTAAAAATATAGCAAAATATTATAATAATATTAACAAATAATTGATTTACACAAAAAATTAATTTTTTTATTAATTTAATGTCAATTTGTCTAGTTAAAATTGATTAAAAATTATCTATCTATTATAAAAAAATATGTTTGTAGTTGTAAAATTAACTTAAGTCTAACATTCAACAAATATTTCCTAAGTATAACTTTGAACGTAAAGCGCAGACGCAAGTCTCAACTGATGAATGCAGAATACGAAAAAAATCTTGAAAGTATCTAAAAGAATATATAATGTGTCTTCCAAAATTATAAAATGGCACTTCATGCTATAGCAGAATATACTGTTAATATTATTACCAAGTTATCTCTATCATACTGTCGCTAATCATTTTTAAATATTATATAAATATAAATTAAAAAATTAATATAAAAACCTAGGAAATCATTCTCTAAATGGGTGATTTTCCATGAAACCGACAATTTGGTTATTGTTATTTTTATTATTTTTTTTCTATAAAAAAAATCATAATGTAAATTTTAAGTATGATAGTCAAGAATGAAATATCTGTTACAGGCCGGACAAATTGTTTGTAATGTTTGTGTTTTTTAAACAAAGTAACTGTTCACGCATCCATGTAGCATAATTAGTTGCCATAGTTTTGTTATGTTAACAAAATTGATAGTTGAACTGATAGAAATTGTTTTTTGTTTAATTCAAGATTTAAAAATCTACTTCAGGAAATTTATGCAGTAACTTATGGTAATTTATAATAATTTATGGTAATTTATAAAAATTTATGGTAATTTATAGAAATTTATGGTAATTTATACAGACATTTATAAAAATTGTGAGGTAATTCATAATATTATTACAAAACATAATTCAAGATTAGAAAGACAAATGCAGGAAATTTATAGTAATTTATAAATTTTTGAGGTACCTTAATAAATTTTTTTGAGTAAATAAAAGAAAATTTTAAAAACTATTTTTTAAAATTTATGGATATTTATAGGGTAATTTATGGAAATTTATGAAAATTTATGGAAATATATGTTGTAATTTTATAAATGATTTTAAATCATTTATCTTAATTTATTAACATAATTTAAATGAAAATAAATTCTTGGCAACTTTCAGAAATTAGTACGTTAATTTATGAAAATTTATAAAGTAATTAATGTCACAACTTACTAAAATTATAGTTTTAACAGGTAACTTTTATTTGTTTAATTTTATTTGGAAAAAATTTACAAAAATTGTTGTAATTATACACTTGTTTAAACCACAAGTTCAATGAAAGACAAAAAAGGCTTCACCATGACGCTGAGGCTTCACCATGACGCAAAATAAATACTGTTTTTTAAAATAAATTATTAGCAATTTTCAATCGGTTTCATATTCCTGTCTTTTACATTCACTGAAATAATACGACTATACATTATTTTCTAAAAAAATTTTTTTTTTTATTTATTATGAAAAATGTGAAAGCTTCACCATGACGATTCTGTTATTCCCTGTACAAAGTTGACGCTTAAAACGTAAAAAAAATGAAAAAAAGTATAACAATTTTTTTCTTTCGTAGTGAAACACTATTGAGGGAACTAAATTGTTGCTTGTACTGAAGAATACCGAAATTCTGATTTTATTTTTATGAAATATTTAAATTTTTTAAAAAGGCTTCACCACACTCTTAGTTTAAATCAGTCAAAATTTGATTGATTCAATCAGTTACGCATATTTCAACTGACAAATCATTGATTTTCACTGGCACAATAATCATTTTGACTGGTAAATCTGTAAAATTTGATCACTAACAGAATCATTTAGTGAATTTGACTGAAAATCAGTCACGTGATTTCACTGATTTGTCAATCAATCTGCTCTTTAAATCTAAATTAGCAAAATTTTACTAATTTTCTAGCGATAATTATAACAATGATTAAAGTAACGTATATACAATAATTTATTAGTGAAATGACACTAATTCAAAGCGTGTATACGCTAATTATATGAGTGGTATTCTTATCGTTGGGAAATTAGTGAAATTTCGCTAATTCAGATTTAGAGAGTAAGCTACAATGTCAATTGCTGCAGTTTGCTGTTTGTTGTAAAGTAGATTACTTATGTACCTACTTTTCCAAACTTTGAAAATCATACCTAATACAAGTATCCTTTCCTTCAACATGTTATAATTTCCTTTACAGTTATCCACCAAACAGAGCTAAAACTGCATTAGCAGCTACTATTGTAAAAAATTTTCCCCTAATTGAGAAATTTGCAGAATAAAGATTGTAAAGGCTACGTAAGTCAATTTAAAATATCTACTAAAATTCACAGTTTAATATATATTAAAATTATTAAACTTCGAATTTTAATAAACTGCTGCTATAACTTTTATTTTCAAATTTTTGAACACAGGACTTCGATTCACCCCACGTATTCTAAAATACGCCGAGAAAAATTATACAAATCAACATAAACTGTATACAAAATTATTTAACCTACTAGCTAAAATAACGCGCGCTAAAGCGCGCGTGAAGTTTCTTTTTCATTGACATTAAAAAAAAAAAAAAATTTCAATTATTCAGAAGAATTTTATTCAAAATCACTATTTTTCTAAATATATTCAGGAAAATCACGAAAAAGTCAGAAAATTTTATCAAATGTACAGAAACAATATTCAATTTCGAAAATTCTTAAGAAAACTCTAAATGTTATATTCCTCATTATTGAAAAGATTTTCAATCAAACTTTACAGATTTTAAATACAATTCAGGTTTATGAAAAACTTTAATAATTCAAATTCTTATAAAATTTGTTATATTTTTACATTTCATTCATTATTAAAAATAATAATGGATTTATGGATGAATTTTACTTAAAACACTAAAAAAAAAATTGAATTTTGGAAAAATTATAAATGATTGCAAATACTCAATAATATATAATATTATTATTTATGTTCAATGATAAAAAAAAACATAATGATTAAATTTTGGTGAAATTCTTTATGAAAATTGAATTTTAAGAAACATCCAATTAGTATTTAATAAATTGTTTATTTTTATAGTTGGATAGTTGATTTCTTGTAGAATTTTCTAATAAATTGAAAAATTAATTTCAGTTAAAATTTTGGATCAAAATTGAATATCATATTCAAAAATATTTATTTATTAGAGAATTCTGAGAGAATTTATTTGTTGGACCCTGGAAGTAAACATTTTCTTAAACAAATGAGCTTTATCAACAAATTTTTTTTTTAAATAATGAATGAATGCTTTTGAAAATTTGTAATGAATTTTTTTTATAATTGCATTTTAGAGAAATTTGATGAAAATGTACATATTAAAATAATTGAACTTTGGAAATGGATTTTGTTGGTTATAAAGATAATTTAAATTTTAAAGGGAATTTTTGGCAATTTAGGAATATAATTGGATTTTTGCAAAAAAAAAAAAAAAATTTATATTACGTTTAAAAATAATTGAATTCATCAAAGTAATTCGTAAGGTGTCAATTCACAGAAAATTTTTTTTACGGAATTTTTTTTCACGGAAAAACAAAAAACGGTTGAATCTTAATTTGAGGGAAATAATGAAAAAACCTTAAGGGTAAGTCCAAGTTGTGAAATGTAAACAAAGCAAAATGTAAACAAACGACGCACTGAAATCACATTTCGGAAACAGCCTTTTCTCCCACAAAAATTAACATTGGACCGTTTATTTTATAAAAATGATAAATTAGTGTGTCAAAGTTTCCAATGAAATCAAATTTCACTATAAGCAATTAACAGTAATTACTAAAATAACTAATTCAAATGACCTGTAAAATAGCATTTTTGACGCGTCGCGAAAAATAAACTGTTTGAGTATATCAACCGCACTGACGATGAAGAAGTCTCATATCAGCGATTGGACCTTCAACATGTGGAAGGGGAAATTTTTCCCTTTCCTCCTTGAAATTACAAGGAGAAAGGGTAAAAACTTCTTCATCGTCCGTGCGGTTGATATACTCAAACACTTTAATTTTTCGCGACCTGAGACTCTGCTTCTCTTTTCGCATGCGCAGACCGTACTAAAAATGCATTAAAATCACATTTTTCGTACAGCCTTTTCTCTCACAAAAATTAACATTTTTTCATTTTCATAAAAGAAATGATTCATTAGAGTGTCAAAGTTTCCAATGAAATAATTTTTGACCAGGAGGAATAAAAAGCAATTACTAAAATAACGAATTAAAATGACCTGAAAATAGCATCGTTGGCACGTCGCGAAAAATAAACTGTTTGACTATATCAACCGCACGGACGATGAAGAAGTTTTTACCCTCTCCATTGTAATTTCAAGAAGGAAAGGGAAAAATTTCCCCTTCCACATGTTGAAGGTCCAATCGCTGATACGAGACTTCTTCATCGTCAGTGCGGTTGATATACTCAAACAGTTTATTTTTCGCGACGCGTCAAAAATGCTATTTCACAGGTCATTTGAATTAGTTATTTTAGTAATTACTGTTAATTGCTTATAGTGAAATTTGATTTCATTGGAAACTTTGACACACTAATTTGTCATTTTTATGAAAAAAGCTGTCCAATGTTAATTTTTATGGGAGAAAAGGCTGTTTCCGAAATGTGATTTTAGTGCTTGGTTTGTTTACATGTTGGTTTGTTTACATTTCACAACTTGGACATGCCCTTAAGGGCATGTCAAAAATGTAAACAAACCAAGCACTAAAATCATATTTCGGAAACAGCCTTTTCTCCCATAAAAATTAACATTGGACAGCTTTTTTCATAAAAATGACAAATTAGTGTGTCAAAGTTTCCAATGAAATCAAATTTCACTATAAGCAATTAACAGTAATTACTAAAATAACTAATTCAAATGACCTGTGAAATAGCATTTTTGACGCGTCGCGAAAAATAAACTGTTTGAGTATATCAACCGCACTGACGATGAAGAAGTCTCGTATCAGCGATTGGACCTTCAACATGTGGAAGGGGAAATTTTTCCCTTTCTTTCTTGAAATTACAATGGATAGGGTAAAAACTTCTTCATCGTCCGTGCGGTTGATATAGTCAAACAGTTTATTTTTCGCGACGTGCCAAAAATGCTATTTTCAGGTCATTTTAATTCGTTATTTTAGTAATTACTTTTTATTCCTCCTGGTCTAAAATTATTTCATTGGAAACTTTGACACTCTAATGAATCATTTCCTTTATGAAAATGAAAAATTGTTAATTTTTGTGAGAGAAAAGGCTGTACGAAAAATTTGATTTTAATGCATTCTTAGTACGCTCTGCGCTTGCTCAGAAAGCAACAAAGTCTCAGGTCGCGAAAAATAAAGTGTTTGACTATATCAACCGCACGGACGATGAAGAAGTTTTTACCCTTTCTCCTGGTAATTTCATGGAGGAAAGGGAAAAATTTCCCTTTCCACATGTTGAAGGTCCAATCGCTGATGAGACTTCTTCATCGTCAGTGCGGTTGATATACTCAAACAGTTTATTTTTCGCGACGCGTTAAAAATGCTATTTCACAGGTCATTTGAATTAGTTATTTTAGTAATTACTGTTAATTGCTTATAGTGAAATTTGATTTCATTGGAAACTTTGACACACTAATTTATCATTTTTATAAAAAAACCGGTCCAATGTTAATTTTTGTGGGAGAAAAGGCTGTTTCCGAAATGTGATTTCAGTGCTTCGTTTGTTTACATTTTGCTTTGTTTACATTTCACAACTTGGACTTACCCTTAAGCATTTAGTATGAAGTTTACAATGAGTTACATCTACCCAGGTTCGAATTTAGGTTGGCCGCCAGAGTTTGAAGGTTGGCCCACGGTTGGCCTAACTTTGGCAAGCGAAGTTTTGGTTGCCAGAGTTTGCCCAACTTTGGCAAGTACTAGTGCCCACAGTTGGCCCGACTTTGCAAGCCAACCATTACATGCAGAGTATAACCAACCGTCGGGCCAACTTTGGCGACAAAGGTCGACACAACTATGGGGAACGTATCTCATATGACTTACAAATTTAGGTTGTCCAAACTCTGGGCCACGGTTGTCCCGACGGTTGGCAAAACTTTGTGAAAAACAGTTTAAATGACTTAAACTTTCTTGGTCGGCCAAACTCTGGGCCACGGTTGGCCCGACTGTTGCAGCTTTAATATACATTTAACGGTATGGACTCCCATGTGAGCGTAGCGTAGTGGTCAGTGTATAAGTCTTCGGCGCGTTAGGATAGGGGTTCGATCCCAGCAAGCGGTAGATATTTTCGAAAATGTATGTATGAGATTGTGTTTAATAATAATAGGTAAAGGTTATATCTAATGTTCTTGCTAATAATAACGTGTTAATTGTTTAAATAATTTAGTTTTTTAATAATTTTTTACCTTTGGCTGTTAAAGTTAGCCAAACTTACGCATTTAAAGTCGTGCCAACTTTGGCGTCAGTTTTTGGACCAACCATTGAAATGTATAGCTGGCACAACATATGCATTTTAAGTTGGGCCAACTTCCTTATGACTTGTCGGGCCAACCATCGTCGCCATTAGACGGCCAACCGTTATCATCTGTATGGTTGGCCCAACCTCTGGCACGAGAAGTTGGACCGACCTTGTATGGTCGGGGCCAACCGAAAATTCGCACCTGGGTAAGAACTCTTTACTTACAATCACAATCACTAATCCCATTCAAGTAGTACATTGAGAAAAATGGATGATAAGATTTTGATGGTAGTAAGATAATGTTATCGGTACCATTAAAAAAGTTTCAACCAAATACGTTTCTTCTTACAACCTGATTGTATCTGATACAAACAAGATAACACGGAGAGAAGAGTGTAGTCAGATTAACTACTTGCGCAGTTAACCGATGATATAGCTCGGTGGTGAAATTCCTTGGCTTGCGATATGAAGGTTAAGCTCTATCAAAGTGCGGTTAGTACTTGGATGGGTGACTGCCCTTCGACTCTCGCTCATAGCCCTGGTGTTTTCACTGCGTTCGAAATATATCAAGCGGGAGGTTTGACGTCAAGGTACACATTATTGTCCGGTACACACCATTAGAACTCGACTGTCGATAAAACCGGTTGTACTCGGAGAAGTTTTCTACAGTTCGCTTGTTGGGTGTAAAAACATGATACATCGGATTGGCATTGAAAAATATTATACCTCGGATTTGACTTGAAAAACATGTCATATCGTCGTTTGAGTTGAAGAACATGACACGTCGAAAAAGAAAATTTTCTTTTCAATTATCAGTTGATACCACTGATCGCTAATTTTAAAATGTGTCAAATCTTTGAAACTTTTATGAAACAAATGCTTTTGCTTCATAATATGCCAATTCATAGAAGAAATAGGTTAAATAATTTTGTATACAGTTTATGTTGATTTGAGACATATTAAGATTCGTGGTAAGTGGTAATAACCGAAATTTGAATGAAAAAATTTTCGTTTTCGACGTGTCATGTTCTTCAACTCAAACGACGGTATGTCATGTTTTTCAAGTCAAATCCGAGGTATCATGTTTTTTAACACCAATCCGATGTATCATGTTTTTACACTAGTGATGCACGACGAGACTCTGTCCTTTCATAAAAGAAAAGAGATGAAAATATTACATTCAATTGTTTTCATTGTTTTTCTCGCAAGATTCTCGACTTTTCGAGATGCACTTCGCTCGAAGTGCATCACTATTTTACACCCAGCAAGCGAGTTTCCCTCTTCACTGGCGAAAAAACTTATTAGACGGGTAGTCCAGGCAAATGCGAGTGCTTCTAATAAAAGCCGGCTGTAGACGCAAATTTTGTTAATATATAGAAATTTCATATGTAGAATGGTTATGCTTAAACTAAAAAAAAGTATTTCTCGAGGACTCTTGTCGAAGTGCGTATGGCCAAAAAGGGCAGGAGTATAAACAATAGAAAAAACTACTTGCGCAGTTAAATGTAGTAAACAGAATAGTCGATTTTGGACTGACTAAACTGCTAGTAGGAATTACTAAACTGGCGTTTTGTCATTGTGACTACCTAGGAAAAAGTTAATTCAACTGCATAGAAAGTCAAATGGACTAAACTGTTCAGTAAAATGTAAAAATATTGAAATATTATTTTTTATAATTAATTTTCCAATAATTTCAATAGTAGTAGAAAGTCAACGTGAAATTTTTATATTTTAACAGAAAATAAAAACTTAATTATTACAAAAATTTCGAGCAGTTCATTTGCGGAGTTTTAAAAGGTTATGTTGATTTTTTCTGTAATCAGTAAATAAATTACTTTTAAAATTAAATATAGAAAACTGCATTACTGTTTGTAAACAAATGTTTGGCAATAACAGAAGATTCTTAATTACTACTGATTTTATTATTATATTTATTAATACTTGCACTGAATAAGTATCATAATTATTTTGAAAAAGAGTAATTTTGTAATTTTGTTGTTCTGTAATCTTAATCATTTAAATTAAAAGATAATGTTAATATAACACTTATTATTAGTGATAAATTAATTCAATTATGATAAAGGCAATTTAATTTTAATGAAGAGTAAAAATGTAAAATTTCTAAATATATTTATCATCCCAGGTGCGAATTTTCGGTTGGCCCCGACCATACAAGGTCGGTCCAACTTCTCATGCCAGAGGTTGGGCCAACCATACAGATGATAACGGTTGGCCGTCTAATGGCGACGATGGTTGGCCCGACAAGTCATAAGGAAGTTGGCCCAACTTAAAATGCATATGTTGTGCCAGCTATACATTTCAATGGTTGGTCCAAAAACTGACGCCAAAGTTGGCACGACTTTAAATGCGTAAGTTTGGCTAACTTTAACAGCCAAAGGTAAAAAATTATTAAAAAACTAAATTATTTAAACAATTAACACGTTATTATTAGCAAGAACATCAGATATAACCTTTACCTATTATTATTAAACACAATCTCATACATACATTTTCGAAAATATCTACCGCTTGCTGGGATCGAACCCCTAACCTAACGCGCCGAAGACTTATACACTGACCACTACGCTACGCTCACATGGGAGTCCATACCGTTAAATGTATATTAAAGCTGCAACAGTCGGGCCAACCGTGGCCCAGAGTTTGGCCGACCAAGAAAGTTTAAGTCATTTAAACTGCGTTTTACAGAGTTTTGCCAACCGTCGGGCCAATCGTGGCCCAGAGTTTGGCCAACCTAAATTTGTAAGTCATATGAGATACGTTCCCCATAGTTGTGTCGACCTTTGTCGCCAAAGTTGGCCCGACGGTTGGTTATACTCTGCATGTAATGGTTGGCTTGCAAAGTCGGGCCAACTGTGGGCACTAGTACTTGCCAATGTTGGGCAAACTCTGGCAACCAAAACTTCGCTTGCCAAAGTTAGGCCAACCGTGGGCCAACCTTCAAACTCTGGCGGCCAACCTAAATTCGCACCTGGGATATAGGGGAGAGTGGGGCAAACCGGACCGGTGGGTAAACCGGACCCCCCTCAATATTTCCGAAATGGCGAAATTGTCAAAAGTGCTATTTAGAAATTTGAAACGACCATGTGTAGTATACCTTATTTTTTTTAATTTGCCATTTTTGACTTTTGTTTGTACAACGCTGGAAGCAAAAGTTTTTTTTTACTTTTTTTCTACACTTTTACGAATTTTTTCTTAAGGAAATTCTGAGGAAATCGTGTAATATTTCCAAATATTAGGTCTTGGGTTTTGAAGATACACACCTTAGGAATATTTACCACCAAAAACTTTCATGAATTTGCAAAGCGTTTCTTTTTGACAAACATTTATTCTCAAAATGAGCCTGTAGGGCAAACCGGACCGTTTTCGGTGGGGCAAACCGGCCATAGGATATAATTTCTATTGGAATAAAGTTTCATAAAAATTATTTTTAAATAAAATGTTTCTTTCATTAAAATATTTACTTACAATGAACAATAATTGTCTTCCAATGAGAATTGGACCCTTTAATATTGTTTCTCTGATAATGACAAACATTTATATTTTTTTATTTAAAAAAATCTTTATTTAATTAAAATTCAATCCCGAATTATTATTTTCATTACTACAACCATTGTTTGGATGATTCTTTATGTTTTTTATTATTGTAGATTATGTAAATACAATATTATAAATAAAAAACCAAACGGTCCGGTTTGCCCCATGGGGGGTCCGGTTTACCCCAGGGGTTGGGCAAACCGGACCGTTTGCAAAACTTTTTAAGGTTTACACAGCAACTAAACAATAAAAGGTAAAGTATAGGTGTCTCTGGGAAAAAGTTGCGCAATTAAATGATCTTTCAAACAAGCCCTCAAAAAATAAAATCGGTTGATTCGTTTAGTCACAAGAATCAAAAAACCGTCAGGGGGTCCGGTTTGCCCCACTCTCCCCTATATTTAAAAACATTGTTTACTATCTTGGAAATAAATTCAATAAAATTTATTTAGAAACACAAGCATGAAATGGCGGACTGTCAAGAGTTTGCGCTTTGTCGTTTTTTTCCTTAAAAGTGTTTCGATCAAATTTCTACTGCGCAGTGTTTTGCGTCTTTAACTAAGCATTCAGTGTCTACGACAATACTGTTTAGTAAAATCAACAAAATGAAGTTTTTTAAATGTAACTGTATATTCAGTTATTATTATTACATATTGACTTACTAAACGTCTTAAGTAGAATTAACTAGAACTTTTCTCTCCGTAAACTGTCTGTATAATACACCCAGAGAAAATTATTATTTAAACCAAATAAATTTTATTTGACTTAAGTAAACGTATATTTGTTTTAGAATCAACTAGATTTTTTATTTGTTTTAAATAAAATTTGTATTTGACATAAATAAAACATATATTTGAGTTAAATAAAATTTTATTTAAACTAAATAAAATTTATTTGAAACAAATAAAAAGTCTAGTTGGTTCTGAGACAAATATACCATTTCACTAAATATGGTATTCCATACGATCATTATTTTACCTCATAACATATTTTTCTCTTAGTGTAGTGAACGCACGTAGAGCAAGTACTTTGATGTATATCACCGTGACATAAAAAGCAGTGCTTCTATAGCAAAATCATAATAAATTTTTTAGAGCCGGTTCTACAATTTTGTTAAGTAAGGAGTTTAAGTCGATGAACTTGGGTTAGTAGTATAATCAGACCGAATTCATCGACATCAACTCTGGTTTAATATAGTTGTGGAACCGAACCAAATCTGATAAATTAAAAAAAGTTATTACAAGCACTAACCGGCATGTCTCATGTGACGTGGAATATGTTGCAATTCTTGAAAGTGATGATGCGACGGTGCCGACGTCCAGTGTTCGGGTGGTGGTTCCGGTGTTTGATCTTGGGGACAATGTGGCCTTAAATCTAGGGGTTCTTGCCTCAAAGACTGCGTAAGCCAGCCCATGCCACCTGAACTGACTGGTATCTCATCTTGCACCAGTGAACTAGGTTGTTGAAGATGCAATAATAAACCATTCCGATCCCTGTGCTCACGTTCCCCTCGATGTAATTGCAACGGTGGTGGCGAAGCCGAAACCGGCGGGGTATCAGGTGGTGTTCCAGGATGAGAGAGAGTCGTCAAATGAGAAGATGCACCAGGTGGCGCTTTTACAAGTACTCCATGTTGTACTTGGATATGTGGCTGCCCATAAAGAGGATGAGGTTGCTCCAATTCGTGAGCGGGTGGTGTCAATGGAGCCAATGTTAGCCCATGTGGCTGACTTGGTAGTTGTCCGTTTGGATTCACCATGCTTGTCGGTGAGATTAAACGTACCTAAAAAGTATAAAGGTTAATTTGGTTAAAAATGCATTTTTCTTATTTTTATAGGTAATTTTAACTCAATATTTTGAAAATAATAAACATTCAATTAAAAAATTTGTTTAAATGAACAAAAATTAAATACCTGACTCTGTCTCTTAAGAACATTTGATTTTTAATTCCACTATAAAAGACTTACAAATTCTAAATAATGTAGAAGCATTTCATGTCAGAAATATCACGATTCGTAAAGGTGTACGCCGATTTTCGCGAAACTTCATGGGATAATAGTTCGATATAAGACTTCTTTTCCCCAAATTTTTTGTTTAATTCAAAATTGTTGAATATACGCCAAAAATTTTTTTTTCTTGGTTATACCAACGCTTAAAACTATAATATTTGGCAAACCCGTTAACATCATATTACTTCACAATTGCGAATGTAGGTGTCAAAGATTTGAAATTTTAATTTACAATTAAAAAAATTTTGTCTATTGATGCATTTCACGTTAAAAATATTACGATTTCCAAAGGTTCGCTGATTTTTGCGAAACTTCATGACATTATAGTTCTATATATAAGAAAATTTTCTGTGATGTTTTGGTGTTTGTTTAAATTTAACTTTTACATGCTTGTGTTTTCTGGTAAATATATTTATTTATAATATATATCACTGGGTAACAAAAAAATGGTCATGTTGTGTTTATTTCAAAATTTTGACTTTATTGAAAGTTTGGGTGTCAGTAAACAAGAAAATAGCAAAAAAAAATTTAATTTATTTAAACCCTTAAAATAGGGGGTTGAATTATTAAAAAACGGTGTTTTTTGCACTTTTTGAAGTCCTGTAAAAAAAATGGGAAGACATAAAAAGCTCTAATGTGGCTTAAAAGAAAGCTCAAACCTTTATCTTTAAGAACCAAAACTGAAAAGTAATGTAAAAATTGCAGGGGACGTGTATTTACCAAGTACCTCCCCCCCTAATGATTCATACGCCCTGGTAAAAATGACTGGGAATCTAAGCATTTGTGCATTTCAATTTTTCATCATCGGATTGGCTTCAAATTTGTTATTTGGGCGTTTTTGGGGTCGATGATTACGAATCCGAAGTCAGCTTTCAAAAATTCAAAATGGCGGCTTTAACAAAAACCTCAAGTACAAAGTCTCGAGCGAATCCGAACAATTTTTAACATTTTATCCGCCATGTTGAAGCCGACATTTTGAATTTCTGAAAGCTGACTTCGGATTCGTAATCAGCGTCCCAAAAAAGCTCCGAGTAACAAATTTGAAGCAAATCCAATGATGAAAAATTGATATGCACCAATGCTTAGATTCCCAGTCATTTTTACCCACGTGAAAAGATTCCGCGAAGTGAATCCCCAAATATTCCGCGGAATTATGATTTTCTTAAATATACTGAAAATGCACAAAACAATTTAAATTATAAGAAAACCTATTTACAAGTATATCATTTATGGTTATCTAGTCAATCCATAAATATTTTTAACCTAAACTGTCAAAAACGAAGAATCAGCATATTTAACATATCCTAACAATATTAAAATAATTTCAAACTGTCCATCTATCCATAACATTACCCACGATTATCCCGGTATGAGCCACAGTATTTTATCAAAATTTGGTACAATTTCAAAGGTAAATTTACTTTCAAGATCGATCACCTGGATATTACCCACGGTTATCCAGTTGGCCTGTCACTATTTGAAACATTTCCAGAGGATCCTAAGTTTCAAATTTAAAAGGTAACCTAACCTGGCAAAAACAATGAATCTACATAACATCCGCGGTTATCCAGGTATCATGTTAATATTTTAAACAATTTCTAAGGTAAATCAAGACAACCTGTCAAATATGGCGCATTAGATAATTATCAACTGAAATTCATGTATCCAGTCATTTTTTGCTCATTTTTAAAAGTAAGTTAGCACAATATGTCAAAGAGGAAACATCTAGTTAATCATCTACTGTTGTCCAGGTATCCGGTCAATTTTTTAATAAATTTCAAAGGTAAGTTAACAATAGCCTGACAAAGACAAAGCACCAGCTTATCAACCACTGTTATCCAAGTATCCGACCATTATTTTGGACAATTCCAAGGATAAGTCAACACAACCTGTCCTAGACAATGCAGCACCTTCTAATAATTCCCACTGATATCCAAAGATATCACGAAAAATATTTGAACAATATCAAACATAAGTTAACGTAACCTGGAAAAACAATAAATCGACATAACAACTGCGGCATTCAGATTTCATGTTAATATTTTAAACAATGTCTAAGACAAATCAACATAACCTGTCAAATACGATACAACTGCTAATTATCTAATGTTATTTAGATATCCAGTCGAATGTTTGGACAATTTGAGAGGTAAATCAACATAACCTGAGGATGCACCAGCTAATATCTCACTGATATTTAAATATATGCTGCCCAATATTCGAACCTGCTAATTAGCTAATGCTATTCACATATATTCAGTCAAATGTTTGGACAATTTAAATATCTGGATAACATTAGATAATTAGCAGGTGTATCGTTTATGACAGCTTATGTTTACTTACCCTTGAAATTGTTTGAATATTTGATAGTACTTTGTCTTTGTCAGGCTAGGTTAACTTACCTTAGAAATTTATTAAAAAATTGACCGGATACCTGGACAACAGTAGATGATTAGCTAGATGTTTCCTCTTTGACATATTATGCTAACTTACTTTTAAAAATGAGCAAAAAATGACTGTATACATGAATTTCAGTTGATAATTATCTAATGCATCATATTTGACAGGTTGTCTTGACTTACCTTAGAAATTGTTTAAAATATTAACATGATACCTGGATAACCGCGGGTGTTATGTAGATTCATTGTTTTTGCCAGGTTAGGTTACCTTTTAAATTTGAAACTTAGGATCCTCTGGGAATGTTTAAAATAGTGACAGGCCAACTGGATAACCGTGGGTAATATCTAGGTGATCGATCTTGAAAGTAAATTTACCTTTGAAATTGTACCAAATTTTGATAAAATACTGTGGCTCATACCGGGATAATCGTGGGTAATGTTATGGATAGATGGACAGTTTGAAATTATTTTAATATTGTTAGGATATGTTAAATATGCTGATTCTTCGTTTTTGACAGTTTAGGTTAAAAATATTTATGGATTGCCTGGATAACCGTAAATGATATCGTAAATCGGTTTTCTTACAATTTAACTTGTTTTGTTAATTTTCAGTATATTTGAGAAAATCATAATTCCGCGGAATATTTGGGGATTCCGCGGAGTTTACCGGTAATCTTTTCACGTGGGTACCAGGGCGTATGAATCATTAGGGGGGAGAGGTACTTGGTAAATACACGTCCCCTGCAATTTTTACATTACTTTTCAGTTTTGGTTCTTAAAGATAAAGGTTTGAGCTTTCTTTTAAGTCATATTAGAGCTCTTTATGTCTTCCCATTTTTTTACAGGACTTCAAAAAGTGCAAAAAACACCGTTTTTTAATAATTCAACCCGCTATTTTAAGGGTTTAAATAAATTAAAATTTTTTTTTGCTATTTTCTTGTTTACTGACACCCAAACTTTCAATAAACTTAAAAATTTTGAAATAAACACAACATGACCATTTTTTTGTTACCCAGTGTATTTGACCAATATATATTTATCGGTAATATTCAACATTAATGAACCAAAATTAGTTTAAAACCACACAGCACTGAAACTTTCCCTCAGACACGGCGGGTCTCGATTCATTAGAAATGATATTTAAAAATAGGTCCTAAGTGCTGCGTTTCTTTAAATAACTTTACACAAGAACAATTAATTGAAAATAGTGAGAAAGGGTAAAAATTGACTTTTTTATACATTACTCTCTCCCAGTACACAAACATATACATACACTGAAAAAAAAATAGTATTGAACCAAGAAAATTTTTCTTGGTTGAAGCAAATGGTGGGATTGAATACGGCCAAGAGTATTATAGTATTGATTCAAGAAAACGATTTTCTTGACATAGTATACTTGGTAGGAGAGTATATGTTCTTGATCCAAGAAAATATGGAATCCAGTCAAGAAATTAAGTTTCACGAAAGAAATGCAGATTATATTAATTCAAGAACATTTGTGTATCAAATCAAGAAAATATTTTCTTGATTTGAGAAAATTATAAATTTCAATAAAAAAAATATTTTCTCAATTCAAGTAAATTATTTACTTGAATCCCCCCCCCCTTCTCTCATCCCATGATTTCTAATACTTAGGTCAAACATTTTTATTATTTAATTAATTAACATTTATATTTTTTATTTAAATAATTAAACAATTGTTATTTTACATAATATTTACATTTAATTAATACTTATCACAAATACAACAAATATACCTTGAAAGAAAATTTTCCACGGTCGGAGGATTCGAACCCGGGTTGCACGCGTCAGAAGCCGTACCGTTGCCACTATGCCATCCAAGTCTCAATGGATAGTTTTCAAAAACTGCTATTTAAGTTGCACATCCATTTGAAGAAAAATATTTTCTTGGATCAAGAACACCGGCATTGTGTTAAGTAAAAAAAAGTTTCAAAGCAAATGAATGAAATGATTTGATTTAAGAAACACGAATTCTCTAGACAATACTTTACTATTTCGCTTAAGAACATAATATTCTTGATTCAATCCTTTTTGGTACTTCGGATAAGTAAAATATTTGATTGTAATAATAACATATTTACTTCCACCAAATACTGAATTATTAATACAAGAACTATACCCAATGCTCATAATTACTTGGCACAAGAAAATAAATTTCTCTCTTCAAATAAATATAGGATTGATTCAAGTAAATTCTGTCAAGTAAATGCATTTACTTGGTTCAATTACAATTTTTTTTCAGTGTATGGGCAATTCCACGTGAAATTTTTCTATGACATTTTAGAATCGGTTAATCATATTTTTTTCTCGTTCCTTATAGAAAAATATTCAATACGTATTTTTTTATTTTTCCATAATTGCCAAAATTTTCGAGATATGAATTTTCAAAAAGTTGTCAAAAAAAGAAAGTTATGGTTTTCCTTCAACTTTTAAAAGATTTTTAAAAAAATATTTTTTTAAATTTTTTAGAAAAAAAATTATTTTTTATAAACAAATTAATTTATTTTAAATTTGGGTGCGATTAATTTTTATTTTTTTCTTATTTATTTATACCTGCCAATATACAGAAGACTTTTTAAAAAGATCCGAGATGGGCCGACTCATAGTTTTTGTTCTATAAATTTTTTAGATCAAAAATTATGAATTAGTAAACCTAATAGCTTATAATTTTAAAAATTTAGAGTTTAGAAAAAAGTTGTCAAAGAAAGAAAGTTTTGGTTTTTCTTCAACTTTTAAGGTTATGTCCAAGTTGCAAAATGTAAACAAAGCAAAATGTAAGCAAACCAAGCACTAAAATCAGCTTTTTTATACATCTTTTTCTCTCACTAAAATTACGATTCGAAATTTTTTTTTAGAAAAATGATAAATTAGAGTGTCAAAGTTTCCAAAAAAATAATTTTTGAGTGTGAATTGTGATCAATAAAAAGTAATTAATAAAATAACTAATTAAAATGACCTGTAAAATAGCATTTTTTACGCGTCGCGAAAAATAAACTGTTTGACTATATCAACCGCACTGACGATGAAGAAGTTTTTACCCTCTCCCTTGTAATTTCAACACTATGCAGAAAGACACATTTTGTTTCACTCTGAAACGCAGTTATTTTCACATGCTTTCAGCTATGCTGGGTGTAGTAACCAAATTCAATACTTCAATTTACCATTTTCATAAAGAAATTGTAATTTTATAATCATTTGTAAAAATAGGAACCGCGAAAAAATGCAGTAACAGAAGACCGAATTGTGAACTTTTTTTCGCGGTTCCTATTTTTACAAATGAATATAAAATTACATTTTCTTTATTAAAATGGTGAACTGACGTATTCTATTTGGTAACTACGCCTTGCATAGCTGAAAAAAATGTGAAAACAACTAAGTTTCATTCAAAAGAAAATGTGCACTTCCACATGTTGCTGTCAATGCATTCTTTGTACGCTCTGCGCTTGCGCAGAAAGCAACAAAGTCTCAGGTCGCGAAAAATAAAGTGTTTGACTATATCAACCGCACGGACGATGAAGAAGTTTTTACCCTTTCTTCTTGTAATTTCATAGAGGAAAGGGAAAAATTTCCCTTTCCACATGTGGAAGGTCCAATCGCTGATATGAGACTTCTTCATCGTCAGTGCGATTGATATACTCAAACAGTTTATTTTTCGAGACACGTCAAAAATGCTATTTTACAGGTCATTTGAATTAGTTGTTTTACTAATTGCTATTTATTGATCACACTCATAAATGATTTTTTTGGAAACTTTGACACTCTAATTTATCATTTTTGCAAAAAAAAGTGTTTTAATATTAATTTTTGTGAGAAAAAAAGCTGTACAAAAAATGTGCCGAAAACTATGAGTCGGCCCATCTCGGATCTTTTTAAAATATCTTCTATATATTGGCAGGTATAAATAAATAAGAAAAAAATAAAAATTAATCGCGCCCAAATTAAAAATAAATTAATTTGTTTATAAAAAAATAATTTTTTTTTCTAAAAATTGAAAAAAATAATTTTTTTAATCTTTTAAAAGTTGAAGAAAAACCAAAACTTTTTTTCTTAGACAACTTTTTTCGAAACTCAATACTTTTAAAGTTATAAGGTATTGAAAATAGGTCTGCTTTTAAAAATAAAAAATTTCGAAAATTCATATCTCGAAAATTTTGGTAATTATGGAAAAATAAAAAAATACGTATTTAATATTTTTCTATGAGGAACGAGAAAAAAATATGTTCAACCGATTCTAAAAAATCATAGAAAAATTTCACGTGGAATTGCCCATATACACCTTAAATGACCTATAGAAGTATTAAAGACTATAACATTTTTAAGAATCAACAAAATAGAGCGCATTATCATTTAATTTTTTCCGATTTATGACCTTCTAAAGTCAGATTTCAGCAAAAAATATCGTGGAAAAAATGTTTATTTTAGTTTTTGAAAAAAAAGTTTTTTTGTAAATCTAACGCATATATATTACTCAAAATAAATTGAAATAGACTAAATTCTAAGTAAATCTGTCATTAGACTTTAATTCTATTTCCAATAGGATCAGAGTTATGATTTTTTAAAAATGTCCCTTTTTAGAATTTTTTTTAAATGATTGTTTTTGGAATCGTTACGTTTTGCAAGGTGTTAATTGTAAAAATGCTGTCATCATATGGTTTTATCTTTTACTTTAAAGAAATAGAAGCCCAATTAAATACATTTTAGAACAAAAACTTTTAATGAACATTATGAAAACAATTATAATTTATAAAATGAGTAATTATTGTGTTAATAAAAACTAATATTATATTAAAATGATTGATTCTGACATTTATTGTTTCTAATTTATTTAATTTATACTTAAGGCAAAGAAACTACTTGATTTCTAGTAATTCATCCAGTAATTCGTAAAATAATAATTATTATTATTACTTTTGGCACTTTATTACTATGACTGTTGGTTGGAAATAAAATGACAGTCTAACGACAGATTTACTCAAAATTTAGTCTATACTTCAATTTATTTTCAGTAATATATATGCGTTAGATATACAAAAAACTTTTCAAAAAGTAAAATAAACATTTTTTTCACGAAATTTTTTGCTGAAATCTGTCTATTTTTTGATTTATTAAAAATTTTATCATCTTTAATTCTTCTATATATCATTGAAGGTGTATATGTGTACTAGAAGAGAGAGATGTATAAAATAGTCAATTTTTACCCTTCTTTTACTATTTTTCATTAATTGTTCTTATGTAAAGTTACTTAAATATCCAAAATAAAAAATCCAATCCAAAAAGTCCGAAAACTTAGATGTTCCAGAGAACAGAAGATCCAAGATTTAGAAGGTCCGAAAAATCCAAAACTTAAAAAGCTCAAAATGGGCGAAATGTCCAATCTGAAAATTCCAATAATTTAAAAAGTCCAGAAATATAATAATAATAGAAAATAATAAATTTGAAAATAATAGAATGAATTGTTTTATTATCTTTTATGTGGTTTGAAGTTGTTGCATGCCTTTAAATCATTTCAGCGCATTGAAAAAAAATGTTGAGTATCGTGACTCGAAATGGACAATTTTTTTAAAGAGAACCGATAGATGGATTATATTAAATTACTTGGATACCATTTACATTTTTAAGGCTATGTCCAAGTTGTAAAATGTAAACAAACCAAGCACAAAAATCACCATTATAGGGTTCCGCACACCGTAGGTGTACTGACGGAACCCTTATGAAATCACTCGTGTGTCTGTCCCAGCCACGCAAAATGGGCTGTCCCCCCCCCCTTAACTTCTACAAATCTCAACCTTGTGAGCTGAAATTCGGTAGGGATCTTCAGTTTTAAGTGCAGATTACAGGAAAAATATAGCGAATCCGATTGGCCTACATATTTGCGAAAGGGAAGGGAAAGAAATTAAATTTTGTCAAAAAGATTGCAAAAAATGACCCTGCCCCCCCCTTAACTTCTACAAATCTGAAATTTGTGAGCTGAAATTCGGCAGGGATCTTTAGTATTAAGTGCAGATTACAGAAAAAATATAGCGAACACGATTGGCCTACATATTTGCAAAATAGAAGGAAAAGAAATGAAATATTTTCGAAAAAATTGCAAAAAATGACCCTGTCCCCCCCCTTAACTTCTACAAATCTGAACCTTGTGAGCTGAAATTCGGCAGGGATCTTTAGTATTAAGTGCAGATTACAGAAAAAATATAGCGAACACGATTGGCCTACATATTTGCAAAATAGAAGGGAAAGAAATTAAATTCTTTCGAAAAAATTCCAAAAAATGACCCTGCCCCCTGCCTTAACTTCTACAATTCAGAACCTGGTGAGCTGAAATTCAGCAGGCATCTTCATTTTTAAGTGCAGATTACAGGAAAATTATAGCGAACCTGATTGGTGAACATAAGTGCAATTACAGAGAAATATAAAAATTTATTAATAAAATAAAAAAAAATAATAAAAATATTTATTCTAATCTTATAACATTATATTACCATTTTGTTTAATTTGTTTTTAATTTTAAAAGAATTGTTAAAATAATTTTAAAAAAATTTTGTTTGAATATTTGTGTACGGAACCCTTGATCTTAGTGCGAGTGCAACTCGCACTTGTCCGATTTTTATTTATACATCTTGTTCTCTTACAAAAATTACCATTAGAAAACTTTTTTTACAAAAATGACAAATTAGAATGTCAAAGTTTCCAAAAAAATCACTTTTTTGGGTGAGAAATAAACAGCAATTAGTAAAATAACTAATTAAAATGACCTGTAAAATAGCATTTTTGACGGGTCGCGAAAAATAAACTGTTTGAGTATATCAACCGCACTGACGATAAAGAAGTCTCATATGAGCGATTGGACCTTCAACATGTGGAAGGGGAAATCTTTCCCTGTCCTCCTTGAAAGGGTAAAAACTTCTTCATCGTACGTGCGGTTTATATAGTCAAACACTTAAACTTTTCGCGAAGTGAACTCTTTTCCTCTACGCGCACGCCCAAACCGTGCCAAGAAAGCATTGACAACACTATGCAGAAAGATTCCACATGTTGAAGGTCCAATCGCTGCGATATGAGACTTCTTCATCGTCAGTGCGGTTGATATACTCAAACAGTTTTTTTTCGTGACGTGTAAAAAATGCTTTTTTACAAGTCATTTTAATTAGTTGTTTTACTATAGTATTACTATTGCTATTTCTTGATCACACTCAAAAATGATTTTTTTCGAAACTTCGACACTCTAATTTATCATTTTTGTAAAAAAAGTTTTCTAATGGTAATTTTTTGAGAGAAAAAGATGTATAAAAAAGGTGATTTCTGTGCTTGGTTTGTTTACATTTTGCTTTGTTTACATTTTGCAACTTGGACATAGCCTTAAATATCATATACAAAAAAAAGTTGTGCACGGCTTCAGAGAAAAAAAAATAAAAAATTTCAATGTTTTATATCTCGTGAACTCCACGTCAACCCATCACAGATATTTTGTAGACTAATTGGGATTTGGTTAATACTTTGTGTATATGTGCCCTGACGCGGTGAAAGGGACCTTACGTTCCAAAAAATTAATTTTAAGTTATTGATACCATTCTATCCAGATTTTTTCAATCGATATAATGGCATTAATAACTAAAAATTAATTTTTTGGGGCGTAAGGTCCCTTTCACCGCGTCAGAACACATATACTCCTTAGACGATGGGAAAAAAGTCACCAAATATTTTTTTAAGAAATAAAAAATGGCGGAGACATGACACTTTGAATTTTTTAGTACTTTTTTTTTAAAAAAATCATAACATATACTCTAATAATCCGATTTTAATTTTCAATATCAGAAATTGTTCGTAAAATACCATATTTTAAAATAAAAAATATTATAATTAACAAAAAATATTTTTGCACTATTTTTGACAAATTTGAAAAATAAATAACGCCATTTAAAAAATATGGGGTTTTTAATTTCTTTTTTATTAATGGGTCATTTTATTTATATTGTCATTTTCAGACTCAACAAAAGTTGAAAAAAAGTTTCGATTCTGTAATTTAAATCAAATTTTTTAAACAGTTATATATATATCACATTAACAAATTTTCAAAAACAAATTTTCTGCAAATCTTCCATTTAATGATGATTAATTTGTTAGGGACAAGTATTGTTTCGTTACTCTTACAATTATGAAACTCAAACGAACCATAAATTTCACTATAAGGTCACGTTTGATAAAGAAAAAATTTTTAAATTAAGCAAAACACAGAGAAAAGTGAGAAAAAATGAAAAATGACATTTTCATTTCGCCAAGAAAATAAGAATTTGCTAATAATATTTTATTTTATGACTGTTCTAACTGTTAATGCACTTTGAAAGTTGAGAAAAATAGTTTTTTGCTTATTTATTTAACATTTTAGAATTTTTCGAAGGTAAAACTTGGGCTAAAGGTTTGGGACACTCATGACATAATACAACACTCATGATATTCGTTGGGAAAAAATAGTCAACCCATTAAAATTAAATTGTTACATTAATTCTCCAACAAAGTTTATGTGGTGAAAATTTTTTATACATGTTTGTGTGCATTTTTATTTTTATAAAGAGTAAGAATCTAAACTGGGCCTTAGGGACTTGCATAAATAAAAAAAAATTTTTTAATTCTAATGCAATTAACATAAAACTTGTTATTCTGCGGTTTTTGGGGAACTGATTACGAAACTGAAGTCAGATTTTAAAAATTCAAAATGGCGAATCCAATATGGCGAACGAAATTCCTAAAACTCATAGAATCCAGTTCAAATTAGTTTCTCGGGGGTTTTCGGGATCGCTGATTATGAATTTGAACTTGAATTTCAAAATGTCGGAATCCGACTAACGAGATTCAATTGAATTCCATAAGTTTTTACAAAATTCATTCGCCATATTAGATCCGCCATTTTTAATTTTTAATATCCGACTTCAAATTCGAAATCAGCGAGTCCAAAAACCCCCAAATAGAAAGTTTTAAGTCAATTGCATTATAATTTAGTAATTTTGTAATGCCTTTTCCACATCCTTTTTTTGAAAAAAAAAATTATTTTCAAAAGGCTAATCTGGCCAAAACATCCCCGTTTCGACTAAAATCGACAGAAATATAATTCTTATTTATGAAAATATACATGTTAATTATTTAAATCAAAATCCCAAATGGCCACAATATAAGCCTTAGGGGACCTCCTCCTTTGTGGGACACTCATGACATGGACACTCATGACATTTTGCTCTTTTTTGCTTATATCTATGAACAGGTTATATTTATATCGACAATTCTGGTCTCATTCCAAAGAAAATTGAGAACTATTGTTAATTTTATTCTGATATTGAATATTAAATATTAATTTACCAATTTTTAAGACGGGACACTCATGACAGTTTTCTAATTACATTAAAATCTAGATTTCGGCAGACATTAATGGCCTATTATTGGCTGCCAGATCTCAGCACACATAATTACCCAATATTGGCTGCCATTACTCCCCCAGAAATGACAAAATATAAAAAAAATTTTTTTTATTTAATTGACTAATTAATTGATAATATTTATACGGCTTATTTCCCGAAGTTAAACGCAAACCCATAAATATTTGAAAAAAACACTCTGACCACTCTGCTACTCTGACGTGAAGTCGAGGAAGCGAAAGGGTTATTATAAACTGCACCACACTGGTCGATACTGTGCCATTATTAGGCCGAGTTACGTCCCTATATTGGCAATTATAATTTGCCTTCATAGATACAAAATGTTAGACATTAATGTGCCATTCCTGGGCGAAGTTACGCCCCAATTCTAGCAATTATAATTTGTCATTAAATATACAAAATTTTTGCCATTAAAGTGCCACTAATGTGCGATTAATGGGCCGATCTTCGTCACATCACTGACAATTGAATTTTGTCATTAAAGATTGATCAACTTTGCCAATATTGTGCCGTTATTGAGCTAAACTACGTCCCAATACTGGCAATTATAATTTTTCTTCAAAGATACAAAATTTTTGCCATTAAAGTGACAATAATGTGCCTTTAATGGGCCGATCTTCGTCACATCATTATCAATAAAATTGGATTTTAAAAAATTTTGATATGAAAATTTATTCTATGTTTTTAATATTTAATTCTTTTCTAAAAATTTAACTAAACTCCATTTTGAAATCAATTTTCATTAGAAAATTCTACGAGAATTCAATTATTTTAATACAAAAGTAAAAAATTTATTGAATTACTAAATGTTTCTTAAAATTTAATTATGAGAATTGAATTATAAAAATAATATTCATTTATTCAATAAATTTTCATAATATTTTTGTAGAAAATTCTCAATTATCATAAGGAAATAATTTGCATCATTTCTATTTCTTATCTACAATTGCTGTAAGAAAAATTCAAAGATTTTTAAGAATAAAGGAAAAAAATGTTTATAAATTCTATTTGTCAATTAGAAAATTTAATTAAAAATAAAACTGAAAATTTTTGAATTTTTAGAAAATAAAGGAAAAGATTTTATTGAATAAAATGTTCTGTTACATTTATTTATGAATTTAATTGTAAAATTATTTAAAAACATCAATTACTTCTTTTTTAAATAACTATTTAATTAAACTTTTTCAAAAGAATTAATTCTTCAAAATTGCTAGTTGAAACTATAGAAAATACAAATTTTCAAATATTTTAATTTGAATCCTTTTTAAACTTATTAAATTATTTAAATACAAAATTAATCATTCATTGAATAACTAAATGTTTCTTAAAATTGAATTATTAAAAAAAAATTTTATCAAATTAAAATGCCATTAATGTACCTTTAATGGGCCGATCGTCATCACTTCACTGGCAATTGAATTTTGCCATTAAAGATTAATCAACTTTGACAATAATGTGTCATTATTGGGACAAGCTACGCCTCAATACTGGTAATTATAATTAGCCATCAAAGATACAAAATGTTTGCCATTAATGTGCCAATAATGATCCATTACTGGACCGATGGTCGGCACATCACTGGCAATTGTCTTTTGCCATTAAAGATTGATCAACTTTGCCGTGAATGTGCCATTATAGGGCCGATAGCTGGACAGTCTTAAAAATTTTTAAAATATGACCATCGGCGCCATCATTGGCCCATCAATGGGACGTTTTTAACACCAGTAATGGCCCAGTAACTACGGTCAATTCTCGGCAGACATTACTGGACCAATGATGGTCCGTTTTTGCAGTCTTGGCATTTCGCACTTGGGAACATAAAACTTTCACATTTCGAAACAAGGCATTCAATGTTTTTGTAGTTGATTCGTGATTATCTTCTGCTGCGGATTCGTTTGTAAAACAGCACTTTTGCTCCCTGGATAAATCTTTGAACACGCATAAATACAAAATTTTGCATTCCAAGTAAAATAATGTAAAAGTAAGGGACACGTCATTCTTTTTTTTAGAAGGGTTAAACAATTTAATAAAGTTATTAGAAGTTAATTATTCTTTCATATGTAAGTTATAGTTCACTGAAAAATTTTTGTTTACTTGTGATAAATTAATATAACGAAAATAAGTGCATTTGAAAACTAATAATTCACTCCTGGACATGGGACACTCATGATATTTTGCCTGTATTTCGTTTTGCCAATATTATACATATCATCTTTACATGCTTGTAAGTTGAAAAAATGTTAATAGAGATTGTATTTCACGACATTGGAAAATAAATTTTATTAAAAACTGTAACAAATAGTTTTTATTGGCAATGGACACGATAACAATTTAAATGAAATGACCCTTATACCAAAAGATGCCAAAATTTGTCTGTTAAATGATCTGGTAAGTTTCATTGCGGGACCGCCATGGGTTTTCGAAAAAAAATTAAATTTAATGTGATGCATGATGAAAAAACTTTGGAAAAGACAGGGAACAATGAACAATGAATTCATATTACTTGTAATGGTCATTTGTTTTTTACATTTTCTGAAAGGACGTATAAATTTGTATCATGCATCACATTAAATTTAATTTTTTTTCGAAAACTCATGGCGGTCCCACAATGAAACATACCAAATCATTGAACAGACAAATTTTGGCATCTTTTGGTAAAAATAAAGAAGAAATTGAAAACCCCATATTTTTTAAATGGCGATTTTTATTTTTCAAATTTGTCAAAAATAGGGCAAAAATATTTTTTGTTAATTATAATATTTTTTAGTTTAAAATATGGTGTTTTACGAACAATTTCTTGTATTGAAAATTAAAATCGGATTATTAGAGTAGAAGTTATGAATTTTTTTTTAAAAAATGCAAAGTGTCATGTCTTCGCCATTTTTTTATTATTTTTTAAAAATATTTGGGGGACATTTTTTACCATCATCTAAGGAGTACATACACAAAGTATTAACCAAATCCCAATTAGTCTAGAAAATATCTGTGATGAGTTGACGTGGAGTTCACCATCTTTTATGTTTATGAATATTTTTTTTTTTAATTTCACTGTTTTTTAGTGGTATCCAAGAGAACAATAGAGCACAGTTTTATCTAAATCCCATACTTTATCCCTAGTAGAAATTTGTCGTGGCATGGCTAGATTTATTCAAGTTACTGTACAGTTTTAGTCATGGAAGTTTAATCCAGTTTAACTGGCGAATTACTAGACAGCTACTGCATAACACTGTTAAAGAAAATATAAAGTTGAACTTGATTATTTCTGCATAGAAATCCTGTACAGTTATTTTCATGGCACTATCGAGGCGTTCCGAGAAATTATGTTCCAAAGTTTGTCGTGGCGTTAGCGCTACCACCAGTTTCAGTAACTAAACAGTTGTGTATTGACATTTTCGAAATATTTTCTATAAAATAAATCTTTTGGTTTTACAGTTTATAGTTTTTATATTTTTAATTTTGTTCTCTTATTTTACTGTTGACAACCAAATAACAAATTTTTTAAATTATTTAATATTAAAATTTTGATTTAATAATAAAAATTTCTTTTAAATCAAAAATTTTTTTTAATGAAACTTCCTTTAGAAAAAAAACTTTTTTAAAATTCGCTTTAATTAATTGAGTTAATTAAAATAACTAATTTTTAAAATTCAGAAGACAATTTTTTTTTCAAGATTATATACTCTTATTATATGTATGAATATAAATTTAACAAACCTGTTACATACAAAAAGTTATAATTGGTCTAATAAAGTGAGGTTATGTTTTACATTGATGTATAGATGTTGACATATGTATAGCTCTTCGATCTGTGTAACAGAACTGTCTATAATTAATGAAAGTAGACAGTAACAATTTATTACTAATTCCTTACGGAAAAAATAGACATAATTCTAGTTATACCCGCGAATTATTTCTTTCAGTGTATACACTGATGTATTTATGAAAAATGTCTACATAAATGTTCAGTTGCTGGACTGGCGGTAGCGCTAACGCCACGACAAACTTTGAAACATAATTTTGCGGAACGCCTAGACAGTACCATCAGAATAACTGGACAGACAGAACTTCTATACAGTAATAATCAATAAGTTCAACTTTAGAGTGTTATGCAGTAGCTGTCCAGTAATTCGCCAGTTGAGCTAGAAAATATGAGAAAGGGAACTGCTTTACCTGCCGGTAGAGTATGGTTCTTATTTTTTCGGAATCGTCCATCGACTAGAACGGCCGTGATGCGTAAGCGTGCGTTTAGGTATTTCGACCCAGTGTGACCCGAGTTCGCTCCCCGTTACCGCTAGATATTTTTCGTTTGAACTGAATTTAGTTCTTCATATTAGGGATTACTTATAAGTTTGTAGTGTGATAAAATAATATTTATTTCAGTGTTGTGCTTAATTCAAGGAAAAAGTGAATGTTGTTTATGTAAAAAATGACATGTGTACAAGAATCAGTAATGTTTATCATTATTTTAATTATGTAGTTATTTAAAAATAATTTTACAAATAATTTATTATTAATCATTTATTATACGAAACCTTAGATACACCAACAGTAAAAATATAGTTTCGTAAAATTTTAATTTGTTGACAAAAAAATTTAACGTTATATGGGCGAATCCACGGAACCGTGTGATTTCATGTTACTCCTCATTTAAACAATTTTTTTTAACATTATATAATTTTTTTTAATGTCAATGTCTCTTGGATAACATATATAACAGAGTAATCAAATAAAACCATAATTTTTATAATCTTCATGTGAAATAAAAAGTCATATGTGTACTTAAAAAATTAAATTTGATTTGTTACTTTGGGCTTCTCTTCGACTTAAACGTGTATAACTTTTTCAGCGTAAATCAAAATCGTCCAAAAAAAGTTGTAAATAATTCTTCTAATATTTTAAAATCTATTGCATATCGAAAGAAATATGTGCTCCTTTATTAAAACTAAATGACAGCAATTCAAAAAATGTTACTCCCATTTTTCAGTAACAGGAAGTCCAAGGTTTTCTTCATTTTGTGCTTTCAGCGGTAATGAAATTCTAATTTTTTTTTGAATGAGCTTATTCCTTATAAAAAATGAATAATTTGAGACCTTACTTAACCGTGTGCCATTAAAAATAAAGATAATAAAACAATAATTATGTCTACACCTTCAAACGTGAATGATTATAAATTTATACTTTTTTTAATGGCACACTTACAGCTTAAAAAATAATCGATTGAAACTTTGTGTGAACGGTGGATATTATTATAAAATTTCATAATTCTAAATGCTAAATATGTATTCCAATTAAATAATTTAAAAATTATTAAATATAAAAATGTTGTGAAATTTTCATCTTGAAAAGACTCGATCTCATAAGTGTGAATATATCAGTTTTCATTTGTTGGAAGGTCGATATGTTTGTTTATATTCAGAAATGTCAATTTCTAGAAATACGGGTTAGAAAATATTTTTCACAATGGGTAAGCAAATTATAAATAAAATAAAAAATTAAACTAAAATAAGTAAATTACAATTGCAATTCATAATTAAATAATATTAAGATTTTAAAAATTAACTAAATATTTGTAATAATATTATTAATTTCATGTAAAAATAAATATAAAATATAACCTATTAATAAATCAAATATAGATGAAACACTAAAAGCAAAGAGAGAAGAAAAATTATTATTAAAAAGAGATCAACAAAGAAAAAAGCGTAAAGAAGCTGCTGACGAACGAGCTAAAGAATTACTTCGTAAGAAAAAATACAACGATGAAAAGCGTAATGAAAAAGAAAAAAATGATTTGATGTTAAAAATGTAAGTTTATTTTATTATTACATTATTATTGTCCAAAGTAAAAACTCTTAGAATTAAAATTAAGAATAATATTTTTTTTAGCAATCCAACAGAGGCAATTCCCGTGCCTGATGATTTTCGTTCACTCGCTTCTTCAGAAAGTAATCAAAGCAATAATGAACCTTCTCTTCCTAAGTTTGTTGATAACGTAGCAGTAAATGATTCGACAAATTCTAATAATTTATTTGCTAATAATGCAGAATCTCATGATACGCCGGATTTAAAAAATAAAAACATCGACAATGTGAATAAAAATTACAAAACAAATACTATAGAACGTCTTGAAAGAACCGTACGATGCACACGAGCTAGAGAGGTAAAATTACGCAGGGAAAATAAGAAATTTGTTAACATCATCAAAAAGAAAAATTCAATTATTAGTAAATGGAAAATGCGATTTCACCGATTACAAAAGAAAAACAAAGACGACATTTTGGAAAATGTTAAGAAAATTGAACGTAAGGGACCCAGTGAAATTAGAAAAGAATTATTGTATGCTGCGGCTCTTAATCGACAATTGATGGATAAAAGAAAAATCTTAACAAGTGAGAAGGAACGATCGATTTTTGCGCAATGTATTTCGGGAAAAATTGTTAAAAAATATAAATGCATGCAAAACATGAAGCATTTAATTTTTATGACTACCCAAAAAAAATACAATAACTTGAAAACATTAGAATTCGAAAAATCGCGGAACAGAAAAATTTCTATTAAAAATGAAATGTTACAAAAGGTTCAAACGTTTTTAGAAGAAGATGAAAACTCGGCGATTGCTCCTGGAGTTAAAGATACAATTACAAAAGGCGAAATGACTAAAAGGAAGAGATTTTTATTGCATACGATGGATAATTTGTGGGAAAAATTTAACTCACAGGGATCATTTAAAATCTCGAGAAGATCATTTTACAATGCAAAACCTTTTTGGATTGTAAATCGGAAAGTTACCGGCCGTGACACTTGTTTATGTAAAGTTCATGCTAACATGATTTTTTTACTCCAAAGATTGCAAGTTTCAAATCTACTCTCCAGCTCATCATCGCGGTCATTTATAAAATCAATTGTCTGTGATGTTGAAGATAAAAATTGTCATTATGGAGAATGCGAGAAATGTGAAGTCAAAAGTATAGCAAGTGATAAAAATTCCGATCCAACTTGGTACTTCAAATGGCAAACCAAAGGTGTTAGTAGATTAGGAGCAAAGGGCCTCAATTACAATGTAAAAATAACATCTAAAGAGAAGATCATTTGTAACGTCAACGAATTAGTAAACGAAACTAACGCATCGATTCCTGAATATTTAAAACATGTATATATCACAAATCATCAGTTTAGAGCGACTGCAAACATCCGTAATGATTTGAAACCAAATGAAGTTTATATCGTGATTGACTTTTCACAAAATTACATTTGCAAATATACCGAAGAAATTCAAAGTGCCCATTTTGGAGCGTCGAAAAAGCAAATATCTTTGCATACTGGTGCTTTCTATTACAGAGATGTATTATCTGAAAAAGTATCATGCAATTCATTTTGTACCATTTCCGAATGTCTTCGTCACGACGCTGCCTCGATTTGGACACATTTCAATCCAATATTGAACTTAATTAAAGAAACTGTACCAGATTTTTGTGCAATACACTTCCAAAGCGACGGCCCTTCAACCCAGTATAAGAATAAAACGAATTTTTATTTATTTAGAAAACATTGTGAAGATATGAAACTGAAATATGCATCATGGAATTTTACTTCACCTGGCCACGGAAAAAGTACTGCAGATGGGATTGGTGGTACTGTGAAGGCGTTGTGGGATAGAACAGTATCACAAGGTAAAGATGTCATCACCGCTGAATCAATGGCCAATATAATAAACACATCTTCCGAGAAGATTAAAGCCTTTTTGGTGCATGAAAGCGATATTGTTAAAATGGATTTAAATGTAAAATTACAACTTCAGGCTGTTCCCAATACGCAAAAGATTTTTCAAATCATTTGGACCCAACAAGACAGCAAAACGCTTTACTTAAACCATTTAAGTTGTTCTTATTGTTTATTTAATGCTCTTTACGATCAACCGTGTTGTCATTTTCCCTTGCATCCCAATAAGTGGACTTTCGAGGAGAGAAAAACTATTTCTGCTGTTAAAAGGAAAAGTGTCCTTAAAAAAGTACAAACCGAAAAACCGAATGGACCTAAAAATACCAGCAAAAAACGAAAAATGTCAAACGATCACGAAGAAGGACAAATCAAAATCACAAATGAACGCAAAAGGAAAAACGAGACTAAAAAAATAACAAAGCTTCAAAAAAGAATCTAAATAAATGTTTAAAAAAATAAAATGATACGAACTTTTTTTTTAAAGAGATTTTGAACAGTTAACATAATAATCTTTTCGATTTTCAAATTAAAAAAGTTTTAAAAAGTAAAATGTTAAGAATATTTTATGAAAATAAATATTTTGAATTGTTAAATACCTTATAATTTTATTTTTTGCACTTAAAACCTTGTAAAAGAAATAAAAAATAAATATACAAATAAACAATCATTTCTATTGAAGTAAATTGTAAGAAATAAATAAAAATAGGTAAAAACATTTTTAAAAACTTTCTACTTAGAAAAATCGACTAGAATATAATTGATTATTTATTATAAATATTTCAAATGTCTTCATTTGTTTTTCAGTTCAAAAATGACATCTTGCTAATAAAAATTTCCATATACTTTTTTAATTATAATGCTTTCAGCAGTAAATAAAAATTATTCACGCACAGAAAATTTTGTTCTTGAATAAATTTCGAACTTATATATCTAAAAATAAAAAGTGTGCTTGTAATTAAAAAATATTTATATTTTTATGTTTAAATCGCACGGTTCCGTGGATTCGCCCATATTTTCAAATTTGTACGTGTTTAATGCGAAACGTCAATATTATGAAGAAAGTTTTGAGATTTCCAAGTGAATTATTTTGTATAGTTCGCTTGCTGGGTGTATAAACATGACACATCGGATTGGCGTTGAAAAACATGACATATCGTCGTTTGAGTTGAAGAACATGACACGTCGAAAACGAAAATTTTTTATTCAAATTTCGGTTGGTATTACTGACCGCGAATCTCAAAATGTCTCAAATCAACATAAACTGTATACAAAATTATTTAACCTATTTCATCTTGGAATTGACATATTATAAAGCGAAAGCATTTGTTTCATAAAAGTTTCAAAGATTTGACACATTTGAAAATTAGCGGTCAGTGGTATCAACTGAAAATTGAAAAGAAAATTTTCTTTTTCGACGTGTCATGTTCTTCAACTCAAACGACGATATGTCATGTTTTTCAAGTCAAATCCGAGGTATCATATTTTTCAACGACAATCCAATGTATCATGTTTTTACACCCAGCAAGCGAGTTTTTCTATAGGACTGATGATCAGAAACTGTAAAATTTGACTGGACAATAACTTGAAGAAATTAACGTGACATCACTTTATAATTTTTAGCCAGTTTAACTGTAAAGTGCCTCGAAATTTTCCAGTGGAACTGTCCAGTGCCATTAAAGATACTATGACATATTTCTACTAGGGATTCATAGAGAGAATGCCCTCGGTAAAGAACGATTTTTCGGCTATATAGCGCAGAATGTTATGAAAGTAAAAGGTGTGGTTTTCAATATAGAAACGCCTTTGTCAATTAAAAAAATTTGTTTTAGTAGTGGTATTAGCCTACCCTTAAAATGTTGACATTAGGTAAATTTTTTTCTTCGGTTTCACATTTATGAGGGTTGCCATAAACCTGAGTGTAAAGGGTAAAAAAAAATTAGAAAATTTTTTAACAAATTATTCTGAATCTACATTTTACGATTTCAATTATATGTTATTTTTTTCCAAAAATGAAATTTAAACATTTGATATTGTAAGCAATAGTTCATATTTTTAAATTTGCCGGCGATTAGATGCACGGACCTCTCGCTTAAGCGACCTCTATATGAGAACAAAGCTGTAAATGTAAAAGAGCGAAGAGGCTGAGTCTTAAGGCTATGTCCAAGATGCAAAATGTAAACAAACCAAGCACTAAAATCAGCTTTTTTATACATCTTTTTCTCTCACAAAAATTAATATTTTTACACTTTCTTAACGGAAATGATAAATTAGAGTGTCAAAGTTTTCAAAAAAATCATTTTTGAGTGTGATCAATAAAAAGCAATTAGTAAAACAACTAATTCAAATGACCTGTAAAATAGCATTTTTGACGTGTCTCGAAAAATAAACTGTTTGAGTATATCAACCGCACTGACGATGAAGAAGTCTCATATCAGCGATTGGACCTTCAACATGTGGAAGGGGAAACTTTTCCCTTTCCTCCATGAAATTACAAGGAGAAAGGGTAAAAACTTCTTCATCGTCCGTGCGGTTGATATAGTCAAACACTTTATTTTTCGCGACCTGAGACTTTGTTGCTTTCTGCGCAAGCGCAGAGCGGACTAAGAATGCATTGACAGCATCATGTGGAAGTGCACATTTTCTTTTGAATGAAACTTGGTTGTTTTCTCATTTTTTTCAGCTATGCAAGGCGTAGTTACCAAATAGAATGCGTCAGCTCACCATTTTAATAAAGAAAATGTAATTTTATATTCATTTGTAAAAATAGGAACCGCGAAAAAAAGTCCACAATTCGGTCTTATGTTACTGCTTTTTTTCGCGGTTCCTATTTTTATAAATGAATATAAAATTACAATTTTTTTATGAAAATGGTAAATTGAAGTATTGATTTTGGTTTTGATTTTGGTTACTACACCCAGCATAGCTTAAAGCATGTGAAAATAACTGCGTTTCAGAGTAAAACAAAATGTGTCTTTCTGCATAGTGTTGAAATTACAAGGGAGAGGGTAAAAACTTCTTCATCGTCCGTGCGGTTGATATAGTCAAACTGTATATTTTTCGCGACGCGTTAAAAATGCTATTTTACAGGTCATTTTAATTAGTTGTTTTACTAATTGCTTTTTATTGATCACACTCAAAAATGATTTTTTCGAAAACTTTGACACTCTAATTTATCATTTCCGTTAAGAAAGTGTTATTTATTTATTTACTCTCCCTACAATAGGTAGGGTTCGAGACTCCCAAATACATACATAATAAACTTAACCTATATTTACAACAATCCTTACAACTAAACACTCTCTTCATACAACTTAACCTAAACGCAACTCAACCTACATACAACTCTCTCCACGCTCTCAACCTTACTAATCGCCAGTGCCGGGCTTCCGTTTCCAGTTCCTTCTATGCCCATGCTGGCTTCTACCCAATTCGCCCACCCTTTTTCAAAAAAACCTTCTACTCCTTTTTCACCTCTCTTACACCCTCCAGACATCCACTTTTACCCATCCATCCATCCATCTAAGCAGAATCTTCTCACCTCATTCCCAGCCTATCCCTGTCTATCACACTTTACACGCTTCCATCACACCTCCTGTATCCTCTCTCACAACATACTTTACCCCATCCACCCAAATACAACCTTTACCCATTCTTACCTGTTTCCCACTCGCTCTCTCCATCCACGCTCTTTCTCTCAATAACCATACCATTCTTCTCTCCCTCCAACTTCTATCCTCATCTATTCTTATTACACTTCCTTTCAGTCTTCCTTTCACCCTCATCACATCCATTTTCTCTTCCTCACTACCCAACTCCACCAACCATATCTTTGGTATCCCATATTCTCCCCTTCCTCCGTTAAGAAAGTGTAAAAATATTAATGTTTGTGAGAGAAAAAGATGTATAAAAAAGCTGATTTTAGTGCTTGGTTTGTTTACATTTTGCTTTGTTTACATTTTGCAACTTGGACATAGCCTTAAAGAAGACATCCTTCAATAAACATTCTATTTACAATAACGAGATCTTTTTATTTTCTCTAGTCCCTAATCCCAGCGCTTACAGCTTCAGAAGTGGGATTGCGAGGGGAATAGAGCCGGGAAGTGTAGAGAAAAGTGTGTTATATCGGGAGTATAAGATTTGTGCGTTTAACGAATCGAGAAATAGGTTCGCGAAGCAACGAGTGACGCTTTGTGGGAGAGCCTAATCGTTTTTCGCAAAATCACGAAATCCTGTCGAGTTTTTAGCAAGGAAGTGCTAACATGTAAACTAAAGTGTAAAAATAAAGAGTGACGGGACTCTGAGAAATTTAATTATCGAAAAATACAATTCTATCATACGAGAACGTGATAGAACGGGCAGAACAAAGAAAACCATTGCGCATAGCGTGTACGCAGCTTGGGTTAGTGACGCGAGTGCAAAAATACAAAAATCCCTAGCGTAGTGTTACCAAATGAACTAGTGAGGCCATACTGTGAGAGTTGGCAATCGTGTTACGAGTGAAGTTGCTTCATTGTTTACAATTTGATGTGTCAAGCTGGCGGACGAAGTGAATTGTAATCTGTGTAGTGAAACGCCAACTAAAGTGAAACAAAGTGAGGAAAGTTTGTTGAGATCGAGGCGCAACTTGTTGAACTTATTCGAAGGAAAAATGTCAGATCACGGAGACGGAAATGGTGAAGGTCATTCGCAAGCTGGAGGCGATGACCACTAGTCCGATGGAAAAGAGTCTGAAAATGGCAATAATCCACAGGAAATGCGTCCTGCATTGCTGAATGTACAAGATATCGTAACGGCGACAACACGAGCTGTCATAGAAGCGTTGAGAATAGCTGATCGCATCACACCCGACAGAGAAGCCCAAAATGGTCGAGTTGATACACATAATACTCCAAAACATAGTGAGATAGGAGATTTGATTCCTTGTTATGGTGAAGAAGAAGATGACGACATCGAGAAGTGGATTCGCAGAGTTGATGAGGTCCAGACGGCATATAATGTGCCAGATGGAATAATAAAACTTCAAGCTTCGCGACGTTTGAGAAAACGAGCACTCGAATGGTATAATAACACTCCGGGAATAGTCAGCAAATCGTGGCCGCAGTTGAAAGAAGAATTAACCAAAGTATTTAAAAGCAGAGAAGATCCGTTGACCGTTGATCCGTTCCAGGACAAGCTGAAACTCCTGAATCGTTTGAATCTATCAGAAGAGATTTCAATTGAATATATGATAGAAGGGATACCCGACTTCTTGCTAAAATGTTACGCACGGGCAGGGAACTATGGTGCATTGGTTGATCTGCTAGCAGGGATGCAGCGCATAACCAGGAACGAGCCAAGAAGAGATACGAAAAAAATAGTGGTCCCAAACAAGGTGCATTTGCTTCGAGTTCGAAATACGTCAGAAGTGAAAACAAATCGGATGAGACAAAATCAACACCAAGTGCTAGAGTGAGATGTTACAGATGTCACGAGTTTGGACATTTATCGTCGGAGTGTACGAATCCTGAGAAAGACCGAGGAGCTTGTTTTAAGTGTTCAAAAACAGGCCACCAGGCGCGGAACTGCCCAACGAAGTCAGCGAGAATGACAGGAGGCGTTTCAACATCCAGTGGAACGAATTTTAACGACGATACAGTGGCTTTTATCAACACGACATCGAGAGGAAATTTGACGGAAGATATTGTCAACATACCAACTTTACCCATGGAGAAGAGGATGCCGTAAGTCGAGCCGAGTTCGACAGACACTGTTCTTCTGTGTAACGAGATAGACGATAAGTTAAATTACTTCGAAGCATTAGTTGATAACGGAAGCCCTATTTCATTGTTAAGAGAGAATGTTTTTATTCGAGATTTTCATAATTGTGAGTATGTGAGTGAATATGAAAAAATAAATACGTATGTTGGAATAAATGCTTCCCCTCTGAAAATACTCGGATTCATTGATGCGAATATAAAAAGTTAACAATTAGGCGATACGGTTATAAGTGTGCTTTTCGCAGTAGTACCAGACTCGACGATGAGTCATGACGCGATTTTAGGGCGCGATTTTCTGAATAAAAAGGGAATTACTTTCATTAGAAAAAACCGAGTAGATTTGAGATACGAAATTCCGAAAAACGATGTCACGTCAATTAATTTAGTCGAGGAAGTACACGAAAAATGTGATTTGTTGTCAAGTATAATTGGGGATGAAATGGCAAGTGAACATAAAGCTTTATTAAAAGATTTAATCGATAATTATCTCGAGAAATTAGAAAATCCGGAACCGATGGATTTTAAGATGGATATTAAATTAACTTCAGATGAACCGTTTTATTTTAAACCGAGACGATTGTCATGAGAGGAAAAACTTAAATTGCGTGAAATCATTGACAAACTTTTGAAACTTGGATATATTCGAGTAAGCAAATCAAACTATAGCAGTCCGATAGTTTTGACACGAAAAAATAATGTCGAGTTACGCCTCTGCATTGATTATAGGGTACTTAACAAATTAATAATTCTAGAGAATTTTCCGTTGCCGCTGATCGACGATTTAATCGATTTACTTCAAGGTAAAGCTTATTTTACAAAACTTGATCTAAGGGACGGGTTCCATCATATCAAGATAAGCGAAAATTCGGTAAAATACACTGCATTCAGTACTCCGGAGGGACAGTACGAGTACTTGAGAATGCCGTTCGGGCTTGTAAACGCACTGTATTATTTTCAGAGATACCTGAGTATGATTTTCCACGAGTTACTTTCTAAAGGTTTACTTCTTATGTATTTAGACGATTTTTTAATCGCTACGAAAACGTTAAAAGAAAACTTTGAGATTTTGCGTGAAGTGTTAAAATTAATGGCTAAAATGGATTTCGATTGAGAATTGATAAATGTGTCTTCGGTGTAACTAAAATAGAATATCTTGGCTATGTAATCAGTGAGAATAAGGTCGAACCGAGTCACGACCATGTGAAAACTTTTGTCAACTTACCCGATTCCGCGAAGTGTGACACAAGTACAAAAATTCTTGGGGTTAGTGGGGTTCGTCAGAAGATTCATTCCGAACTTTTCCATTATCGCTAAACCATTGTACGACCTACTCCGAAAAAATGCTGAGTTTGTGTTTGGTGCATCACAAATGCATGCGTTTGAAACTTTAATTGACAGAATGATTACTAAACCAGTGTTTGCAATTTATAATTGAGATGCGTATACCGAGTTACACACCGACGCTAGTAATCTAGGTTTTGGAGTGATTCTCCTCTAGAGACAAAACGACAATCAGCTACACCCAATTTATTATTATAGCAAACGAACGACGAAGCAGGAGGAAAACTATCATAGCTACGAGTTAGAACTCCTTGCAATTGTGTACGCGATAAGGAAATTCCGTGTTTATCTTTTAGGCACAGATTTCGTAATTAGGACTGATTGTAGTGCTGTTAAGCTAGCATTAAAAAAAATAAATCCGCGAATTCAACGATGGGCTTACGAGCTGCAAGTTTACAAATTTAAAATCGAGCACCGACCGTCAGAACAAATGCGTCACGTTGACGCCCTAAGCAGGGAAATATTTGTTATCGAACCGCTTACATTCGAACAGGAATTAACGTACAAACAATTGTCTGATCCCGCGTTAAAAGAGATACGAGATTCTATAGAAATTTGTGAAAGCGAAAAATACGAAACTCGAAATGGATTATTATTTCGAAAGTGGAAGGATGATGTATCATTCTATGCGCCAGAGAGAATGATCAGTCAAGTGATTCGAACATGTCACGACCACATCGGGCACGTAGGGGTCGACAAAACCGTGGAGTTAATTCTTAGAGTTTACTGGTTTCCCGATTTACGCAAAAAAGTAAAGGAATATGTGGGAAATTGTTTAAAGTGCATTACTTATTCGCTTCGGGAAAAGGTGAGGGTGAATTGCATTTGTGGGACAGGACAAAACGTCCTTTTGAAGCCAGTTTTCTCGACCACTACGGTCCCCTGAAAAATGCGCCTCTAGGATACAAACATGTTTTATTGATTATCGACGGATGTACCAAATTTGTTGTATTTTATCCTGTAAAGTCGACAGAGTCCAAAGAATCTATTAATAGATTAAAAGACTATTTTCATCACTATGGAAAATCGAGATTTCTAATTACTGACAGAGAGACATATTTTCCTTCAGAAGAATTCTCTGAATTCGTGCGATCTTATGATGTAAAACATGTCAAAATAGCAGTAGGAACTCCGAGGGCCAATGGCGAAGCAGAAAGAGTTTTTCGTTTTTTGAAATCGACGTTAGAAAAAATAGGTGGATCGTCCAATTGGCTAGGAAAATTGACTGATGCGCAGTTCACAATAAATAATACGCTTAACCGCTCAATTGGATGCTCCCCTGCGAGAATGTTGTTTGGAGCAGACCAATCGGGTCTCCCAGACGAAGAATTTCGAGAATTGTTATACGAAATTGAAAATAATATCGAACCTACTGAATTGCGAGAAGAATTGCGAAAAACGCCGACGAGAACATTGGGAGGGTAATTCATCGACAATGTTAACCGATAAACAAATGGTTGAGGACAACCATTAGTCAGGATGAGCCGAACTGTAAGCAATAGTTCATATTTTTAAATTTGCCGGCGATTAGAGGCACGGACCTTTCGCTTAAGCGACCTCAATATGAGAACAAAGCTGTAAATGTAAAAGAGCGAAGAGGCTGAGTCTTGAAGAAGCAATCCTTTAATAAACATTCTATTTACAATAACGAGATCTTTTTATTTTCTCTAGTCCCTAATCCCAGCGCTTACAATATAAATTTTAAGGTTCGATAATCTTCTGAAGTATACAATTTAAATGTTCCTTAATTATAATAATTTTAGTGTATCAGAAAGAAACGATATAAGGGAGACTGGGGCGTAATGGATCACTTCAATTTATTCAAAAGTGGTAAATCTGAGTAATTTCGCGGTTTTTGAGCAAAATAATGTACTTATGGCATACTGTAACTTTGTACCAAGTTTATTATTATTGTTATAAATATGGTTAAAAAAGTGATTTTGACGCTAGAAAGTAAGTTTTAGAAATCTTTGCTTTTTGTTATATATTTTTTAAAATTCCTTTAAAAAATTTTTGTTTATCAGGTTTTGAGCTTTTAACATTTGTTCTTAATGAACAGTTAACAATTTTTGTTTAATACTTACGGTATTGATAACAAATAACAAAATTTTCAACAAAAACCTTCGGGGCGTAATGGATCACTTTGGCCGGGGCGCATTGGCTCGCATATTGTATTAAGAAAAACCTATTATATTTAAAATATAAATAAAATGATAACCAATTTTAACCCTTTATAAAAAAATAACTGGAGAATAGATTTTTTAAGTACATGGATTTTGCATTTCGCTCAAACTTTTTAAAATTTGAAAATTGCATGAAAATGTTTAAAGTTAAAATAAAAAGTGTCATTTTCAATATTCTTTGTTCTAAATATACAATTGAAATCAAAATTGTCAATACCGTAATAATATTTGATGATCTAGGGGAGAGTAGGCTACATGGAACCAGCGTCAACAGTGAACCACTTTAATTTTCTAAGAAATGACTAAGTGGAATTTTTTCTTATTTAATATATAAATTAGTATTACCGAAAGCGACTACGTCTAAAAATTTCGAGCACGTAGGTTTATTATTTACAAAAAAAAACGAAAAAAACTGTTTTTCACGTACAAAACAAAAAATTTTGTAGAAATATAATGCATTTTTTTTATTGAAATAGGAAGTTTTAAAAATTAGTAAACTTGTGATTTATGTCGCTTAGGGTGTCAACTTCAATATTCCGATGTGATAAATAATTTTAAGCCTTACATAAATTTATTATAAACAATTTTTGTTGTGAATGTCATGTGAATGCAGTGAGTGCGGCATCATTGAACCACCCGAAAAAGCAAAAAATTTTCAATTTTAAGAGTGGTATAGTTGTCTGCTCTACTAATTAGTAAGAAAAATACTAGAAGACATGCTTTCATCACAATTGTGAACGAGATAAACTCAAACTGCCACTTTACCTACCTAACCTGACATCAAAATATATTAATCTCCTATATTAACAAATAATAACTCTTTAACAACAATTTTCTATTTTTTTAATGAAAAATAATATTTTTTACAATCTGTAAGTAGAAATATTATTTTTTAAGTAAATTGTAGTGTTTTATTAAAGGTGGTTCAATGTAGACACAGATTCTTCAAAATAAGAAAAGTGTAACTTGTTAGAAAAAAATTAAATTTAATTATTTAATCATAATAATTTGTGTTTGTAACGTGTATATTAACTAAAGGAGTACTTCAGCTTAATGTTGATACAAAAACCTGATCAAAATTTGTAAAATTTATATAGTTCTTGGACTTTAGAAAATACCCGGTTCAATGTAGCCTACCCTCCCCTAAATTATAATTTCATTGCTGATCCATTACGCCCCGGCCCGTGGCCCGTGGCGAAATTTCTCACCTTGCATTTCTCCAAAAACTCTTTTTTAAAAAAAAGTATAAGTGATATGAGGGCGTACTTGGTTTTAATTGAAAGCTGAGATGTAAGGCTAAGTGTTTCACATGAGAAATTTTTATTAAAACAAGAATGACGAAGTTAAGCAACAAAAAGTGAAAAGTGATCCAATATCCCCCAGTGTCCCCTATACTGTTTAAATCGTAATAGCATAAGGATTTCGAATTTAGGATCCAAATTTTGTTAACATTAATTTGTTAAATTATTTAATTTTTTAAAAATTTATTAGCACTTGAATGTTCCGTTTAGGGTTTTGTGTTATAAATCAAGCTTTTGTTGGGATCAGGCCCATGTCAGAAAGGAGTGGTTATATCTTCTTGATGTAGAAGAGTGAAATACGAAATTGTCAAAGAAAAAAATCTGCACGAGCGAGGGCATTCTCTTCTTGAAGAGAGTATAGGAGGAAATTTTTATGATCACTTACCATGGAATTGCTCAATACGAAAAACATTGTCGAAAGCTCAGTAGTTCTCACTTGATAAAGAATAACTATATCTGGTTGCAAACTTAATGCAAAATCCTTATGCCTTTAGCAAAATCAGTTTTAACTATAACCACACAGATATTTCCGGGATGAAATTTTTTATGTATATACTTTAACAATATAAAAATATATCTACAAAATTGTATCAGAGAAAATTGAAGAATCATTTAAAGGCGCTTGTATACCTTCACGTTCTTGAGTATATTGAGAATTTCGCTAATTTTGATTGGCTATTTCCCTATATAAATTCCACAACTTCCAATTTTTTCGATATTCTTTGTGAGCAAATAGCCAATCAAAATTAAGGGCATGTCCAAGTTGTGAAATGTAAACAAAGTAAAATGTAAACAAATGAAGCACTAAAATCACATTTTTCATACAACCTTTTCTCTCACAAAAATGAACATTTTTACACTTTCTTAACGGAAATGATAAATTAGAGTGTCAAAATTTCCAATGAAACAATTTTTAACTAGAAGGAATTAAAACAAATTACTAAAATAACTAATTAAAATGACCTGTAAAATAGCATTTTTGACTCGTCGCGAAAAATAAACTGTTTAAGTATATCAACCGCACTGACGATGAAAAAGTCTCATATCAGCGATTGGACATTCTACATGTGGAAGGGGAAATTTGTCCCTTTCCTTCTTGAAATTACCAGGGAAAGGGTAAAAACTTCTTCATCGTCCGTGCGGTTGATATAGTCAAACAGTTTATTTTTCGCGACGTGCCAAAAATGCTATTTTCAGGTCATTTTAATTCGTTACTTTAGTAATTGCTTTTTATTCCTCCTAGTCAAAAATTATTTCATTGGAAACTTTGACACTCTAATAAATCATTTCCGTTATGAAAATGAAAAAATGTTATTTTTTGTGAGAGAAAAGGCTGTACGAAAAATGTGATTTTAATACATTCTTAGTACGGTCTGCGCATGCGAAAAGAGAAGCAGAGTCTCAGGTCGCGAAAAATTAAAGTGTTTGAGTATATCAACCGCACGGACGATGAAGAAGTTTTTACCCTTTCCCTGGTAATTTCAAGAAGGAAAGGGAAAAATTTCTCCTTCCACATGTTGAACGTCCAATCGCTGATATGAGACTTTTTCATAGTCCGCGCGGTTGATATACTCAAACAGTTTAATTTTCGCGACGTGTCAAGAATGCTATTTTACAGGTCATTTTATTAAGTTATTTTACACTGAAAAAAAGTGCTGTTGAATCAAATAGCTCCATGCTATTGAATTTCCCGTTATTAATTCAATAACACATTTATTAATCGAATAGTATATTGCTTAAAACGAAAAAATGAAACTGTTTAAATTAAAAGTACGGTACTGTTAAATTAATGATATTCTACAAATTGTTTCTATAGTTCATCTATACATAGCAACAGAATAATTTATTGCTTCTTTGACATTATTCATTTGAAACATCTAATAGATAAACTTGAAGAAAATGCGTGTAAATTTGAATCAAATGAAAAGTTGTTTGCTCCAAAGAAGCGCGCTTTTGAAAATGAAAGCATATGCTTTCGTTTCAATGAGTGGTGCTATAGCGGACTGCTAATAGCGTATGCTATAAAAATAAGGACACTATGTATTTGAGACATTGACAGGTGCTAAATTTATTGAAATACTTATTCACACATATTTATATGTTTATTAAACCTGTCGTTTTTGAAATTCTTATATAAAAAACTATTATTTTAATTGTTCTAAAGAATTAAGGACTAGTTAAACATAAATTCCCTATATAAATTCCCTTATTCACGAGAAAAATCTCGCGCACGGTATTTAACTACAAAGTAACTGCTCAATGTAAGAAGCGAATGTATTACATTGCAGCGCGGCAGTTCTCGTCTATCACGAAAGTTAAGCACGTTTGGTCGCGGTTACTACCTGGATGGGTGACCGATTGGGAACAGCGTATTTTTCAGACTCAAAAAATTATAAAGTGTGTTTGAATGTGTATGTATGTGTGTTTGTCGTTAGAAAAAATGAAAAAAATAATAAAGATGTGTATGTTAGTGTGTAAAATTGAAAAAAAGATGTATATAAGAAGTATTGTGTTAAAGGTGTGAGAATTAATTATAGTATATAAAAAATGTATGAACAAAAATTTCATATTTTTAATTTATCGTTGGTATATCTTTAACCACATAAAAGAATTGACTTAACAGTATGGTGTTATTTAATCGATAGCAACAACTAAAAAAATTAAAAGTACAAATTTTTGAATCATAAAAATGATGCTTTTAAATTTAAAAACTATAGTCATTGACTCAAAAGCATATACTGTTAAATTAAAAAATTTTGATCGTTGATTCAAAAGGAATACCTTCAAATTAACATAGTATGCTGTCAATTTAAGAAATATGCTTTTGTTTCAATGAAAGTGATACTATCGAATCATTAGAATCGGTGCTTTCAAAACAACAGCTTAGACGTTTGGCAGCCCGTTATGACACTATTCAATGAATCAAACTCATATGTCATTGATTCAACAGCATTTTTTTTTCCGTATACGAATAGTTAGAAACATATATTTACCTTCCAAAAAATCAATGGAATTTTCATTGACATTAGAATGTTTTAATTTTTTTAGGTCTCGACAAATTCTAGTTCTCCTTCGTCCTAATTCACGTCTTCTTTTTATTTTTTCAATTATATCATCCATTATTGTCAAAATTATAACTAACGTTGTTTACAACAGTTTATAATACGAACGACGAGCAAGTTGACATTTTTAGGTTATATGATTTTCACGTCATTTAATGTCTTATCACGCATGCGCGATTTCTGTTAAGGGTTTCATTAGGGCCTCTTTAAACTAAAAAACCAGTCCCTCGCCAGAGGTCAATAGTAAAATTATTCAGAAAAACTGTTTAGTTTTCAATTAGAATCGAATTCGACTTATCTAGTCAGAATGTTCTAGACAGTACCCTCACAACGCCCTACTTTAAATAGAGACAAATGGGGCAATTTCTGCACGGGATTCTATGATATAATGGCTTTAAATCAATTGTAAACCGCGTTCATAGTTGCGTCCCATAGTGCATCGTCGGACTAAATTTTAAACATCTCAGTTATCTGTCATTTTTACAATCACTCTGTTTGAAAACTTTTTCACCTATACAAACGCCTATTGTCTAATAATATATTTTTGACTATTTTAAAAAAGCGAAAAAACAGTTATATCTTTGAAAAAATTTAGGCAAATCTTGGAAATGGAAAGTGTACTTGTGTTATTCACCTCTCGCTTGACGTCGGCGGGATCAAGATGGTCGAGAACAAACTCCTGAACGTATTCTCTGGCGAGGTGATCCTCTGCTTCCATCTTAACCTCGTCGACCTCCGCCTCCTGGTGTACCACCTCTTTTATCACATTTGCTACAGGAGCATAGGGCAGTAATTTTTCACCTCGACAAACACCACCTTCCCCTCCACTTCCGTCGCCTCCTGGACAACTTGGATTCTGTTTTTGATGCGTCGTGATCACTTTTTATTTTTTACACTATGAATAAATCAATCTCACCAGTTGTCAAAATTTCAACTTTAACGAAAATTCTAATTTTTGGACACTACAAAAAAGATAAGAAAAAATATTGTTTGGCTTTTCATTTTTTTTATAAAAAAGTTTTTAAATAAAACTAAAACAGTAAGAATTTTTTTTTTGAAGGAGAGACTTTTAGAATATATGTAGAATTTTTAATGTTATACGATTTACAAGACATTAAGGGCATGTCCAAGTTGTGAAATGTAAACAAACAAAAATGTAAACAAACCAAGCACTAAAATCACATTTCGGAAACAGCCTTTTCTCCCACAAAAATTAACATTGGAACGCTTTTTTTATAAAACTGTAAATTTCTATTTATTTACGAAAATGTGATGGTGGTAAAAAAGCAGCAGTAGAAGACTAAATATTGAGGAATTTTTCGACCATCACATTTTCGTAAATGAATAGAAATTTACAGCTCTTTTAAAAAAACGGTAAATTGAAGAGTTGAATTTGGTATCTGTACCTAGTATACCTGAAAGCATGTGAAAATAACTGCGTTTCAGAGTAAAACAAAATTTGTCTTTCTGCATAGTAGAGCAACAGAGTTTACGTCGCGAAAAGTTTAAGTGTTTGACTATATCAACTGCACGGACGATGAAGAAGTTTTTACCCTTTCTTCTTGTAATTTCGTGGAGGAAAAGGAAAAATTTCCCCTTCCACATGTTGAAGGTCCAATCGCTGATATGAAACTTCTTCATCGTCAGTGCAGTTGATGTACTCAAATAGTTTATTTTTCGCGACGCGTCAAAAATGCTATTTTACAGGTCATTTGAATTAGTTGTTTTACTAATTGCTATTTATTGCTTATAGTGAAATATGATTTCATTGGAAACTTTGACACACTAATTTATCAGTTTTATAAAAAAGCGTTTCAATTTTAATTTTTGTGGGAGAAAATGCTGTTTCCGAAGTGTGATTTTAGTGCTTGGTTTGTTTACATTTTTGTTTATTTATATTTCACAACTTGGATATACCCTTAAGCTTTATTTTAAAATTAACAAAACTTTTACAGTCATGATCCTTTTGGCGTTAGAGAATAATAAAAAATAAAGTAAATAAAATAACAAACATTTTAAAGAAATAAGAAAGTGATTTTTTAATTAAGTAAAAAATTATATCGAAAGTTGATGAAAATAAAGTGGTTATGAGTAATAGTCCGGAAGCCAGCGACCAAAACAACTATCTCATTTCATACCGGCTGAAAGTTTGAGTATAAATTACTAAAGACATGTAAATAACAGATACCACGTCTGGCAGGCCAGTGCTGGGACAGGGGATGGCGGGGGGGGAGGGGGGCAAATAGGTGAAAAATAATGAAAAAGTTTCTCATTTCCTACCGATTAAAACCTTTAGAAATCGAAAGTTGACATTTACACGAGTGTAAAAATGTGCGTCTGTCAGTTCTGTGTTGGGGTAAAGTATAACAGCACGTGTTTTGACGTGATCTAACCATAACCTCAAAATTAAGGCAATGTAAAATAGGCACATAACTATTTTTTAACATTTCTTTGTAAGAGAAAATTTTTTAATGTTTACTATTCATATTCATTTTTCAATTTTACTTACCATTATTTTGTACACATAATTTTTTTCGTATAGAATTAAAATACTATTAGACTAAAAGGAAAGTTCTGAAATAATTACATAAATTCACATAACCGATTTTTAGAAATGTTAAAAATTAATTAAAATAACTTCTTTTTTTCATTGTTTTTCTGAGAAAGCATTTTCGAAGGGCTGCCAGACGTACTTTGCCCCAGCCCAGAACTGCCAGACGTGCATTTTTACACTCGTGTAGATGTCAACTTTCGATTTCTAAAGGTTTTTATCGGTATGAAATGAGAAATTTTTTCATTAATTTTCACCTATTCGCCCCCCCCCCCACGTCCCAGCACTGGCCTGCCAGACGTGGGTTTCTGTTATTTACATGTCTTCAGTAATCTATACTCAAATTTTCAGCCGGTATGAAATGAGATAGTTGTTTTGGTCGCTGGCTCCCGGACTATAATATTATTAATAATGATAATTAATAATATTATTATTTTAATATTATTATATTATTATAAATTATTAATAATACATGAAACAAACTGAAAAGTAAAAAAAGTTGAAATAAATATTTTCATTTAAAAGTAGTTATATTAAACCTAAATTATTTAATAATAGCGCGTTGTAAATAATTTTTACATTTGTTCTTTGTTATTTTTTATTAATTCACTCATATTATTGTAAAACCATATGTAATTATATAAATTATTTGTTCCATATAAAGAGTTTGTTAAGCTCTCGAAAAATGAACTTTTACAATTTTTATATATAACTTTTCATCAGAAATTTTTTTGTTTCTTGTAGAATAAAAATTCTAAAATAAGAATAATTATATTTCTTCAATTTTATTAATATAGAATTTTTATAATCAAAAAAGGGCATAAATAATTTACATCTGCCAACACGATGAATTTCGATGTTACTGCTGGCACTACCAGTGATAAATTAAATGAAATAATTATAATCTTATTTATCTTGACTGAGTAAAAATAATTTATTCATTATTATCATTCTTATAGAATAATAATAATTAGCATAAGTCTAAAGAAGCAAAGCAACATTGTGATTCAGGTGTGAAATTTTACATATAACATGTAAATTTCTTAAACTTTTAAAATATAGAGAATTATAATCAATTGATTCTTCATGGGTCATTCCAGTGAAATTCAACTAGAGCTGGTTGCTCGATGATTTCCGAAATGGCTGTAATTGAAATATAATGTTATTTAATACAATTTGATTCCTAGTTGCGAGTTTTTATCACCAAAAATGTTTTATTTCTCTGTAAATAAGTTTCTTAAATATTTAACAGGTTACGCTGACAAAAATAACCCATTTTACAACAACTCAGTAAAAGTTATTGTAAAATGAAAAAAAATACTTTTTTCTTATTAGTTTAAGTATATTTTTACTAAATACGATAAAATAAACGTAAATTAACACAAAAGTACTCACACAAAACAGGTAAATCGGTATTTTTTTGATCTTGCTAAGTATTATGAAGAATCTTTTTCTTTTACGTATATCTCCTGTGGAGAAAAAGGAATTTCAATAAAACCTTTTGAATTTAATTCTTACTAATATTATAAGTCCGTTTTAATTGAAATTTTCGTGGGCACTCTACTCGTTATTTTTTTATTAAACTTTAAAAATTACGTAAAGTTAACCTATTTTTCATTGAATTTTTGTATTCACGATTAAACTGAAGTTTGTTGGTTTGTCTTTCGGAAAAGAGATTAATTTTAAAAGTATGGAAATTTGAATTTATTTTATACCTAATTTACATTTGTGGCAAAATTATTAACACAGACATTTTTTAATTTAAATTTAATTAAATAATTTAATAATAATGAACTATAATGAATTGTGTTTGTAATAATACACTGAAAAAAACTTTTTTTTCAAATAACCGATTATTTGACTATTATCAAATAAATATTTACTTGAATCAAATAATTTTTATTTCAATCAATTAAATAAATTGAAATAATAGGAATTTTTTTGTGAATATATTTCAAATTTTCTAAAAAAGTGTTTTATAAGTAAATTAATTTTGGAACATTTAGTTTCAAAATAATGCCATTTATTATTTTTTTCCAAAAGAAATAGAATTTTGTTAATACATTGTCATAAATACTAGTAATTTTATAAAATAAAATTCTTTCTTTTTCAAATAGAAACTTATAATTTTGTAAACAGAATCGTGATTGCGAAACAGAAATTTTTCAAAATAATTTTTATTTCTTAATCTTGGTATTTTTAACAATTTTCTAACTTTTAACAAAATTATAGAATTTTTCAAATTTTAGGAAAATAGATATTAAAAATAATAACTTTTTTCAAAAACTTTTTAGAAATCAAAACTTGTTAGAAAAACTTTTTTTAGAAAAGAGATTTCAATAGAAATCGCTTTATTTAACAAAAAGGGTTTGAAAATATTTTTTATAAAAAGTGACCGCCTATCAAGTAACTCAATAATAGTTTCAAATTTAAAGCTTTTTAATTTAATCTTTATAAAATTGATAACCAAATTTGAATTAAATTGTACAAGTAAATAATTTCAAGCAACAAACTTCAGTTCAATCGTGAAAACAAAAATTCAACGAAAAATAAGTTAAATTTACGTAATTTTTAAAGTTTAATAAAAAAAAATAAGGAGTAGAGTGCCCACGAAAATTTTAATTAAAACGGACTTATAATATTAGTAAGAATTAAATTCAAAAGGTTTTATTGAAATTCCTTTTTCTCCACAGGAGATATACGTAAAAGAAAAAGATTCTTCATAATACTTTGCAAGATCAAAAAAATACCGATTTTCCTGTTTCTGTGAGTACTTTTGTAATAATTTACGTTTATTTTATCGTATTTAGTAAAAATATTCTTAAACTAATAAGAAAAAAGTATTTTTTTCATTTTACAATAACTTTTACTGAGTTGTTGTAAAATGGGTTATTTTTGTCAGCGTAACCTGTTAAATATTTAAGAAACTTATTTACAGAGAAATAAAACATTTTTGGTGATAAAAACTCGCAACTAGGAATCAAATTGTATTAAATAACATTATATTTCAATTACAGCCATTTCGGAAATCATCGAGCAACCAGCTCTAGTTGAATTTCACTGGAATGACCCTCATATTATTAATTAATGAATTATTATTAATTTAATACCAATTTAAATACAATTTTTATTTTTTAATAATGTATTTCATAATTTTAAAATGGTCGGTGCATGAGATAATTACCAAAATTAGTGTAGCGCTTGCACTTTTGTCTTAGTGCTACTTAGGCGGAAAAGTCGGACGAATGCCGGATCATCCAACCGTCAAGGATCCGCACCGATTGAATTGGAGAGTCAATGCCGGTACACTCAGTCTGTACCGATTCGGATATTAATGTCTGTTGGCACCGTACGAGGACGGATAAAAATTTATACTGTCTTGTAATGGCTGTGCATCCGGTATAGGTACAGATCTGGTGCCGCCGAACAACCGGCTTTGTACTAGCATTCGTGCGTCTGACAACTTGAGCGGTACAGGCTTTCTACCGCCTGAGAACTAATATCATTTGTATTGTTATTAAGATTTCAATTAATAATATTAAGCTAATAATATGGTTATTATCATTGTTTTTCTTTAAAACAATTTAATGTTTTCTAGGATAATTATTTTTTTTTAATTAACACATTATTTAGAATCTTCAGAAATATATTTTTTACCGTATGCAAAAATTTAGTTATAATTTTATTGTTTTCAAAAAAATTTATAAATTAAAATGGATAAAATAATAACTATAGTAATAAAAATCTTAAATCCATTACGATGTAAAAAATTTTTGTATTAAAAAAAGAGTTAACAATACAAGAATATAAAATTTAATTGTAAAAATAAATTAATTTAAATAATAGGTTTCAATTAGGCTTTTTATTTATTAATTATAACAAATAAATTAAAGAATTAAATTTATTTTATAATAAAAATAATAAATAAATGTAACAATAATAATTATAATAATAATAGAATAATTTAAAAAAATTAAATTCCCCCCTCGTCATATTTTTTACATACAAAAAAAATTTTTTTCACACTTCGTCACACACAGCTTGACACCCCCCTCCCCTAGGAGTGTGACGTAGTTTGTGAGCTACCATAGTCATGTTTTAGTAGAATGCCTGAACCGATCCGGTTGTATCGCGGACGAATGTCAGTACAGTCTTACCGACGTCTGTACAGGCGCGGTACAATGCCAGTGGTAAATTTCCGCCTGGGATACTGCGACTTCCCAACTTGGGAACTCTGTAGCACCAATTAGGGTAGGAGACACGCCACTCTGGTGCGTCTGCTATCATAATGCAGTAAGTCCGCGTTGCCAAGTGTTGGAGATAGGTGGTTGGAGTGTCTGATGCACCAACATTTTTTTTAGTGTACACTATACCTGACCGATAATGTGCCAATATTGGGTCGAGTTACATTCCAATATTAGTATTTATATGATTTGACGTGCTAGATACAAAAATTTAGGTAGCCATTACTATAGACTATAAACTTTTCATGCCATTATTAGCAATTATAAATTTTCCGCCATGTACAAAAATTTTAACTGTTAATGAGCCATTACTGAGCCAACATTACTAGACCAATAATGGGCCTTTTTCCTGTCTTGACATCTCGCACGGGTAGTTCATCAATTGATATCTTGACCCAGCAAACGTGAGTTTCAAATTTTATAACACTGAAATTTAGTAAATATACAGTTTTAATACCAAAAATGATTCATAGATAATAATTGAGGGGATATAAAAATTTATTGCAGCACCGCAAATTCTAGAAAAAAGTCCCAAAAGAATAATAATAAGATAATAATACGAGTTAAAACTGATATAGAAAATATTAAACTTTAAAAAAACAGATGGGAAATTTATTAAAGTTATATTAGAATATAATTAATATTTTTGATATTTGATATAATTATACTAAATTTCACATCAGTTTTTTTAAAGTTTAGTATTTTTTTTATCAAAATTTCGCTTTGTCTCACTTTTTCCTCAATTTGAAAATATTTTTACAAAATTTAATATATATTCTCTCTCCGTGTTTTTAATGTTTTTTTATTCTCATTTATTCCCAGGCGGAAAAGTCGGACGAATGTCGGAGTTTACAACCGGCTGCGATCCGCGCCCGTACAGACCGCAAGTATTTATTAAAGTTATATTAGAATTTAATTAATATTCTTGATATTTGGTATAATTATACTAAATTTCACATCAGTTTTTTTAAAGTTTAGTATTTTTATGTTAAAATTTCGCTTTGTCGCACTTTTTCCCCAACTTGAAAATATTTTTACAAAATTTAATATATATTCTCTCTCCGTGTTTTTAATGTTTTTTTATTCTCATTCATTATTACAGGGAAAGTGGATTTATTGATAATAGTAAATAATATAAATAGTTCTAATAGTAACACTATTTTTTTAAATAAATAAAAAATATTTGTATCATTTTTTGTTTTTTTATAGTCTGCATAAATATATTGGTATTAATTTTAAAAAGACAATATGTTTTTACTATTCCCGTCGACATAACGTTTTGTTTTTATAGTTTAAAACAATTTATTTATTTTTAAAAATTACGTCAAATTTTATTCTATATGTATTAGGATTTGGCATAAAATTGTCAAAAAAGCGAAAAGGAAAAATTAAATTTATAATTAGAAATTCTTCTACAGTTCATATAATGCAATCATCTGAATAATTTCTTAAATCAATTTCAAACCAATTGGAAAGCCTTCAATAACTTAACACTCCCTTTCTCATTTCTCTTTTTCATAATATCAATTGTACATAGCATGAAAAAGTCTTAAGGGATATAAGAAAATTTATGAAAAGAATGTAATCAATTAGGAAATTTTTATAAAAAATTTAAATTCTTAGTCTGCTAAAAATATTTAAACTCGAATAAAATTTAATTTATAAAATTTTTAATTTTTAAAATTTTCATTTTATTAAATATCAATAATTAAACAGTTTATCCACTTTCATGATATATGCAAAATCGAATTTCTACCTCCTAAATATTAAAAAATAACACTAAAATGTTGATTGAATAATGAAGAATATAATTTTTATTATAATTTTACATGAATTATAATAAATAATACAGATTTAAATAAAAGGGATATGTTGGATGGAGAAAGGCGGAAGCAACAAAGTTTGAAGCGGTGGACGAGGCGCTATAGTATATGGGACATTCCATTTCAAAACGAACCACCTTATAAACAATTGACATTGTAAGGCAATTTTCAAAAAATTATTTCTCCCATTTATTAAAGCCAAACTTTATTTACTATTAGTGATTTTAAAATAAAAATTTTTCAATTTTATGATGGTAAAAAAATTTTTTTGTTAAATAATAGAATTTATAGAAAAAATTAAGTTTGAAAGATAACCTTTTGAATATCTCAAAACATGTCGTGTCCGATTTTCTTAAAATTTATGTCAAAATGAAGCTTAAAAATTCTAGTTTCATTTTATGTAAACATTACAATGGGCAATTCGGTTGAAATTAAGAACCAATTAAATTTTATGAAGCAGTCAAAGGTTAAACAGTGTAAAAATTTGAAAAAAACAAATTCCTCTCGATACATACATTATAACCTTAGAAATTATTGTAAAATTTAATTAATTTCTCAAATTTCCGCGAATTGCCCATTATAATGTTTACATAGAATAAAACTAGAATTTTTAAGCTATATTTTGACATAAATTTTAAGAAAATCGGACACGACATGTTTTGAGATATTCAAAAGGTTATCTTTCAAACTTAATTTTTTCTATAAATTTTATTATTTATTTAAAAAAATTTTTTACCATCATGAAATTGAGAAATTTTTATTTTAAAATCACTAATAGTGAATAAAGTTTGGCTTTTATAAATGGGAGAAATAATTTTTTAAAAATTGCTCTACAATGGCAATTGTTTATAAGGTGGTTCGTTTTGAAATGGAATGTCCCATATATACATTGTAAAAAATTTACGAAAATTCTAATGAATATATTTTCCCAAAAAAATTAGTGAATATTATTTCTAAAGTTATGAAAAATTCCACGAAATTATAATGACTAAAATTTGTTTCACAAAGTAGGTGAATACCACTAAAAAATTAACAAAATTTCCATGAAATTAAAATGAATATTTACTTGATGTGATATTTAATTAAAATATATTATTGTGCTATTGAAACAAAACTGCTTTGTTATTTTAGAAGCATTGTTTTAAAGTTAACTACAATAATAATTTCCTAATAAATAACAAATTAAAAATTTGTTAATGAAAATTTGTGAAATGAATTCCGAATTTTGTACTTTAAAGTATTTTCTAGAGGTGTGCAAAAAGCTCGAGGCTCGGTCGAGCTTTTTCGGGCTTTTCGTTTTTCAAGCCGAGCCGAGCCTACTCAGTTCGAGCTCGAGCCAAGCTCGAGCCGAGTCGAGCCACATATAAAGCTCGAAAAAGTTCGGGTACTCGAATCCATCGGGCACTCGAATTTTTCGGGTACTCGATTTTTTCGAGTACTCGTGACAATAAAACTTGAATATTTAATTATTTAGATACTCTTCTCGTTGACACTATAAGGTACATCCGGATTCCCCGGAGTCAATCGATAAGAGAATTTTTGTTTCTATCGAATAATCATAGTTATAGACGAACCCTAAAGTGCTTCCGGGTGTCCAGGAGTCAGGTGAACATCTTCTTCAGGGAATTTTTGTTTCTATCGAATAACCATAGCTATAGACTAACCCTAAAGTGCACCCGGATCTCTAGAAGTTATGCGAACATCTTCAGAGAATTTTTGTTTCTATCGAATAATCATAGTTATAGACTAACCCTAAAGTGCACCCGGGTGTCCAGGAGTCAGGTGAACATCTTCTTCAGGGAATTTTTTGCATCTATCGAATTATCATAGCTACCCAGGCGGAAAAGTCGGACGAATATCGGAGTTTACAACCGGCTGGGATCCGCGCCCGTACAGACCGCAAGTACCGACGGTCTGTACCGATTCGGATCTGAAAACGCAACCGGCGCGGTACAGATCATGCTCCGACTGTCGGAACCGTCTTCCCACTATCGTCAGTACGGGCTCGGTACTGGATTTCTTCCGCCCGCGGATCTTATTCTTCTGCGGCGTCGGAAGAATGACGGATATGTTAAGTCCGTACTGCCGTCCTTTTTAAAAAAGGCACTATCTACATTTTAACTCGAACCGAGATATTTAACTAAACGCGTTTGCATTTATATCTCTTAACAAAAATAAAATTTTGTAAATCAATCTATTGTTCTTAACTAAATCGGACCCGCTCTTTTCATTGGTGCAAAAATAAATTTATAATTTTAAATAATAATATGCAAAACAGTAGATAGTGCAAAATTTTAAATTAAAAATTGAAGGAAATACATATGGCGGCGGCCTATGTACATAGTGCACATTTTTGGCGGCTAAAAAATCAGTATTTTACAATCAGATGGAGATGTTTTCCTTTTAAAAGCGTCACTATCTACAACAAAAATGGATAATTAGCTAATTTTTACAATTAAAATCTAATTTACATTCTAACCATTTATTGGTTTATACACCTGTCTTCAGCCTTACATACTTGGCTATACAAGTGTTTTCTTACAATTTCATGTTTTCACAAATTTTTCTTATATACAAAATTCTTAATACTAAGTTTGCGCCTACAGAACGTCTTTCGAAAATTAGGAGTACTTGCATTAGCCTGGACTACCCGTCTAATGGGTTTTCTCGCCAGAGGAGAGGGAAACTGTAGAAAACCTTCTCCTGAGTACAACCGGTTTATCGACAGTCGAGTTCTAATGGTGTGTACCGGACAATAATCGACAGTGCACATCATTATACCTCGACGTCAAACCTCCCGCTCAGATTATCTCACATGCCGAAAAAATCCAAGCCAAATGGGCGCGAACCAAGTACCTTTGGTCCTAGAACGTCCGCCAAGCGAGGCATCTTATCCGACCCAGCTAATCTGTCGGTTTACATTCTAACTAATTAAAATTTATAATTTTCGATTGCACAGATAATTTTCGAATTTTGTAACGAATCCAGCCATATAAAAAACTCATTTTTCTTAAAAAATGTAGATAGTGCCTTTTTTAAAAAGGACGGCAGCGTACTGGCTCGGTGCTGGGCCGGATCCGACTGCGGATCTTGTCATTTATTGTCACATCATAAATCACATTATGAATTTATTTTTAATAAATGTGTCATAACTAAATAACTATTACAATAATTAATTACATTATTTTAGAAAATAATGATTAATTAATAAATAAATTTAATCAATATATTAAGTAATTATTTATTGAGACTTTTTTCAAATTAAACAATTAAAAAAATTTGTCTTACACTTTTACTTTATAATTATTATAAATAAATTTATATTATTGATATAAATTTATTATTATTGAGATATTGTTAGTTAGTATTAATATTATTGAGAATTAATAATAAATTATTAATATTAATATTCACGTTAATTAATAATATCTTAATAATAATAAATTTATTACTATTGAGATATTAATTAAAATTATTGATATTATTATGTTGAATATTATTATATTGAGAAACAATTATTTAATATATTATATAATAATAAAAATATAGCTGTAGCATTGACACGTAGTAATTCTACAAGTTTTATTTCAGCTCGTGACACTTGAGTATTTAAGATTTGAAAGTCCTATGCGAGCGTAGCATAGTGGTTAGCGTGCGAGATTTCGGTGCGGAAATATTCGGTTAGGCGTAGGTTCGTACCCCCAAGCGTTAGGATTTTTCAAATGTCTATGTAATAAAAAATTGCGTTTAAGTGTATAAAAAAATAAAAAAAATGTGTAAAGAGAACTGTCAATGACTTGTCGTCAGTATTTTTATCTTTTACAATTAATTATTATTTTTTTAGTTGATATTTGTTAAAATTATCATTTGGATCCGATCCGGTTGTCAGGCGGTAGAATGCCAGCTATTAAATTGAAAATCCGCAGTCGGTAGAGTGCCAGGTCCCAGCCGGTTGAATTATACACGGAACGGCTTCTCCCGGCCGGTAGGAATGCCAGTTCCGAGCCGGTTGCCAGCGCGCACCTGGCCTAGTCACTATTCGGTAGAATGCCCGTTCACATCCGGTTGGCAGGCAGTTCCGAGCCAGTACAGTTACACCGGCGTCAGTACTGGCTAGGATCCGCACCGGTTGGAAATTTCCGCCTGGGTATAAACTAACCCTAAAGTGCACCCGGGTGTCCAGGGGCGGGACTCTGAGTTAGCGCCACTATAATAGCGCTCACTATAATAGTGTCATAGTGCTCACTATAATAGCGCCACTATAATAGCACGCACTATAATAGCGCCACTGTAATAGCGCTCACTATAATAGCACTTACTATAATAATGTCAATATGCAATACCGCCACGAAGAAAACAATTTTTACAACTTATATAAAATCTTCTCTATATCGCTATATCTCTATATCTCTATATCTCTATTCTCTATATAATATTAAACTGTTTCCTAGTCGTTTCGTCGTTTCCTCGTTCGTCAACATATATAGATATACATCGGTTCATCGATCGGCAACATATAAAACATATACATAAATACAGTAGTATACATATGTATACTCTCACATATACACTAAACACATACACATGTACACTCACACATATACACTAAACACATACACATGTATACTCACACATATACACTAAACACATACACATGTATACTCACACATATACATACAATACATACACATGTATACTCGCATTTATAATGTACCCAAAAAAATTGTTTTTGCTTTTTCGAAAATAAGTTTAATTTAAACATATTTTGTTATTGAATTAATTTTAATTTGTATCAAACTAAATTAACTATGCATTGAATCAAAATTATTATGTTTAAATCAAATATAATTTTTGGTTGACTGTATGGCTAAGATAATGATGTTTAATTTAAATATATTGTTTTCTCAGTGAAAATGTTATTTTTTTATAATAGTTATTGCTAAATGAATTTTTTGCAACTTTTTAAACAAAATTTTATTTCTTCTAAATGAATAAACGGATTAAAATAAATCAAGCTTGAATATTAAGGGGATAAGATATACTTTCGTTTAGAATTAGAGACTTTTTAAAGAGTTTATTTTTGAATAATTATTTAACAAATTTGTTATAAACAAATTTTTTTTTAATTTTCTGCGCCTTTGAAAAATTTGATAAAAATTTCAACATATCAAAATGTATAGTGCAACAAGACTATACTTAGTTTTTAATCAATTTTATGGTTACATAAATGTTAACTGGAGAGTATTTGGTTTATTTCGTAGATGCAAACAATGTTTTAATTCAGAAAAACATCAAACTCGCATCTCCGCTGCAATATAATTTCACAGAAAAAAAGGTGGTATAAATTTTGTTGCGGGTAATTTTAACCAATGCTAAGTCACATAGACAGTGGCGCCCTCACCTAGGTGAAATTTTGTTGCAGCGAATTTTTACCCCAAAATCAGGTTAAAATTTAAACTTTTTTTTTCTTGTGTTTGATTGTAACTTTTCAAAAATTGTTCCTCAAATAAATCTTTTCAATGAATTTTGATTTCTTATAGTTTTAATTTTACGTTGGAATTTTCAAAAAAAATTTAAAAGACGCAGAACATTAAAAAAAATATTTTTTTATAAAATTAAATAATTATTCAAAATTAAACTCTTTAAGGGCATGTCCAAGTTGTGAAATGTAAACAAACAAAAATGTAAACAAACTAAGTACTAAAATCACATTTCGAAAACAGCCTTTTCTCCCACAAAAATTAACATTGGACCGTTTTTTTATAAAAATGATAAATTAGTGTGTCAAAGTTTCCAATGAAATCAAATTTCACTATAAGCAATTAACAGTAATTACTAAAATAACTAATTAAAATGACCTGTAAAATAGCATTTTTGACGCGTCGCGAAAAATAAACTGTTTGAGTATATCAACCGCACTGACGATGAAGAAGTCTCATAACAGCGATTGGACCTTCAAAATGTGGAAGGGGAAATTTTTCCCTTTCCTTCTTGAAATTACAATGGAGAGGGTAAAAACTTCTTCATCGTCCGTGCGCTTGATATAGTCAAACAGTTTATTTTTCGCGACGTGCCAAAAATGCTATTTTCAGATCATTTTAATTCGTTATTTTAGTAATTGCTTTTTATTCCTCCTGGTCAAAAATTATTTTATTGGAAACTTTGACACTCTAATGAATCATTTCCTTTATGAAAATGAAAAAATGTTAATTTTTGTGAGAGAAAAGGCTGTACGAAAAATGTGATTTTAATGCATTCTTAGTACGGTCTGCGCATGCGAAAAGAGAAGCAGAGTCTCAGGTCGCGAAAAATTAAAGTGTTTGAGTATATCAACCGCACGGACGATGAAGAAGTTTTTACCCTTTCTCCTTGTAATTTCAAGGAGGAAAGGGAAAAATTTCCCCTTCCACATGTTGAAGGTCCAATCGCTGATATGAGACTTCTTCATCGTCAGTGCGGTTGATATACTCAAGCAGTTTATTTTTTGCGACCCGTCAAAAATGCTATTTCACAGGTCATTTTAATTAGTTATTTTAGTAATTACTGTTAATTGCTTATAGTGAAATTTGATTTCATTGGAAACTTTGACACACTAATTTATCATTTTTATAAAAAAACGGTCCAATGTTAATTTTTGTGGGAGAAAAGGCTGTTTTCGAAATGTGATTTTAGTGCTTAGTTTGTTTACATTTTTGTTTGTTTACATTTCACAACTTGGACATGCCCTTAAGAAGTCTCTAATTCTAAACGAAAGTATAATTATTTTATCCCCTTTATTTCTCTGCTTGATTCATTTAAATCGGTTCATTCATTTAGGAGAAATAAAATTTTGTTTAAAAACTTGCAAAAAATTCGAATTTGCTAAAAATATTGCTAAAAATTCCATACTAGAAATTGATTTTTTCTGAACCTTTTTGAGAAATGAGCATATTGGGCCAAAATTTTCTTTATTTTCTTCATTCGATTGTTGAACTACCCAACTACTGCTATTTTTTGTAGTGAAAAATACTAATATTAATTATTGCAGTATTCACTTTTAAAAATTGCATTAAGAATTTTAATTTTTACATCGTCATTGTAATTTTCATTACATTTTGTATTACTTTTTACATTCAGTATGTTGTAAATATTACTTGTAGAAATTTTAAAGTTTTACTTTTTAACTTTTTGCTCGAAAAAGTAGTAATCCGTATCGCTACCACGCACACCTGAGTGTGTGATCACGTCACTATTGTCATGCGCAGCGATCGTAATATATTAAGGTTATATATTGTTATAATAATCATTTATGCTAATACTCTCAAAGTTCTATATTTCAAAATGTGCAATTTTAGTTTTACATTAAATTATTTATAACATTTATTGAAATAATTCTTTTTTATTTTGTACAAAATGAGAATAAGAAATGTAAGAATAATAATCTAATAATTTAATAATAAAAATAAATAATTTTAAATTAAATATACTGTCCCTTATTATTATTATTATTAGAGTAATATTATTGTAATATTTTAGTATAAAATTACAGTAATCTTACAGTAAATTTTTCAAAGCAAAATTAATTTAACGTTCCAGTACTATTGCTCGAGCATGTAAGGTAGTTTTACGTTTTCCTATTATGGTAATATTACAGAGTAATGTTAAAATAACATTAAAATAATTTTATAATTTAGAAAATAACATTTCACCAAGCTGGACTCGAACCCTGAACCTTGTGTACAGCAAGCAAGAGTCTTACCAGTGAGCCAATCTTACTTGAACTTATTGAACACAAGGTTCACGATTCGAGTCCAGACTTGGTGAAATGTTTTATTTCTAAAATAGAAAATTATTCTAATTTTATATGTATATTATATTAACATTACAATAAGATTACAGTGTAATATTACCTTAACATTGTGAGGTAATATTACCTTAATATTCCTATTAATTTACCGTAATTGTACAACATAATATTACCTCCAAGCGGACATTTTGATATTCCAGTAAGGTCAGTGTTATATTATGGCACGGTCACACCTCGGCTGCCTGCCTGCCTGCCTGCAGGTCGTCATGGCAATACATAAGAGTAAGAGAGTCAGACAATTTAAATTATTCGTCTCCTCTCTCCCACTCTCGTGGCGGCTGCCTGCGCAGGCAGGCAGGCAGCTGAGGTGTGACCGTGCCATTACAGTGCAGATTACGAATCTTCAGTGTAATATTACAGTGATGTCACTATACTCTCTAAATCTGAATAAGTGAAATTTTCACTTTTTTCATGTGTGGAACTTTTTCTCACTTATTAATAAGTAGAACCTACTTATACATAAGTGAAATATTCACTTTTTTATGTGTGAACTTGTTTTCACTTATCAATAAGTGAAATCCGCACTTATGTATAAGTGAAATATTTAGTTAAAAAGAAATCCATCTGCGCATTATATTACAATTTATTATTTATATCTACTTTTAAATGTTAAAAAACAATGTTTTTGTCATTTCAGTTAATATATTAGAAATTTTTTATTTTATTTAATTATAAAAATTTGTCATTTAAAATTTAATAAAATTTTTTTTAAATATTTAGTTAAATATTATATTAACAGTAATCTAATAACTAACTTTTTATTTACTAAGTATTTTTATACATATATAATAAGAGAAATCTTGAACAAAACGTTAAAGTAGAACACAATAAACTAACTCTTTATAAGTATCACCCAATAAATTTCTATGAGTATAAGGCAATTTATTAAGTGGCATTGTAGTGTTTCTCGTTGATCATCAAAGTTAAGTGACATTGCTTGCGGTTAATATTAGGATGGGTGACCGTTTGGGAATTTAGCTTAAAAAAGTTAAAAAATTGATATGTTTATAAGTTTCAGACTGATAATGAGAAGAGAAGAGATTGTTATATAGTTGATAATAAATAAATACTCTTGTATATAATATTGATCCTGATTATTTATTTACATTCACTTCTTAATGTCTGAGTATTCACTTATCTCATAATTGAATATTCACTTATTCATAAGAGAATATTCACTTATTCATAAGAGAATATAATTCACTTATTTCATGTGTGAATATTCACTTATTCTACGTGGAAGAGTTTTGAAACATAGAATAAGTGAAATTTCACTTATTCAGATTTAGAGAGTAACCTTACGTGCTGTTTGGGAACTGTTTTGCAATTTTTCTATAAGCGTGTAATATTAAAGTAATGTTACTGTCATGTTACAGTAATATTAATGGATAATATTACCCATCAGACAGTAAAAAAAGTACTATATGAGAAAGGGATATATGCGTGTAACTGATATTTTGATTTATAGCGTTTGCTTTTTCGAGTAAAAACTAAAAATCTATACAAAGTAGTAATAATTTCTCTGATATATAATAAAAGTTGCTTCGCTCAAAATATTAATTGCTCGGGACATTTTAAATATTACTCGGCTTTTAATAACATTTATTAATTTTATTAATAATATTTTAATTTAACATTTAATTAATAACATTTATTATTTTTAATAACATAAATTCGAAAACCGGTTGGACGCTCGGACGACACGCGCAACTCTGGGCTCCTCACTGCTACCCGACTGGTACTAGCGCGTGTCATCAAAGCGTTCGACCAGTTCTTAAATTGGAAACCTTAATTATAGACCTATATTCAGTAGCTTATAAGTCCAAAAATATTGAGTTTAGGAAAAAGTTGTCAAAGAATGAAAGTTTTGGATTTATTTCGACTTTAAGAAATGTAAACAAAAATTTTTATGTAAAAAAATTAAGTTTTCCTTTTAAAATAAACGTTTATTTTTGGATTCCAGTACTGCACATGTTCCAATCAGTTTATATTAATATAATATAACCTACAGTTAAAAAAATTAATTTGTTTATTAAAAAAATTTTTCTTTTACATTTCTTAAAAGTCAAAATAAAACTAAAACTTTCATTCATTGCCAACTTTTTCCTAAACTCAATATTTTCAGACTTACAAAATATAGGGAATATATATATGTAAGTAGAAATATTTTTATTTTATAATTAGAAAATTAATACTTTAAAATTAACTACAAGTAGGTAAAAATAAAATATCAATATTTAAAATAATTAAATCTTAATTTATGAACAAATAGAAATGTTGAATAACAAATATTTCAAAGCAAACAAATAATTTTTAAAAAGAAAATAAAAAAAATTATTATTTACATACACATGTATATTCACACATAAATTCATAACACATACATATGTATATATTTAAATAAAATTTTTTTCATATATATTATCAATGGAGATGCTATTTTATAAATTTATATAAGTGGAAATAAGCAAGTAAAATGTCTTCCGAGCGAGGACAACGACGCTAGTAAATAATAATTTTACAAATACTTTGGAATATTTTAACATTTTATGAATATTATGAAAATATATCTAGTGTTTTAAAACAATATTTTACAATTTCAATTTTTTCAATTATTCTATTATTATGATGTTTTCTATTTTTATTATTAATTTTTTTATATTTATAAATAATTACCTGTATACTTTATTTATAAATATTAAAGAAATTTTATTATAACAAAAAAATTTAATTTTTTAATTTATTTGTTAATTAATAAATAAAAAATATAATTAAAACCTACTTTTCAAATTCATTAATTTTTATAATTAAATTTTATATTCTTGTATTGTTAATTCTTTTTTTAATATTTCAATTCTCAATGATTTTCTCATGGGATTTTCTTCGCTGAACACGAATATGACCTACAAAAGTGCCCATCACGTCGAGATTTTAAGCAAAATGAACTCAAAGTTTCAAAAATCCCACACGGCGGGTCTTAATTAACTTCAACCCAGAAGTTCTTGCCCAGATCGGTTCTTTCTTGGTTTTGTTTCTGAGATGCCCCCTGACGATTTTAAGCATAAAATGACAAGATTTTTAAGAGATTATAACTTGTTTTATATTAAATACCACAGAACTAATTATGGAAGGAATTCCATTATAACAAAGCTTAGTAGAGAGGCAAACCAATATTCTGATCAACTGGATTTTTTCGATATAAAAATGTTTAGATTTGTAACTGCTTTACGAGCAATTGTACTTCACGAAAATTTGTAATTGTTGTTTTCTCATTGGCCAAATTCTTATTAATATATGCACTTTAAATATTGTTCATACTATATTATGTATAGGGTGTTTTCACACCCGTGTATTATACTAAATAAATAAATAAATAAAATGAAAAAATCGGTTGGGCCGTTTTTAAAAAAACTGATTTTTAACATTTTTGAAAGAGGTTAATCAATTTATTTTTCCTAAAATGAGTGCAAATAATCGCCACATCTACTTGAGTCATTAAAAACCCGTGTAGAAATTCAACCGTGGCCCAAATAGGGGCCAGATCTTTTGATCATTGTGTAGGCAATATCATGGCATGAAACACCTTCCCAGATCGGGCCCAAGTCTGGCCCGACTTGGGCCAGATCTGGGAAGGTGTTTCATGCCATGTTATGGCCTAGTTATGTCAATTTCTACACGGGTAATGATATCAGAAAATAGGTCCTAGGTACTGAGTATTTTTAAGTAACTTTATATCAGAAAAATTAATTAATAACAGTGAAAAACGAGTTATAAATTGAGTTTTTTGAATATTACTCTCTTTCAGTACATATACACCTAAAATGACCTATAGAAGAATTAAAGAGTATAAAATTTTGAAGAAAACAAAAAAAATAGAGTATTTTATTATTCAATCTTTCCGATTTATGGTCTTCTAAAGTCAGATGTTAGCAAAAAAATATCAAAAAAAATTTTTTATTTTAGTTTTTGAAAAATAAAAAGTGTTTTGTGTATCTACAGCATATATATTACTGAAAATAAATTGAAGTAGACTAAATTCTATGTAAATCCGTCATTGAACTATCATTCTATCTCTAATAAGATCGGAGTTACGATTTTTTTAAAATGGCCCTTTTTGGATTTTTTTAAATTGTTACATTTTGCAGGATGTCAATTGTAGAAATGCTCTTATCATATGGTTTTATTTTATATTTTAAAGAAATAAAAGCCGAATTAAATATTTAGGAACAAAAACTTTTAATGAACATTAGGAAAACAATAATAACTTTTTAGAACTCCGCAAACTGTTGCGAAGTAAGCAAACCAGATTATTGTTTTCCTAATGTTCATTAAAAGTTTTTGTTCCTAAATATTTAATTCGGCTTTTATTTCTTTAAAATATAAAATAAAACCATATGTAGTTCAACGACGGATTTACTTAAAATTTAGTCTACTTCAATTTATTAACAGTTATATACATGCGGTAGATACACAAAACACTTTTTATTTTTCAAAAACTAAAATAAAAAATTTTTTTGATATTTTTTTGCTAACATCTGACTTTAGAAGGCCATAAATCGGAAAGATTGAATAATAAAATACTCTATTTTTTTTGTTTTCTTCAAAATTTTATACTCTTTAATTCTTCTATAGGTCATTTTAGGTGTACATGTACTGGGAGAGAGTAATATTCAAAAAACTCATTCTTTTACTCGTTTTTCACTGTTCTTAATTAATTTTTCTGATATAAAGTTACTTCAAAATACTCAATACCTGCTAGGACCTATTTTCTGATATAATTTTTAATGACTTAAGTAGATGTGGCGATTATTTGCACTCATTTTTGGAAAAATAAGATGATTAACCTCTTTCAAAAATGTTAAAAATCAGTTTTTTTAAAAACGGCCCAACCGATCTGGGCAAGAACTTCTGGGTTGAAGTTAATTAAGACCCGCCGTGCCCATTTATTTCCTTTTTTGATCACGTGCAGAGAATGATGCCGACGTGTTAAAAGTCTCTAATTAGGCTTAAATTAAAGCTTGAACTGTCAACTATAAGAATCAAATCGAGAATGTTCTGAATCAGTCAAAAATTTTCATTTAGAACAACTTTTTCATGTGCACACGCGCTCTACTTGTATACTCTTAGAGCGGTATACTGTGGCACTCTTACACTTATTAATTTTATTTGAGCTATTTATTGTTATTTATCATTTTTGGGATCGCTGAATATTGCTGATTGAATGTATGGTCGTTATTATACAATTCAAAATGAAGGTTTAAAAATGGCGGACATATTAATTTTCAAAATTGATAGATTTGACTAAAACTTGGTATTTGGGGGTTTTCTAGTTCGATTATTACGAATCTTTAGTCAAAATTCAAAATGGTGGTTTTAAAATTCGCATTATTTAGCGATCTTAAAACTGATAAATAACAATAAATAGCGCAAATAAAATTAATAAGTAAGAGAGCCATTGTGTACGTCTCTATGAGTACAAGTAGAGCGCGCGCGCATATGAAAAAGTTGTGCTATGGGTAAGAATTCCTGAAATGGCCCCTTATTTTCTTTTGGTTAATGAAAATAAATGATACTTATATATTTTGATAGTCCATGATGTCACTAATAACATCTCCAAACGATTTTTCAAATTATTCATTTTTGTAATTTTTATAAACAATTAAACTTTTTTGCACCGTTTTAGAAAAAATTCAATTTCTCGAAATTGGCTGAACCGATTTCAATGAAACTTGTATCGTTAGAAAGATTAAAAAATGTACTATCCAGAAAAAAATATAATATAAATAAAAAGTTTTATTTGTTTAAACAAATTATATTTTTAATTTTTATTGTTATAAATAAACAATGTTCGCAATCGATTTTGGTCACTTTTTTTATAGCATCATAAAAAGAGACTTTTCATGATTCCATAGAAAAAATAAAAAACCGGAACTCTCTAAAAGTTTAGAAGTTCTATCATTTTTAGTCTCGCCGTGCGCGAGCTTTCTCAGTATCTAATGCTCACGGTACGACGTCACAGTGGGATTTTTTTACAAGTTACTGTTCAAAAATGTCTAGAGCTTATAATTTTTTAAACCGATATGAGTTTTTTTTAAATTGAAGAGAACTAAATTTTTTTCAAATTTTCAATTGTTTTATAATTATTTATTTCAGTCAAAGTTAACAAATTAACACAATTTTTAAAAAAAGTACGTTGAATATTTAATTCTATTACTGCAGATGACCAGAATCAATTGGAAATCATATAAAATATGTTCTCTAGACGAAAAATAAAGAATACATATTTTTTTATTTGTTCTGAACAATATTAGTTAACAAAATAGTTATCTTGGGTTCTTCTGAACCAAAAAAATTATTTTTTCACTTTCATATTTTAATTTTAGGCTTATTTGTTTATAACAATTGAAAAAAATTTGCTTAAAATCAAAAAAGGACATATATTCATAAATGAGCCTACATTAAAAAATATAAATGTGAAAAAATAATTTTTGTTTGAGAGGAACCAAAGTTAACAATTAGTTAACTAATATTGTTTATAACAATTAAAATTATTTATTTATTACACAAACAGAACATACGTACTTTAACCAAAGTTAACAATTAGTTGACTAATATTGTTTATAACAATTAAAATAATTTATTTATTAAACAAAAAGTACATATGTACTTTAACCAAAAGTTAACAATTAGTTAACTAATATTGTTTATAACAATTAAAATAATTTATTTATTAAACAAAAAGGGCCATACGTACTTTAAATGTACCTAAATTTAAAAGATAAATGTGAAAAAAATTTTGTTGTTGTGAGAAACCTAAATTAACAATTTGTTAACTAATATTATTTATAACAATTAAAATAATTTTTCTTATCAAAAAAGGACGTACATATATTCTTAAAATAAGCCTAAATTAAAATATGAAAGTGAAAAAAAATAATTTTTTTGGTTCAGAGGAACCCAAGATAACTATTTGTTAACTAATATTGTTCAGAACAAATTAAAAAAAATATGTATTCTTTATTTTTCGTCTAGAGAACATATTTTATATGATTTCCAATTGATTCTGGTCATCTGCAGTAATAGAATTAAATATTCAACGTACTTTTTTTAAAAATTGTGTTATTTGTTAACTTTGACTGAAATAAATTTAATTATAAACAATTGAAAATTTGAAAAAATTTAGTTCTCTTCAATTAAAAAAAACTCATATCGGTTAAAAATTATAAGCTCTAGACAGTTTTGAACAGTAACTTGTAAAAAAATCCCACTGTGACGTCGTACCGGGAGCATTAGATCATGAGAAAGCTCGCGCACGGCGAGACTAAAAATGATAGAACTTCTAACTTTTAGAGAGTTTCCGGTTTTTTATTTTTTCTATGGAATCATGAAAAGTCTCTTTTTATGATGCTATAAAAAAAGTGACCAAAATCGATTGCGAACATTGTTTATTTATAACAATAAAAATTAAAAATATAATTTGTTTAAACAAATAAAACTTTTTATTTATATTATATTTTTTTCTGGATAGTACATTTTTTAATCTTTCTAACGATACAAGTTTCATTGAAATCGGTTCAGCCAATTTCGAGAAATTGAATTTTTTCTAAAACGGTGCAAAAAAGTTTAATTGTTTATAAAAATTACAAAAATGAATAATTTGAAAAATCGTTTGGAGATGTTATTAGTGACATCATGGACTATCAAAATATATAAGTATCATTTATTTTCATTAACCAAAAGAAAATAAGGGGCCACTTCAGGAATTCTTACCCCTATATAAAAATTTTTGACTGATTTACAACTTTCTCGATTTGATTATCATAGTTGACAGTTCAAGCTTTCCAAATGAAAAATGGCAATGTAGTACCGATGTTCACCACTGGCTTAGTACTCAAACTATTGTTCGGCCGTAGTCTAGCCGAGCCTCGACAATTAATGCTGGCGCAGTACAGAATTTTTGTTTCGCCAAAGCTTGGGACAAGCCACGGCGGCAAATGCCGACTGAGTATAGAAAAATTGTTCACAACGCTCGTTGACAACATTGCTTTTTTGACATAAACTTGAAAAAAATTATAAAAATAGTTTATGAATGTTTATGCATATAAATTTATTGAAAAAAATTAATATTTTACTTTTTAGTTATTCATTGTTTATTTTTATTAAATTTAATAATAATTTAACATAATTGTTTAATTTTAATAAATAATAAATTATTTAAACAAATTAAAATTATAAACAAAATTTAAACTTCAATTTAAACAATAATTTGGTTATTAAAATACTATTATACTTCTTACTATGAATAAAAAAATTAATAAAAAATTACCACTATTAAAATGTTAAATGCAATAAGTAAAGTTATTTAATTCTATTATTAAAAATTAAGTTTAATTTATTTTAATTCAATTTATTACTCCTAAAGTATCCCTATTTTTTCTCAACTTTGATTCAATAATTGCAAGTCTAAATGATACTGAGATATTAAAACTTTACTCTACAGGTGTGTCGTTAGCATAGTGGTTAGAGCGTTAGTCAGTAAATCCGTAGGTCGTAGGTTCGACTCCCCTCGTGAGCAATTTTGTTTATTTTCATAGGTTTGCGATATTTCTAGATTTCAATCGTTAGGTACTAAAATATGAAAATCTAATGCACACTTACTGTAATTGTCTATTATTTATTTTTTAAATGTTATAAACAATTTTTTTCTACTTCATTTACTATATCCATTGTTAGTCTCCATCTTTAATACAATTTTTTCAAAAAGAGAAATATTTCATGAATAATGACTATTTATTAATATTATTTACTATTTTGTTATTAAATTATTTATAATTACACAGGTGCAAGAGAAAAAAAACGCATTACGGAGGTCCTTAAAAATCAATCAGATTTACTTGAAAATTGTTACTCGGGGGTTTTTGGGGTCGCTGATTACAGATCTTCATTCAGATTTGAAAAATTCAAAATGGCGGATCCAATATGGCGGTCGAGGTTTATAAAAATTAATCAGATTTACTTGAAATTTGTTATTCGGGGGTTTTTGGGATCCGCCATTTTGAATTTTTCAAATCTGAATGAAGATCTGTAATCAGCGACCCCAAAAACCCCCGAGTAACAATTTTCAAGTAAATCTGATTGATTTTTAAGGACCTCCGTAATGCGTTTTTTTTCTCTTGCACCCCTTGACATATACCCACCCCCTGCTTTAAGGGTTCATGCAATCAATTTGGCTTTGGGCTCATTTTAAAGAGCAAAGATCAATTGTCAATTTCTGACAATAGCGATGGTTCTAGCACGTCAGTGTTTAGCTCTACAATTTTTCAAAAATGGCCAAAAACGCTGTTTTTAGGGGTTTCAACCCCCTTTTTCTCGAAAACCTGACGTGATGGAAAGCTTTTGAACCCAGATTCGTGTTCAGCGCGCAAAATGCCTTCGGAAACACCTGGAGCCATCTTATTTGCACAAAAAAAGTCCAAATTTGCAGGGCTGTGTTATTAATTTACGACTAATTAATAACAATACGACATTTATTGTGGTAATATTCTCAGCCAGCACTGGTCCAGTGCTGCGCCAGCGCTGTCTGGGAGCATTGGCAGGCAGTACTTCGCCAGAGCTGTACAGTGTTATCATCCCAGCGTTATGCCAGTGCTGCCAGACAGCGTAGCTGCCAGTACTGACAGTGCTGGCGCAGTACTCCGCCAGTTGTAAATTTTCCATTAGGTTAATTTAAGCCTAATTAGAGACTTCTATCACGTCGGCATCATTCTCTACATGTGATCAAAAAAGGCCAAAAACGGGATTTTTGAATCTTTGAGTCCATTTTTCTCAAAATCTCGACGCGATGGGAACTTTTATAGGATGAAAATCCTATAAGAATATCTTTGTCCGATCTTTAAATCAAAGAAAAAGTAATTTTTTGTCGACCAGTGTTATTATTTTATTCATTTTAATTTATTAATTTTTTTGAAAACAATAAAATTGTAGCTAAATTTTTGCATAAGTTAAAAAATCTATTTCTGAAGATTCTAAATAATGTGTTAATTAAAAATAATAACTCTAGAAAACATTAAATTGTTTTAAAAAAACAATGACAATGACCATATTCTTAGCATATTATTATTAATTGAAATCTTAATAATAACAACATATATAAATGATATTAGTTCGCAGACGGTAGAATGTCTGTCCCGCTCGGGTTGTCAGACAGACGAATGCCAGTACAACGCCGGTTGTTCGGCGGCATGAAATCTGTACCGAGCCGGACGCACAGCCATTACAACACAGTATAAATTTTGATCCGGCGGTCGGATCCGTCTTTGTACCGCGCCAACAGACATGAACATCCGAATCGGTACGGACTGCCTGTACCGCATTAACTCTCCAATTCAATCGGCGCGGATCCTTGACAGTTGGATGATCCAGCATTCGTCCGATTTTTCCGCCTGGGAATATTCGAATTTTCGAATTTCTCGGGCCGAAAAACAAAATTTTCCCCGATTTATTTTTAAAATATACGTCTTTTTTAATTAGAAAAATGTATTGTTCGTTCTATTGACTAATAAGTCAACTCCAACAGCATTGCTGCTTAGATTAAACTTTAGAATTAAAAATTTTTTAATATTGAAAGTTTACACAACAATTCTGTAAGTAATAATAATATATAATTTATTATTCAAACGTTGACAAAAGAACAATCTTTTCTTGTTTCAGCAAAATTTTTCTAAATTTAATTATTTTACTTCTAGAAAATAGGGATGTATATACTTTTATAAAATATTATTTCTTAATTTACATACAATAAAAAATTTTGTACATTTATAAAAAATTTATATTTTTTCCTGAGAATTAGAGATTTTTCTAAATTTTCCGGACGCTACCTACAAATTGCAAATTCTCCGAATTGAAAAATTCTGTATATGGGCAATTCCACGTGAGATTTTAGTCGACCATTTAGAATCGGCCAAAATAATTTTTTTCTATTCTGTATTGAAAAAAACAGATACGTATTTTTTATTTTTGAGGCCAAATTTTTGAGTTATGAATTTTCAAAATTTTGCGTTATCAAAAATAGATCTATTTTCAAATGTAAATAACTCGAAAACTATTGGATGTACTCTCTAAATCTGAATCAGTGAAATTTCACTGATTATTTAGTGAAATTTCACTAATTCACAGTGCATATACGCTAATTGAAATAGTGGCATACTTATCGCTGATTCAGATTTAGAGAGTAGAAAATGTTTTCCAAGAAATGAAAAATTTGTTTTTGCTTCGACTTTTGAATTATGTAGTAAAAAAAATTTTAATTTTTTATAAACAAATTAATTTTTTTAACATTTATTCACTATAATACGTATTACTCTCTAAATCTGAATCAGAGATAAGTATGCCACTATTTCAATTAGCGTATATGCACTGTGAATCAGTGAAATTTCACTGATTAATTAGCGCATATATGCTGATTGAAATTAGTGGCATACTTATCGCTGAGAATCAGTGAAATTTCGCTGATTCAGATTTAGAGAGTACTTAAAATATTTTAAATAATAAAACTTAATACTGTTCAGTATTTAATACTATTAATGCTTAGGTTAATTTTAATTTTCTCTTTGTTGCTCGTTGAGGTTGAGTTGAACGTTGTGATTGTGTTGGACGTTTCGGTTGCATTGCTCGTTTTGATTCAACTTCATAAAAAGACACTAATTCGAAATTAGTAAAAGATGAAATTTAGATTCAGAAATTGTAAAACTATTACAGGAACTCAAAAACTTCCCAGTGTCGAACCGGAAAAAAACTGTAACTTAAGAGTTAAGAAATTTTCATCTTGTACTAATTTCGAATTAGTATCTTTTTGTAAAGTAGAATCAAAACAAGCAATGCAACCGAAACGTCCAACACAATCACAACGTTCAACTCAACCTCAACGAGCAACAAAGAGAAAATTATAATTAATCTAAGCATTAATAGTATTAAATACTGAACAGTATTAAGTTTTATTATTTAAAATAATTTAAGTAATACGTATTATAGTGAACAAATGTTAAACAAAATTAAAAAGTGATTCTTAAAACAATTCTTATTTTATTTGATAAGTGGTTTGAGTAGAACGCGCGCGTAAAGCTTGCAAGCGGAAATTAAAAATTTATTTACACTCCTTAAACGTCTCAGCCCCACTCTGAAACTATGTGAAAAATCTTCTGTATGTTTCCAGGTAAATATAAAAAAAATTGAAAAAATTTCCGGCCCAAATTTAAAAAAAATTAATTTGTTTATAAAAAATTAAAATTTTTTTTAAATTAAATTTTTTTTTTTAAATTAATATTTTTTTTTTGACTACATAATTCAAAAGTCGAAGAAAAACAAATTTTTTATCTCTTGGAAAAAATTTTCTACATCCAATAGTTTTCGAGTTATTTACATTTGAAAATAGGTCTATTTTTGATAACACAAAATTTTGAAAATTCATAACTCAAAAATTTGGCCTCAAAAAAAAAAAAAATAATAAAATACGTATCTGCTTTTTTCAATACAGAATAGAAAAAAAATTATTTTAGCCGATTCTAAAAGGTCGACTAAAATCTCACGTGGAATTGCCCATATGATAAAAGTCCCTAATTACAGTGACCGGAAAACCTTTCTCCCGAATAACTGCTATATATATATAAATATTTTATTACTCAAAACTAAAGAAAACATTAAAGCAGAAATTAATTCTGAATTATTTATTCAAGTTATAATTGAAACCAACACAAACTTTCATATTATTTTTGACATAATAATCTGTAATTTAGAGTGTGTAAATTAAAATATTTACATATTTTCAAATAATTTTATAATCAAAAGTTTACTATAGTTCATATGATTTTCTGCGTTAAATTAATTATTGCTAATAAAAAGTTGCTTTTTTATTTTCGAAAACAGGTTTTCAGCAATATGAAAGTTTCAAATTATAAACATTCAGAAAAAGACTGCAAAAGTAAATTATAGGTCTATGGCAGAAAAAAATATTTTTCAATTCATTAAATTTTGTAAAGCACTATATAATTGTAAAAGTGCGTTTGTCAAAAACGAATCATAATCTAAATGCATTATATGATTCTCTAATATCCAAAATCTCTCCATCAAAAAACTTGTTTAAAAACAAAATTTAAATGTTTTATTACCGTTTTAGAATTGAAGTTTACAAAAACTTTAGTTTCCCCTTTCCACGGGGACAATAGTCACTAATTCATCTTTCTCGCAGTTTATTATAAATAACTTCTATTATTATATACTCTGAGAAGATCAAATAAAGATCCTAAAATTATTCTTTTCGTTAGAAATCACTTTTTAAAGCACATTTTACTTTCTTTTTGCAAATCACAACACGATATTCACTCACAGAAAAAGTGCACTGTTAATCCAAAATCACGAATACGATCCTGTTTGTTCATGGGGGGGTCTATCAATCGAAAAGTGATTTGCGGTCTGGACTAGTTAACGCCTCGCTAGACTCTGCAATAGTGATGTCTTTTTTGCAACGGGAGAGGGTGTTGGGTAGTGACGAGTGTGAGTAAGGGGGTGTGGGGTGTGGAGGTGGTTTGGGGTGAAATGTCGCGCGTGATGCGTGAAACAGTTTGAGGGGGTGGGGGAATGGAAAACAGTAGTTGTTGGAGCTGCGCGCCGGGTGTGCAATCGAGAGAAGCAACTCGGCCCGAATGTTTATCGTGTCAAAAAATGTGGAAGCGTCGTTGGGTTGAGAGTGTGTAAGGTTGAACGTGCGCGACGCTCAGCGTCGCTTCTGACGTCATTGCAGTAGGTGTGGCCATTTAGGCCCTTCCCAATTCACTCAGGATTGGATAGCGTTGAATGCAGTCGCCATTGGTTCATACCTTCTACCCAGTAACCTTTTTCTCTCTATTCTCGCCTGTGTTGTATGTGTGATACCTTTATGCCTATAGCGCGAAACCAGCTTTTACACAGAGACCATTCATTTGGCCAAGTGATTATTATAATTTCTCGTCCATCTCCTACCCATTACTCCCATTTTTATTCACTCATCCCTTTTTGCTCTTGCGAATTCAATTTTAAAATTGTCACAAGTCTCGTGGGTTGAGAGGACATTATAAAACACGAAAAATTAAGATACAAAAATTTTGAAATAGTTTTTTCTCTTTAATTCTTCGATAGTAAAATTTCAGTACAGTCGGAAAGTGTAATTTTAAATTACTGTTTCATGTTTATATAATGTTTGAGAAAATTGCTGTTTTAAATAATTTTATAATTATTATAAAATATAAATAATAATAATAATAATTGCTTCAACATATTCAGTCTAATTTTTCCTGTTAAGTATATATAAATGTTGTAATACAATATTAGAATATTATAATTATATCATAAAGAAATGCCATAATTGAAATATTTTTAATTCCTCTGACGTACTTCTAATATTCTCCATTTTATAATAATTACAGATATAGAAAAAAATATTTTTGTAATTGCATAGAATCCTTTTTATATAACATTTCTTTTGTATGCCTGTTATTTTTATAATGGTATTATCCCAATGGGAAATGCCAGTGTAGTACCGATGTTCACTACTGGCTTAGTACACGGAAAAAAAGGTTTGGTTGAAACAAACGAAAATTCGTTTTGGCCAACCGAACTGGATGGTTGACTATGGACTGACCAAACTCAGCGTTTGCTGTGACCAAACTAGTTTGGTTCCACGGAGTTCGGTTAACACAACCAAACTGTTTGTTTGGAAATACCATTTGAAGTTAGGTTATCGGAAACAAATAATTTGGTTAAAACAACCCTACATATAAATATTTTTTTCTTGAAAAAAGTAAAGAAAATGTAAAATTTATTTGTTTTTAGCAAAGTGTAAAAATTCTGCAATTTGAAGAAAAAAGTTTTTATTTTCAAAAAATTTTATTTACTTTCTTTATAAAATACATCTTAGGCTGACATATTTATATTAAATTTAAGCAAACCAGACACATTTTTTCTTCATTGGTTAATATATTTTTCAAATCTATACATTTTTGAAGGAGCTTTTTATAATCCATTTCACGTAATCACTTTTGAGATAATAATTATTTAATAATTTTTATTTATTTAATTTTGGGTTTGTTAAAAATAAAATAATTCCACTTAATGCACGAAACCACTATTTTAAAAATTAACATTTATTTAAAAAAAACACTTATCACTGCACTGAGAAATTATATTTTTCTACGACACTTTGCTTTAAAACCGAAGACTTCAAACGAAAACGAGATACTGCGAAATAATAGAAAATTTGAAAGATTTACACTGGTCCCGTGTGGAAATGTGAGGTGGGCCCACGGTGGGTCCCAGGTGGGCTTCCCAGGTTCTAGGTGGGCCCCAGTAGGGATGGCCCAGGTGGGCGATTCCTGGGCTGGTAACGGTGAATCCAGCATCAGCCCACGTAGGGAAAACCCAGCTGGGGCCCAGGTGGGCAACCCCGTTAATGCCCATAGATTTAGTTTTCATTAAAATTAATTAATAAATTATTTATTAATAACATTTTAGTCAAATTATAAATAAACAGCTTTATTATTTAAAGATTTATACTTTCTTTAATTAAATTGTGACCAAAAGCAAATTCATAAATAATGTTAGCATATATATGTGAATTAATATATATCCTTTTATTTATAAATTGAAAATTTATAAAAAAAATTAGACTTTTGTTAATTAAATTATTTAATGACATATATCATTATTGAAGTTCATACTTATACGTATACAATGCAGAAAAATCGGAATAGTCGCAAACCTACGAAACAAATAAAATCTAAGACGCACGCGGGAATCGAACCTACGACCTACAGACTTCCAGACTAACACCCTAACCACTATGCTAAGGAACCTAACTGATCACCAAAGTTTTATTGTCAGTGACTTGTTGATTTGCTTTAATGATTCAATAAAGAACTAATGGATACCTCTACACCGTAGCAAATAAATAAATAGTTTAATAATAATAATAATAATAATAATAATAATAATATTAGGAATGTAATATTGAATGATAAATATTCATAAATTAATATTTATATTCTTATTAAAAAAATGACAATATATTTTTATTAAAAATGCGGTTTTTATTGTTTACAATAAATTTTTTTAGACCAACAAATTAATGTTTATAATGATAAACATTAATTTGTTGGTCTAAAAAAATTTTCTTAGTTGTTTGGACTTAGAAATTTTTGCTAATAAATTATGTGGACGCTACATTTTTAAAAAAAAGTGTCAATAAATTTTTGTTCAAAACACGTTTTTTCTTAATCTAAGTCATTATAAACATTAATTTTTTGTTGAAAAAAAAAAATTTTTAGGTTTGGAAAAGAAATTTTTGCTCATATAATTATCGATGTGGGTCCCTAAAAGCTGGGAAGCCCAGGTAGGGCCCAGCTCACGCCCAATTATAATATTATTTCGCCTGATCGGATACCACCGTGGGTGGGTCAATAGACAAAATCTAAAATGCTTCCGAAAAATGTTAACAATTATTTTTTTTATTGTTTATTGTTTATTTATAACAATTGTCAATTCATGTACGAAGATGACTACGGTTATATCAAAGTTTTATTATTAAATATTAAAGAAAAATTAAATTAATTAATCATTTTCATTGTAAGTGATTTTATTAATAAAAAATAAAATTTTATTAATGTTATATTGCAGTCGTTATTTGTTTAAATAAATAATTGTTGTTAATTAATAACACGTGACACAAAACACCTAGAAACTTGCAGTTTTTTTTACTAATTTTCCAATTAACTAATACGAACCGCATGAAATAAAAATAATTTATGGTGTTAACAATTCAAAAATTGTTTAAACAAATGATTGTTGTTATTTACTAACTTCTGACACAAAGCACCTAAAAACATGCAATTTCTATTTAATTTTGCATTTAACTAATCTGCGAACAGTATGAAATAAAAATATTTTACGATTTAAACAGTTCAGAAATTGTTTAAACAAATAATTGTTATTGTTTATTAACATTTGATACAAACAACCTAGAAACTTGCAGTTTTTTCTAATTTTACAATTACAACCACTACCTTTCTGGATCATGCTGTGTGTCAAGATAGTTAGTAAATAACAATTAATCGTTTAAACATTTGATGAATTGATGCAATCATAAAACATCTGAATGATTTACTATTTAGATTAGTTAATTGCAAAATTAGAAAAAAACTGCAAGTTTCTAGGTAGTTTGTGTCAAGAATTGAGCGGCTGGATTGCATAAGGGCACGTAAATTTTTCTCGGCCGAAATCAAAGTCCCCTGGACACTCAAAATTCAACTTCTGAATTGAAATCTTTAAAAGATATATCCTTGTAGGAAATTTTATTGCTCATCTTTTTTTCTTTTAAATTTTTATTGTATCTATTACCGTTTTCAAAATATAAGGAAAAAACTGCTTTTTAAAGAGCGAAATTTTTATTGTTTTTTTCACTTCAACTCGCGATTACTCAGTCAATTTTACGAATTTTTTAATGAAACAAAAACGAAAATACGCGTTATTTTATCCTACGAGTGACTAAAAAGAAAAATGATGTTTTAATTATAAATAAAAAAGTTATTAATCTTTTATTGAGATATTGCGAAATTCGTAAACTGAAATTTTCACTAAGCGGGGAAGTTGACCAAACTTAGAGCAACAAAAAAGTTCCAGCGAGAAAGTTGTTTATTAAGGTCTAAATAAGTTTTATTTTAATTTTTTATTTATAATTAAAACATCATTTTTCTTTTTAGTCACTCGTAGGATAAAATAACGCGTATTTTCGTTTTTGTTTCATTAAAAAATTCGTAAAATTGACTGAGTAATCGCGAGTTGAAGTGAAAAAAACAATAAAAATTTCGCTCTTTAAAAAAACAGTTTTTTCCTTATATTTTGAAAACGGTAATAGATACAATAAAAATTTAAAAGAAAAAAAAGATGAGCAATCAAATTTCCTATAAGGATATATATTTTAAACATTTAAATTAAGAAGTTGAATTTTGAGTGTCCAGGGGACTTCGATTTCGGCCGAGAAAAATTTACGTGTCCTTATGGAATCCAGCCGCTCAATTATTAATTAACAAGAATTATTTGTTTAAATAATTATCAAAATGTATTAAAAACCGTTATACTTTGATGAGTTAATTATTAAATAAATAAATTAAGCTGGATAAACTTTAAAATTCCGGTAAAACTAAATGTCTGTTAGTGTACTACAATAAAAGTTTATAATTGTTAACAACAATGAATTGTTTAAACAAATAATGATTATTATTGTTATAAATGAATTGTAGAATGATTTATTACCAATAATTATATTTAATTTTAAGACTTTTTTATTATAATATTAATATTTTAAAAAAAATGGGAAGCCCAGGTGGGGCCCAGCTGGCCCCCACTTTTTAACTGGGCTAACTTGGGCAGATTTCCACACGGGCGTTGAAATGCTTTCTATATTTTCCGATAATTTACGAAAAGGGCCGATGTTAAAAACTATTTAAAAAAAGGGACCAAAGTTATTTGAAAATTAGTAAGGGGACTTGAATTTTCCTCCTCAGAGAGGATCATATTCATGGTCCAACATGTGGTTTTCAAACGACGAAACGACAATAAATTCCTTTCCAATATTTTTTTCTGCATTCTTTATAGGATGAAGAAATTTTGTATGTGACAAAAGATTTTTAGAAACTTGTGTTAAATGAAATTTTAAAAAGTTCATAATATTAAAAACTTACTGCAATTATTATTAACAATCTAAAAAAATTTTGTTTTAATGAAGTTAACTTTTAATTTAATTTAAAGTAAAAAAATAAATAAAGTACTAAATTTTTTATTTTTATCATTGTTAATAGTTTTTCCTTTTGACAGAATACTTGATTTTTATTAATATTGCTTTTTTATGAAAAACGAACCTGTTAAGTAACAATCCACTATTATTCTATGAAAAGTTATAGATATTTTACAATTGTTACATTTTGAAAAACCTTAGTAGCATTTCAATAATTCATCATTATTATTAATGTAATTATTAAAAACTTTAATTTTAATTGAAACAAAATGTGTTAGTGTTTTAATTTTTTTAAATAAAGAAATAACCCGTGTGGAAATCTGCCCAAGTTAGCCCAGTTAAAAAATGGGGGCCAGCTGGGCCCCACCTGGGCTTCCCATTTTTTAAAAAATATAATTATTATAATAAAAAAGTCTTAAAATTAAATATAATTATTAGTAACAAATCATTCTACAATTAGTTTATAACAATAATAATCATTATTTGTTTAAACAATTCATTGTTGTTAACAATTATAAACTTTTATTGTAGTACACTAACAGACATTTAGTTTTACCGGAATTTTAAAGTTTATCCAGCTTAATTTATTTATTTAATAATTAACTCATTAATGTATAACGGTTTTTAATATATTTTGATAATTATTATTTAAACAAATAATTGTTGTTAATTAATAACTCTTGACACAAACTACCTAGAAACTTGCATTTTTTTCTAATTTTGCAATTAACTAATACGAATGATATGAAATAATGATAATTTATGGTTTTAAAAATTCACAAATTGTTACAACAAACAATTGTTGTTATTTATTAACTTTTGATATACGTAACTTGGAAACTTGCAGTTTTTTCCTAATTTTACAATTAACTAATCTAAATAGTAAATCATTCAGATGTTTTATGATTTCAACAATTTCTGAACTGTTTAAATTGTAAAATATTTTTAGAATTGTTCAGATTAGTTAAATGCAAAATTAAATAGAAATTGCATGTTTTTAGGTGCTTTGTGTCAGAAGTTAGTAAATAACAACAATCATTTGTTTAAACAATTTTTAAATTGTTAATACCATAAATGATTTTTATTTCATGCGGTTTGTATTAGTTAATTGGAAAATTAGTAAAAAAAACTGCAAGTTTCTAGGTATTTAGTGTCACAAGTTATTAATTAACAACAATTATTTATTTAAACAAATAACGACTGCAATATAAAATTAGTAAAATTTATCAATAACAAAAATCACTTACAATTAGTGATGCACTTCGAGCGAGTCTCGTCTCGAAAAACCGAAAATCTCGCGAGAAAAACAATGAAAACAATTGAATGTAATGTTTTCATCTCTTTTGTTTTATGAAAGGACAGAGTCTCGTCGTGCATCACTACTTACAATGAAAATGATTAATTAGTTTAATTTTTCTTTAATATTTAATAATAAAACTTTGATATAACCATCGTCATCTTCGTACATGAATTGACAATTGTTATAAATAAACAATAAAAAATAATAATTGTTAACATTTTTCGGAAGCATTTTAGATTTTGTCTATTGACCCACCCACGGTGGGATCCGATAAGGAGAAATAATATTATAACTGGGCGTGAGCTGGGCCCTACCTGGGCTTCCCAGTTTTTGGGGACCCACATCGATAAATAATTATATGAGCAAAAATTTCTAAGTCCAAACCTAAAAAATTTTTTTTTTTTTTGAACAAAAAATTAATGTTTATAATAACTTAGATTAAGAAAAAACGTGTTTTTAACAAAAATGTATTGACACTTTTATTAAAAATGTAGCGTCCACATAATTAATTAGCAAAAATTTCTAAGTCCAAACAACTAAAAAAATTTTTTTAGACCAGCAAATTAATGTTTATAATGATTGTAAACAATAAATACCGCATTTTTAATTAAAATATATTCACATTGTTTAAATAAAAATATAAATACTAATTTATGAATATTTATCGTTAATTATTATATTACTAATATTGTTATTATTATTATTATTATTATTATTATTATTATTATTATTATTATTATTATTATTATTATTATTATTATTATTAAACTATTTATTTATTTGTTACGGTTAGTGGTGTCAATAAGTGCTTTATTGAATTATTAAAGCAAATCACTGACAATAAAAATTTGATGTTCAGTTAGGTTCCGTAGCATAGTGGTTAGGGTGTTTGTCTGGTAGTCTGTAGATCGTAGTTTCGATTCCCGCGTGCGTAAGATTTTATTTGTGTCTTAAGTTTTGCGTCTATTCCAATTTTTCTGCATTGTATACGTATAAGTATGAACTTTAATAGTCATATATGACGTTAAATAATTTAATTAACAAAGGTCTAATTTTTTTATAAATTATTAATTTATAAATAAAAGGGAATATATTGATTTTCGAATATATGCAAACGTTATTTATGAATTTGCTTTTGGTCACAATTTAATTAAAAAAGTAAAAATCATTATATAATAATGTTATTTATTTACAATTTTATTTATTTGTTATTAATAAATAATTTATTTATTATTTTTAATGAAAACTAAATCCATGGGCATTAACAGGGTTGCCCACCTGGGCCCCAGCTGGGTTTTCCCTACATGGGCTGTGGCTGGATTCACCGTTACCAGCCCATGAATCGCCCACCTAGAACCTGGGAAGCCCACCTGGGACCCACCGTGGGCCCATCTCACATTTCCACACGGGAACTATATATATATATATATATATACAAAAGTAGAAATGTCCGGAGTTATGACGGAGTTAAACACCGGCATAGTACTGACTTAGTACTGACAGTCGGTACTGACTTTCGGAACCCGATCAGTACTGGGAGTATACTGACTCCAAAACCGAATCAGTAACATGTCGGAGTTAAAAAAGTGTTAAAATCAGTACTGGCAGAAAACTGGCATAACACCAAATCAGTACTGCGAAGGAGTTATAAAAATCAAACAAACTTTGTTATAATGGCATTAAACCGGCCACTAATAATAACAACATAGTTTGGTTTGTTAACTATTAAAATATTTTCCAAGATTTTTAAAAACATTATTCATCAACAATAATGCCAAACACTTAATTAACATATTATTAATTATTAATTAATAGGTATGTCATAATAATAATAAATTATTATTTATTAATTATTTTTATTATTATGTGATATTAATAATAAAATTTTTTGAATTTTTTTTAAATGTAAAAATATATACATTTTTCTATTATTATTTAAATAAATAATTTTTACTATATTTTTATGCTATACATAATAATTAATATGTAATGTCTTGTTAAAATGTATATAAATATATAAAAAATATATTTATAATAATTTTTCTTGAAATAAATATATTATACAGTGAATTCATTATTATAGCACTGTATATGTCCTTCGTTTAATTCAAAAGGAAGTTTAAAAAAATATATTCTCAAGCTTGCGTGGCTGTGCTGTTAGTGTATTCGACTTGCGTCCTCGAGGTCTAGGGTTCGATCCCCCGTGCGTGCGATATTTTTCCGTCTTAGTTCTAAGTGTTTAGTGTATAATTCTTAACAGTGTTACATAAAATATAAATTTAAATAATTATAAACAATAATAATAATAATTTAGTTATTAATTTAAATAAATAAGATTGTCTAAACTAATGAAAAAAATTAGAAATTTTTTTTCAAAACTTATTTCAATAAAAGGAATTTTGCTAATTATTTACAATTTTATTCATACTCATAAAAGTTTATTTACTACGGAAATATTAATAATAATTATTAGTACTCAATAAATTACTCACTCTTCTTTAATAATCAAATAGCAAATTAATATAAGCTTCTAAAGGTAAATTTTGTTTTAGAGTACGCGTTACAGCATTTTCCAAATTTGTTAAATTTTACCTGCGAATCAGTAATTAGGCGGTGTTCTGCCAGTGATGTTTTTATACTGACTTAGTACTGACTGTCGGTAAAAAATCAGTACTGGACAGCGTTACCAGCCAGGGATTTTCCAGTACTGATTTAGTACTGGAGTCAGTACTGCTATGCTGCCAGTCAGTACTGGGTCAGTACAATGCCAGTATTACATTTCTACTTGGGATATATATATATATATACCCGTGTGGAAATGTGAGATGGGGCCCACGGTGGGTCCCAGGTGGGCTTCCCAGGTTCTAGGTGGGCGATTCATGGGCTGGTAACGGTGAATCCAGCCACAGCCCATGTAGGGAAAACCCAGCTGGGGCCCAGGTGGGCAACCCCGTTAATGCCCATGGATTTAGTTTTCATTAAAAATAATAAATAAATTATTTATTAATAACAAATAAATAAAATTATAAATAAATAACATTATTATTTAATGATTTTTACTTTTTTAATTAAATTGTGACCAAAAGCAAATTCATAAATAACGTTTGCATATATTCGAAAATCAATATATTCCCTTTTATTTATAAATTAATAATTTATAAAAAAATTAGACCTTTGTTAATTAAATTATTTAACGTCATATATGACTATTAAAGTTCATACTTATACGTATACAATGCAGAAAAATTGGAATAGACGCAAAACCTAAGAAACAAATAGAATCTTACGCATGCGGGAATCGAAACTACGATCTACAGACTACTAGACTAACTCCCTAACCACTATGCTACGGAACCTAACTGAACACCAAATTTTTATTGTCAGTGATTTGCTTTAATAATTCAATAAAGCACTTATTGACACCACTAACCGTAACAAATAAATAAATAGTTTATTAATAATAATAATAATAATAATAATAACAATATTAGTAATATAATAATTAACGATAAATATTCATAAATTAATATTTGGGTCATTCCAGTGAAATTCAACTAGAGCTGGTTGCTCGATGATTTCCGAAATGGCTGTAATTGAAATATAATGTTATTTAATACAATTTGATTTCTAGTTGCGAGTTTTTATCACCAAAAATGTTTTATTTCTCTGTAAATAAGTTTCTTAAATATTTAACAGGTTACGTTGACACCCATAACCCATTTTACAACAACTCAGTAAAAGTTATTGTAAAATGAAAAAAAAAACTTTTTTCTTATTAGTTCAAGTACATTTTACTAAATACGATAAAATAAACGTAAATTAACACAAAAGTACTCACAGAAACAGTTAAATCGGTATTTTTTTGATCTTGCAAAGTATTATGAAGATCTTTTTCGAATATCTCTTGTGGAGAAAAAGGAATTTCAATAAAACATTTTGAATTTAATTCTTACTAATATTATAAGTCCGCTTTAATTGAAATTTTTGTGTGCACTCTACTCGTTATTTTTTTATTAAACTTTAAAAATTACGTAAATTTAACCTATTTTTCGTTGAATTCTTGTTTTCACGATTGAACTGAAGTTTGTTGGTTTGTCTTTCGGAAAAAAGATTAATTTTAAAAGTATGGAATTTTGAATTTATTTTATACCTAATTTACATTTGTGGCAAAATTATTAACACAGACATTTTTTAATTTAAATTTAATTAAATAATTTAATAATAATTATCTATAATGAATTGTGTTTGTAATAATACACTGAAAAAAACTTTTTTGATTCAAATAACCGATTATTTGACTATTATCAAATAAATTTTTACTTGAATCAAATAATTTTTATTTCAATCAATTAAATAAATAGAAATAATAGGAATTTTTTTGTAAATATAATATTTCAAATTTTCTAAAAAAGTGTTTAATAAGTAAATTAATGTTGGAACATTTAGTTTCAAAAAAATGCAAATTATTATTTTTTTTCAAGAGAAATAGAATTTTGCTAATACATTGTCATAAATACTAGTAATTTTATAAAATAAAATTCTTTTTTTTTCAAATAGAAACTTATAATTTTATAAACAGAATTGTGATTGCGAAACAGAAATTTTGAAAAATAATTTTTATTTCTTAATCTTGGTATTTTTAACAATTTTCTAACTTTTATCAAAATTATAGAATTTTTCAAATTTTAGGAATAGTGCTGCCCACGATACCAAGACTAGTCTCGGTCTCGTATCGTATCGTCTCGGTTTTTCGAAACGATACCGAGACGATACTAGTTTTGAATGAAACCAAACGATACCGATACTATATGTCACGAGACCGAGACTCTCGACGAGATTTTTAAGGAACTGAAATTTAGATTTTTAAAGTTGTAAAAAATATTCATTGTTTACAAATTTAATGAATTTTAAATACTTTCTCTCATAAAAATAGCATTTTGCCGTCTGTTTGATTTCCTTCCAGCTATCTGACGTCATTCTCTAAGTCGAAATATCTTGATGTAGTGAAACAGCTCAAAATTCTTCGCTTACTAAGATGTAGTTTTATTTATTTTTTTATTGAATTTTTATAAATGATGTTTTCAAATATTCACATTTAACAATTTTTTATATTAAAATTTTTAACTACTTTTTTAAAAAATAATAGATTTACGTATTAATTAAAAAATTCAAGAATTTAAACATAGCGCCTAAAGTAATAAACAAATTTTCCTTTCAAGAGCGCCACTGTCTTAGGTGGTACACTGAAAAAAATATATTTATGATACTGTCATAAATATAGCCAATTCTCAAATATTATATTGGTGGATATTGAACTGACATACAGTATTGCTGTTTCAGCCATACATCCTAACCATACCTTTATGTCAAAATTGACCAGGTAATTATTCACTTTCCTCTTTTCGGTATTCTTCTAAAAAAAATTCGGTTTCGGTATTTCGGTTGTTTTGCCGGGACAATAAATGACTGAAAATATTTGTTGTGCATTTTAATTACTTAGAATAAAATATGAGTATTAATTACTTATAATTTATTTATAAATTTGTTTTATATTTTATAAGATGGCCATAGCGTTGTCAAGGAAAAACTAGAAAATTTTTTGAAAGAACGTTTTTCTCCCTAACTTCTATATTATTTAACCTAATTACCTAAAAATTGGTACACTAGTGTATTTTTACAGGTTGATCACACATAATTAATTTTAAAAAATCTTTTTCTAATTTATTTTCAACAAATTTTTGTTTTATTTTAATTCATTATTTGTAATATGCAAATTTGGTTCCTCTACTTATTATTTACAATATTCGACATACCATACTTCAGTATTTCTTTTTCATTTTTTTTGTACCAAAAGATTTTAATTTTGGTGTAATATTCAGTTTTACTTTTATATTAAAAAATCGAAAAAACGAAACTTAGGTTTTAAAATAAAGGGTTTTAAATTTTTATAATACGGGTTTCGGTTTTCTGTTTCAGATAATTTTCTTTTCGGTTTCTAGTTTTCGGTTTTTAAAAAATTCTGTTTTTTCGGTTATCGGTTACGCTTGCCATCCCTGAAATTGACATTATCATTTTTTTCAGTGTATGGTTGGTTTCAGTTTCGAATGTAATACTTACAGGGATTGTTAATTCTATAAATAAAAATTGGTTTTGTTTTCGATAGTTTTTCGATAGTTTATCTATCTATCTACAAAATAAAAAACTAAAAATTTGATTTCGATTTTTCAATGCATGTACTTCGACTTAACTGAAGTCTCGCGAGACAGCGAGACGATATCGAGACTATGTTTGTCGATACCGATACCGATACATAAAATTACAATATTTAACGAGACCAAGACGATACTACATAAAATCTCGTATCGTCTCGTCTCGTGGGCAGCACTATTTAGGAAAATAAATATTAAAAATAATAACTTTTTTCAAAAACATTTTAGAAATCAAAACTTGTTCGAAAAACTTTTTTTAGAAAAGAGATTTCAATAGAAATCGCTTTTTTAACAAAAAGGATTAGAAAATATTTTTTACAAAAAGTGACCGCCTATCAATTAACTCAATAATAGTTTCAAATTTAAAGCTTTTTAATTTAATCTTTATAAAATTGATAACCAAATTTGAATTAAATTGTACAAGTAAACAATTTGAAGCAACAAACTTCAGTTCAATCGTGAAAACAAAAATTCAACAAAAAATAGGTTAAATTTACGTAATTTTTAAAGTTTAATAATAAATAACGAGTAGAGTGCCCACAAAAATTTCAATTAAAACGGACTTATAATAATAGTAAGAATGAAATTCAAAATGTTTTATTGAAATTCCTTTTTCTCCACAGGAGATATTCGAAAAAGATCTTCATAAAATCAAAAAAATACCGATTTAACTGTTTCTGTGAGTACTTTTGTGTTAGTTTACGTTTATTTTATCGTATTTAGTAAAATGTACTTAAACTAATAAGAAAAAAGTATTTTTTTTCATTCTACAATAACTTTTACTGAGTTGTTGTAAAATGGGTTATGTTTGTCAGCGTAACCTGTTAAATATTTAAGAAACTTATTTACAGAGAAATAAAACATTTTTGGTGATAAAAACTCGCAACTAGGAATCAAATTGTATTATATAACATTATATTTCAATTACAGCCATTTCGGAAATCATCGAGCAACCAGCTCTAGTTGAATTTCACTGGAATGACCCATTTATATTTTTATTTAAAAAATGTGAATATATTTTTATTAAAAAAATAATTAAAATAATAAATTAAAATAAAAAAATAAAAAAATAATAAAAATAATAAAAAAAATAATAAATTAAAATAAAAAATAAATTAAAATAATAATTAAAAAAATATATTTTATTAAAAATGCGGTATTTATTGTTTACAATCATTATAAACATTAATTTGCTGGTCTAAAAAAATTTTTTTAGGTTTGGACTTAGAAATTTTTGCTCATATAATTATTTATCGATGTGGGTCCCCAAAAACTGGGAAGCCCAGGTAGGGCCCAGCTCACGCCCAGGTATAATATTATTTCGCCTTATCGGATCCCACCGTGGGTGGGTCAATAGACAAAATCTAAAATGCTTCCGAAAAATGTTAACAATTATTATTTTTTATTGTTTATTGTTTATTTATAACAATTGTCAATTCATGTACGAAGATGACGATGGTTATATCAAAGTTTTATTATTAAATATTAAAGAAAAATTAAACTAATTAATCATTTTCATTGTAAGTAGTGATGCACGACGAGACTCTGTCCTTTCATAAAAGAAAAGAGATGAAAACATTACATTCAATTGTTTTCATTGTTTTTCTCGCGAGATTTTCGGTTTTTCGAGACGAGACTCGCTCGAAGTGCATCACTAATTGTAAGTGATTTTTGTTATTGATAAATTTTACTAATGTTATATTGCAGTCGTTATTTGTTTAAATAAATAATTATTTCCAAGTTACGTATATCAAAAGTTAATAAATAACAACAATTGTTTGTTGTAACAATTTGTGAATTGTTAAAACCATAAATTATCATTATTTCATATCATTCGTATTAGTTAATTGCAAAATTAGAAAAAAATGCAAGTTTCTAGGTAGTTTGTGTCAAGAGTTATTAATTAACAACAATTATTTGTTTAAATAATAATTATCAAAATATATTAAATACCGTTATACCTTAATGAGTTAATTATTAAATAAATAAATTAAGCTGGATAAACTTTAAAATTCCGGTAAAACTAAATGTCTGTTAGTGTACTACAATAAAAGTTTATAATTGTTAACAACAATGAATTGTTTAAACAAATAATGATTATTATTGTTATAAATGAATTGTAGAATGATTTATTACCAATAATTATATTTAATTTTAAGACTTTTTTATTATAATAATTATATTTTTTAAAAAATGGGAAGCCCAGGTGGGGCCCAGCTGGCCCCCATTTTTTAACTGGGCTAACTTGGGCAGATTTCCACACGGGTATATATATATATATATATATATATATATATATATATATATATATAAATAAAGTAATTTCTTTATTTCAAAAATTTTAAGTGCTGCAACAACAAACAATCGAATTTCTTAATTCTGTATAACAAATAAGAAGTCCAGAAATGTTCTAAGTTCGCATTTGAAAAAGTGTGAATTGTCACAAGTCTGTCACTGTAACCCGAGAGTTTGGTTCCAACAACCAATTCTGCCTTAACCAAACGGTTCAGATTAATACAAACAAACTGCGTAGGTTGAAATAACCATACCCTTTGATTCTAATAACCTACCTAGCATCAACCATCCTAAATAGAAATGTAATACTGGCATAGTACTGACCCAGTACTGACTGTCAGTATAGCAGTACTGACTCCAGTACTAAATCAGTACTGGGAAATCCCTGGCTGGTAACGCTGTCCAGTACTGATTTTTTACCGGCAGTCAGTACTAAGTCAGTACTGAAATATCACTGGCAGAACACCGCCAAATTACTGATTCGCAGATAAAATTTAACAAATTTGGAAAATGCTGTAACGCGTTCTCTAAAAGAAAATTTACCTTTAGAAGCTTATATTAATTTGTAATTTGATTATTAAAGAATAGGGAGTAATTTATTGAGTACTAATAATTATTATTAATATTTTCGTAGTAAAAAAACTTTTATGAGTATGAATAAAATTGTAAATAATTAGCAAAATTCCTTTTATTGAAATAAGTTTTGAAAAAAAATTTCTTATTTTTTTCATTAGTTTAGACAATCTTATTTATTTAAATTAATAACTAAATTATTATTATTATTGTTTATAATTATTTAAATTTATATTTTATGTAACACTGTTGAGAATTATACACTAAACACTTAGAACTAAGACGGAAAAATATCGCACGCACGGGGGATCGAACCCTAGACCTCGAGGACGCAAGTCGAATACACTAACAGCACAGCCACGCAAGCTTGAGAATATATTTTTTTAAACTTCCTTTTGAATTATACGAATGATATATACAGTGCTATAATAATGAATTCACTGTATAATATATTTATTGAAAGAAAAATTATTATAAATATGTTTTATATATTTATATACATTTTAACAAGACATTACATATTAATTAATAGGTATAGCATAAAAATATGGTAAAAATTATTTATTTAAATAATAATTAAAAAATGTATATATTTTTACATTTTTAAAAAAATAAAAAAAAAATCATTATTAATAACACATAATAGTAAAAATAATTAATAAATAATAATTTATTATTATTATGACATATACCTGTTAATTAATAATATGTTAATTAAGTGTTTGGCGTTATTGTTGATGAATAATGTTTTTAAAAATATTGAAAAATAGTTTAATATTTAATAAATCAAACGATGTTGTTATTAATAGTGGCCGGTTTAATGCCATTATAATAAATTTTGTTTGTTTTTTATAACTCCTTCGCAGTACTGATTTGGTGTTATGCCAGTTTTGTGCCAGTACTGATTTTAACACTTTTTTAACTCCGACATGTTACTGATTCGGTTTTGGAGTCAGTATACTCCTAGTACTGATCGGTTCCGAAAGTCAGTACCGACGGTCAGTACTGAGTCAGTACCATTCTGATGTTTAACTCCGTCATAACTCCGGACATTTCTACTTGGGATACTCAGTTTGGTTATCGGAAACTAACCATTTTTTTCCGTGATAGCACTTGCCGCCGTAGCTTGTCCAAGCTTTGGCGAAACAAAAATTCTGTAGTGCGCCAGGATTAATTGTCGAGACTCGGCTAGACTACGGCCGAACAATAGTCTGAGTACACGGAAAAAAATGGTTAGTTTCCGATAACCAAACTGAGTATGGTTGATGCTAGATAGGTTATTAGAAACAAAGGGTATGGTTATTTCAACCTACGCAGTTTGGTTGCATCAACCTGAACCGTTTGGTTAAGACAGAATTGGTTGTTCCCAGGCGGAAAAGTCGGACGAATGTCAGAGTTTACAACCGGCTGGGATCCGCGCCCGTACGGATCTGAAAACGCAACCGGCGCGGTACAGATTATGCTCCGACTGTCGGAACCGTCTTCCCACTATCGTCAGTACGGGCACGGTACTGGATTTCTTCCGCCAGCGGATCTTATTGATGACGGATATGTTGAGTCCGTACTGGCTCGGTGCTGGGCCGGATCCGACTGCGGATCTTGTCATTTATTGTCACATCATAAATCATATTATGAATTTATTTTTAATAAATGTGTCATAACTAAATAACTATTATAATAATTAATTGAATTATTTTAGAAAATAATGATTAATTAATAAATAAATTTAATTAACATATTAAGTAATTATTTATTCAGACTTTTTTTTAAATTAAACAATTAAAAAAATTTGTCTTACACTTTTACTTTATAATTATTATAAATAAATTTATATTATTATTAAGATATTATTAATCAATATTATATATTATTAATTAGTATTAATTAATAGGTATAGCATAAAAATATGGTAAAAATTATTTATTTAAATTATTTATTTAGTAATTAATAATAATATATTAATATTAATATTCACGTTAATTAATAATATCTCAATAATAATAAATTTATTACTACTGAGATATTAATTAAAATTATTAATATTATTATGTTTAATATTATTATATTGAGAAAGAATTATTTAATATATTATATAATAATAAAAATATAGCTGTAGCATTCACACGTAGTAATTCTACAAGTTTTATTTCAGCTCGTGAAACTTGAGAGTATTTAAGATTTGAAAGTCCTATGCGAGCGTAGCATAGTGGTTAGCGTGCGAGATTTCGGTGCGGAAATATTCGGTTAGGCGTAGGTTCGTAGCCCCAAGCATTAGGATTTTTCAAATGTCTAAATAATAAAAAATTGCGTTTAAGTGTATAAAAAAATAAAAAATGTGTAAAGAGAACTGTCAATGACTTGTCATCAGTATTTTTATATTTTGCAATTAATTATTATTTTTTTAGTTGATATTTGTTAAAATTATCATTTGGATGGGACCGGAACGGCTTGTCCCGGCCGGTAGGAATGCCAGTTCCGAGCCGGTTGCCAGCGCGCTCCTGGCCTAGTCACTATTCGGTAGAATGCCCGTTCACATCCGGTTGGCAGGCAGTTCCGAGCCAGTACAGTTACACCGGCGTAAGTAATGGCTAGGATCCGCGCCGGTTGGAAGTTTCCGCCTGGGTTGGAACCAAACTCTCGGGTTACAGTGACAGACTTGTGACAATTCCCTTTTTTCAAATGCGAACTTAGAACATTTCTGGACTTCTTATTTGTTATACAGAATTAAGAAATTCGATTGTTTGTTGTTGCAGCACTTAAAATTTTTTAAATAAAAAAATTACTTTATATATATAGGGGAGAGTGGGGCAAAATGGGGTAGGCGGGTCAAATGGGGTACCTCTGTTTCTCCATGATGGGAACTTTTAATTTTTTTATCCTCGATATATATTATTCATATTGACAAAGAAAATGTTATTAATTATGAGGACACCATGAAAAAATTTTTTTTTGAAAGTTATACAACTTTAAAGTTTTGACAAAAAAAATATCGATCTTTTGCGAAATTAAAGTGCTTATAAAACCTTTTGGGATAATTTGTTTAATTTGGCAAGTGTGGGATCTTTTTTAGCACTTATTCTAGAGTAATTTCCAATAGGATAGATTGTTAAATTGTATACAACAATTTGTAAACATTACATTTTGTTGTAATATGCACTGCGGGGCAAAATGGGGTACCTATGTGCTGGGCCATACGAAGTTGTATTTAATATTCATTGAACTACTTAAAAACATTATATTGTGCATATTAACAACTTTCCGCAAAAAAGTCAATATTTTTGTTTCGGGGTATTATGGTATCGATGTTTCACTATCGATATATCGATATTTTTCATTATCGATGTTTCTTTGTTAAATTCTAATAAATATTGCTTGTTTTTTTACATAATAATAAAGAATCTTACTTTTTGTTTGTATTTATAATCTCTTACAACAATAATTTAACAAATTTTGAAAAAATATTCCATGTTTTGTATGGTAATTTTGATACCACCCCATTTTGCCCTACCCATGGGGCAAAATGGGGTTTTTGCACCTTCTCAGAAAATAGGATATAAGTTCTTTCAAAAATTTTTTTTCTCCGCTATGATTATAATTTTCTCAAACCTAAAAGTACAAAGAAGAATTCTGATTAGTTGAATCGATTCATTCATTTGGTTCTCTGTAAACAGCCAATTACAAAAAGGTACCCCATTTTGTCCCACTCTCCTCTAGTTCCCAATGGGAAATTTACAACTGGCGGAATACTGCGCCAGCACTGTAAGTACTGGCAGCTGCGCTGTCTGGCAGCACTGGCATAACGCTGGGATGATAACACTGTACAACTCTGGCGAAGTACTGCTTGCCAGTGCTGCCAGACAGCGCTGGCGCAGCACTGGACCAGTGCTGGCTGAGAATATTGCCACAATAAATGCCGTATTGTTATTAATTAGTCGTAAATTAATAATTATAAATAATTTTATAACAAAATGGTAAATAATATTAATAAATAGTCATTATTCATGAAATATTTCTCTTTTTAAAGAAATTGTATTAAAGATGGAGACTAACAATGGATATAGTAAATAAAGTAGAAAAAAATTGTTTATAACATTCAAAAATTAAATAATAGACAATTACAGTAAGTGTGCATTAGATTTTCATATTTTAGTACCTAACGATTGAAATCTGGAAACATCGCAAACCTATGAAAATAAACAAAATTGCTCACGAGGGGAGTAGAACCTACGACCTACGGATTTACTGACTAACGCTCTAACCACTATGCTAATCACACACGTGTAGAGTAAAGTTTTAATATCTTAGTATAATTTAGACTTACAATTATTTAATCAAAGTTGAGAAAAAAATAGAGATACTTTAGGAGTAATAAATTGAATTAAAATAAATTAAACTTAACTTTTAATAATAGAATTAAATAACTTTACGTACTGCATTTAACATTTTACAAGTGGCAATTTTTTAATAATTTTTTTATTCATAGTAAAAAGTATAATAGTATTTTAATAACCGAATTATTGTTTAAATTAAAGTTTAAATTTTGTTTATAATTTTAATTTGTGTAAATGATTTATTATTTATTAAAATTAAACAATTATGTTAAATAATTATTAAATTTAATAAAAAATTAATAACTAAAAAGTAAAATATTTATTATTATTTAATATACATAGTGTACAAAATATCTTTATTTTAATTTTTATTTTAATTATTTCAAAGTATAATTAAGTCCTTGACTTGTTGTCAAGTTAAAGACACGTTGAAGACTGTCCTTTCTTGTTTTTCTCTCAGGTAGTTGACTTTCCCCTACTTGTTCTTTCCTTTTATGAATCGACTATGCAGATTATTTATTACTTTCATTGTATGTCCAGTGACGAGGCTTCTAATAGTTTGACATTGCCAGATCTGAAAATAAACAATGATACCCTTTGGGAGGTAACAACTTTTGTCTTTAAATACAAACAAGGTGTTCGTATTCCAATGTATTGACCATAAGGAGGATGGCAATATTTTCTTATAGAAAATTTTTTTTGGCTAAAATTAATATTAAAGGCAAGGGCCTTTGGATTTTACCCTTCAAGGTAAAGCAAGGATACAACGTCCTTAAACAAATACATAGACATGGTGTCTCTCACAACACGAATAAAGATAAGGAATTATTTTTATTTTTTTTAACATAACATAACATAACATAACATAACATAACATAACATAACATAACATAACATAACATAACATAACATAACATAACATAACATAACATAACATAACATAACATAACATAACATAACATAACATAACATAACATAACATAACATAACATAACATAACATAACATAACATAACATAACATAACATAACATAACATAACATAACATAACCTAACATAACATAACATAACATAACATAACATAACATAACATAACATAACATAACATAACATAACATAACATAACATAACATAACATAACATAACATAACATAACATAACATAACATAACATAACATAACATAACATAACATAACATAACACAACACAACACAACACAACACAACACAACACAACACAACACAACACAACACAACACAACACAACACAACACAACACAACACAACACAACACAACACAACACAACACAACACAACACAACACAACACAACACAACACAACACAACACAACACAACACAACACAACACAACACAACACAACACAACACAACACAACACAACACAACACAACACAACACAACACAACACAACACAACACAACACAACACAACACAACACAACACAACATCCAAGTATTCCACCACCAAATAAATCACTTTTTAACTGAGAAATCTAAACATACCGCCCGCCACGTTCCTTTTTCAGGAACGATATTACAAAGTTAAATGCTAAGTAAATACATAAATACTAAAAATAAATAGTTAAATACTAAGTTTTTGTAAAAACTAATTTTCGAAAATACCAATGTATTCAACATTATCCGCCTGCCATGAGGGAATTATTCTTTAAAAACAGGAAGACAACAAATTTTGGATAAAGGTCTTTTATGGAGACCATCTTTAGTTTTTAAGATGACAACTCTCACTAGACCATCTAATCCTGGATGACATTCTGTGATTCGTCCTAGTCTCCATTTCGATTTTGGAGTAGACGGATCTTGTAGTAACACCATATCACCAACTTTTATATTATTTTTTCTTTTGAGACCATTTTAAACGCTGTTGGAGGGTATGTTGGTATTCAACTGACCAACGTTTCCAAAATTGTTGGGTAATGCTTTGTACCATTTGCCACCTTGATAGGCGGTTTTCTTTTACGTCTAACAATAAAGCTTCGGGAACAGCAATTAAAGGAGCTCCTACAAGAAAATGTCCAGGAGTCAAATAATTTAAGTCATCAGGGTCATTTGATAAAGGCCCTAAAGGTCTTGAATTCAAACAGGCCTCAATTTGACTTAATAATGTGGAAAATTCTTCAACATTAAATTTTTGGCTGCCAATCATTCGTCGAAGGTGATATTTGAAACTTTTAATCCCAGCCTCCCATAGTCCTCCAAAATGAGGAGAATAAGGTGGAATAAAGTGCCAATTGATATTATCATGAGCCAAGAAAACACGAAGTTTCTCATCCTTCAATAAAGTCTTAAAAGATTGTCTTAGTTCCTTATCAGCTCCTTGAAAATTAGGACCATTGTCACTATATAAATCCGACGGTAATCCACGACGTGAAACGAATCTTCTAAATGCTGATAGAAATCCCTCTGATGTACAGTCAGAAACTAGTTCTAAAGAATTGCTTTAATCGACATGCAAATAAAGAATGCAATGTACGACTTCTGTGCGTGGAACCCACGACCTTTTCCTAATTTAACCTGAAAAGGTCCAGCATAATCTAGACCTGTATGTAAAAAAGCTTTACAAATATTTACTCTAGGTGCCGGTAAATGTCCCATCAATTGAGAATTGAGACTGCTACTGTGACGAGCGCCGACTAAGCAGTTATGAACAACTTTGCGAACTAAATTTCTAGCACCTATAATCCAAAATTCCTGGCGAAGAAGATAAAGAGCTAATTGTATACCTCCATGCAAGGCTTTTAAATGAATGTATTCGACAATAAGTTCACTAATTTGATGTTTTGGAAGTATTATAGGATGTTTTGCTTCATCGGAAATTAAAGCTTCATTCAAACGTCCAGTAACTCTTAAAATCCTATCTCCATCCAGAAATGAAGTGATAGTTTTAATTGGACTACAACCTTTTATGGAACTCTTTCCTGTTTTCGGATTTAAATCACGTATTTCATCAAAGTAACTTTAATTTTGAATAAATTTTCACCAAAATTTTTTTGCATTGTTTATTTCGGCAGCATTTAAGAACTTAGATGAAACTGATTTAATCTTTTTCTGACATAGACCAATAAATCTAATACAAAAACCTGTGATTCTTAAAAGTCTAATCCAACTAGAAATATTATGACATAATTGATGTAATTTACTTTCAGATTGGGTACGAACATTTGTTAAAATGATAGGAATATTTTTTCTTAACTCGCAATTTTCTACAGATTTCAAAGAAATATTCAAAGGCCAAGCAGATTCAGTTTCCTTTAACCATTGCGGTCCGTACCACCATAAATTATGTTTTTGTAACTGTTCAGGGTTAAGACCTCGTGATGCGCAATCGGCAGGATTATTTTCAGAAGGGACGTGATGCCATTTTACTTGTGGTGAAATAGTTTGAATTTCAGACATGCGGTTGGCGATAAAAGCTCGCCAAGTAGATGGGGATTTACTTATCCATGCAAGTACAATAGCTGAGTCGGTCCATCCATATATATTAACATTACTCAACTTCAGGTCAGTTTGTACTTTATTGATCAATCTATGTAGCTAACAAAACTAATGCACATAGTTCAAGTCGGGGTACACTTATGGATTTCAGAGGAGCTACTTTTGTTTTCGAAATAATTAATGATATAACAACTTCTGTACAAGGATTTAAAACGCGTAGGTATACAACAGCAGCATAAGCTTTAATAGACGCTTCAGCAAAACCATGTAATTCAATAATGCTGTCAAGATTTTTTCCAGTCCATCTAGGAATTACTATATTTTTTGTGTATGAAAGAGTTAAAAAATAACTTTGCCATTGTTCTAGTAAATCTTGAGGTAATTCCTCATCCCATTCGACTTTTCTCAACCAAAGTTCCTGTATGAGAAGTTTAGCTACAATAATTACTGGGGAGACCCAACCCAAGGGATCAAATATTTGGGAAGCAATAGATCAAACATTTTTTTTGTCCATTTAGCGAATGGTTTTAATTGAAAAGATAAATGAAATTCATCTTGTTTTGATTGCCAAATAAGCCCAAGTACAGCCTCATCTGATCTCTCCTTTTGATCAAAACAAATATGATCCCCGCCTAAATCATCAACTGAAGAATCAAGAAGACGTATATCATTAGCTTTGAACTTACGTAGTGGAAAACCACCTTTTTCCAGAAGAAGTATTAAATCAGACTTAAGTTTCAATGTATCCTCTACACTATCCCCACCAAATAAAGCATCATCAACAAAGAAATCTTCATCTAATACAGTTTTAACTTTAGGAAAATTTGGTCCCTCATCTTCAATTAATTGTTTTAATACTCTATTCGTAAGATATGGTGCACAAGCTGTCCTATATGTTACGGTTAAAAGTTGATAATGCTTAATTTCTCCACTTTTATGTAAACTAACGATACGTTGATAATCAACATCTTTTTCATTTACTAAAATTTGCCTAAACATTTTACAAATGTCTGCGAGTCGTCTTTTGAAAGAATATTTGGCCTGCGGCGGTTGCTAGAGCGGACGAATGCCGGTACAACGCCGGTTGTTCGGCGGCATCAAATCTGTACCGAGCCGGACGCGCAGCCACTACAACACATAGTCATGTTCCAGTAGATTTCCTGCACCGTCCCGGTTGTCTCGCGGACGAATGTCAGTACAGTCTTACCGACGTCTGTAGAGGCGCGGTACGATGCCAGTGGTTTTAATAAGTGAGCGGCTTTACCCCAACTTCATGTGAGCGACTTTACCCCGAATGTATTTCTCACATTTCAGAATAAATTTAAATAAATCTTTTTGCAATCAAACAAAACTACATATATATTTCGAAAAAGGACATCCAATAGCATCAAAAAAAAATTTGTCGAATAAATGAAGTCTCAAAAATAATAATCGAAAAACTTAAAAATCAGAAGATCATTTTTTTGCACTTCTAAAAACAATTGACCGCCTCTGATTCTATGACGAATTCATGAAACTAAACGAAAGTTCTTTAACATTAGTTGTATGTTAAGTACTATTCACAGTACAAATTTCTCCAGCTTAAGTTGAGTTTATAGCGTCAAATCGCTAGTGAGCGGGTTTACCCTGTGCGCGGGTTTACTCCGGTCTCCCCTACAAAATTAAATTATAATTTTTGTTAAAATTTTTTTTTCGTGATAAAATATTATTGTAAGACAAAGTTATAAATATATTTTATATTAAATTAACGATAATTAAAGAAACAAATTGTATTGTCAAAATGACAATCTAGATTTGTTCCAGCAACTAATCCATAACAATTCTGCTTGTTCATCGAACAAATCTAAATAGTTTTCATAACAATTCTTTTTTAACAATTTTTTTTGTCTCAACAACAAGTAGAATTGCTAGTTCTATATTGACAATTTAGAATTGTTATGTGGACTTAATTTTTAGTTAGCACAACAATTCCTTTTTCTCCGTGTATATCGACCGCACGGACGTTTCGTTACGCAAAATGTAATGAGGCCCGCCAGTGGAAAATTAATGTGGCCCCAAACAAGGGCCCAACAGGTCCCCTATCAAAGCCCTCCTAATTACAAATGACCGCCTACATTTAAAAAAACCTGCTTTTTATTAATTTTTTACTATTTTCTTTAGTTTCAGGAGGCGTAAATAATTAGGAAGATGAGTAAAAAATTATCAGAAATAAATATCATAATTTTAACATTAATTATCATAGTTCCTGGAGGCCCCAATAAAAAAACGTAGTTGAAAAAACTATAAAAAACAATTAAATTAATTATATAAAGTATTACAACTGAAATTATTTATTTATGTCTAATAATAATAGTTTAATTTCGTTTTTAGGGTTCCGTACACCTCCGGTGTACCGACGGAACAAGGAAATAACAAGATTTTTGGCCAAAAATGCACAAAAAGTGACCACCCCCCCTTAACTTCTAAATTATGCAACGTGGAGGGCTAAAATTTGGCATACTGGTGTATTTTAACGCGAATATTACAGGAAAAATATAGAGAACTTGCTATGTCATAATGGCCATAACGTTGCCAAGAAAAAATTTAAAAAAATTTTTTTTCCCTAATTTCCACATTATTTGATCTAATTAACTGAAAATGGGTTTATTAGTATAGTTTTACAGTCTGATCACAAACATATATTAAAAAATCTAAAAGAAAAATTAAAAAAAGTTTTTTTTTAATTAAAATTTTTTTTTTCTAATTTCTACATTATTCGATCTAATTAACTAAAAATGGGTGAAAAAAATGCACTAATTATTAAATGTGTATGAATTATTTTTATTAAGCTTAAGACGAATCCGAATATTTTTGACAAATTTAACAATAAAATTTTACTTAAAAACTTGACATCTTCTGAAACACCAATAAAATACTAATTTTGTAATAAGTTTAATAATATATCGTAATATTAAACATTTTAATTACAAATAATAATAATCTTAATAAAACACATTAAATAGTGACGTGATAAAATAACAATAGAATTAGTAATATAAATTAGTAATATAATAATTAGTAGTATTTATTTAATACTGCTAAAGCAGCGGTCGAAAAAGTCGTTTTTCCGCCCGCTATGCATGCACGGAAAGTCGAGTTTATCGCGCATGTAGGACAAAAAATATATTAAAAAACCTAAAAAAAATGTTTAAATAAAATTATAAAAAAATTGGACAAGTGCGAGTTGAACTCGCACTGCAATGGCGGGTTTCGTACACAAATATTAAAACAATACTTGCAACATTCATCGGTAAATGAATGTTAAATTAAAATAAACAATTAAAAAAATATATTAAAATCATTTGATAAAAAAAATACTTAAAAAAATTAAAGTATTGTATATCTAATATTGTAAACAATAATAAGTAGAGGAACTAATTGTGCGAATTTTGTTCCTCTACTTATTGTTTACAATATTAGATATATACAGTACTTTAATTTTTGTAAGTATTATTTTTATCAAATTATTGTCGACAGTATAAAGTATGAGTGTGTATTGTAAAGAGTGGGGACGAGTTCACAGTCCTTAAAAACTAAAGCATAAGCAGGTGTGGTCAGATTAATTAGTCGCTATTCAAAGTGATAGCACGTTTGTCTTCCAATAAGGCTCAGTGAAGAATTGGAAGGATTGATTATCTCCAAGTTTTTGTACTTTTACTTGTTAAATAAATAAAGTAAAGTTGGCTCTAAGTTGAGTAACCAACTCACCAAAAATAATAATATTAGTTGTTTCTTACGGCGACAACATAATTGGTGGCAGCGCTAGGATATTCAAAAAATTTTTTGGAAGTTCATCCAGATTTTGAGTATCCAGAACCCAGAGCTACTTCCAGATAAACAAAGTGATTATCTAAAGTGAACGAGAAAGTAAAGAAAAAGCAGAGATCTACAGAGTGATATCCAGAGTTATCCAGATCTACAGAGAGGTATCCAGAGTTATCCAGATCTACATAGTGATATCCAGATCTACAGAGAGGTATCCAGAGTTATCCAGATCTACATAGTGATATCCAGATCTACAGAGAGGTATCCAGAGTTATCCAGATCTACATAGTGATATCCAGATCTACAGAGAGGTATCCAGAGTTATCCAGGTCTACAGAGAGATATCCAGAGAGTTATCCAGATCTACAGAGAGGTATCCAGACTTATCTAGATTTACAGAGGTATCCAGAGAGTTATCCAAATCTACGACGCAGAGATCGAGATTATCCAGACCAACAGTAAGGTATATAAAAGAAAATTACGAATCTTTAGAACAAGAGTATGTTGGATGGACTTATGTCCACTTTACGTACGTTGAATGGCGACCTTCATAGGGTGTGGCTAAGTTTGTTTTAAAGCGTTGGTATACTTCGTGATTTTATGAGTATTGCCATCGTTAATAAACAAAAAAATTCTTATTCTTGTGTACTCCTTGTAGCAGGATTGCAAGAAATGAAATTTTAAATTAAAAAACGCGAACGGATATAAAATAAAAATTGTACGAAACGATATAGGAAATTTATCCAATTAAACTGGATTTAAATTCATATAGAAAAAGTAGGGAAAACGAAACAATAGACACAGACAGTTCATCCCTTTCAATATCACTGACTGACAGACTAAAATTAGACAATATTCTAAACATCATGCCAGAAACATCAAGTGCTTCAAATGACCATTTGCAAAATATTCTTGCAAAAATGGAAAGATTCGAAACGAGATTAGTAGCTATGGAAAAACCAGTTAGAAGAGAGGAAGGTTCACTCTTAAATGAAAACGAATTAAACAGCGATCACGAAGAATTAGAAGAAATTACAGAATATGATTTTGGGAAAAGCATAAAATTAGTACCAAAATTTAACGAAAGTGGTTTAGAAAATTTCATTCACCTAATAAGATTATCTGAAAGAAAAACGAAAAGAAATGAGAGACTAACATTACTACATGCAATAATTTTACAAAAATTAGTAGGAAGAGCAGCAAATACAATTAAAGCAGGTGCGGTTCAAACGTTTGCCGATTTTTTTGAGAGATTACGAGTTTTATTTGGAGAAAAAGATAGTTTAGAATCACTTCAAAGGGCTCGCGATTCATGTATAATGGGCAAAAATGAAGGTTTAGAGTCATTCACCTCAAGATTTATGCAGTGTCAGGATAAAATCAGGCAGTCTATAGATAGTATGAATATAACACCTCAAGAAACTTTCGTAAGACAGGAAATAGAAACAAATGCAAGTGTCAGCACATTCTTAAAAAATATACGTGATAAATTTTAAACCAGACCGAGTGCAGCTAAGCGAAGAATTTTCTTTATCAGAGAACCCGTTAAGCATGACTCTCTACCGATACCAAGAGAACGAAGAAGACACGACACACCTATTGTGGCTTTAAAATTTGATAAGCTAGCATCAGGAAAATTTGTAGTTGATGCAGGAACGAATATATCAATTATAAAAGAAAGTATGTTAGAAGGGAAAAACTTTAAAAAATACGCGCCTCATAATGTTTTAACAATCGGAAACAATCCCATAATGTTCGAATATTCTATTTGTTTAAAACTTTACGGTAAAGAATCAGTTTTTCAAGTTACAAAGGATGAAAATGCATTTAGAGAAAACAGTTTAATTGGTATGAATTTACTTTACGATCAAAAATTTAAAATTGATTTAGAAAAAGGTATTTTAAACTTAGGGCCTAAAATACTTCATCCGCAATCTAGTGCAGATAAGAGAGATAAAATCTGTTTCATTAATTTTGAAGGAGGATATTCAGCTGTTACAAAATACAATTATGAAGGAAAACCGATTTTACCACATAATACAGCAAAAATTGAAAGTATGTATGATGCTTATGAAGACTTATGGATAGATTCTATAAATAAATTAAGTGACGAAAAAATTTGTCAATTCAACAGTAGTGAATTAATTAAAGAATTACTATCAAAAACACGACTAGACCACATAAAAGAAAAAAAAGAAGATTTACTAACAATTATAACAGAATTCCACGACATTTTTCCATTAGGAAACGACCCTTTACCTTTAAATAAATTAATAGAGCATACAATTAGAACGACAGACGATCAACCTGTAAATACAAAGCAATATAGATATCCACCTATGTTACAGGAAGAAGTTTACGAACAAATTAAAGAAATGTTAAAGAAAAATATTCTTCGAGAAAGCATGTCTCCTTTCAATTCACCGTTATGGGTAGTTCCAAAGAAAAAAGACGCTTCAGGCAAAGTAAAATGGCGAATTTTTATAGATTATCGGAAACTAAATGAAAAAACTATTTTAGACAAATATCTTTTGCCATGTATTGATGAGATCATTCAACAGTTAGGAAATTCTAAATTCTTTTCTTGCTTTGATCTTGCTTCCGGATTTCATCAAATAGGAATGAATCCCAAGGACAAAGAAAAAACAGCTTTTAGCACAAACGAAGGTCATTATGAATATAATAGAATGCCTTTTGGTTTAAAAAATGCCCCTCCGACATTTCAAAGAATGATAAATAATGGATTAAAAGGGCTAATAGGTAATGGATGTTTTGCTTATATTGACGATATTGTTTACGGAAGAACGTTGGTAGAACATAATAAAAATTTGAAGAATTTTTTTATAAGACTACGACAAGTTGGACTCAAATTACAGCCCGATAAATGCGAATATTTGCAACCAGAATTGGAATATTTAGGTCATATTATTACAAAAAGGGTATAAAGCCAAATTCAGATAGAATTGAAAAAGTGAAGAATTATCTAAGACCAAAAACTCAAAAACAGATTTAGCAATTTTTAGGACGTATTGATTACTACAGGAAATTTATAAAAAAACTTCTCTAAAATAGCAAATCCACTAACTAAACTTCTACGAAAGGAAATTACATTTAAGTGAACACAGAAAGAAGAAAACGCATTTTCCGAATTAAGAGATAAACTAATATCAGCACCGATTCTACAATTTCCAGATTGGAATCAAGTTTTTGTTTTAACAACTGATGCATCAAATGAAGGATTAGGAGCAATTTTATCACAAGGACAAATCGGAGAAGATAAACCAATAGCATTTGCTTCAATAACATTAAATAAAGCTGAAATAAATTACACGACGACTGAGAAAGAATTATTAGCAATTGTATGAGCAGTTAAACATTTTAGACACCATCTTTTTGGACGAAGATTTAAAATTGTAACAGATCACAAACCCTTCGTTTGGTTATTTAATGTAAAAGATCCGACAAGCAGATTAATGAGATGGAGACTAAAATTGAAAGAATATGATTATGAAATTATTTATAAGAAAGGAGTTGCTAACATAAACGCTAACGCCTTATCGCGAATTCCAAGGTTTCAGATGACAACAGATGGTACATATGACACGTTAGAACAGAAGAACGCGCGTACTACAGGTGTAGACGAGGAAAATGAGAACATGGAAATTGATACGCAAACAGAAGACGACAATTCAATAGTTGATGACAAAAATAAAAACAAAAATATGGAAATAGATTCACAGACGGAAGAAAGTGATCAATCAATAATTAAAGATGAATTTATAGTAATAAAGACTATAAAATTGATTACAGGTACTAAAGAAAAACGATAAGGATATGAAAATTATTCTTTTTTGGAACCGATAAGTAATTTAAGAAGTATACTTAAACCTATAAGAGACACAATTTATATTTGGAAAATATTAGTTTATGGAAGAAAAACAATACCCAAAGAAAGAGCTATATACAAAGTAGTAAGAGATTTTAACGAGAAACAGAAGTACAACGGATAAGAGATATATCTCAAATAGAAAATGATGACGCGAATAAAATACGATTGAAAAGAAATAAAATAGAACAAACTATTTAAAGGATATTATAGCACAGAAGATAAGAAATATGACAAACTGGCCCAACATTACAAAATATGTTGAAGACTTTATCAAAACATGTGATCTATGTCAACGATTTAAACAAAATGAAAGAAAGCAGGAATATTATGAAGAATCAGATATACCAGAAGGACCATATGATAAAATATCAATAGATCTAGTGGCACCATTAAATGAAACTTCGAGCAGAAATAAATACATTTTGGTGATTCAAGATTTTTTTACTAGATATGTGCATTTGGAATCATTGAAGGACAAATCAACAACTTTAGTCATAGAGGCTATGTGGAAAGGATATTTAAAAACGAACGAAAAACCTTTAGAAATACTTACTGATAATGGAAAAGAATTTATTAATAACGAATTCTCAAATTTAATGACCGAATTAAAAATAAAATATGTAAAAACTTCAGTTTATCACCCACAAAGTAATGGAAAGAATGAAAGATCGCACAAGAAAATTAACGAATATTTAAGTATTTATGCGCAAAAAGATGAATGGGATAAAGAGTTACCTAAAGCAATGTTAACATACAATATGACAATAAACAGAATTACAGGATTTTCTCCGTTTGAACTACAGAATGGTAGAAAAGCAACAAAAGTATTTGAAATATCAAACAAAATAACGAACCTCGTAAAGAAAAACGAATTAAAACAATTAGAACATAAAAATAAATTACACGTAGCAAGAAGAAAAATCAATAAATCTCAAAGAAAACAAATTCAGACTGATAAAAAGACAATTGCAGTTGGGGAACAAATATTGATAAAAAATCATATGAGAAAAAAGGGAGTCCCCTTGTGGTTAGGACCACATGTAGTTTTGCATAAAATTGGGAATACATATACAATAGAAAATAATAGAAAGGTACATAGAGAAGATATTAAGAAATATTTTATTTTAGATAGTGAAGAAGACGATTTGGATGACGACAACAATGGCAATTCTGATGAAGATTTTAATAATGAACTTCGTGCTGGTTGTAGCAGAAACTGATTATAATATAACGGAACTAAAAGGAAATATATATAAAGAAGATATAGGAAAAGCGTACTTATATTCAGAGGAATGGAAATTGATGATTATGATAAATGTTACGAGAACTGAAGATAGAATAGTCGTTATTAAAAAAATATTAACACAGGTTAGTCATCTATGCATTTTTAAGTGTCAAAAAAATTACGAAATTAAAACTATCGCTTCTAGATTTAGTCGTTTAAGGGAAAAAGAATCACTATTATATATCATAATGGGTAAACAAAGAGTTAAAAGAGGACTTTTAAATATAATAGGAGACGAATCAAAAATATTGTTTAGGACATTAAGCGATTCAGATTTAAATATAATTAATAAAGAATTTGATCAATTATATAATGATAATAAGGTTTTAAATGAAGAAATAAAAACAATACTAAAGAAATAAAAATGATCTTAGATTCGTCATCTCAAGATTATAAGTTCTTAGAAAATAAACTTGTAGCAGACTACGATATGTTCAACCAAATGAAAGCAGAAATAGATAAGAACAGAAAGAGCTTGTTTATACAACAAAAATTATTGATAGTCGAAACTTTAATAGAAGAAATGAACGATGACATAGATTTAGCAATAAGTTCAATTAATCTAGGGAAACGTGGTATTATAAATCCTCAAATTCTAACGCCTAAAATGTTGCATGAAACTATTGATGGATTTGAAAAGGAATTTAGAACTAAATATCACATCGAAAGCGATGAGAGAAACTATCAACATATTATAGACATTAGTGATATCACTACAATTATTAAAAATCATCACTTAGCATACATAATTAAAATTCCGATTTTAGATGAAAAAGAAATGACAATAGTAAGAAATTTACCAATTCCAGAACGAATAATTAATGCCCAAGCTAAGGTGATTTTATTAAACCACGAATATATTTTACAAACGAAAACTGAATACGTACCAATTGACAAGACAGATTTAGAAAAATGTAGTACTATAGAAGACTATAAAATTTGTAAGAAAAATCAACCGAATTATTTAACATATCAAACAGAAAATTGTGACGCGGATTTAATAAAAATGTCTAATAAGAATTGTCTAAAATCTCCATTACTACTCAGCGATGAAACGTTTATGAAAACAGAAATAGGTTATATATGTATATTTGTAAAAAAGACAGTTATAGATATAGTGTGCGAAAATAATAATTATAATGGTAAAAAATCAGTCGGAGAAGCAGGCGCAATGCGCCTACATCATAGGGTTTCGTGGCGTAAAATGATAAATAAATAATAATTTATCAATTACCATAGCAACGGTTGCCATGGCGATGGTTGTTATGACAACCGTTACCATTGCAACGGTTGCTATGGCAACCATTACGAAAGGCGTAAGGCCTTAAGACATAAAACATAAGACATAAGGTTTAAGCCTTAAGACATTTGACATAAGACATAAGACATAAGACATAAGACATAAGACATAAGACATAAGACATAAGACATAAGACTTAAGACTTAAAAACTACGGAAGGACACCGAAGTCTCGCTATAAGGGTTTTGGCCCTTGGCCATGAAACCCTAAAAATTAGGTACTTTTCTAATAACAGGGAATAGATGTAAGTTATATACAAATAAAATAAAACTAGATCTTAATAAATCGATAAGAAATATAACTAAATATTTCGAGGACACAATCACAATAGAATTAGATTTTGAGAAAGATGACTTAAAATTAATTAACGATAAATTACCAAAATTACCAAGATTTCTTAATTTAGATAGAATAAAAGAAGCGAAAATTAGTATGGAAGATACTGAAACGATGTTAGATAAAATAAAAACACATGAAAGATTTAAGAGTTGGACAAAAAAGTCTTTGACTTATTTAGAGTATATAGGATATGCAAGTATTGTAATTATAATCTTCTATATAATGTTTAAAACGGGAATTATACAGTGTGTTTTAAATTTGATAAGATATTGTATTGGGAATTGTTACACAAATTGTAGTTTTAATAATACAGGTCCAACTCAGCATGTAGCTATTGAGAAAAATCTGCAAGGATTAAATTTTGAATTATATTCGAAACCTCCTAGAAGGAAACCTGCATCGAATTTTTAAAAAAATGTTAATTTAAAAATCATCAAAATGGCGGACTTTTAAAATGGGTCATAAAAATGCACCACAATGTATCAGTGGTTTTATCACATAAATGTTGTCGGAAATTCAAATATTTTTGAAAAGAATTCCTAATACAACGTCAAGGGCGATTTTTGGAATCGCTTTTTACGAATCTAATGTCAAAAATTTATTTTTAAAATTACCCGATCCAATATGGCGGGTTCAAAATTTTTATTTTCTATATTTTTGAAGTAAATAGTCTGAATATTAATTGATAGATTAATAGTTACAAGCAACAATTATTGGGATATTTTGAGAAAACTTTTTTAGAAATTTAACTTTTCATATTTCCTAGAATAATTAAAACAACTTTAGTAATTTGGAAATAACTCCATTTAATATATTTTAATTGTAGAAACTTTTACATTACTATTCTTTTGGAGGCATAAAATTTTGTTTTTTACATCCATTTATGTGATAAAACCAGTGATACATTGTGGTGCATTTTTATGACCCATTTTAAAAGTCCGCCATTTTGAAAATTTTTGAAAATTGAATTTTTTTCGAAGTGCTATCTTATAGTGCAGCTAAAAATGAAGACAAATGTGACCTGGAGAATTTTTTGCATAAAAATTAAAAAAGTTATGATTTTTTTTATAAAAGTGTATTTTTCCCATGTATTTTCAATGGGAAATTTCGATCGATTACTGGCACGTGTTAATATTAATCAATCGGCTTCAAATTTTGGGAAAATTTTTTTTTATTTTATTGGAACCAAACTGAGGGGTGGCGTAAACAAAATTCGAAAGTCGAATTTTTACGGACATCCTAGTGTATATTGTAAAGAGTGGGGACGAGTTCACAGTCCTTAAAAACTAAATCAGAAGCAGGTGTGGTCAGATTAATTAGTCGCTATTCAAAGTGATAGCAGGTTTGTCTTCCAATAAGGCTCAGTGAAGAATTGGAAGGATTGATTATCTCCAAGTTTTTGTACTTTTACTTGTTAAATAAATAAAGTAGAGTTGGCTCTCAGTTGAGTAACCAACTCACAAAAAATAATAATATTAGTTGTTTCTTACGGTGACAACATTATTCTAATATATTTTTTTAATTGTTTATTTTAATTCAACATTCATTTACCGATTAATGTTGCAAGTATTGTTTTAATATTTGTGTACGGAACCCATCATTGCAAGGCGAGTTCAACTCGCACTTGTCCAATTTTTTTATTTTTTTTCTTACCTACTTTTGTTTATTTTACTTCAAATATTTAATATAAATATACCTAACAGAGAAAAAATTCCTAAACGCCGGGAATTAAACCCACGACCCTAAAATTCGCAAACCGATAACCTAACCACCCTACACTGTGAAAAATATATTTATGGTACTGCCATAAATATTGCCAATTCTGACATATTATATTGGTAGATATGATACTGCCATACAGTATTGCTGTTTTAGCCATTCGCAGTGTAGAACAGCAATATGTATTTGAGAGACAATAATATGTATGCGGAGAACACGAATACTATATTTTAAGAACAGTAATACAGTATTGGTGTTTCAGCTATACATCCTAACCATACTTGTATGTCAAAATTAACATTATTTTTTTTTTCAGTGTACCACGCTCGCACGCTACAATGACTTCCTTAATACTTGAGGACATTTATGTTCACATTAATTATTAATTTACAATAAATAATGTCTCTATCGGTAATTAAAACTTGTTACTCGGGGGTTTTTGGGGTTGCTGATTACGAATCTGAAGTGATTTTTTAAAAATTCAAAATGGCGGCTCCAATATGGCGGTAAAAAATCAAATTTGATCAGATTCACATAAAACTTCTTACTCGGGGGTTTTTGAGGTCGCTGATTACGAATTTGAAGTCACTTTAAAAAAAATTTTGCTTTACACTAATCTATAATGTAACCCGTGAGTAACAAGTTTTTGACAATTTGATCAAATGTTAATTTTGTCCACCATAATCCAATTCTGATTGGATATACCATTTCTAATTCCTAAAAAGTGACTTTAAATTTGTAATCAGCGATTTCAAAAATCCCCCGGGTATCAATCTTTAAGGAAATTGCATCAAATTAAAAATTTCTCAGCCATATTGGATTCGACATTTTGAATTTTTAAAAAGTGATATCAGCTTCGTAATCAGTGACCCCAAAAACCCCCAGCTAACAAGTTTCTTTCGAATCTGATCAAATTTTAAATTTTGATCGCCACATTGGATCCGCTATTTTGAAATGTTTAAAAATAACTTCAGATTCGTAATCAGCAACCCTAATTCCTCTGACTGTGATGGTTGTAAGGGATTTACATCGCGTGTCGCATTAATAAAGAAATTATTTAAATAAATTAAAATTTTGCAAGGAGCTGTTTTTAAAATTTTTTTAAATATAAATTTATAATAAAAAATAACTAATTAAAAATTATAAAATAATATAATGTAATAATAATATCATAGTTTAATAAAATGAGACTAATAATTTGATTCTATAATACTACACGCAAAATAATTGAAAATAATTAATTAAACTTCTAATATTAGGGACCGTATTTGCTCTGTTTGGGACCCTTATAAGGGAATTACTTCGCGTGCCACATTATATACGAAAATCTGTAATTCAGTCTCATCAATCGGGCCCTATTAGGACCTGATAGGGAAAACGATATAATTTTTCGTTGGGGAAAAGTGTTACGGGCCACAAAATAGCCCTATTATTGTCAGGGACTATAATGGCAATTTCTACATGGGAAGAAAACCTTTTTCCAATAAATTTTTTAAGCATTTAGTATGAATAATAATTTTCGCGACGCGTCAAAAATACTTTTTCACAGGTCATTTTAATTAGTTAATTTACTAATTGCTATTTACTGATCATACTCAAAAATGATTTTTTGGGAACTTTGACACTGTAATTCATGATTTCCGAAAAGAATGTGTTAAAATGTTAATTTTTGAGAGAGAAAAAGAAGTTAACAAAATGTGATTATAGTGCCTGGTTTGTTTACATTTTGCTTTGTATACATTTCACAACTTGGACATAGCCTTAAAAGGCTGTTGAAAAATACACTGTAAAAAATTTGGGGAATTTTCACAAACTTTTCTTGTTGAATATTACACATTTTTGTGAAATGTATACTTTTCCCCAACAAATTTGTGAATATCCCTTAAAATTTGATGAAAATTCTACAAAATTCTAATTAAATATATTTATCCCCTAAAAGTTGATGAATATTTCCAGGTTTTTAAGGAATCCCAGGCGCGAAGTGACGCCGAGTTCAGGCTTTATAAAGATTGACTGAGCATTGGTCAATATTGATTGAGCATTAGTGAGTCAGCGGGATTAGGACTGATCGAAGCTTTAATGAAACACCGATTCCAGACTGCAGCGCGAGCCTTGATTGAGCATTAGACACCAAGGCTCAATCAATGCTGCGTGATGCAGGACTGATCAAGACTGCTTTCACTGTTCCCAAATTTAAGCGTCTTTCGCGTTCCTTCTATATATAATATGAATATATTCATTCTTAATAATAATAATAAGAGATCGTTCATATTCTACTTGCTAATTAATTAAAACGACCGAGTGATAAAATCAACAAAATATAATAATAATAAATATTATTGTTATTATTTTTATCCATATTATATGAGTGTATAAATTTAATGACAATAAGTTACTTCTATTATAATTATATATTATTTCTACATAAATAATATATTATTACTAACAATAAATTTCATTTGAAATACTAACATTAAAAAAATAATTTCAGTAAAAAAAGACAATTTTTTTTAAAATTAGTACATTTTTTTCTTAATTTTTTTAACAGACTTTTAATATTATTTACAAACATGTTCACATTTTTCATTCACAACACAACACACAATTTTATTATTTTATATATCGCTTAGAAACGAAAACGGAAAAATATTCGCTCGCATGTGGGATCGAACACCCCGATGCATACCCAACACCCCTATGAACGCTCCTATTTAAACCGCGCGGCTAACGAAGGTTGGAAGGGATCCTGCTTAATCAAGTATATGAATGCCAGAGCATGGTAACTCAACATTGATTCAGCATTGGACACCAATGTTCGTTCCATGCTCGATTCAAGACTCAGTCAATCTTCGTGAGCGAAAATACAATATTCACTATTTCTTTATTACCGTGTGCACTAAACAATATTAAATACAAATTATTTAAAATTACATTTTTTTATAATATGTTTAATTTTATTATATATTATTTTTTTCTTGCACAGTATCAAATTATTATTTTTAAATATCAAGAGTTTCATTTGTGCAAAAAATTTTCAGTGATCAAAAACTTACAGTGTAAAAATTGTTCATTAGGGTGCAATTAATATTTATGCCTAGTATTTTTACACTAGGATTAATCGTTTAGTAAATATTATCAAAATAATATTTTTTTGTCAAACGCGTGTGACCTTGCGACTCAGCGATGCCAACTCAAGAGTTTAACGTATGTGTTGAGTTGGCTACGCTGAGTCGAAAGGTCACACGCGTTTGACAAAAAAACATAGCATACATTAGACATCCTATTAAATTTCTACAAGGGGCATTCGTGATTTCATCACTGTTTAATTCTGTGTAATTTAATTTATTTTCTAGGGAAGTACTTACACCTTTACAATCAGACATGTTGAATTTATTTAAAACCCTTTTTAGATAGCTAGTTTGATCTAATGTTATTTCATTTTCTTTTCTTTGAACTTGAATTCCCAAAAAAAATTTTACGTCTTCTAGATCAGTCATTTTAAAAATTTACAAATGAGGAGATCATCAACATAAAGAATAATATATATATTTTTATTTATATCTGCTTCATCTAAGAAATATACACAAGGGTCAACTGAAGAATTTTTAAAACCAAATTTTTTAATCGTATTATCGAAATGTTCATACCAACATCTAGAAGATTGTTTCAACTCATAAATAGATTTATGTAGTTTGCATACTTTATTTTTATCTGCATTTATACCCTCAGGAATAGTCATATAGATTTCTTCCTGTTAATATCCATTTAAAAATGCAGTTTTCACGTCCATATGGTGTACTAATAAATTAAATTGGATTGAAAAAGCGAAAAGAAATCTAAAAGTTTATATACGCACAACAGGTGCAAAAGTCTCATCATAATCATTGAGATACTTTTGATCAAAACCTCTAGCTACTAATCTTGCCTTGTATTTTGCGGGATTTCCATGTTCATCAATTTTAATTGTAAAAACCCACTTATAAGTAATTATATTTTTGTTAATTGGTTTATCAACTATTGACCAAGTTTATTTTAAATTCTGTAATTTTGGTTTTTTGTTATGCCAGCATTCATATGGTGTTTTATTTTGATTTAGAGCTGTGGTTGGCAAAATATTAATTAGGTATGTACCTGTTAAAACAGATTCACCCCAGAAATCTTTTGTCAACTCGGATGTAATAATTATCGTACGTGCTTTCTCAGTTATAGTACGATTCATCCGTTCAGCAACACCATTTTGCTGAGGACTATGTGGAACTGTTAAATGAAATGTAATTCCCTTTTAAATACAATATCTTTTGAAATCATTTGTTAGATACTCTCCACCATTGTCACAATATAAATATTCAATTTTACAATTAAAATGCACTTCACTTTTAGCTTGAAAATCTTTAAATGCATTGAAAACGACAGATTTGAATTCTAGTAAATATATCACTGTATAATGTGTAAAATTATCAATGAAGGTGACAAAATAATTTTTATTGTCAATGGTGGTCGGTGTAATTAGACCACAAACATCAGAATGAATGATATATAATGGGCGTATGACATGAGATTTGTTTTTAGATTTTGTAAATGGTAAACAAGTTTGTTTATTCTGTTAAAGAATATTCACAGATACTGTTTTCAGGGTTTATATTTTCAATAAGATTAACATCTTCAACCATTTTATAATTTTTTAATTTTTGAAAAGATTATTTATTTACATGGCCTAATCGTTCATGCCAAATTTGAGAATTATTAGAGTTAATTGTATGTAAACTTTTTATATGTCCATGGCTTTTTGATATTTTAAATGTAATACGAATTAAACCATTTATAAAATTACCTGTTGCTATAACTTTATTTTTTTTCTTGATCCATACACCATCCTTGTCGAACACCACCGACATCCCCTTCTTTTGCATCCTTGAAACAGATATTATATTCTGTGGTACTTCATGGATGAGAAGAACGTTTTCAATCTTCAACTTTACTCCACGATCTGAAATGACGCCAATTGATCCTATTTTCGTTGCTCTTAAAGTAGTGCCCTTTTTTGCTACTGCAATTTTCATAGGTGTAGTTAAATTCCTGATGTCCGTAAGCAAAGATTCTGAATTTACTATATGATCCGTTGCTACTGAGTCGAAAAGAAAAGACACTTTATTTTCGTTTGAAATTATATTTAAATTATTATGGCTCATCATAAAAGCGAATCCTGATTCATCATTTGATGTGGGGTTTGCAAGAACAGTTTGAATTGCACCTTGTTTTTCTTTCATTTTTTTATGAAAGAAACAGTCTTTTATTAAATGATTCTTCCTTCCACAGTGATCACATCTTCTTTCGGTATTCTTCATTTGTTGATTTGGTGTGTTTCTCCTTTTAAAAGACTTCTTTTTATTATGATGAGAATTTTGTTTAAAATTCTTCTTATCTCGTTTTGATTGGTCAAATTCAGTTGCTTTCCTCTTTTGAGAAATATTATTTGCTTGAAGAATTTTTAAATCATTTGTACAGTTATCTTCTTTTAATTTTATCTCTTGATCTAAGAGCCTGGTCTTCACAAAAGATAAATTTAAATTATCTTCACTTAATGTTTCCAATGCGGTAATCACGCCATCATAATTGTTAGGTAATGTTATTAATAAATGTGAAATTTTGTCCATCTCGTCCAACTTAGCTTCTGCTGCAAGCAATTCTGTGATAAGATTATCGAAATCAGTATAATGTTGTAGAAGAGATTTATCAACGGAAAATTTCAAGTTTAGAAGCCTTTTTCTTAAGGCTAACTGAGTTGCCGAACTTCTTCTTTCGTATATGTTATCTAGGTTTTAAATAAATTCTTTGGCAGTTGTTTTTTCTTTTGCAAAAATTAAGAACGAGTCACTCAAATAGTCAATTAATATTCCTATTGCCTGCAAATTATTCTTTTTCCAACTATTGCTAAGTTCATTTGGAATCTGATCTTCAATGACACTTAAAATATTTAATTCCGGAAGCAACGATTTTATGCGAAACTTCCACACTCCATACCTTTCACCGTTGAAAGGTTGGATATTTCTTTTGTTTTTATTATCCATCTTCATTAACACACTCCAACGATTATTTTAATTTTTATATTAAAATGATTATTAGACATCACTTAAATGATTTCAAAAATAAACCAGAAAGGGGTCTTGGCTTTTGGGTTGAATTTCATGCAAGCTCACCGTGATGTATAATATAATAAATAAATATAGTATAATATATTAATAAATTTGAAAAATACAAAATTTAAAAAAAAATTCTGTATTAAATATAGAATTAAATAACTTTCATATTTGATTTGAATAATTTAAATAATTGATTCAATTAAATATTTATTGGTTTGGAATATTCCATTTATTTGAATTGAATAATTTGTATTTGATTCAAATAAATAGTTATTTGATGCGATAAAATCAAATATTTAGGTCAAATAAATATGTATTTGGTTCAAATACACATTTATTGGATTATAACTAAATAAATGATTTATTTCTATCAAATAATTTTTATTTGATTCAAATAAATTTTTTTAGTGTATACTTACTAAAAAACGAAAATGAGACCTCGTGTAAAAATGCTTTTCAATATCGAATAGTCAAGCATTTTTGAACGACGTCTCATTTTCGTACATAAATCTAAATTCACATTTTCTTTATGAAAATGGTGAGCTGACGTATTAAGTTTGGTTACTACGCCTTGCAGAACGGAAAAAAATTAGAAAGCAACTAAGTTTTATTTCAACCAAAATGTGCACTTCTACATGGTGATGTCAATGCATTCTCAGTAAGGTATGCGCATGCGCAGATAGTCAGCAGAGTCTCAGGTCGCGAAAAATTAGTGTTAGACTCAGGGAGTAAGACTAAGGACACTGAACTGACTGTGTGAAGTCTCTTAGAAATGAAATCTTTTTCTGTAGGGGAACTATACTCGAATAATGACAAAACTTATGCTCTGCGGGCATGCGCAGTACATGCGTATATTTCCCTCTCTTTTTAAGTCGTAAAATATAAACACGTGAGAAAACAAAAAAATATCAAAAGGATATGGTTGTGTTTTGGCACATGTTTCTTAAAATAAAATATTTTTTTGGAGTAGAATTTTATATATGTAGATAGGATTTAATAATATTATAATACTTAAAATTATTAGATTTAATTGCATTACATGATGATGACATTACATTTATGATTTATAAAATTATTTTGAGTAATAAAACGAATTATTTCCAAACAAATTTATTATTTTATTTTCCAGTGATTTTCTTGTATGAGAATAAAATTACAAAATTATTATACAAAAAAAATTTATTCTGAACATATATAAATATTTAATTATATTATTAACTAGCTGTCGCACTCGCCTTCGACGGGTTTTAGTTTCTACCAATACATATACAACAGTTTAACTATGAATTTGGAAAATAATAGGGAATTTATATTGACAGGAGAAAATAATAATTAGTTATATTTAACTGTTTTAGTAGGAAAATACTACTATTTGGAATGGTAAAAGCGTTAGGAAGGGGAGAATATGGGGTACCAAAGTTATGGTTGGTGGAGTTGGGTAGTGAGGAAGAGAAAATGAATGTGATGAGGGTGAAAGGAAGACTGAAACGAAGTGTAATAAGAATAGATGAGGATAGAAGTTGGAGGGAGAGAAGAATGGTATGGTTATTGAGAGAAAGAGCGTGGATGGAGAGAGCGAGTGGGAAACAGGTAAGAATGGGTAAAGATTGTATTTGGGTGGATGGGGTAAAGTATGTTGTGAGAGAGGATACGGGAGGTGTGATGGAAGCGTGTAAAGTGTGATAGACAGGGAATGAGGTGAGAAGATTCTGCTTAGATGGATGGATGGATGGGTAAAAGTGGATGTCTGGAGGGTGTAAGAGAGGTAAAAAAGGAGTAGAAGGTTTTTTTTTTTAAAAGGGTGGGCGAATTGGGTCGAAGCCAGCATGGGCATAGAAGGAACTGGAAACGGAAGCCCGACACTGGCGATTAGTAAGGTTGAGAGCGTGGAGAGAGTTGTATGTAGGTTGAGTTGCGTTTAGGTTAAGTTGTATGAAGAGAGTGTTTAGTTGTAAGGATTGTTGTAAATATAGGTTAAGTTTATTATGTATGTATTTGTGAGTCTCGAACCCTACCTATTGTAGGGAGAGTAAATAAATAAATAATAACTAATATAATAAAAAATTTTTATAAGAAAATTACTGGTTTAACTTATTCCTACTCTCTAAATCTGAATAAGTGAAATTTTCACTTTTTTCATGTGTGATATTTTTTCTCACATTAATAAGTAGAATCTACTTATACATAAGTGAAATATTCACTTTTTTATGTGTGAACTTGTTTTTACTTATCAATAAGTGAAATCCGCACTTATGTATAAGTGAAATATGCAATTGAAAAGAAATCCATCTGCGCATTATATTACAATTTATTATTTATATCTTCTTTTAAATGTTTAAAAACAATGTTTTTATCATTTCAGTTAATATAATAGAAATTTTTTTTCATTTAATTATAAAAATTGTCACTTAAAATTTAATAAAAATTTTAAAAAATATCCAGTTAAATATTGTATTAACAATAATCTAATAACTAACTTTTTATTTACTAAGTATTTTTATTAGTGTTGCATTCCAGCAAGAATTAACAAGAAAACATCGAGATCGATAGTTATGATCGCAATTCAAGAGTAACTTCTCATCTTGTTTATCAAATGCAACCAAGAGTCTTGAAATGTCAGGCGAGAACAAAACACGAATTTTACAATTAAATGCAATTTTGAAAAGCTTAATAACAATAATAAAAACAATTTTGAAAGAATCTTGTGTTACATCCCTAGATATAACTTTTAAATTTATTTAAATTAGGCCTATATACATATATGTGTATGTATATATATATATATATATATATATATATATATACATACACATATATGTATATATATATATATATATATATATTCAATAAAAACAACACAAAAATAATTATAAAACATGGATATATATGAATATATATTAAAAAAATCAATAAATAACATGTAAAAATATAAATACTGAATACATGTATGTGCATATATATGTGTATATATGTACATACATGTATATAGAATGTTAAACCCTGTAAGATAAACTAGTAAGTTGCGCATATGAGTTATCATCTAAGACAATTGAATGTATAATCGACCGCGATCTAGAGATGTGAGATAAATGGTCGGCGGTCGGTTCATTGCTCACGCGCATGGTAATTAATCGGCCGCCGCTTGCTTATCATAATCCGCAATGAGTGATACAAGCGCAAGAACTTACGATTTCAGACACCAGACTTAAGATTCGAATTAAAAACACGTGCACATGTAAATGTATAGGTGAATGAGCATGTAAAATTATAACAAATTAATAGAAAAACGAGTGTCAGATTACTACCTAAGAATAAATGACTGTTATGTATGACATACGATCCAATTCGTACGTGCTTTCTAGAAATCGGCAAGAATACGTGCTTTCTAGATTTTAGCTTAATTACGTGTCCCTTAATCATATCATCCCCAATCAAGTAGCATATAGCTACTATATAAACCCCTAACTTTCTTAGAACAAACGTCAAATACTCCGGTGAGTTTCTGCCCGAACAGTGTCGTGAGTCGGCCCTTCGATCGTTTAATTTAAGTTGTTAACTTCGGTGTTTAAAAAGAAAACTTGTCTTCTTTATTAAGAAGTAATTAGCACTAATAATTAGCAATCTTAATTAATACTATCGTCGTATCATTAAAACAGTCTTTTCACTATTTTCTTTCTAATTTTTAATCAAATTAGTGCAAGTTATTTCGAAAACATTAAGAAGGCAACTTTTCTTTTGTATCAAGGTACGGTGTTCGAATCAACACTTAGAATTTGTGAATTAACTGTTAAAAAATAGTCGTTTAGTGCTACAAGTGCTAAAATAACGAACTGAAAACAAAACTCATAAATCATCCCTGTAAGCAGCGAAGCGTAACTGGTTGCAGCTCACTCATTGTATTATTCTTCTTTGTACACAACAATTGTAAGTAAGATTCATATTGTTAACTGTCAAAATGTTTAATGAATAAATGTTAATAAAAGGGAATATGCATATATTTATTTAACGAGAACCCGTAGTTCTTTAGAGTCAAACGAATCCACACTTAAAAATAAATGTCAAGTCTTACCAACTTGACTAATCAGCAACTTGTCTCCATTTTACTAAAAATTTAGTAAACTAACCTAACCTTCGCTCGGGTCGTAACAGCTGATTTGGTGGCAGCGGTGGGATTTGCTACTTTTGTTAATAAATAATAAGTATTCCAAAAATATACGAACTTCATTAAATTCACTCTTTAAAATTAATTTTTAACATCGTTCAACTAATAGATTACTCCTTTCTTTAATCAGCAATTGCGGATAGAATTGTACTCGGTTATTGTGCAAGTAATTTAATATTAACACTTAGAATCGTTGTTTCTGCTCGCGGTTAGGAGTTATACGAAGCCTTTTCTTTCCATTCACGTGGTGCAAGTTAAAATTAAAATTACACTTAGAATAAAATATTAGCTTGACAAAATTCATACAATTACACAATTACATTACTTTACTACACATTTATCGTTTTAAAAGGTTGATTTTACGCCTTTTCGGCGAATTTCGACCTTGCAATTTTGCTTTTGCGGAATTGTTAATAAAACGATTTCATTACACTTTAACAATTAATCTTTGAAAGTAACATTTTACGCCTTTTCGGCGAATTTGTTAATTTAAAGATAACAATTGAAAATTAATTAAGTTGAAACATAATTGAGGTTATTTTACGCCTTTTCGGCGAATTTCGACCTTAATAAGCTGAAATTCTACGCCGTTCGGCGGGGATCTCTTTTGTTTCACTTTAATAATTGATTTTCTTTTTAATCAATCATAAAGACAAACAGTTAAACAGATTAAAGACAAAATGTCTTTTCTTTCAGTTTAATTCACTATGCAAAACGAGGAACATATCTTCAAAAAGCCTAGAAACAGGGGAGGAAGAAAATTTCAAAAGAGACATCAGGAAAAAGCTTTAGAAACAGTCGAAAAATTATTAGAAGTCAAAACACTAGAATCTCAACAAGAATTCTCAGACTTCTTTGAAGCGCTTTTAAATAACACGGAATCTATACTAAATAATAATATTTTAGATAATAACAAAAATTGTAGAAAAGATCAAAAATAAAAGCTAGTTATTAGTAAATTTTCTTGTTTGGATCTTAATTATTCATGTTATATTTTAATCAAAAGGATAACATAGTTACAATTTATTCGGACTATTTTCGAAACAGATCCGCAGATTTTATTTTAGATCCAACAGTTGGCTATAATTTAATAGACAAAAATATATTAGTTCCTTTCATTCATTCAAAGAATTATAACTCCAAAAGTATCATTATTCCTATTGTTTGCGAAGAGATTAAATTTCATATCGTAAATACGGGATTAAAATTGCCCATTTCAGGAATTGTAGGAATTGACTTCATACGAAAGTTGGAATTCTACATGACAGACATTGACCTAGAATCTGTATCGTATCATATTGATGATTTAAGGCCTTTTCTTATTAAAGAAATTGCATTAGCTGCAATTTAAATTTCCCGCGTAATTCTTTTGGACAAGAATTGCATTTACTCAAACTACTGTATCTCGCCTTTAGGCAAATTGTCTCGCAGTAGTACGAATTAAGTCAGTCGGACTGGTGGCACACTACTAATATATCCATAAATATAATACACAAGAAAGCTGTTATTCTAACATAAAATTCAGAATCTTATACATATACAAAAAAAAATTTTTTGAAAAATAATTTTGAATAAATAGTACAAATCACTAACTTAAATGTGTTTCGTTTATTTTATTTTCGTTCTTATGTATATTGCCTTCTTTGTTTTTATTTGGTGGATAACACGCACAAACAATAACTAAAGAGGTTTAATAAATAGTATAATTGAGATAATTTCATGAATAATTACATTAATTCCTCTTTTAATTATCCTAGTGGACACTTTATATCTCATCACTGTTTATCTCAAAAGAAAAGATTTCTTATTGATCCTACTATATCAATTAATTTGTTAAAACAATCAGAATTACAACCTTTTGTTAATATCGACAAAAATAAAACACACTCACTTTTTAACGGGGAAATTCAAACTATTGGCCAAGTAAATATACCGGTTTACACAACAAGCGAATACTACACAAAAGGCGAATTAAGTGAAAAAGTATCGTTAAAATTTGGTGTAGTTAATTATCAAACCAATTCTAATATAATTGCAATTTTAGGAGCCAATACTCTCGATCAATTTTGTCATTTTAACTATTTTACTAACAAAATAGTCGCTCAAGACGGAATTCGGGATAAGGATATAATAATAGATAGATTTAAAAGCGGTCTCGAAGTATTAAATCAAAATCCAACAGCATTAAGTATATTTAATAGAAAAGTCTAATACGACAAATAATAAAACCATTGAAAGAAAATTAATTTCAGGAAATTTCATGCATAAGTACACTAAAACACCTTGTATTTACCCAACTGGTGAATTTAATTCTAGGTCTATTATTTCCCAAAATAAATATTACGTTCTCGACCCTACAATATCTAAAAATTTACTCAAAAGATCAGAGCTAGACACTTCTGTTAATATTAATAAGGAAATAACTTATTCACTTTGTAACAACGAAATTCAAACTATTGGTGAGGTAAATATACCTATAAATATAATAAACTCATTTACTAGTGAAAAGGAAATAATTGGCGAAATCTTAACTAAATTCGAAGTGGTAGATTACCAAAGCGATTCTAACATTATTGCAGTTTTAGGAGCTGCTAGTCTTGATCAAGTTTGCCATTTTAATTATTTTCAAAACGAAATAAATTCTCGAAGCGAGAACTGGACTATAGATACAAAAAGAAAAATAATCTTAAAAAGTATTGAAGCAATAGCTAGCAGTCCAACAGCTCTGAGTATAATTAATAAAAATTCAAAATAAATCATATTAAACAAAAATTGAGAAAGAAGTTAATAAAACCAAATTCAAATAAAGCGCGAAAATCATACGATTGACTCTAACTACTCACTGACTTCGCGCGCGGTTCACTCGCAGTAGTTCAAGTCGAGTCAAGTCGGACGCCCATACCGCGGAAACAACTGCACTTAATAGGCTTAAGCCTTTAAGCGGTCTCCACAAGCGAACCCCTCATGAGTTCATATTTTTATTTCATAGAAAGATACAATAATTTATACCCACTTATTTTATTAAAATCAACATTCTTTAAGGATTTTGAAGCAAAATTTATTATCGATCATTCATTACCTATAAATTTAATAAAAAGCAAAGAATTAAACTCTTTCTTTGGAATTGACTTCACTAAAACTCTCTCTCTCAGAGAAGGTACAATAGAAACCTTAGGGCAAGCTCAAGTTTGCGTTAATCACACAGTATTAGAATTTCACTCTATTAATTATACTGGGTTTACGGACATAACCGGTGTTTTAGGGTTACCCTTTAATTTTGACATTATTAACGAAATTTAAAGGGACAAACTAGTCAAATTCGCATAAAAATAGGCAAACAAAGTAGCAAAATGCCTGACGATAACGAGTCCACCACTAATGACCCCATGATTACTACCATGGCGGAATGTTTCGCACTTCAACAAGGAACTATGCATATTCCTTTTTATGATGGCAAAAATATGCCTTTAAGAGAATTTCTTGAAGATGTATCTAACGGAGAATCTTCTATTCCCATTAATTGTGAAAAACCATATATTAAACTTGTTTTATCTCAATTAAAAGGTGTTGCACGAGATAGTACTTACGGTAAAACCTTTAACACTCTTGACGACCTTATACAACATTTAAAACAAAGATATGCCCCGAAAAAGTCTTATGTTTGGTATCTTCATGAGATATCCACAATTCGTATGGCCCGAGGTGAAAGTGTGAGCGAATTTTATGACAGACTAACTCTTTTAGTATCCGGAGCAATGTCTGCACTCATAAGTTCATATGGAGCAGATAAAATGAATAACATGTTAGAACCTTTAAATGATTGTGCTTTAGAAGCATTCATTAATGGCCTACCCGATTCTATTGCGAGTTTAATAGAAGCACGCAATATAAAAAACATGAAAGATGCAGTAGAAATTGCACTACAATTCGAAATTAGACACCAACATCAAGCTGAGAAAAATAACTACACTTATCATGTATCGAGGTATCAGCAGCCGAGCGAAAATAGAACTTATAATACTAATTTCGAGACTAGAAATAGGAGCCCTAACCCTCGTGTACGATTTAATCCAGAAACCCAATCAAATATACCGCGTTCTCACTCCCCTACTCCCATAAGAATTTTAAGGCAGTCTAATTTACCCCAATCGCAACAACCAGTTGCTGGATTTTATCCACCTTACCCTTATTACCCTAATCAATTTAATCAGCCACCTTTCATGCCCTATCATCCTTACCCGTTCTATCCACAACCACAAAGAATGGATGGACATAATAATTCATATGGAGGATCTAAAACGCCCCCACGCGCTCAATCTCCAGCTCCAACTAACGAAAAACATTTAAACTCCTATCCAGCTCGACGGACAGACGCGACGACGAGTCAGGAAAAACAAGAGCGTCAAGCAACCGTGAGGATACTACAAAAACAAGAACAATCCTGCAAGCCCAACACAGCAAAGAATCCCCAGTAATAATTTTAAAATCTCCGGATTTCTTAAATTCAAAGGCATCACTATTGGTTGACACTGGTGCCGACGTGAATTTAATAAAGTTGGACATATTACAACCAGAATTAAACGTAACAATAAACGAAGCCATACAACTTAAGGGAATAGCCCCTGTAAAAATACCCACACTTGGAACAGTCCAAATCAATGTAAATAAAAAACCTATTACCTTTCAAGTCGTATCTTCAGAATTTCCCTTGCAGTCCGATGGCATATTAGGACGGGAATATCTTCGACAAGAAAAGGCCGAAATTTCCTTTTGGCATAATTCTATTGTTACTCACGCAAATCCGGTAAACCCCATATTCTTTCAAGACGCAGAGTCAATCACGTGCAGGGAAAATCTAGTGGAAAATAAAGAAAACAAAAGAAGAGGATTAACCATCAAAGCCAGAGGCCGACAAGTAATACCAATAGAAGTATCAAATAAAGATGTAAAAGAAGGATATTTACCATTAATAAAAACAGAAGAAGGGCTAATAATAGGTGAAGGTATAGTAAGCAATAATGATGGATTGTGCCACATCTTTGCGATAAATACCACAGTAAATGATGTGGAAATAGAAGTTCCACCCCAGGAACTCATTCCTTTTGAATATTATCCATTACCAGGTGAAGAAATAGATGAAGACTCCTCAGATGAAGGATATGAAGAACCAATAGATCGCATTTCAGCTATTATTGACAATCTAAGATTAGATCACTAAAACGCCGAAGAACAAGAACATGTCAAAGATATAGTAAAAGAGTTTCCTGAAAGTTTTCACTTAACAGGAGAACCTTTGAAACCAACCAATAAGGTACAACACAAAATTATAACCATAGACGAAATTCCAATTCATACCAGACCTTATAGATTCTCTCCTGCCCAAAAAGAAGAAATAGACAAGGTCATCGACCGAATGAATTCAGAAGGAGCAATAAAACCTGCTTCACCTTACAATTCACCATTACTCATCGTACCCAAGAAAATTGATGCTACGGGAAAGAAAAAATGGAGAATAGTTATAGATTTCAGAGCTCTTAATGACAAAACAGTAGGTGACTTTTACCCACTGCCTCATATTACTAGCGTAATTGATTCCCTGGGCCAAGCACAGTATTTTTCAGTTTTTGATTTAGCAAGTGGATTTCATCAAATAGAATTAGATCCGAAGGATAGACAGAAAACAGCATTTTCAACAGTACATGGACATTACGAGTACGTTAGAATGCCAATGGGACTAAAAAATTCACCAGCTACATTTCAAAGGCTAATGGACCAAGTATTACTTGGATTACAAGGTGTAGAATTATTTGTTTACTTAGACGATATAGTAATATATGCTGAAGATTTAGGAGAACATGGTACAAAAGTGAAACGTTTACTGCAAAGATTAAAGGAAGCAAATTTGACATTGCAGCCCGAAAAATGCGAATTTCTTTGTAGAGAAGTAGCTTATCTGGGACACATAATCAGTAGTGATGGAGTTAAACCGAATCCAAAAAAGATAGAAGCAGTAGAACAATTTCCAACACCAAAAACCCCCAGAAATGTAAAGCAATTTCTAGACCTCGCTGGTTATTATCGAAGATTCATAAAAGACTTCTCCGCAAAAGCAAAACCACTGTCAAACTTATTGAAAAAGAACGTCAAATTCGAGTGGGGACTAGAACAAGATAAGAGTTTTAAGGAACTCAGATCTATGTTATGCAATAGCCCCATACTACAATATCCCGATTATACTAAAATGTTCACCATAACAACGGATGCTTCAGACTTTGCAGTAGGCGCCGTTTTAAGTCAAGACAAGGATGGGATCGATCTACCAATAGCATACCTTTCAAGAGTTTTAAATGCTCCCGAACAAAACTATTCTACTACTGAAAAAGAATGTTTAGCCGTTCTTTACGCGGTTAATCATTTTAGACCATATATTTACGGTAAAAAGTTTACATTAGTTAGCGACCACGAACCTCTAAAATGGATTGACGCAATTAAAGACCCCGGACAAAGATTAGTTCGTTGGAGATTAAAACTAAGAGATTACGAATACGAATTTAAATACAAACAAGGAAAATTAAATCATAATGCGGACGCCTTATCAAGAAATCCTATCGAAACCGCAATAGAAGAACCGAAAATAAAGAAACAAGCAAGAATTCTTGTGCAGACCAGACAATCTAAAGATCCTAAACCTACAGCTCCATCCACAAGTTCAGGAATTGCTAGCAAGTCAACTCAAAAACAAGGAATTCTTAAACAACCAACAAATATTAAAGGCATCATAAAACCTGTAAAGAAATCTACCACAGATACAAAATTATTAGACACTAGCTCAATTGGACAACGTGTCTCTCAGCGAAATAAAAACCAACCACGACCTATAAAAACCAAAATTATCGAAGATACATCTTCAAGTTCCGATTCAGAGGAAAGTGAGAAACCACCTATACGCAAGAAAAGCACTAGTGTTCTACCTAGTTTAGTCATACCTACTCCCTTGTATGATCCATATGCTCCAAAAAGTGCACCCCCCGACATACCTCTTGAACCGTACGAAATCATCGCCAAACCAACTACAGAAAATAAAGGAGTAGTAAAAATAGTAAGCCCACCGATAAGTGGAAGCGAAGAAAGTTCATCTGAAGAAGAACAAGATGTTCCAAAAACTAGAAAAGAAATAGCAAAGGAATTAGAAAAATCGATTGCCCTATTTGATGAATCAATGGCCCAACATAAAGATTGGTTGACAGAAGAAGAATTACCAGCAAGAGATTGGCTTAATGCATCGGTTGGAGATGATGATTCTGACGTCCACAAAGCCGCAAACGAATCCATACCTGGGAGCCATTCGGATTTTGCAGAAAAGCTAAACGAAATCCTAAAGGGCACACACAAGGAGATACAAGAATTAACTGACATGATTCAAAACCTAGAAAGCGATAACGTAAGTAAAAAGAAGCAAACGTTAGAAGAATTATACAAAGGAAAGAATGTAACTTTTGCAGACCAAACAAGAAAATCAATAACACCTTTAAGCTTTAATCAACCTCTTGCAATATCAACACCTTACAAACATCCTATAATAAGAGAAGAAACTTCTGAATCCGAAGAAGAAGACAGAGAAAATCAATCATCACCTAACGAATTAATAAAAAGCCAAACGATTAGGTCAAAATCAGAAACATCTATTGCTAGTATTCCACCAGAAATTCAAAAATTAAAAGACGACATAAACGAATTCTCAACGAAAACCATAAGCAGTTGTAGGGAAAACTTAACTTACTATCGAAACAACTACGCTCATTTCCTATCCGCAGATTGCGAATTTGTAACCCCCATTGGAAGAGTACTCATTGACATTGGAGCAATTGATCCTCAAGAAATAAAATTAAAAAATCCTCAAAAAGGACAAATACTAATCACCCCTCGAGGACAATATAAAATTTACACTTTAATAGTAAAGCATAATCACTTTGATCCACTATTGAAACAAGATGTTCTCGATGCATTACATAACTTAAAAATCATTCTTCAAAAAGAAAATTCAAAGGAAATTAGAATTTCCAGAAAGAATGACCTAACTGACGAATTGGTGAAAGGAGAATTTTCACACGTGATAGAAACAATTTTCCAAAATAGCGACATAAAAGTCACTATATGTTATGGTCAAGCTACAATTCCAAAAGAAGAAATTCGAGAAGACATAATCAAAGAATACCATAACAGTAAAATTGGAGGACACAAAGGAGTCACAAAAACCTATCGAAGAATACGCGAGAAATTCTTTTGGACTGGTCTCAAGGATCAAGTAACTGAATTCATAAGAAAATGTCCTACTTGTCAAGAACAAAAACTTGTTCGAGTAAAAACCAGAGAACCAATGCTAATTACCGACACTCCATTAGATGCTTTTGATAAAGTATCCTTGGACACCGTAGGAAAACTTCCTACAACTCCTGATGGTAATTGCCACATACTTACCATGCAAGACCATTTATCAAAATATTGTATTGCAGTTGCAATCCCTGATGTTTCAACCACAACAATAGCACACGCTGTAGCTGCTGAATTATATTCCAAATATGGAGCTCCTAAGTCAATTTTAACTGACAAAGGAGGAGGTTTCATAAGTAAACTCATGAGAAAATTGTCAAAAATCTTTGGAGTTCAACAAGTCACAACTTCAAGATATAGACCGCAAACAAATGGCAGTTTAGAAAGAAGCCATATAGTTCTCGTAGACTTCCTAAAACAATATTCGGAAAACTACGACGATTGGGACAAACTACTACCATTTTGTATGTTTGCTTATAATACATCAGTTCCTGAAGCCACAAATTTCACTCCTTTCGAATTAGTATTCGGAAATATAGCCAGAACTCCTACCTCCTTTCCTTCAGAAGAAAAACTCGAAACTTACGGTTCCTATTTAGTTAAATTAATATCGAGGTTAACAGAGATAAGGAACATGGCCGCGAAAAACCTCATACAATCCAAGCTTAAGTCAAAACAAAACTATGATAAAAAGATAAAACCCTTTTTAGGAAAAATAGGAGATAAAGCTTATGTACTAAGAGAAGTAAAGAAAAACAAATTCGAGCCATATTATCACGGACCATACGAAATAGTGGATCTCTTAGATAAACATACCGCAATTTTAACTACAAACGAAGGTCAAAGATTTCAAAAGCATGTTGATAAGCTGAAACTTGCTTACGAATAAAATAATAACATTAAATTATGTCTTTTAGATGGCAGAAATGATCATCACAACATCTACACTCCAAGGAGAATTTATCATCATAGATATATTCCCGAAAGGGAATATTGATGAAATAGAATTCCCAAAGGGAATCTTAGAAGAACTCACCGCTGAATATAATCTTACTAAGCCCACATACTCAATAGAAAGAGTATCAGGTCCCCCTAACAATAGACGATATGATATAACATGTAATGTGACTGACTTAATTCATAATAACGTGTTCACTACAAGAACTAGAGACGAACGTAAAATAAAGGACGGAGAACATACGACAGCACGAAAAATGTTGAAATTACTAAATAAAACTTATTATTTCTCAGAACATGAGAAAGAAACCAACACTAACGGTATAACCTACGTAATGTGTCAAGAAAACACTTCAATTTTAAAAATTAAATTATTCAAATGGACCAATTGCTGCGAAATATGCTATCAAAGAGGTAATGTAAAGACAAAATGTAATGGGCCATTCAGAAACAAAAAATTAATGCCCAAGGCCTTATCACCAGTAACAAACAATGATCAATTCTGGGAAATCCCTGGAACTCCAATTGAAACGCCAAATAACTTCCAAAATAATACCGAAAACTGGGATATACCAGAACCCGCGGAACCTTCACAAAAGAGAGACGATTCATGGGATTCCCCAGAAGCCTTTTTTTAACACAAAATTCACGACAAAGAATGGCAAATTAACTCTAATATAAAATAACAAATAATAATTAATATATACATAAATAAATACAAATAGATAATAATATGAAAAATAATTAAAATTTAAACTAATATACAAATTAAAAAATAATACTGTATTCATATTATTATAAACAAATAAGAACTATAACTATAATAACTATTAAAAAATATATTATTCACATTATATATGTATATATTAAGCGAGGCTAAAAGTGTAGTCACAAAACTAATAAATAAAATAAAAATCACTAAAAGAAAGACGAAAGAAAACGAAGGAAGGGGATTTTGTGGTCGCCTTCTTCTTTCCTCTTCATTTAAAAAAAAAAAAAAAAAAAAAAAAAATCCTAAAATGGAACTAACAAAATATTATTATTAACAATTAATAATAATAAGATAATTACTAATCATTATAATGTAAAAAGATAAAATAAGCCAACTAAAAACAACATTATGCATTATCAAATAACGATATATCGATCGATATACACTTCGATATATTCATTATAAAAATTAACAAAAATATTAATTAATAAAAAGTTATAGAAAAAGATAATCGAAATGTTATAATAATGAATAAAAATCACAAATAATTAATTAAAATATAGATAATCAACCATTGAGGACAATGGCCGTTTTAAGGAGGGAAGACTATCCACAAAAATTTCAAAAATAATAATAATTCAAATGTATACATGCAACTATGCACAGAGCTTAACGTTACACACCGCTCTGACGTCACTACGCGCATCGACCACAGTATGGATCGTGTAGCGCGAGACACGATGCAACGTGCATACTCTGTCTCTCTCTCCGCCTAGCGTAGTAACGACTCGCTCCACTGTTCATGCCCATTGCAACGCCAGACGCAATCGACCCATGTATCGACCGCAACTATCGATCCTGTACGCTGTTCGACCAGTTCCACACTGCGTACTAACCACAATTAGAATTAGACAAAACGCTCGTAGCGCTACGTTGAAACGTGATAAATTAATATTAAGGACCGACTCGTAAAATAATGCATTAAGCATTACAAAGACAGAAATTTTAAAAATCAAGAAACCATCTAATAATTTATACATTCAGAAATACAATTCTAATTATGATGTAACTAAGTAAATAGCTTATTAACCCTTTAGCGCCCGCAAAATTTTAAATCATCATTTTTATTTTTAAAACCGGCATCGGTTTGTAATCCAGCGTACTCAAAACCCCAAGTGGTAATTGTCACTACCTTAGCTTTATTTAATTTTGATTTTGTAAAATTTTTGTGTATCTTGCCATAAACATTCTTTTATTATCGTTATAATTAAAATATTGTTAATTCCTTTTGCAAAAATACAAGTAAAATAAAATTGTCAGTATAAGTTTTATTTTTATTTAAAATTGGTGGTACTAAATAACTTCTTTATTATAATTGACAACATTTTCATATTAATTCAATACATATATATTAATAATAATAAGCATAACAATTATTGAGAATAAAAATTTAAGCACAAATGTATATTATACAGAATGCAAAAATGGAAATAAGTTGCGACTGGAGGAAGCCATAATTTCATTATACATCCACCTCTTCCTTGATTATGGAAGTTTTAAAATTTAATTCTCCACAAGGACAACGAATTATTGTACCATCAAAACTGAGGGAACGGCCACAAGAACAAAGCTGAACGTGAGGAGTCTCAATACTGAAACAAATCAAAATAATACACAACAAGGAAAAAAAAAAATTATGTATATATGTAAACAAGATATATATAAAAGAACAAAACCATACCTTGGAGCAGAAGAGGTAGAAACAACATCATCACTAGATCGACGCAAAAATTCTGTGACTAAATCTCTTAATTTTTCTGCATCCTAAAGAGAATTGCTCCGTAGGCGTACTAATTGATCTTGTCGAATAGACTTTAACGTTGCTGCAGAAATAAAATTTGAATTTTTCTTAGGGCGACCTCTTTTGCCCCTTTGTGAACCTTCTGTTATTGCCTTCTGATGAATGTATTCACTTAAATTAAGTCCATGAATAAGAGATAAGGATAAATCCATAACCTTATTCAAGAATCGTTCCAAGGTAAGACTATCTTGAGCTTCAGTCATGCCTACAACAGAAGAGTTAAATGTATTATAATTTTCACAACTTCACTCAAAATCAACATGAAATCCTTCTCGGAGAAAGAGATGAGAATTATTTAAAATATTATCCCTTAATATTTTCGAAGAAACCTTCATTAATACACCGGCGCGTTTACTTTCTAAGGGCTGCACCACTGTAAAGTCCCTTTTAGAAACATCCCAATTAAAACGTTCACAACATATTTTAACAATAGTATCCACTGCCTTATCAGTTTTGACTTTCCACAAGGCAACATAAAAAATCCCTAAAACTTCTTCAACTCGACGCAGTCTATAACTTAATCCTTCGAATTTCGTGAGTGAATTAACATTAACATTCACGTTTGTAGTGGGAATTTTGGATTCCAATAAAGGAGGATCGCATAACGAAAAGTCAAAACTTTGTATATAATAATCATAATCATCATTTTTATCCGAAGTCCCTTCATCACTTTCTACGAAAAAGCTATCTAAAAACTCTTCTCCCATTAAAATCTATATAAATATATATATATATATATATATATATATATATATATATATATATATATATATATATATATATATATATATATATATATATATATATATATATATATATATATATATATATATATATATATATATATATATATATATATATATATATATATATATATATATATATCTAACACCAAACAGTTAAGACAACACTACTCACCAGAAGCCGGTACACCTTCAAATATATTTAACGAAGTATCCCCTTCTTCACGGTCCTCAAACAAAATAGTTGACGCAGTAGAAGAATAGCTATCTTCCATGGTTAAATTAATAATCAAAGAGAATGTCACACCTCAACTTCTCGACGATGACTAACTACATCTTATGACAAGCACAAGCTCAACAAAACGATGACAAAAAAAAAATTTTTATATATGATAAGAAGACAAAGTTCAAAAGGATCAAAAACTACTTACCTCAGAAAAACGGAAAAAGTTACACATCACGTCTTCAGACAAAACAACGCACGAGCACATTTCCAATATTTTAAAAACATGAACAGATCATATTACACCAAGCACTTCTTATATTATCCACGAATAAACAATTTAAAAAAAAAAATTCCATTGTAAAAATTTTAATTGATCGAAACTTAAAATTCATCGGGACGATGAATAATCTAAGGGGGGAGGACTGTTAAATCCCTAGATATAACTTTTAAATTTATTTAAATTAGGCCTATATACATATATGTGTATGTATGTATATATATATATATATATATATATATATATATATATATATATATATATATCTTCAATAAAAACAACACAAAAATAATTATAAAACATGGATATATATGAATATATATTAAAAAAATCAATAAATAACATGTAAAAATATAAATACTGAATACATGTATGTGCATATATATGTGTATATATGTACATACATGTATATAGAATGTTAAACCCTGTAAGATAAACTAGTAAGTTGCGCATATGAGTTATCATCTAAGACAATTGAATGTATAATCGACCGCGATCTAGAGATGTGAGATAAATGGTCGGCGGTCGGTTCATTGCTCACGCGCATGGTAATTAATCGGCCGCCGCTTGCTTATCATAATCCGCAATGAGTGATACAAGCGCAAGAACTTACGATTTCAGACACCAGACTTAAGATTCGAATTAAAAACACGTGCACATGTAAATGTATAGGTGAATGAGCATATAAAATTATAACAAATTAATAGAAAAACGAGTGTCAGATTACTACCTAAGAATAAATGACTGTTATGTATGACATACGATCCAATTCGTACGTGCTTTCTAGAAATCGGCAAGAATACGTGCTTTCTAGATTTTAGCTTAATTACGTGCCCCTTAATCATATCATCCCCAATCAAGTAGCATGTAGCTACTATATAAACCCCTAATTTTCTTAGAACAAACGTCAAATACTCCGGTGAGTTTCTGCCCGAACAGTGTCGTGAGTCGGCCCTTCGATCGTTTAATTTAAGTTGTTAACTTCGGTGTTTAAAAAGAAAACTTGTCTTCTTTATTAAGAAGTAATTAGCACTAATAATTAGCAATCTTAATTAATACTATCGTCGTATCATTAAAACAGTCTTTTCACTATTTTCTTTCTAATTTTTAATCAAATTAGTGCAAGTTATTTCGAAAACATTAAGAAGGCAACTTTTCTTTTGTATCAAGGTACGGTGTTCGAATCAACACTTAGAATTTGTGAATTAACTGTTAAAAAATAGTCGTTTAGTGCTACAAGTGCTAAAATAACGAACTGAAAACAAAACTCATAAATCATCCCTGTAAGCAGCGAAGCGTAACTGGTTGCAGCTCACTCATTGTATTATTCTTCTTTGTACACAATAATTGTAAGTAAGATTCATATTGTTAACTGTCAAAATGTTTAATGAATAAATGTTAATAAAAGGGAATATGCATATATTTATTTAACGAGAACCCGTAGTTCTTTAGAGTCAAACGAATCCACACTTAAAAATAAATGTCAAGTCTTACCAACTTGACTAATCAGCAACTTGTCTCCATTTTACTAAAAATGTAGTAAACTAACCTAACCTTAGCTCGGGTCGTAACATCTTGAGTATGTAAATTTAGAATTGTGTAAATTAAATTAAATATTAATTTAAAATTCACTGTTACCTAAAAAGTATCAAATTGCAACAAATTGATCTCAAAAAGTGGATAAAAACATCATTTGATCTCAATTGTTGGATCACTTTAATCCATTTGAAGTTTATTTTGACATTTTTAGGAAAACAGTGTTAAAATATTTGAATAAATATTAATTTATTTAGACTTAGCAGTCCATACATCTACAAAGTGCTTTACATAAAAATGATAAAAATAGTACGCAAAATATAAAAGCTTAAAACATGAGTCATACACTTCCAAATTACAATAACATTATCCACATCTTTTTACACGTTCCGAAAACATTGTCGAAATGAACTTTACAAAATGATTTGGGGAGAAGTCGCTTGTAGCGGAAAGAATATTTAACCAGAAAGGCTCAGGCACAGTGCACTCCAGGAGTTGAGGAAAAAACGAAAATCTAATACTGTCGAAGTAAGGACAGACTATGAAAAAGTGATGAAATTCTTCTTTTTGTTCGTCACAAAACATACAAAGTTCCCCCTTAGGTAGCTTAAAAACATCCTTATTTATTACAATTAAATTCCTATGTATATTCAGAAGTCTAATCTAAGCAAAGGTTCTCTTGATAGTTAAATTTGATCGAGATCTAAGGTACCTCTGAGCACCCCATTGCAAAGTTAAATGGGGCCAGATTTCCAAACATTTTAAACTTTCGCGAGCCAACTTATCTTTTCTGAGCATGTAATTCTTGTACTTATGAAGAATCAAGTCTCTGTTTGCAATTAGACTCCCTAAATTAGAGGGAGACCAAAGATCAACCCCGCCGCACCACTCAATGTAGCGTCTAAAAATACCAAACCAATTCCAGCTCGTGGATAAGTGGACCGATTGTGACAGCTGAGCAAGACGGAGGAGACACTGCCTTGGGTAGCGAGAAGAATCCATACTGTAAATTTTTGTAATCCAAGACAGTGATCTCTGCAAGACTGAAAAAGAGATTGGTAAACAACCCGTTTCCAGACGAACCGCGTAATGAGGAGTGCAGCGAGGCAGAAGCAATAAATTTTTCAAAAAAGAGACCTGAACCTTCTCAATCTCGTCGAACTGATCATGTCCCCAAATTTGAATAGCGTATTAAAAGGTGCTCAAAAATAGACTGTTAAAAAGCCCGGAGTACACCGACCATGAGTCCGCCCAGTCTGAAAAATCGTGTTTAAAATCGCTCCTGCAGCAGAGTTGGCAGCACTGAAAAATTTGGACGTATTAGGCGCGAAAGAACCCGAATTGTCGAAGAGAACACCTAAATATTCGTAGCGCTTGACTACTTCAATTCTGTTTCATCCAAACTCGAAGGATTTAAACCTCTTAAACCCTGAGTTGCGACCTTTGTGAAAAATAACAGTTTTAGTTTTTTTATGTTTACAGTTAACTTATTATCTTTACAATATAAATAAAGCGCTGATAATTTCTTCGTCCATTCGGTAGGAAAATCAGATAAAAGGACTATATCGTTCGCGTAAGCTTATAAAAGAATCTCAACTACGCTAGTAATGCTCACACCTCTACAACCTTGAGCAATAAGGAAATTTTCAAGATCCGCAATAAAAATATAAAATAGTAGGGGGCTGAGTACGTCGCTCTGAAGTACTCCCTGACTAACTTTGACAAAGACCGTTTGTTCGTTGCCACACTTAATACATGCATACGCATTCTCATAAAAATTTGTTACAATATTAATAAATTTAGCACTCATTCCCACCTTCTGCAATTTTTTCCATAATATTTCATGATTTACCGAGGGGAATGCGCTCTTGAAGCCAATAAAGGCTGCAAAGACGGCTGTATGTGGATGTCTAAGATGAATTTGAATTACGGAAAGAAGGGAGAATAAATTATCAAGACAACCCCTCTCCCTCCTAAAACTGGATTGGAATTCGGGAATTGTCTTATTATCTTCCACCCATGTGGTTAATCTGTTCGATAAAATTTGCGAAAAAATTTTGGCAATACAGTTCTTTAATGTGATGGGTCTGTAATTATAAACATCCAAATGAATTCCGCTCTTGTATAACATGATAATTGACAGTTTACCCCATTCTTTAGGTATTTTTTCCCCTTCAAGAATTTTATTGAATTAGAATTCGAGGAATAATAACCAATTTTCAGGCAGTCTCTTAAAAAAGCTATAATTAATATTATCACAACCAGCCGCCTTTGCGTCCTTACACTTTTTAAGGCTAAAAACAATCTCATCCAAGGAAATGTAATTATCTAAGACCGGTACAGATAAGTACCAGATAGGCTTCCATCATTAACCGCCTTTTTACATAACACACATTGTCAAACCATGGTTTTTTATTGTGAGAAAAAGGCTTCACGCTTCCATTGCCCCGCACCATATTTAACTGCTGAGCTACACTTTTAATTGATGATATTAGGCAATCGTTTAAATTATCAACATTATCATAAGAGCACGCGAATTCATCTCTCCATCTCATGAGATTGGAGTATTCATTAGACTTAAAGAATTCAAAAACTAGCTTTGACGGTAGTACGTTAGAAATATTTTCATTTAAATTGTCGTTAGATTTACATTTAAAAGAGGCTGCAACTGGAAAGTAATCAGACCTTGTTCTCACATGTAAAACCTCAAAATCAGTTAAAAATTGTAAACCGTTCAAAGAGCACCAAAAAAGGTCAATTACACTTTTTCCCAATAAACCACAGTAGGTAAACTGGGTCGGAGTGTCAGCTTTAAATCTACCGTTGCATACCAAAAGCCCGTTACCCTCCATGAAGTTAACAAGAATTTTTCCCTTTTTACAAATAAAAGTATCTAACGACGAACGGTCAGGACTTACAGAAACACAATTAGAAAAAATATTAGGATCCAAAATATTTAAATTAGCAATTCTACAATTAAAATCTCCACAGATAAAAAGAGGCAGACAAGGATAATTCGAACGCACTGAGTCCAAAACAAGATTAAAGTCTTGTAAAAAATCATTCAACACAATAGAAGGAGATAAGTTAATTGCACATAAAATGAAAGCAACGATATTTGATTTTACATAAACGATAATATAATCTTGTGAATTAAATAAAACTTTCGCAGAAAAGAATAACTTACTCAATGCGATTATAATACCACCCTTCGCTCTGCCCTTCGTTGCATTTCTAACTGCCGCCGAACGTAAGACTAAGTAGTTGCTGTTAAACCTGATGCAGCTGAAATTCGCCGACTCCAACCAGGTTTCACAAAAACAGAGAATATTACTTTCGGAAACAACACGAATCAAGTCGATAATATTAGAGGCACCGTGAATATTCCAGGACACTATTCTGAACAAGCAATCCCTTTCTTTTTGCAAAGAAGAATTGGCAGAAACATATGAGAGATGCGAGGTATTCCGCGAAGAATCCGGAGGTGACGAGTACTGTTATGTTGCAGATGTCCTAGATACCTTCGTAGATTTCGGATCCTTGAAAGTGGGAGCCTTAAGACCAAAAAAATAGTCCATTTTTCCCTCCGACGCACCACCCTCCGGAATTATCTTCGTGTGACGCCTTTTTCTCTTCTCAACTGACGATGTCATATCGTCCAAATCATCTGTCTCGGATTCCGAGTCCAATTGCTCTGGAGCTGTGGAAAACTGTTTCGAAAGTTTAGGCACATCCTTATCAAAAAGCGCCTTGCCATTCACGACCAGCTGATTGCCCTTAATTTTGACTTCAAGGCCAGCTTTTGAAAGAACCTGCGACTGTTGAACAAGTGTTCTCCGTCTCTCTCTCTTTTTTCGGGCGAACGATCATTAGCGATGACAATGCCTAATTCACGAAGTTGCGAAATCTTTGTAAATATTAAACGGACCCAGCGAGTAGAAATGAATTTAATAATCACTGAACACTTTGCTTTGTCTTTTCCAAGTCTGCATACATCAACCAAGGCCACGTCAGGCACAGGCAGATGTCTGTGCAATGAAATGAATATAAACTTTTAATTTTTGGATTCTTTTTCGAATTATTCTGATTTTAGTTGAGTTTGTATCACAGATGTCAAGCTACAATTAACCCAGGAATTAAGGCATAAGCATGTTCTAGCTGACTCGTTGTTCAGTCGATTTCTATGTTTCCGAATTGTTAAACCGGCTTTTGAAAACAAACGTTCGGAAGGAACGGAAGTAGCTTGAATGCACAAAAAATCCCTAGCCATTTTACTCATGGTAGGGTAAATTTCTTGGTTTGATCTCCACCATGTTGCTAAATTAGTTTCACTATCTGCGCATGGTGTTTCTAAATATCTATCAAGTTCCTCTCTCCAAAAAGTTTCGAAGGTTATTTTTTGTGGTACTGTAGAAGGAATTCAGATCAATAATGTCAGTATCTTCCAAATTAAAATCATCAAATTCATGTTCTTCATTGCCAGTGTTATTCTCGGTTTCGTCTAACGTTGCATAACTTTCTCTATATAACTCTTTGAATTTTTGTACAGACTATGTCTTTATGGAGATTTGCAATATATATTTATATAATTTATGTAGAGGCTTCTCCACAAGCCAAATGTGTTGTAATCTCGAAAGGTTCTGGTTGAAATAAATATTCAGTATTTGTTTAATATCACACTCGACTATTTTTATTTTTATCACAAGAGACAATTTACTGCTCAGTACTCTACTCTTAAAACCAATCTGACCTCCTATTCTCTGTTCTCTCGGTTCTCGCTTATTCTCCCCACAGACATGCGCATTACGCATTCAACCTAAAGGTTGGTCCCCACATAAACTCCCCTTCTAGTGACAACGATATATAAAAAAATTATTAACATTATTAAAATTCAAGACGATTTATCTAAATACATATAAATTTTTCATTTCTTATACTTTGAAACATGCTAAAAATGAGGACAAAAAAAAATAATTCAGATTTCTGAGCAGTAAATCTTGAATACAAAAACGGTGTTAAAAAAAATATAAATATCTTTTAGAAGTCGTAGATGAAAAATAACATATATACATTTAGTTTAGCTAAAATTATAATTCGGTGATACTTATGAAATATTCTTACTTCTTTATAATACTGATCTTTTCGTTTCTTTTTAATACTTTATATAATACTAAAAACGTAGATTGCTTAAAAAATTCCTACTTTAATCATTAAAAGTAACTTACCTTCTCTTTTAAATGTTTGGTTGAAACTTTTTTGGTTTGTTACTATTTTTCGGTGTAGTCAAAATATAATCGTGATCAAGCATAACTTTTGTTCTACTCGCATTTTTCGAGTTCTCATTATTAGTTACGACTTTAAAAAGATTATCGCGATTTTGAACTCCAGAATCGAGATCACGAGGATGCTCATCAACGAGAGGCTGTTCGCTTTCAAAAGGCACACCCACAGGAATCGGTGGAGGCACGATTTCCTTGAAAGGATCATTGTTTCGCGGAAAATTTACCTGAGCCGGGATGGGTGTTGGAGTTTGAGAATCATTTGTCTCATTTGGTCCCAACACCATAAATGCAGGCTTCAATCTTTCGACAGATACTGCTTTGTTCGTACCGTTAAGGTCTATTTCAAAGACGCGATCAGACATGCGACCAACGATCCTGTGGGGACCGGAATAGGGAGGTTCTAGTGACTTCCTCACCCTATCAACACGTACAAATACATGCGAACATGTAGTTAGATTTTTTGAAATAAATACTCTGCGTCTGTGATGATGAGCAACGGGTGCGGGTCTTACTTCGCGCATGTATTGTCTAAAATCCGTCAAAAAAGCTTCGGAATCACAAGTTATGTTGTCGGAAAGTAAAAATTCGCCCGGCAAACGCAAGGTTGTGCCATAAAGGTACTCGGCGGCGGAAGCTCCGCACTCCATCACAGCCGATCGCAAACCTAAAAGAACGGTCGATAAAACTCGCGTCCACCTGTGGTCGGAATGACACATAATAGAGGCCTTAAGCGAGCGATGCCACCGCTCTATCATCCCATTAGATGCGGGATGATAGGCGGTTGTTCGAATTCGATACGAACCAGATACCTTCAAGAGGGCAGCGAAAAGGCGAGACTCAAACTGCCTGCCCTGGTCGGTAGTTACGGTTTCTGGGACTCCATATCTGAAGATCCATTGATCAACGAAAGCCTGGCAAACTGTATCTGCTTCCATATTCCTCAAGGGAATGGCCTCAGGCCACTTCGAAAAACGGTCTATGATGGTAAGACAATAAACAAAACCCTGATCATCTGGAAGTCTACCAACCAAGTCGATATGAACATGCCTGAATCTTGCCTCAGGAGAGACAAAGTGTTTTGGTTGCAAGGTGGAATGACGAGAAATCTTAGACCTTTGACATTCCCCACAAATTCTACAATATTCCGCGATCTCTTTATGCATCGAGGGCCAAACGAAATGTTTACGGATCATACGATCCATGACGCGAGCACTCGGGTGAGCCGGAGATAGATAGACCTGAAGGATTTTTTTACGAATGGTAAGTGGAGCGAAAAGTCTCAGATTATCACCCGAAACGACACAATACACGATAATGTTCGAGGGACCCCAAGGTAATGGTTTTAAACGAATAGACCAATCCTTGGTCTGGAGAGCTTTTTTCAGATCATCATCATTCCCCTGAGCTAATGCGATTTCTCCTAATTCGATATCCGATGACAAGGTGATTGATTCGACACGGGATAAGGCGTCAGCGACCACGTTCTCGGATCCGGATAAATGCTCGATATTTGTCGAAAATTGAGAAATGTACGATAATTGACGTTGTTGACGAGGTGATAACTTTTCTGATTTTTGGTTAAATGCGTAAATCAGAGGCTTGTGATCTGTTACGATGCAGAATTTACGACCCTCTAAAAAATTACGAAAATAACGAATGGACTCGAATATCGCCGTCAACTCTCGGTCATAGGTACTGTAAGCGCGTTGTGCCGGTGTTAACTTCCGGGAAAAAAATGCTAACGGTTTCCAATTCTCGGAGGAAGTCTTCTCGTCGATATCTCTCTGCTCAAGAGCAGCACCGATCCCTGAATCAGATGCGTCCGTCACCAAACGCAATTCACTGTCGAAAGAAGGGTGAACCAAAATGGTAGCTGTCGCGAGTGCATTTTTAATTTGATCGAAAGCTAATGAAGATTCTGAGTTCCAGTCAATTTTGTTTTTATCATTTTTCTTCGAACTAACGAGGTATTTATGCAAAGGTGCAAGAATTTGTGCAGCGTGTGGAATACTACGGCGATGGAAATTGATTAACCCCAAAAAGCGACGCAACTCATGAACCGTTTCAGGACGAGGATAAGAAACCTTTACTCTCTCTGTGGTTGGAAAGATTCCATCAGCGTTGATGTTATGGCCCAAAAATTCTAATTCTTGGCGACCAAATTGACACTTGTCAACATTTATACGAAGACCAAAGTCTCTCAGCCTTTGAAACACCATGTTGAGATGCTTCTCATGCTCAGTGACGTCAACTGAAGCAATAAGAACATCATCAACATAGGCGAATACAAAGTCTAGATCCCCGAGAGCCTGGAATATATAACGTTGAAAGGTCTGGCCGGCATTCCTTAGACCGAAAATCATTCTACAGAATTCGAAGAGGCCGAAGGGTGTTATTACTGCAGTCTTATGAATGTCCTCGGGAGCAACGGGAATCTGTGTGTATGCCATGTGAAGGTCAATCTTTGAGAAAATTTTTTTATTAGCGAGACAAGAAGCGAAATCATAGATATGCGGAACCGGATAACGATCGGGAACAGTCACGGAATTCAAACGCCGAAAATCGCCACAGACGCGAAATCCTCCTCCCTTTTTTGGAGCTAAATGGATCGGAGCAGCCCAAGAACCACTGGAAGGCCGACAAACGTCCTGTGCGACCCACATTCTAAATTGCTCTTTTGCCTCTTGAAGTCGATGTGGAGCCAAACGACGAGCGCGTTCAGCCAAAGGAGGACCCTTGGTGATGATGTGGTGGAATACGTTACGCGTTGTTGCGATAGGTGATTGTGACGTTGCAGTAATTTCCGGGTATGATGCTAAAATATTTGAAAACGGTGACGAACTGTCGATTGACTTTACGCTGAGCGAGCTAACATTTCGAAATATCATGTTGGATTGTAATCGAGTGAGTGAATCGACAAGACAACGTTGACGAAGATCAACAGCGAGATTGAAATGAGCCAAAAGATCAGCACCTATGATGAGGTGCGGAACTGATGCAACACAAAAATTCCAACTTAAGTCGCGTTTAATTCCGAGATCGAAAGTCATGCGTTTTTCACCGAATGTAGAGATGCGCGAATTATTGGCGGCGTATAAAACTACTTCGGAAGGTTTAATTTTTGAATTTTTTTCAGCCGGTATCAGAGAAACATCCGAACCGGTATCTATAAGAAAAAGCAAACCGGAAACACGGTCGCGTATGTGAAGACGTTTAGAAGCTGAATTTGATCCGATGGTTTCGACGCGGCAATTTCCCGAATTCTTCCCTTTTGCATGGTAAGAGCAAGGTTCTTTACAATGTTTTGCCGCTTCTGCGAATTTTCTATGATACCAACATTCCTGAGATTTAGAGTTTTCCGAATCCGGATTCCGTCCGCGATTACGCGATTTCGAGCGAGACCGATCATAGGATCGCTTTTTATTATTTTTCGACATTTTTGCATCGATAGCATTTACGCGTTTCATTATACTTTCGAGTTGAGACTCAAAATTCCGAGAGGAAGAAGACGATCCAGGTTGAGGTGTTTGTTTCTCTGATGTGGAAGCAGAACAAGTGTATGAAGCATTCGTAGTTTCATAAACCTTGTCAGCTTAATCGGCTAAGTCATGTAGGTCGGTAACTCGAGAAACAGCTAAAATGGATTTGGTAATGACTGGCAGCTGATCTAAGAAAACTGACTTTATCACTTCTTCGTTGCATTGTGCGTCTCCCAAACTTCTCAGACGAGTAAGGATTAATGAAGGTTTTCCGTCAGAAGGGAAATCTCCCTTCAAAAGTTGACGTAAACAAGCTTCGAAAGAAACTGAATAAGCAGTTAAAATTCTTTGCTTGATTTTTGAAAAAATGTCCGCAGGACGCGGTGTAGTTATGATAATATCGCGAGCGCATAATAAAATTTCAGGGTCAAGTTCAGCAATAAGATATTCTGCTCTGGTTCTCTCGGAAGTGATGCGAGCGCTGTTGAATGCAGCTTCAATTTGTATAAACTATACTGCGGGGTCATTAGTTATAAAACGAGGTAGTCTAGGTGCACGAATGGGTTCGATGCGTGGATTATCCTGCAATATTAGAAGATTCGCGTTAACTCGTGTTAATTCGTCCTGCAAGGCTCTAATCGCCTCCTCCGGCTCCACCTTTATCCCATTATCGCTATTGTCGTCAGACTCAGGCATTTCGATTCTTAAATTCAACAAAGTGTTGATAATATAAGTTACGAAGAGAAAAAAAATTAATAACGACAATAATGACCCGAAGCTCAACACCGCAAACGCAAAATGTCAAAAAGCGAGAGAAGAGAAAAAAAAATTCCAAACAATCACCCTCTCCTAACGATAAACATCAAACGAAAAAAGATAAAGAAGGAAAAATAAAGAACTCTTCCTTTTATTTTGCATAGAAAGATATGCAACTAAAATTTACTTGATCACGATATAAATGTTATATTAATTGACGAAAGTAAAAAAAAAATATGCAGGTTAACTCCTAACACCGCGCGTATCATGGGATAAGACAAGAAAAAATCTTAATGTCACGAGCTCGTAAGAAAGCGTTTAAAGACAATGGGGCATTTAACGTGCCAAATTTAAAATGTTTATTGTTTTTAATGTGATGAAAAGTGACGAAAGAAAAATTCGTGATTCTCTTGTAGAATTAACGTTTAAAAGTTTCACCTCTTAAGATAAAAAGAAGGAGAACATTTTGTTTTCTCACGTAATGAAAATCAATTAAATGAAAATTTAAAAATTTAATTCGTTAAAATATAACTAAAAATTTGTTATTTAAGTTAACGGAAAAAAAATAAAAGATTTTTTACTTTAAAATAAAAGAAAAAAAGAAAATATTTTTTTAAAAGAAGAGAAAAAAATCATTTTACTAAGTTTTTTCGAAGATTGCTGCGGTGTGGTCCAACGGTGGGAGAACTGCTAAAACTTCCGGTAAGTACGGTCGATTTCCAGGAAGCACAAAGTCGAGGAGCCTGGCAGAAATGATGCAGGTTGGCTCGAATTGATTTTTAGCACTCGTCGGTTGTGCTATTGATGAATGAAGCCGGAAATGACTCTTTGTGCGAAGACGCCAGAAGATTCCCGCTCACGCTCCAAAGACGCTCATGATTTTCCAGTAAATAGAAACAAATAAACGGATCACAAGCTGAACCGTATTTCAAGGTTTTTTTTTTTTTTTTTTTTTAACAAAGAAATAGATGGTTATACTGACCTAGTGTGGGTGAACAATGTTCACCCACGTACGAAGATCTGCGCTCAAAAAAAAATGTAGGGCTGCTTAATACCACAGGATGCGGAAGGTAAATCTTTTCCTCGAACTGGTCCTTCCTGGTAGCAGCAAACCCCTTGAGAAGATCTGATGTATGTAGTTGTTTAGGCAGTATGACATGTGCTGAATTTTGAAGTCCAAAATCGGCCAGATTTCTGAATTTTGTAAAAAATATTTCGTCGAAATTGGTGGAAATATTTTTTTATAGTTGCAGAGATGTCCTTATAGTGAAAAAGATGCTCGATTGTCGAGATACGAGTGGATTTCGTCTTAATGGTCGAGCACATGTGCCGGAAGTGAGGTTATGTGACTCATCAAAGTTGGAAAAAAGATAATATCTTTCGAATTTTTACGACTGGAGATAGAGAAATTCTTCTCTGTTGAACGAAAGTTATTTTCCCAACTATTCCAGGTGATCCTTCGTAGACCCAGGGCGAAGAAAATATTTCTTCTTTTTTTTGAACTTCGAGACTCAAGTCGCGGGTCACCACTATGGAGATTTGCAATATATATTTATATAATTTATGTAGAGGCTTCTCCACAAGCCAAATGTGTTGTAATCTCGAAAGGTTCTGGTTGAAATAAATATTCAGAATTTGTTTAATATCACACTCGACTATTTTTATTTTTATCACAAGAGACAATTTACTGCTCAGTACTCTACTCTCAAAACCAATCTGACCTCCTATTCTCTGTTCTCTCGGTTCTCGCTTATTCTCCCCACAGACATGCGCATTAAGCATTCAACCTAAAGGTTGGTCCCCACATCTTCATTTCTTTACCCCATTTGGTTTTTGAAGAAATTTTATTTTCTGACGTGGATCAAGAATGAGGACAATACAATAAATCCAATTTGTTTTTTGATAATGTTTTAATAGTTTCGACCAAGCTGAAGAAAGTGCATTGCAAGGTTTCAAATCTACATTAAATTTATTTTTCATTTTGTCCAATTTTTTATTGTTAATTCTAATTTATTTACTAGCATATTGAATCCTACTACTACTGATGGTAAGGTTATATATAAATCACTAGAGAGGGTTTTGGAATGTATTTTGAAGTTTCGCAAATGTACGATCGTTGCATTTAAAAGTTCCCACTCTGGTTCCGTGAGCAGCAGATGTTTTAATTTAGAATTAGAAATGCATAATAAGTTAAGAGATCTTTTCATTTTAATTGCTGAAGTTATTAGGTCATGCGTAGAATGCCAACGTGTCGCAACATCAAGTCTTGGAGCTTTTCATTTTTATTTCAAAGGATACACAGCAATTTTCTAATTTTTGTTTAAGTTGTTCAGAGTATTTCATCTTTTTGAATAGTGACCTTATTTTTTAACCACTTTTTTCAGTATTATCCATTTCTTCATTTTCTTCGAAATTCTCTACTTCATCTCCACTATCACTATTATGACAAAGGGAATCGTGATCTTCAACGTCATCCACTTTCAAATCCTTAATAAAATCTTGTGCCGCCAAATTCAAAATATGTGCAAAGCATCGAAAATGAATATCCAATGAATTGCAATTTACGAGACACTTATTTTTCATTAATAAAGTTAATAATTCTACGAAATTAGTATTTGCTGCAACATTATCGAGAGTAATACCCTGAAATTTTTCGATTAAATGACTGCTCTCCAAAACTTTAAAAAACATTTCAGCAATTGCTCTTCCAGTGTTTTCTTCTCTGGATGGAACGAAATCAATCACTAAGGAATGTAGTTTCCAATCTTCACTTAGAAAATGACCCGTAATTCCAAAAAATGATTTTCCATTAATTGAACTCCATCCATCGAGAGTTAATGATAATTTTGATTTATTATCTTTAAGGATTTGTAATACTGCAATTTGAGTTTCTTCAAAACGGTTAATAATTAAACTTTTTATTTGCATTCGCTTTGGTATTTCAGCGTGCTGCTATAAATAATGAAAAACATTCTGTGTTTCTTCGTCTTCAAAAAAACTGAATGGCAAATACTTCCTTACAATCCAGTCTGCTATCATCGAGTTAAATTCTTTTTGATCAAATACAGCCTATAAAAATTAAAAAAGAAATATGTATTTCAAGGTAAAAAACAGAAGTCCAATATATGTAGAATTCGAAATTTTTTTAAAAATTTGAATGAAAATAGAAAGAATTAATAACATTCACAGAAATTGTCGGTACGAACGACGGACGAGCTACGAAAAGTTGCTGCCGAAATTAAATTAACATATTTTATTATTGAAAAATGATAGAAACTTGGTTCTTGGATCGTTTGAAAGCCAATTAAATTCTGCGTCGTTTGATATATAAATGAAAATTATTTGATATTTTGGAGAGATTTTATCACCTAAAAGATTTTGAAAAAAATTGATTAATTTGTCTATTTTTGTGCACCATGTTTGTGTGGCTGCACATTCTAGAAAAATTTAGAGAAAAATTTTAAACTCTAGCAACTTAATCTTTAAAGTCTCAGCTTTTATTTGAGCCTTGAAAATTGAAAATCCGTTCAGTAGTTTTTGAAATATCTAAAAAAATATCCTACCATGTTGTTTTATAATTTAGGCGGTGATACACACTTATTGCACTCTCGCTGCTCACCTGGTTCGTTGCGGCAGGGCCGAATAAGCGGCATATAGAGTGGGGGTCATATTTAGAGCCCTTATTAAGTTTTTTGTAATTTTAGATTTAATATTCATTATAAAAATTTAATAATTGTTAAAGTTAATTATTATATACATAAATAAGTTATCATTTTACAAACTTTCATGATCAAAGAGTCGTTTATTTCTACGTACAAATTTTCACTTTTCTAACTTTTTTTCCCAAATTAAACGACTTTTTGATAATGAAAGTTTGTAAAGTGATAACTTATTTATGTATATAATAATTAACTTTAACAATTATTAAATTTTTATAATGAATAAATATATATATATATATATATATATATATATGTGACGCAACACGAGAAAAGGGACCTATCGCCTCAAAAGAGAATTTTACAGGGTGGGCGTTTAACGTGACGCCATGAGCAGAAAACTCGTGTATTTACGCGGACACGTTCAACTTTCGGGCTTTATATTATTAAAACTATTTCAGATTTCTTACTTCTGATTTTTTTACGTGAAAGAGCGACTCAAAATCTATGGAATACGACTAGAAACTCTAAAATGATTTTTTTATCGATAGGTCCCTTTTCTCGTGTCGCGTCACATATATATATATATATATATATGAGGCATTTCATTTCAAACCGTTCCACCGACAAAAAACAATCGCAAGGAGACATATTTTCTAATAATTTTTATTATATAATTCTTTAATTGTTTATAATATATTATACACTGATTCAAAAGAGAATTTCATGAGCTTTCTATTGCTATTTTTATTATTTTAAATTTTTGTCAATTTCGTAGAGAAATTGCCGTTTGAAATGTTAAACTCTTAATATCTCAAAACACCCCCCCGCCGATTTTTATCAAAATTATATGAAAATAAAGCGTAAATTCTCTAGTTTCTATTCCCATTTGATATATTATGGACATTTCATGGGATTAATAGAAAAAAAATTATTTAAAAAATGTGTTTTTGAAAAATTTGACAAATATTACGAAATTGAATGTAAGTTGAATGGGTTAAGGTTCAACTTCATACTATTTGTCAAATTTTTCAAAAACACATTTTTTAAATAATTTTTTTTCTATTAATCCCATGAAATGTCCATAATATATCAAATGGGAATAGAAACTAGAGAATTTACGCTTTATTTTCATATAATTTTGATAAAAATCGGCGGGGGGGTGTTTTGAGATATTAAGAGTTTAACATTTCAAACGGCAATTTCTCTACGAAATTGGCAAAAATTTAAAATAATAAAAATAGCAATAGAAAGCTCATGAAATTCTCTTTTGAATCAGTGTATAATATATTATAAACAATTAAAGAATTTTATAATAAAAATTATTAGAAAATATGTCTCCTTGCGATTGTTTTTTGTCGGTGGAACGGTTTGAAATGAAATGCCTCATATATATATATATAAAATAAATAAAAATAAGATAATAAAGTAAACCAAATAGAACAAAATAATAAATAAATATTAGATATTAAATAGAAATATAAATAATCAGTAAATTATATATTTTCCAATAAAAGTAGTGATACCTTTGACTAATATACATTATAAAAATTGTACACTTATAATTAACCTTTTAATTATTGTATATATTACCTCGCAGATATTTCTGTTTCATGAATTCTTTTTAAATTATCCGTATCAGTCATTTCCATTTTATAATCGCGTATATATTTTACATTTATTTACCTTTTTTCTAATATCAATACAGTGAACTAATGGTTAAGAATGACAATTCAAGACTCGAGAGGCTTGTCTCATTACGATTGAAAATTTAAGAAAGTCAATTCTGAGATTTAACAAGTGAAAATCAAAAATTCTTGTCTTGAAAACAGTAACAAAGTCGAGAAAAAAATGATAAGAGTGAAAAATTCTTGTCTTGGTATTCATTACTAAGATTTACAAACGGGCAACAATCACAAATATTAAACATATCCTTCTCAACTTGTAGATTATTATGATTTTCTTAGTAGTCTGGGTTATTGAGAAAGACAGAGACAAATATATTACATGTGCGCATGAGCGTAAACCATAATTCTCGGTCTTACGTATAGTTTCAATGCGACGAATGGTTTCACTTCCATTGCATTAGTTCAGTCTCCTTAGTTTTACTCCCTGGTTTGACTACATCAACCGCACGGACGTTGCAGAAGTTTTTACCCTTTCTTCTTCTAATTTCAAGGAGGGAAAGCTTAAAAATTATTTCATAGCTAAAAATTATTTCAATGGAAACTTTGTCACTCTAATTTACCATTTTCGTTATAAGAAAGTGTAAAAATGTTAATTTTTGTGGGAGAAAAAGTTGTTTGAAAAATGTAATTTTAGTGCTAACCATTAAATATGGTTAGTTATTCTTTACTAATTAAAATTTTTAAACTGCTAAATAAAATTAAAAAGTATTTTTCTGTAACAAATTTTCTGTACGTAAAATATTTGTTAAATATTTTACAAACATCTTAATACATATCATAAAATTAACAGAAACATAAAGAGAATAAAATGAAAGAATACTATGAATCGGTTGGTGAAGAATTTTGAAGATATTGAATGTTTAGAAATTTAGAACTAATTACATTACAACTTATTCTTAGCCAGAGATTTTCATAGCCTCCCTTGGTCGAGCACGTCTAGGCGAAGCTCCCAAAGTTGATGGATCCATATACAAAACACACTATAGTCACGACAAAACTATATAGACTTAAAGGTTAAAATGGCGGTGTCGCATTTCCGTAATAGAGCTAATGATACTTTTTTTTACTTAATTTACATTTATTATAACATTACATAAATATTTTAATGATTTGGTTATTTCAAAAAGTTTTGTTTGAAATTTCATACAAAACTGTATGAAATTTCATTCAAACACTTTGTATTAAATTTCAAAAGAACAATTTGAAAATTTAAAAGAAATGTGTTTAAAAATTTAATAAAAAATTTATATTAAACTTAAAAATGTTTGTTGTAGTTTTTAAAAATTGTATATGATAATTGCTTCAAATATTTTTGTATAAAATATTTGGAACAACAATTTTTAACAGTGTATTTCTAAAATTCAAGAATTTTTTAGAAGTACATAACGCACCTGTTAGAAAAGAATTGAAAATTCAACAATCTTTTAATTACACGAGTTATTGAATTTGAATTCAATTCATGTTGAATTGGAAATTAAAGAACTTGAAATGAATATTCATTAACTTGTAATTGAAAAATGCAGACAGTTATTGAAAATTCACTACTGTTATTGAAAAAATGAATATCTATAGATTTGTAATTGAAAAATACAGATACTGTTATGGGAAATTCAACACTGTTATTGAAAATTTATTACTGTTATTAAAAATTTCCACAATTTCTTAGAAGGTTTTGTTTAAAAGGTCCTTTTAGCGTTAGTTGCTTTACAGTATTTTCCAGAGGAACTACATCCGCGCGTGAAAGTCTTCTTGTTTTTACGGTGTTTTAAATATAAAATGACTGTTTAAAAATTAAATAAAAATAAAATAAATATTATAATGTATAATAATATTATTTTCTAATTATTAAACCATAGTAAACAGAAACAGTGAATTTTTTAATCTACTTGTGTGTATTATCAGTTAATTTTGACGAATTGCAATATCTATATATGAGGCAATTCGTGCCAAGTGATCCAAGGGTCTTACGGTGTAATGCTTATTTCGATAATTTTTTACTCTTAAACTATTAAACATAAAAATTTGGCAAGGTACATTTTAAAAATGTTTTTTCATGCTCTTTCGATTGAAAATAAGCATTTAAAAAAAATTCTTTTTGACACAAAAAAATCAAAATTAAAAATAAATTTTAATGTTTGGGAGGGAGATGTCCCATTTTTTTTAAACAAAAGTTGAGGTTTTTTCCTAAAAGGACATATAAATGAAAAAGTGGGACAAGAATGTTTAAACATTGAAAAACAGAGGTTTCTACACACTGGAGCGCTCTAAACCCGATTTTTAGCTCTGTTTACGAGAAAATTCATTTTTTCAATGTTTAAGATATTTAATTATTTGTTACATTGATTGGGAAAATTGATTGCTTCTTTCTCATTTAATATTTTAAGGTTACGTCAGTATTACATTTTGTTTGTTTGAAAGTTTCTTTATACTTATTGTAAATTGAACTTAGTGTTTACTAAATATTTTAGTTGTAATGAAAACTTAAACATTAATGATTTACATTGACAGTTGAATTGAATTCACTGTAAAAAATTTCGGAATAATTTTCGATAAAAATGAAGGAAATTATTAAAAAGTTTTTGGAAATATAAATTTTTCTAGCAAATTGGTGGAATTATCTCCGAAATTTTTGAGTATTAAATAACTGAATTTATTTAATACAAATAATGAGTTACTTGAAACTATTCTTTTATTTATTTCATTCAAATGCTTCATATATTTGATGCGAATAAAAATTATCTGACCAAAAAAATTTATTTTATTGATTCTAATAAACTTGATTATTTAATCCGAATAATTCATTATTCAAAGCAAATACACTATTTTATCAAGACAAATAAAAAATATTTCAATTAATTAAATAATTATTTGAAACGAAAATAATGAATTACTTGAAACTGTTCATTTACTATTTATTTCACATAAATATTTCATTTATTTAATATAAATAAAAAATATTTTAACAAAAAATATGTTATATGGATACAGAATATACGACACTGGCATTGATATAGATTAGATCATCCCGAGATCTCACCAAGTCTCAGTGGCCGTGTGGCTTAAATAGGTGCGTTTATAGGATTGCGGTCTGCGTTATGGGCGGGGGGACGTGAGTTCGATGCCACATGCGAGCGAATATTTTTCATTCTTCGTTTTAAGCGTTATATAAAATAATAAAATTGTGTGTTGAGTTGCGAATAAAAACTGTGTGTGAACATGTTTATAAATAATGTTAAAAGTCTGTTAAAAAATCAGTAAATATATATAATATATAAATAACATATAAAAATATATTAATGAATTTAAAAAAATACTAAATATTTAGAAAACAAGTTTTGTATTAAATACAAAATGAAATAATTTTCGTAATTGATTCAAATAATTATTTACTACCTTGAAATATTACATTTAATAGATTTGAATAATTTCATGAATTGATTTAAATAATTATTTATTAGTTTGAAATATTCCATTTATTTGATTTGAATAATTTGTATTTGATTCAAATAAACAGTTATTTAATGCAATAAAATCAAATATTAACCCATTAACGCCTGAATGCACTAAATTTTTAGTCTAACTTCAAGCTTAAATATTTTCTAATAGACTTATTAGTTTCTCCTCGACAAATAATTTTTTTTTTGCATTAAAGTATCCTCTATCCGAATATGGTATAAGAAAATTAATAAAAAATTGTTTAACAATATTTTTTTGCATATAATTAAAAAATTGCACGATTTTTTAAAGATTTTTTATTACAAATTCTTAAATTTTAAAGTCAAAAATTTTTTTTGACAATTAATATTACCATAAATCGTGAACTTGATTGTTATAGTTTCAAAAAATATATTGACTTTTTGAATTTAAACATTTGATTTTTTAAAATGGCGTCTAAAAACTAAATTTTTTTTGAAAATTTGAAATTTGATGCTCGATATATATTTTTTTAAAGTTTTTGGGGTCGCTGATTATAAATCTGATATTAGTTTTCCAAAATTCAAAATGGCGGATCCAATATAGCAGACGAAAATTTCAAAAAGTGGTTAGATTCTCTTACAAATCCGTTCTCGGGGGTTTTCGGGATCGCTGATTACGAATCTGATATTAGTTTTCCAAAATTCAAAATGGCGAATTCAATATGGCTGACGTAAGTTTCAAATATTGGTTGGATTCTCTTACAAATCGATATTCGGGGGTTTTTGAGGTCGCTGATTACGAATCAGATATTATTTTTCCACAATTCAAAATAATAATTGCTTAATATTAGATCCGCCATTTTCATTTTTAAAAAGCTAATATCCTAGTCATAATCAGCGACCCCAAAAAATCTCTGAGAAAGCATTTTCAAACAAATCCGACTGAATTTTAAAAGTTTTGTTTGCCATATTACATCTGCTATTTTGAATTTTGAAAAACTAATATTAGATTCGTAATCAGCAACCCCAAAAACCCCCGAGTACGGATTTGAAAGAGAATCTAACCAATTTTTGAAATTTTCGTCCGCTATCCCAGATAGCACGACTTCTTGCTGTAAGGCTTACCGCGTAAGGCTGTTGTAGTTCTAAATGAGTCTAAAAATTTCCGCATTTCCGTAAGCTTATGAATAAACGCTTATGTGGGATTACACCTAATCCTATTGCAAGCTTACTCGAAAAACTCATAGTAGGCTTACATGTAAAAGTTGATGTAAGCTTACAAATAAAGTTTGAGGTAAGCTTACAAACAACAGTTGTGGTAAGCTTACAAGTAAATGTTGACGTAGGCTAACAAGTAAAGGATGAGGTAAGCTTACAAGTAAAAATTGTGGTTAGCTAACAAGTAAAGGTTGACGTAAGCTTACATGTAAAGGTTGAGGTAAGTTTACATGTAAAAGTTGAGGTAAGCTTACAAGTAATGGTTGAAGGAAGCTTACATGTATAGGTTGAGGTAAGGCTGTTGGAAGGTTATTATCATGGTGTAAGGTTCTTGTAAGGTTGTAGTCAGTTTACCTATTATGGTCAATATTAACAAAATAATTTGTAACGTAATTAATTAACAAATATTAAATAAAAAAATTAAGTTTGTTGCTCTTCTCTTTATTGAAAACCAAACATTCTGTAGAAAACATTTTCAAGACAAAGTTTAAAAAAAATGTATATCGAGCATCAAATTTAAAATTTTCAAAAAAATTTTTGTTTTTAGGGGCCATTTTGAAAAATCAAATGTTTAAATTCAAGAAGTCAATAGTGTTTTTTAAAGTATAACAATCGAGTTCACGATTTATGATAATATTAATTGTCAAAAAAGATTTTTGACTTTAAAATTTAAGAATTTGTAATAAGAAACCTTTACAAAATCGTGCAATTTTTTAATTATATGCAAAAAAATATTGTTAAACAATTTTTTATTAATTTTCTAATATCATATTCGGATATAGGACACTTTAATGCAAAAAAAATTATTTGTCGAGGAGAAACTAATAAGTTTATTAGAAAATATTTAAGCTTGAAGTCAGACTAAAAATTCAGTGCATTCAGGAGTTAATGGATTAAATAAATCTCTATAAGCTCATGGGCTTCATATGTATCGACAGCACAGCTACCCTAATACAGAAACCTGCTTAATCTGAAAAATATTTTCGAAATTAATTAATAATTTCAAAATTATCAAATAACTCAAAAAAGCGGTAGCATGGTTTCTTTCTTATTTAATATTTGAAAACCGAATGATTAATTCACTTTTTATAAACTAAATAACCTTAAAATGATTTGTTTCTAGGGTCCCTTTCTTCAGACCGCGTTTCATATATTATAAGGAGTCGTTTCAAGAAGTGAGACATTTTAAAGATGTGGTCAATATACACTATCCAAGAAAATTTATTATAAAAAAATGATTTTCATGTCGAAGAAGCATAATCTTGCTTCCAAAATATTTTTATATAAATTTAACGACATAGTATAAATTATTTATTATACATCATTTCATGTTTAGAAGTTGTACTTTACAATTGAATCATTTAATAAGCAGAGGATTTTTTAGAAACTATTTGAGCTAAATTATTAAAAATTTTATATACTAAAAAATATTCCTAAAGTAAATAAATATTTTACTTTCGTAGTAAAAAGATTCAAGTTAAGAAGAATTTTCCAAATAGTTTTAACAATCTTTAAGGTTCTATCTGCACTTAAATAAAAAGAAAAATGATAGTATGGGACAAAACTTTCTGGGTCTAGACGATCAGGTAGAATCAAGACGGAGGTGGAATGTTTATAGAGAATTGACGACCGACGATAGGATTGGCCATTTGGTAAGCGAGGAATTTGTCGACAGCAGCAAGTTTATGTCCTCCTCCTTCACTTTTCTGCCCCGTATTCCTCAAACTCGTGCTCTTCATGTGTAATAATGTAATGTAAATAATAATAATAATGATAATAATTTTTACAATTATCATCATTATAACGCAATACGATACTCTAATGATATTCTATACTATAACTATTATTTCAATTTAAAAATAAAATTCAATCACCTTTTCATATGAATTATTTCCTGATTACAATATCTATAACTATTAAAAAATCATATTTAATATGAACTATTATTTCCTGATTTTATACAAAATTTTTAAAATCTAAGGGATTCCAATTAATCAATTCGTTGGCTACCCTGGCAAAAATTGCCATAACATGGCCCTGACCTTGTATGAAACAGGGAACCCGAATGGGCCCCGGGCTGGGAGCTCGGCAAATCGTGATATTCGCCATGGTCCCGACTGGTTTTATTGTTTCTCCCCGATTTGAAGAAACCGGTCTGAACCCGGCCAGGGCCATGTCACAATTAACAACAAATTATTATTATACTAATAATTTGTTGTGAATTTTTTTAAAAGTTGGACATTCTCTCACCCTTTAATGCCCAGCTGTTTCGATCGAAACAACTTGTTTGACTTTCAACCTTCATAACTTTAACAAAAATAAAAATATTTTTTATTCCTAAACAACCAAAATCGACTAATTTATTCTACTTTGTAAAAAAATTAATATTTATATATATATTGCAATAAAGAATTAACACTTCCTCAATTATAACAATAATAAAAAAGAATGTTTATAGAATACGGGAAAAAAAGTTCCCAGATATTTCGGGAATTATTTCTTAACTCTTGGATACTAGCGACGAACATTCAATGGTAATCAATGAATATTTTAGAGAAATAGGGAGTTTCCATCAAAAAATTTTTTTATTTTAATCGATAGATTAGATCTGATTTATGTAACACATTTTTTTCTAATAATTTATCAATGAAAAATAAGTGTATAAATAAATAAAAACAGTTTGCATGATTTGAAAATATCGAAAACGCTCCGGAAAGAACCGAGTTCTACCGAAGGGTCTGTGACATCACAGGTGCTTATTATTCATGTCATGAATTCTTCATGTAAAACTTAATAAAACATAAATTTGTTCTCAATATTTTTATACTATTTAAAAAAACGAAAGATATAAAACGTGTTTTATGCCAGAATGTATCAGAAGGGTATGTCCAAGTTGCAAAATGTAAACAAAGCAAAATGTAAGCAGACCAAGCACTAAAATCGCATTTTTCAAACAGCCTTTTTTCTCACAAAAATTACCATTAGAAAACTTATTTTTACAAAAATGATGAATTAGAGTGTCAAAGTTTCCAAGAAAATCATTTTTGAGTGTGATCAATAAATACCCAGGTGCGAATTTAGGTTGGCCGCCAGAGTTTGAAGGTTGGCCCACGGTTGGCCTAACTTTGGCAAGCGAAGTTTTGGTTGCCAGAGTTTGCCCAACTTTGGCAAGTACTAGTGCCCACAGTTGGCCCGACTTTGCAAGCCAACCATTACATGCAGAGTATAACCAACCGTCGGGCCAACTTTGGCGACAAAGGTCGACACAACTATGGGGAACGTATCTCATATGACTTACAAATTTAGGTTGGCCTAACTCTGGGCCACGGTTGGCCCGACGGTTGGCAAAACTCTGTAAAACGCAGTTTAAATAACTCAAACTTTATGGTCGGCCAAACTCTGGGCCACGGTTGGCCCGACGGTTGGCAAAACTCTGTAAAACGCAGTTTAAATAACTCAAACTTTATGGTTGGCCAAACTCTGGGCCACGGTTGGCCCGACGGTTGGCAAAACTCTGTGAAAAACAGTTTAAACGACTTAAACTTTCTCGGTTGGCCTAACTCTGGGCCACAGTTGGCCCGACGGTTGGAAAACTTTGTGAAAAACAGTTTAAATGACTTAAACTTTCTCGGCTGGCCTAACTCTGGGCCACGGTTGGCAAAACTTTGTGAAAAACAGTTTAAATGACTTAAACTTTCTCGGTTGGCCTAACTCTGGGCCACGGTTGGCCCGACTGTTGCAGCTTTAATATACATTTAACGGTATGGACTCCCATGTGAGCGTAGCGTAGTGGTCAGTGTATAAGTCTTCGGCGCGTTAGGTTAGGGGTTCGATCCCAGCAAGCGGTAGATATTTTCGAAAATGTATGTATGAGATTGTGTTTAATAATAATAGGTAAAGGTTATATCTGATGTTCTTGCTAATAATAACGTGTTAATTGTTTAAATAATTTAGTTTTTTAATAATTTTTTACCTTTGGCTGTTAAAGTTGGCCAAACTTACGCATTTAAAGTCGTGCCAACTTTGACGTCAGTTTTTGGACCAACCATTGAAATGTATAGCTGGCACAACATATGCATTTTAAGTTGGGCCAACTTCCTTATGACTTGTCGGGCCAACCATCGTCGCCATTAGACGGCCAACCGTTATCATCTGTATGGTTGGCCCAACCTCTGGCACGAGAAGTTGGACCGACCTTGTAAAAGTTGGCCCAACTGTAGGCCAACCGAAAATTCGCACCTGGGTAGCAATCTGTAAAATAACTAATTAAAATGACCTGTAAAAAAGCATTTTTGACGCATTGTGAAAAAAAACTGTTTGAGTATATCAACCGCACTGACGATGAAGAAGTCTTTTATCACCGATTGGACCTTTAACATGTGGAAGGGGAAATTTTTCCCTTTCCTCCATGAAATTACAAGGAGAAAGGGTAAAAACTTCTTCATCGTCCGTGCGGTTGATATAGACAAACACTTAAATTTATCGCGACGTGAACTCTGATGCTCTACGCGCACGCGCAAACCGTGCCAACAAAGCATTGACAACACTATGCAGAAAGACACATTTTGTTTTAGACTGAAACTAGTGCTGATCACGATACCAAGACTAGTCTCGGTCTCGTATCGTATCGTCTCGGTTTTTCGAAACGATACCGAGACGATACTAGTTTTGAATGAAACCAAACGATACCGATACTATATGTCACGAGACCGAGACTCTCCACGAGATTTTTAAGGAACTGAAATTTAGATTTTTAAAGTTGTAAAAAATATTCATTGTTTACAAATTTAATGAATTTTAAATACTTTCTCTCATAAAAATAGCATTTTGCCGTCTGTTTGATTTCCTTCCAGCTATCTGACGTCATTATCTAAGTCGAAATATCTTGATGTAGTGAAACAGCTCAAAATTCTTCGCTTACTAAGATGTAGTTTTATTTATTTTTTTTATTGAATTTTTATAAATGATGTTTTCAAATATTCACATTTAACAATTTTTTATATTAAAATTTTTAACTACTTTTTTAAAAAATAATAGATTTACGTATTAATTAAAAAATTCATGAATTTAAACATAGCGCCTAAAGTAATAAACAAATTTTCCTTTCAAGAGCGCCACTGTCTTAGGTGGTACACTGAAAAAAATATATTTATGATACTGTCATAAATATAGCCAATTCTCAAATATTATATTGGTGGATATTGAACTGACATACAGTATTGCTGTTTCAGCCATACATCCTAACCATACCTTTATGTCAAAATTGACCAGGTAATTATTCACTTTCCTCTTTTCGGTATTCTTCTAAAAAAATTCGGTTTCGGTATTTCGGTTGTTTTCCCGGGACAATAAATGAATGAAAATATTTGTTGTGCATTTTAATTACTTAGAATAAAATATGAGTATTAATTACTTATAATTTATTTATAAATTTGTTTTATATTTTATAAGATGGCCATAGCGTTGTCAAGGAAAAACTAGAAAATTTTTTGAAAGAACGTTTTTCTCCCTAACTTCTATATTATTTAACCTAATTACCTAAAAATTGGTACACTAGTGTATTTTTACAGGTTGATCACACATAATTAATTTTAAAAAATCTTTTTCTAATTTATTTTCAACAAATTTTTGTTTTATTTTAATTCATTATTTGTAATATGCAAATTTGGTTCCTCTACTTATTATTTACAATATTCGACTACCATACTTCAGTATTTTTTTTTCCTTTTTTTTTTAGTACCAAAAGATTTTAATTTTGGTGTAATATTCAGTTTTACTTTTATATTAAAAAATCGAAAAAACGAAACTTAGGTTTTAAAATAAAGGGTTTTAAATTTTTATAATACGGGTTTCGGTTTTCTGTTTCAGATAATTTTCTTTTCGGTTTCTAGTTTTCGGTTTTTAAAAAATTCTGTTTTTTCGGTTATCGGTTACGCTTGCCATCCCTGAAATTGACATTATCATTTTTTTCAGTGTATGGTTGGTTTCAGTTTCGAATGTAATACTTACAGGGATTGTTAATTCTATAAATAAAAATTGGTTTTGTTTTCGATAGTTTTTCGATAGTTTATCTATCTATCTACAAAATAAAAAACTAAAAATTTGATTTCGATTTTTCAATGCATGTACTTCGACTTAACTGAAGTCTCGCGAGACAGCGAGACGATATCGAGACTATGTTTGGCGATACCGATACCGATACATAAAATTACAATATTTAACGAGACCGAGACGATACTACATAAAATCTCGTATCGTCTCGTCTCGTGGGCAGCACTATGAAGGTCCAATCGCTGATATGAGACTTCTTCATCGTCCGTGCGGTTGATATAGTCAAACACTTTATTTTTCGCGACCTGAGACTTTGTTGCTTTCTGCGCAAGCGCAGAGCGTACTAAGAATGCATTGACAGCACCATGTGGAAGTGTACATTTTCTTATGAATGAAACTTAGTTGTTTTCTCATTTTTTCAGCTATGAAAGGCGTAGTTGGGTAAGAATTCCTGAAGTGGCCCCTTATTTTCTTTTGGTTAATGAAAATAAATGATACTTATATATTTTGATAGTCCATGATGTCACTAATAACATCTCCAAACGATTTTTCAAATTATTCATTTTTGTAATTTTTATAAACAATTAAACTTTTTTGCACCGTTTTAGAAAAAATTCAATTTATCCTCGAAATTGGCTGAACGATTTCAATGAAACTTGTATCGTTAGAAAGATTAAAAAATGTACTATCCAGAAAAAAATATAATATAAATAAAAAGTTTTATTTGTTTAAACAAATTATATTTTTAATTTTTATTGTTATAAATAAACAATGTTCGCAATCGATTTTGGTCACTTTTTTTATAGCATCATAAAAAGAGACTTTTCATGATTCCATAGAAAAAATAAAAAACCGGAACTCTCTAAAAGTTTAGAAGTTCTATCATTTTTAGTCTCGCCGTGCGCGAGCTTTCTCAGTATCTAATGCTCACGGTACGACGTCACAGTGGGATTTTTTTACAAGTTACTGTTCAAAAATGTCTAGAGCTTATAATTTTTAACCGATATGAGTTTTTTTTAATTGAAGAGAACTAAATTTTTTCAAATTTTCAATTGTTTATAATTATTTATTTCAGTCAAAGTTAACAATTAACACAATTTTTAAAAAAAGTACGTTGAATATTTAATTCTATTACTGCAGATGACCAGAATCAATTGGAAATCATATAAAATATGTTCTCTAGACGAAAAATAAAGAATACATATTTTTTTTATTTGTTCTGAACAATATTAGTTAACAATTAGTTATCTTTGGGTTCCTCTGAACCAAAAAAATTATTTTTTCACTTTCATATTTTAATTTAGGCTTATTTTAAGAAATATATGTACGTCCTTTTTTTGATAAGAAAATTATTTTAATTGTTATAAATAATATTAGTTAACAAATTGTTAATTTAGGTTTCTCACAACAACAAAATTTTTTTTCACATTTATCTTTTAATTTAGGTACATTTAAAGTACGTATGCCCTTTTTGTTTAATAAATAAATTATTTTAATTGTTATAAACAATATTAGTTAACTAATTGTTAACTTTGGTTAAAGTACATATGTACTTTTTGTTTAATAATAAATTATTTTAATTGTTATAAACAATATTAGTCAACTAATTGTTAACTTTGGTTTAAAGTACGTATGTTCTTTTTGTGTAATAAATAAATAATTTTAATTGTTATAAACAATATTAGTTAACTAATTGTTAACTTTGGTTCCTCTCAAACCAAAAATTATTTTTTCACATTTATATTTTTTAATGTAGGCTCATTTTATGAATATATGTCCTTTTTTGATTTTAAGCAAATTTTTTCAATTGTTATAAACAAATAAGCCTAAATTAAAATATGAAAGTGAAAAAATAATTTTTTTTTGGTTCAGAAGAACCCAAGATAACTATTTGTTAACTAATATTGTTCAGAACAAATAAAAAAATATGTATTCTTTATTTTTCGTCCTAGAGAACATATTTTATATGATTTCCAATTGATTCTGGTCATCTGCAGTAATAGAATTAAATATTCAACGTACTTTTTTTTAAAAATTGTGTTAATTTGTTAACTTTGACTGAAATAAATAATTATTAAACAATTGAAAATTTGAAAAAATTTAGTTCTCTTCAATTTAAAAAAACTCATATCGGTTAAAAATTATAAGCTCTAGACATTTTTGAACAGTAACTTGTAAAAAAAATCCCACTGTGACGTCGTACCGTGAGCATTAGATACTGAGAAAGCTCGCGCACGGCGAGACTAAAAAATGATAGAATTCTAAACTTTTAGAGAGTTCGGTTTTTTATTTTTTCTATGGAATCATGAAAAGTCTCTTTTTATGATGCTATAAAAAAAGTGACCAAAATCGATTGCGAACATTGTTTATTTATAACAATAAAAATTAAAAATATAATTTGTTTAAACAAATAAAACTTTTTATTTATATTATATTTTTTTCTGGATAGTACATTTTTTAATCTTTCTAACGATACAAGTTTCATTGAAATCGGTTCAGCCAATTTCGAGAAATTGAATTTTTTCTAAAACGGTGCAAAAAAGTTTAATTGTTTATAAAAATTACAAAAATGAATAATTTGAAAAATCGTTTGGAGATGTTATTAGTGACATCATGGACTATCAAAATATATAAGTATCATTTATTTTCATTAACCAAAAGAAAATAAGGGGCCATTTCAGGAATTCTTACCCAGTTACCAAATAGAATACGTCAGTTCATCATTTTAATAAAGAAAATGTAATTTTATATTCATTTGTAAAAGTAGGAACCGCGAAAAAAAGTCCACAATTCGGTCTTCTGTTACTGCTTTTTTTCGCGGTTCCTATTTTTACAAATGAATATAAAATTACGATTTCTTTATCAAAATGGTAAACTGAAGTATTGAATTTGGTTACTACACCAAGCATAGCTGAAAGCATGTGAAAATAACTGCGTTTTAGAGTAAAACAAAATGTGTCTTTCTGCGATGTTAACCCCGAGTTAATTCCCATTGGATAGTTCCAACAGAATGTTAATAAATATTTTTTACATTTTCTTTATAAAAATAGTGAAAGGACGTAGTGAATTTGGTACCTACGCTTTGGATAGCTGAAAAAAATGAGAAAACAACAAGGTTTTATTGAAAACAAAATGTGCACTTCCACATGCTGCTGTCAATGTTAATTAGTTAGTTAGTTTAAAGTTTTAACGTTGGCACTTATATTGTCGTTGTGTCATGTATATCTGGCCATGACCTGGTACATTGCTGTTAATGTATTCTTAGTATGGTCTGCGTATGCGCAGAGAGCAGCAGTGTCTCAGGTCGCGAAAAATTAGTGTTTGACTATATCAACCGTACAGACATTGCAGAAGTTATTACCCTTTCTTCTTATAATTTCAAGGAGGAAAGGGAAAAATTTCCCTTTCCACATGTTAAAGATCCAATCGATGATATGAGATTTCTTTATCGTCAGTGCGGTTGATATACTCAAACCGTTTATTTTTCGCGACGCGTCAAAAATGCTTTTTTACGGGTCATTTGAATTAGTTATTTTACTAATTGCTATTTATTGATCACACTCAAAAATTATTTTATTGGAAACTTAGATACTCTAATTTATCATTTTCATAAAAAAAGCGGTCCAATGTTAATTTTTGTTGGAGAAAAGGCTGTTTCCGAAATGTGATTGTAGTGCCTGGTTTGTTTACATTTTGCTTTGTATACATGTCACAACTTGTTCATAGCCTTAAAAGGCAGTTGAAAAATACACTGTAAAAAAATTGGGGAATTTTTACAAATTTTTCTTGTTGAATATTACACATTTTTGTGAAAAGTATACTTTTCCCCAACAAATTTGTGAATATCGCTTAAAATTTGGTAAAAATTTTAAAAAATTCGAATTAAATGTATTTATCCCTAAAAAGTTCCTTTTTAACACTTCGAGTACTATACTTACTAAAAAGAGGAAAATGAGACCTCGTGTAAAAATGCTTTACAATAATGAACAGTCAAGCATTTTTGCACGACGTCTCATTTTCGTACATAAATCTTAGTTTACATTTTCTTTATGAAAATGGTGAGCTGACGTATTAATTTTGGTTACTGCGCCTTGCAGAGCTGAAAAAATTAGAAAACAACCAAGTTTTATTTCAAACAAAATGTGCACTTCCACATGGTGCTGTCAATGTATTCTCAGTAAGGTATGGGCATGCGTAGAGAGCAGCAGAGTCTTAGGTCGCGAAAAATTAGTGTTTGAGTATATCAACCGCACGGACGCTGCAGAAGTTTTTACCCTTTCTTCTTGTAATTTCAAGGAGGAAAGGAAAAAATTTCCTCTTCCACATGCTGACCATCCAATCGCTCCTTAAGTAGTTTACAAAGTCCGTGCGACAGATAAACTCAAACTGTTTAATTTTCGCGACAAGTAAAAATGCAATTTTACGCAGGTGATTTTAATTTGTTATTTTACTTATTGCTTTAAAAATCTCACAGCTAAAAATTATTTCAATGGAAACTTTGACACTCTAATTTACCATTCCCGTTATAAGAAAGTGTAAAAATGTTAATTTTCGTGGGAGAAAAGGGTGCTTGAAAAATATGATATTTTAGTGATCGGTTGGTTTACTTTTTGGTTACCCTGGCAAATGGGGCTATCGTAAGTCTACCCTAGTTATGGTAGATTTAAGATAGGTTTTGGGTAAACTCAAAAAATTGCTTTTCTTTAATGAAATATTATAAAATATACTATTGTAACTAATAAAAGAACAGTTGTAGATTATATTTTTGAAGTATTTTATGTAAATTGAACAATTATGAATAAATTATTGATATGTAAAGTGACAGAGTAGCATCCAGTGAATATATAGTGCTTTTTAAGAAGCATATTTAATGAATAAAGAAAAGAAAAAATTAGAAAAACTTATTAAATTGACAAAAGCAACAATTAAAGCACTTATTTCTTACATATTTAGGGCAAGTTGATATTAAGTTATTGAATAAATAATATCCAAAGCTGGAGATGTCAGTTCTAACGTAAGACTTATGTGAATATGTATGTAAAGCGATAGTATAATATACTACTGATATATCGCAGCGCATTTGTCATGACAGATAGCGGGACTAGCATCTGTATTCTTTTCTGTTTTGTCACATTCAAAACAAGAAATAGGAAAACAAACTTTTCAAGAGGTTGAATCCACACTGAAAAAAATATATTTATGGTTCTGCCATAAAAATAGCAAATTCTGACATATTATATTGGTAGATATGATACTGCCATACAGTATTGCTGTTTTAGCCATACGCAGTGTAGAACAGCAATATGTATTTGAGAGACAATAATATGTATGCGGAGAACACGAATACTGTATTTTAAAAACAGCAATACGGTATTGCTGTTTCAGCTATACATCCTAACCATACTTGTATGTCAAAATTAACATTATCATTTTTTTCAGTGCATTTCAAATCAGGCAAGCCGACTAACTTCAAGTCGTAGAATTACCTGTCGATGAAATATATTATTTTATATATGAAAAATAAAGAGACACGTATTTTTTATTTTTCGTAAAAATGTTTTTCAACGAAGTTAGCCACATTTGAACTTTGAGATGTAAAACCCTAAAAAACGGTGAAAAAAAATTGTTTTACTTGGGGAGCGTTCATAAATGATGTCACGCTTTTGGGGGTAGGGGGGGTCTCTCCTAAACGTGACACAATGTATTTTTCTCATGTGAAATTGCAAAAATTGCGTGACAGGGGAGAGGGAGAGGGGGGTCGAAAATCTCCAAAAATTGTGTGACATCATTTATGAACGCTCCCTTGTTATTTTTTCCACTGAGTGTTAATAAATTTTTCTTCTTGATTCTTATTAAAGGTCTTCTTCTCTTCGAATCCTTGTTAAAAATATATAAAACAAGTTGTAAATCCAGATGTTCATTACATGAACATTTTGCTTCCTCTATACGATCAGCAAAAAAATTTGCTCCCTCGTGGAGGAAGCACTAACTTATTGTCACGTATTGACATATTTTCCATGTTGTTGTCTTCAAATCTAATTAAAAATTAATTTTAAAAATTTGTTATATTTATTATAATTATAATTAAGTATATTAAGTATATTTAATTTTTAAGTAATTTCTAATACGATCTTATATTTATAAAATCAAAGAAATATTTATAAAATTTGTTTTAATCCAAAATGAACAAAATAAAATTTTTAATAAAAAAATGAATTTTTCATCTTTAATTGTAATTAATTCTATAATTTTCAATAGAATATATATTTTACATACATCAATCGATTCGTCTTGATGCAAGGAATAAGATTTTAGATTTATTTTTCAATAAATAATAACATTTTATTGTACAGCAACATGATTCTTAAGAAAAAATGAATTTTTATTAAAAATGCAAATTTTGTGTCTGTAATTGGTTTTAATTTTATAAATTTAAATACAATATATCTTTATATATACCAATCGATCCGTCTTGATGCAAAGAATAAAATTTTAGAAATAAGTGAGTAAGATTTTCTTATACAGCTGTTACGTCCGAAGATATAATATAGTTTAAAAATAGTTAATAAATAATTATTAACTAGATATTTGAACCTAGACTCTAAGAGTCCAATAGTTCGGGAAACTTTTAGTTTTAAATTTCGATTAATTAAAGTTGTCTTTTATTTGTAAAAAAATGAATGAATAAAAAAAATGTTTTAAATTAAGGAAGAAAAGAAACAAACGGAAGAGAATTGATATGTGCAATCTACGCGCTTTATAAAAAAAGGTTAGCAATTGCACATATCAAAACCGCGCGCTTTTGCTTATTTAAAAATGTCATCATGAAACTCGGTTGTACAAGTTTCTATTTCTGACGAAAATTAGTAAAGAGTAGAAGAAAGTAAAAATTCGTGTGAAAGATAAATGAATGTAAACAAATGAATTAATTTTATAACATTTATTCATTAAACTTACTTTTATTGTTGTAATTTGAGATTTCGGCGAACAGAATAGGCAGCAAGTATTTAGTCGTTGAAATCCTTGATAATTCCTCCCAATTAGAAAAATTGTTGTAAGTTGTAAATAGTTTCGAATTGGAAACTTGTTTGAAACTTGTTAAAACTTTTAAATTAGTGTCAAACTTGGAAAACTATTAAAAACTTTAAAAACTTTGAAATCTCGTTTGAAACTTGAGTCAAACTTTAAAACTTTGAAATACTTGTTTGAAACTTTGCAAACTTTGAAAACTCGTTTGAAACTTGAGTCAAACTTTAAAAACTCGTTTGTAACTTGTGTCAAACTTATTTGATTTTTTTAAAAAAAACTTGTTAAAAGCTTGGAAACTTGTGAATCTTTTGAAAGCAGAGATGAGAGTAAATCTAAGTGTGAGTGTGAGTTGTCAAAAATGTGTAGAAAGTTAAACTTAGAAGTAGAAGTTGAAGTAGAAGAAGAAAAAGTGTAGAAGTATAAAATTGTTGAAAAAAATTGTGTGTGTGTGTGTGAAGTAAAAGGTGTCTCTATTTTTATACTTTTGTCCACTCTAAAAATTTTTAAGTTGGGGGTGTAATTTACCAGTGGGGGAGTATGGGCATGGCAAAATTCGTTTTGTCGAATAGTAGAAAAAGAGGCGAAAAAACTCATTAACACGGGTCCTATGATTGGGACCCTTAGTTTCGTCCCTCCAAAAGTTGCCAAAGTTTGCGTGGGCGTTTGAATTTGAAAATCTCTAGAGTGGGGCTGTAGTTCAGAATTTTCACAAAAGATGGAGACTCTGTTAGGTTTTCCGAAAAATTCAAAGTTTAAAATGTTTAACTTTTTGGGAAATTATCAAGGAATTTTACATTAAATCGAGTAAAATTCTTGTATAAAAATTAATACATTTTCATTAAATAGTTTAAATTTAGTTTGACATAATTGAGCTTCAAAATTTAAAGTATTTAAATGTTAATAACTAATTTTTAAATCACTAAATGGTTAACTTAAAAAATTATTGAAACTAATTAAATTGAACTAAAATAATTTTATTTTGATTTAAATGGATATTTATTTCCTTTATTAAATAAACAATTAAACTTTACTAAATTTAGTAAATAAGTACTTGTGTTTTTTTTTAATTTCAATAATTTTTTTAGTTTCACAATGTAAGAAATGTGTTAAAAACTTAATTTCTAAACAATGTATTATTTAAACAATTAAATAATTGATTTTTTCTATTTTATGAAAAGCAACAATTGTTTAATCAAATTAAAACTTTATTATTGAAAGAAAGGAAATTTTCATTTATTTAAATGTTTCTACTTATGAATAAGAAAGAGAAAGAAAATAACAAATAAAATTCAATTCTTATAAAAAAATTTTAAAAAGTCGCATAAAGAGTAAAATAATAATTGTAAAAATGGTTAAAAAATATTAAATAAATGTATCAGAGAAAACGCAACATTCAGCATAACTTTTCAAAAATAAATAATATAAGTCTATAATATGGACGGATGTTGGATTTTTCCTCATTTGCCGCCAGCCGATCATTATCTTGCGCCGGGATCGTCTACGCAAATTTAGACCAGAAAGGGCCCTTCGCTGTTTTTATTTTTCCCAACATCTTATGTAATTAAAAACTAATTTACTTACAAATATTGATTTTTCTCGTTGGAAAGTTTTTAAGCAAAATTCTATTTCTATAAAAATCAATATTTGTGTCTAAATAAAATCACAATTTTATCTTATTTGAAAGTAAAATGCCAAAAGGAAAAATAAAAAGAGAAAAAAAGGAAGAATATCTATTCTGACGTCACACCCCCATAGTTAAATGGTTGCTTATAGATTATAACAAAGTGATATCGGAGAAGCGACCACAGAATATACATAGGTTAAAGATTTGGATTATTAGGTATTCCAGTTTAGCTTTTGTTGTTTGAGAATTGGCACATACAGGCAAAATGGTATCCCATGAAGAAAGATTATAGAAGTCTTTGGAGTATTTTGCTTCAATAGATGTAGTTTCCTCTGAACTAGGTGTGATAATATAGAATGTAGTGTAGTTTTAAATTTGGTCTTGTAGATACGATTGTTGTTGAGATTCTGGACTAAAATGTGGTTGCTGTCCTCAGTTGTACTGTATGATGAGGTGTAGAACTACAGATGGCTCCTAACTTGTGTATCAACCATCCACAGATTATGGAATAGTCTATCATTTTAATAACTTAAAAGATAGTTGAAACTGGTACAACTTCTACATTAACTGTGCTCACAAATGTGGAATATATGCCACAGCTCATCCCAGGAATTTTCTGCAATTTCTCGATTACTTCTTCTTTGAAAAGGGTCCTACAACGTCCTCCTCGAAGATAGTACTGGTTGTCCTCTCATTGATTTGGCCGAGTCGTTGAGTATGGACGGTGGTTTGACGAGAAACATCAATTATTCCCGCAAAAATGTAAACTTCCTTTTGGAATATTAAATAACCGGTTAAGGTATTCCAAAGTATTTGGTGATGCTGGTACAAGTACAGCAGTTATTTGTGCGTCCACAAATAAGGTTAGGTATTGTACCATTTTTCGATGATTTTGTGGTATGATGATAAAAGTTACACTTAACTTCTATTCCCATGATCTTCAAAAGGAGTCCTTGATATCAGTTAGCAAGATCATTATTACTGTTCACTTTAACTTCTATGTAACACGTTTCTCCATATTGAATCTTTACTTCAAAAAGATACACATTTGACTATCTGAGTCAGCTCTGTTACAACTACTGCTCTGTAACTTGGACCTTACAAATATATATAAAGAACATATTTATCTTCCAGTAACAATTTCTTTGAAGTCGCAATTAAATGAGCATTATTGTTAACATATAGATTTAATATTTGATAAAATTGGACGTATACAGTGAATTATATGTTTTAAATTTGTACATATTCTATAAAATTCAAAGGAAAATTAGTGTTGTAGACAGTAATAAAATGTTTAATTAGTATGAATTTAAGTTAATAAAAATAATAATATAAAAATAAATTTTATCTGCATCACATGTATTCTAAACTTTTATAACATAATATAAAAATTTAATGTTTGCGTAGCTGAAAAAAAGGATTTTTTTAAAATTCGGCATTATAAAAAGAAGAAAATTTTAACAATGACAATTATTTTAATTATTTGACGTTTACACGATTCAGACAATTTATTCTTCAGTTTTAAATGATGATTTGTGATGTAAGTTGATGCATTCCTTGTTGAAGATTGTGATGATTGTTTTTTGTTGGTTCGTTCCTTACAGATTTTATTTTTTTTTTTTTTGAATTTATACAATATTAAAAATTTTCCTTGACCTAAATTTTCAATTTATGAATATATTGTAAATTAATATAGAAATTTGAATATAGAATGATCTGTAACATAGAAAGTCATATTAAAAGACATCCTTTAAATCTTATTAAAAAAACGTATATAAAGTAAATTTAAATGAAACAAGAAACGTTTATTTATTTTCTTTTTAATTTAGCTCGTTAAACAATTATATCCTCATATTATTACAATTTATTGAATACGAATTTATCAAAAGTTTGAAACGTTCGTTTTTTATTTTTTTCATTTCAAAATATTCGTTTATAATAAAGCAATTTTTGTTTTAAGAAGAGTAAAAATATAAAAATAATAATATTGTAATTAACGTTGTCTGAAAGTAATTGAAACTTTATTTATTAACAAATGCAACCTTGCCTGCACAAACTTTATGTTGTGTCTGAAAGTAATTGAAACTTTATTTATTAACAAATGCAACCTTGCCTGCACAAACTATTTACTTACAATTAATTATTACATGTGGAAAAAAAATATACCTTATTAAATTTTGAGAACACATACAAACAAATAATCAAAATAAAAGAAGAATTATTCATTATAAGCATTGCTACGCGATAAAAAGGAAACGAACCTTAATTTATGAATACTGATATTTTAGGATATACAGGACTTTTTCATAAATGCGCCAAGCTATCACGGTGTTTGAAACAAAATAATAAAAACTAACTATTTTGAATATTTATATTAATAAAATTATGTATTTGTTTAATTTTGCATGATTTATCTTTTAAATAAAACACAAACTTATATTATCATACATAATTTCCGTAGTAACTGTCTCTATTTTGTATGATTTTCTTTTTTTTAAGAGAAAAGGTAAAAAAAAATTTTTTAATATAAATTAAAATTATATGAATAGATCGAAGTGGATTATATGGAAATAAATAATTGTAAAAATTTTTTTTTTAATAAATTGGAATGAATGATTCGCAATTGCCCATTTAAACTTTTGTAAAAAGAAATAATCAAAATATGATCTAAGAATCATGGTTAATGTTTCAATATTTTATTTATATGTTTATTTTACTTTGAAGAAATATATTTAACGTTTAAATTTTCCCAGAATCGTTTTTTAATATCAGTACTGAGGTTACCCATTCAAAAAAAAGTTTTATTTTCTTGTGTTTAAAATTACGGCCCTGACCGCTTACCGACCTGTTGAATATTTTCGTTACCGTGAAATATCGTATTTTAACTTTAACCAGTTTTGTTACTTTTTTTTACCTAGTTGGTGATATTATCGCTTATTTTAGTTGTGTGCCTTTCATAACCTCACTTTTCTTTGAAAGCATGGGTGACAAGGACAATTTATCACTGTCCAAAACGTGTTCTATGTGTAAGCATCAAGTGGTAGAAAAAACAGTTTTTTGTAAAATATGTGCTTCCCCATACCACCCTGGGTGTGCAAGTCGCACAAATACACTTTCGAACGGTGGTTTTTCAAAGTGTTGTCGTCCCAAGTCACCCACCGCAATGTTCCAGTCAGGCTCGAGCGAATCCGCTTCGTCACAGCATGCCTCTTTGACAAATGAAAGTATCGAGCGTATAATTAACAACGCAATTAACGGCCTGAAAATCGGTCTTAATACTGAACTTTCTACCTTGTCTACGAGCATAAATAATTTGTCTACCAAAGTCGATGTCGTTACTGTCAAGGTGGATGAAGTTATAAATAATGTTGCTGACCATTCTCAACGGATAGCAGTATTAGAAGGTACTCTCAAGGATCTAAATCAGAACACAATTACTCAGAATTGCATGCATGAAATTCATGATCGTCTGTCCAGATCCTGTAACCTTATTTTGTTTGGCCTCCCTAACGATCTTAACAATCAAGTTGATACTTTGAATACTGTCTCGCAATTGTTTTTGAAATTCTGCAAACCTGATCTTCTCGATAATTTACAATTATTCAGACTTGGTACTTTCACGCAGGATCAGACTCGTCCAAGACCTGTCAAAATAATTTGCCATACTGTGGAAAGGGCCAAGGATATTCATCGGTCATTTCTGTCTGCAAAGAAGAGCGACTTACTCAGTCCTCATCTGGAAAACATGCGTCTCTCTTGGGATTTGACGAAGTTGCAGTTGAGGGAGATGGCTGCGCTGAAACAGGAACTTTTTAATCGTCAACAGCTGGGAGAGACAGGGATCCGAATAGAGTATCTTCGCGGTGTTCCTGTTACAGTGAAGTCAGCACGAAGTCAGAAATCAGTGAACAGTGTGCGTGTCCAACAGACACAGTAAGTCAATGTGTTGGAGTCGGCTCTTCGCTCTGTACCAGTCCGTTGACAGTTCCCCCTCTTCACTCAGTGCGTGTGTACGATACAGCTGATTCTCGAGCCTTTAACGTTTACTATCAGAATGTTAGAGGTTTGAGAAGTAAACTTGATCAACTCCGTGAATCTTTGGCATTATTTTCATTTAACATTTTTATTTTTACGGAGACGTGGTTAAATGCATCATTCAGTTCTCGTGAGCTTGGTTTTTACAATTTTGATATTTTTCGCAAGGATAGAAATTCCGATACTAGTTGTTTTTCACGTGGTGGAGGTGTGTTGATCGCGTGTGAGTCGACGCTAAGGGCTACAGCTTTAGTAACTAATAACATTTTCATTGAACACGTTTTTGTTAAATTTACATATAAGACTGTGTTTTTCATTGTTGGCAGTTTTTATATACCGCCAAACTCGAATTTAGCTACTTATCAATCTGTTTGTGACATTCTCGAAGAAATAACTTTTTTATATCAATCTGCGAAAATTATTATATTCGGAGATTTTAATTTACCTTTTATTTCATGGCGTTTACGTTCTGACAGTGGACCTATTTGTAACTCTAAAGTGCATTCCTCACGTCCCTACATGCAGATTGCAAATCGATGGTCGGAGACTCTAGAATTCTTAAACTTTAAACAAGTAAATACAATTGAGAATACTGCCGGCAATATTCTGGATTTAGTGTTTACTAACTTTTCAAATTTTAAAATTGAACTAACTAACGAAATAATTCTTCCTATTGACGCATATCACCCTCCTTTTGTTTTTTCTGTTACTCCCGTTGACACTGCGAGTGTAAATAATAATAATTCTAGTCAACCTCATTGTAAATATGATTTTGTCAAAGCAAATTTAATAGATTTAAATACCTACCTTCTGGGCATAAATTGGAGTGTAATTCTGAGACACTTGAATATCGAGGATGCAGTTGCCATTTTTTATGATATTTTATATAATTCTTTTGAATTGTTTATTCCTGTGAAAACGTTTAAGACAACTGCTTATCCCTCTTGGTTCAATAGTGAACTCAAACGTCTGGTTTCGCTTAAGAAGGCAGCGCACATTACTTTTAAAAGAACTAAATCTCCTGCAGATTTTTTAGTTTTCTCCCGTCTACGTGCTGAGTGTAAATCTAAGTCTAGAATTTGTTACAAAAACTATATAGCGAGCGTTGAAAACTCAGTTATATCTAACCCCAAATTTTTTTGGAAATTTGTAAACAACCTTCGATCGAGTTCTAGAATTCCTCGCGAGGTATCTTACGGTGGTAACATTGCTAATAATAGTAAAGATTCAGCTAATTGCTTTAAAGATTACTTTCTTTCTGTTTACAACAATCCTTCGCTCGGTGTGTCCGTTGCAGCCCCTGATGATTACAATAATAATTTCTTTAACATTACGTTCATTTCCAGAGATTCCATTTTTTTAAACTTAAAATCGCTTGATATAAGAAAAGAGGCTAGACCTGATGAAATACCCCCTCTCTTTTAAAGTCGTGCTGTACGTCATTTGTTGAACCATTGTTTATATTATTCAATTTATCTCTTACATGTGGTATTTTTCCATCGGTCTGGAAACGAGGGGTCGTAATTCCCGTATATAAGGACGGTAACAAAAGTAATGTTGCAAACTATCGCCCTATAGTTATACTGAGCACAATATCTAAAATTTTTGAGAGTCTTATTTATGATGAGCTCTATTCTCAGACAGAACACATGATTATCGATGAACAGCACGGTTTTACAAGAAATAGATCTACTTTAACTAATCTTACTATTTTCACAAATTTTGTTCTGAATAATATTGAATCGGGGGCTGAGGTGGATACTATTTATACACATTTTGCCAAGGCTTTTGATAAGGTCGATCATAGCATTCTCCTGGCAAAGCTTTCAACCATGGGTTTTTCTGAAAATTTAATATCGTGGATAAAAAGTTATCTTTCTGAGCGTGTCTTATCAGTGCGAATTGAATATGACTTCTCAGATGTTTTTATTGCCACCTCCGGAGTTCCCCAAGGTTCACATCTAGGACCATTATTTTTCATTCTTTTTATTAATGATATCAAAAATGTTTTTAATCATTCTTTTTTTCTTTTATTTGCAGACGATTTAAAAATTTATAAATCAATCACTTGTGATCAGGATAGGCTGGATCTGCAATCTGATCTCGATCGTCTCAATGAATGGTCCATCAAGAATAATTTGTTGTTTAATGTTAGTAAATGCCATTTAGTGTCATATTCCAGATCCAATGTAGATCCTGACTTTCTCTATCACATTGGTTCAGACATAATTTCTAAATTAACAGTTATACGTGACCTTGGGGTAATGCTCAATAGTTCTTTTGACTACGATGACCACATCCACTACACAATTAATAAAGCCAACAAGGTCTTGGGCTTTTTCATGAGAAATGCCTCGAATTTTAAAAATGAACAAGCCATAAAAATATTGTATTTTACGTTGGTTAGATCCATCATTGAATTTGCGTCTATTTTGTGGAGGCCTTATCAGGAGTACTTAATGACCGCTATTGAAAGAATTCAAAATAGGTTTATTCGTTTCTTGGCTGGGCAAACTGGCGTGCCACACGACCGCTTTGACAATGATTGCACAGATTTTAGAAGATTGTTTAACATTCCAACACTTTCTCAGAGATTTATTTTTGCTGATCTTCTTTTTTTATTTAAAATTATTAATGGTTTTTTAAATTGTCCTGAACTATTGAGCCTATTTGGATTTTTTGCACCTAAACGCTGCACTAGAAACGTTCCGTTATTTAAATTAAAATTTATTCGAACTAACTATTTAAACAACTCAGTGGTCAATAGGTTAAGTCGTGAGGCAAACCAATATCACACTAGTGTCAATTTTTTGGTGTCTCGCTAAATACATTTATTCAAGAGTTGCGCACACAGATATTTGATCAAAATAATAACGTTGCGGTCAATTAATTAACTTTACTATTACATAATTTTTTTTTTATATAGAACTATGTACGAAAGGGCAAATTTGTGATGCCCGTTTATACTTATAAATAAATAAATAAAATTTCCATTACAAATCTTTTTTGATGTATATTGTAAATGTTAATAAATACTGCATCTTGTTATTGTAATTCTAATAATATTATGAGTATTCAAAAAAAATAGTTATGAAAATTTTTTTTTTATTTTGGATTAAATAAACATTTCATTGCTGTGAATTTTTATTTTGATTAGACTTTATATTTTAGTTAATATATTAAGTCTTTTTTTTTGAGAATCTACGGGGTTTCCTATTATTTTTGTTTTGAGCAAAAATTTATTTATTTAACATATATATTATCTTTAGTTTTAGTACACTATTTTTCTTTTACATTTTTTTTCATAAGAACAAATAAAATTTCATAGTAAAAGCTTTGATTTTTATAAATTATTTAAATTTTAGTAACTTGTTTATATTTCAATTGTTGTTTTAGTAAAATTTTAGTATTAAGTAAAAATTAATATTTTAAGTATTTACTGAATTGTTAAATTTTTAGCATTTCGATTTTTTTCATTTGTATTTAAATAGAGAACTAAATTAAATTAGTTAAATTCAGTTTTTAAATTTCGCTTTAATAAAATTTAGTATTACCTCCAGAGAACTTTATAATTGTATAGATTTTTTAGTAAATTTGGATGTTTTTTTTAGTTAAATTTAGTAAAATTTAGTTTATTATATTAAACTTTAAGATTTGTTTCGTTTTTTTATAAATCTGTTTACTTTTCGTTTAGCAAAATTTATTTCCTTTAGTAAACTTTAAAAATCGTTTTTTTAATTTGTTTTTGTTTTTAGTTTAAAAAAATTTAGTTTATTTAAGTAAACTTAAAAAAATTGTTTTTTTAATATTTGCTTTTTTTTAGCTTAATAAAATTTAGTTTATTTTAGTAAACTTTTAAAGTTGTTTCGTTTTTTCTTTTATTTTTAGTTTTTACTTAAGTTTGGTAAAACTTAGTTTATTTTAGTAAACTTTAAAATTTGTTTAGTTTTTAGAAATTTGTTTTTAGTTGAGTTTGGTAAAATTTAGTTTTTTTTAGCAAAAATTAAAATTTGTTTAGTTTTTAGAAATTTGTTTTTAGTTGAGTTTAGTAAAAATTAATTTATTTTAGCAAACTTCAAACATTGTTTCGTTTTTTAGTAAATTTGTTTTTTAACTTAGTTTAGTAAAAGTTAGTTTATTTTAGTAAACTTTTAAAGTTGTTTCGTTTTTTCTAGTAAATTTGTTTTTTTAACTTAGTTTAGTAAAATTTAGTTTAATTTAGTAAACTTTTAAAATTGTTTCGATTTTTTTGTTTTTAGTTTAGTTTGATAAAATTTAGTTTATTTTAGCAAACTTTATAAAATTTTTAGTTTTTTAGTAAATTTGATTTTTGTTTTTAGTTTAGTTTGATAAAATTTAGTTTACGTTAGCAAACATTAGAAAATTTTTAGTTTTTTAGTAAATTTGATTTTTGTTTTTAGTTTAGTTTGATAAAATTTAGTTTATTTTAGCAAACTTTATAAAATTTTTAGTTTTTAGTAAATTTTAATTTTGTTTTTAGTTTAGTTTGATAAAATTTAGTTTATTTTAGCAAACTTTATAAGATTTTTAGTTTTTTAGTAAATTTGATTTTTGTTTTTACGAGTTTTAATAGTATTATTTTTCTCTTTACTCTTTTATTTATCTTTTTATTTTCATTTAGTAGTTTTACTAAAATTAGTACAAATTTATATGATTTTAAAATGAGATGAAGAAGACAACTTAATTTCTTAAAAGTTAAGACCAATAAATCCCTCCGGGGCCTCCAAAAATTTTATTGCTATGTTACGTCCGAAGATAAAACATAGTTTAGAAATAGTTAATAAATAATTATTAACTAGATATTTGAACCTAGACTCTAAGAGTCCAATAGTTCGGGAAACTTTTAGTTTTAAATTTCGATTAATTAAAGTTGTCTTTTATTTGTAAAAAAAATGAATGAATAAAAAAAAACGTTTTAAATTAAGGAAGAAAAGAAACAAACGGAAGAGAATTGATATGTGCAATCTACACGCTTTATAAAAAAAGGTTAGCAATTACACATATCAAAACCGCGCGCTTTTGCTTATTTAAAAATGTCATCATGAAACTCGGTTGTACAAGTTTCTATTTCTGACGAAAATTAGTAAAGAGTAGAAGAAAGTAAAAATTCGTGTGAAAGATAAATGAATGTAAACAAATGAATTAATTTTATAACATTTATTCATTAAACTTACTTTTATTGTTGTATTTTGAGATTTCGGCGAACAGAATAGGCAGCAAGTATTTAGTCGTTGAAATCCTTGATAATTCCTCCCAATTAGAAAAATTGTTGTAATTTGTAAATAGTTTCGAATTGGAAACTTGTTTGAAACTTGTTAAAACTTTTAAATTAGTGTCAAACTTGGAAAACTATTAAAAACTTTAAAAACTTTGAAATCTCGTTTGAAACTTGAGTCAAACTTTAAAACTTTGAAATACTTGTTTGAAACTTTGCAAACTTTGCAAACTCGTTTGAAACTTGAGTCAAACTTTGAAAATTCGTTTGAAACTTGGGTCAAACTTTAAAAACTCGTTTGAAACTTGTGTCAAACTTATTTGATTTTTTTTAAAAAAAACTTGTTAAAAGCTTGGAAACTTGTGAATCTTTTGAAAGCAGAGATGAGAGTAAATCTAAGTGTGAGTGTGAGTTGTCAAAAATGTGTAGAAGGTTAAACTTAGAAGTAGAAGTTGAAGTAGAAGAAGAAAAAGTGTAGAAGTAAAAAATTGTTGAAAAAAATTGTGTGTGTGAAGTAAAAGGTGTCTCTATTTTTATACTTTTGTCCACTCTAAAAATTTTTAAGTTGGGGGTGTAATTTACCAGTGGGGGAGTATGGGCATGGCAAAATTCGTTTTGTCGAATAGTAGAAAAAGAGGCGAAAAAACTCATTAACGCGGGTCCTATGATTGGGACCCTTAGTTTCGTCCCTCCAAAAGTTGCCAAAGTTTGCGTGGGCGTTTGAATTTGAAAATCTCTAGAGTGGGGCTGTAGTTCAGAATTTTCACAAAAGATGGAGACTCTGTTAGGTTTTCCGAAAAATTCAAAGTTTAAAATGTTTAACTTTTTGGGAAATTATCAAGGAATTTTACATTAAATCGAGTAAAATTCTTGTATAAAAATTAATACATTTTCATTAAATAGTTTAAATTTAGTTTGACATAATTGAGCTTCAAAATTTAAAGTATTTAAATGTTAATAACTAATTTTTAAATCACTAAATGGTTAACTTAAAAAATTATTGAAACTAATTAAATTGAACTAAAATAATTTTATTTTGATTTAAATGGATATTTATTTCCTTTATTAAATAAACAATTAAACTTTACTAAATTTAGTAAATAAGTACTTGTGTTTTTTTTAATTTCAATAATTTTTTTAGTTTCACAATGTCAGAAATGTGTTAAAAACTTAATTTCTAAACAATGTATTATTTAAACAATTAAATAATTGAATTTTTCTATTTTATTAAAAGCAACAATTGTTTAATCAAATTAAAACTTTATTATTGAAAGAAAGGAAATTTTCATTTATTTAAATGTTTCTACTTATGAATAAGAAAGAGAAAGAAAATAACAAATAAAATTCAATTCTTATAAAAAAAATTTTAAAAAGTCGCATAAAGAGTAAAATAATAATTGTAAAAATGGTTAAAAAATATTAAATAAATGTATCAGAGAAAACGCAACATTCAGCATAACTTTTCAAAAATAAATAATATAAGTCTATAATATGGACGGATGTTGGGTTTTTCCTTATTTGTCGCCAGCCGATCATTATCTTGCGCCGGGATCGTCTACGCAAATTTAGACCAGAAAGGGCCCTTCGCTGTTTTTATTTTTCCCAACATCTTATGTAATTAAAAACTAATTTACTTACAAATATTGATTTTTCTCGTTGGAAAGTTTTTAAGCAAAATTCTATTTCTATAAAAATCAATATTTGTGTCTAAAAAAAAAATCACAATTTTATCTTATTTAAAAGTAAAATGCCAAAAGAAAAAATAAAAAGAGAAAAAAAGGAAGAATATCTATTCTGACGTCACACAGCAACGAAATTTTGCGGAAAGAACTCATTTTTTGAGAAAAATGCGAATTTTTCAACTTTAATTGTGAATAACTATAAATTCTCATACAATTTATTCTTTTTATATACCAATCGATTCGTCTTGATGCAAAGAATAAGATTTTATTATATATTAACTTCAATAACCAACTTAAAAAAAAATTTTTGAAAAAAATTTTTTTTTAGAAAAAAGTCAAAAAAAAATTTTTCTGAGAATTTTTTAAAGTCTATCAATCCAGTTCGAGATATTTTTATGATAAATATACCTGGTAAACTTTAGCCAAATTCGTTAAAACCTCTTCGAGTTATCGTGTTCACAAAAATCGGGATCCACACACATACATACATCCGGACAATTGTTTAGGGTCTTATATAACATAGTCCCATATAGAAGAAAATTTGTGAAAAGGATTTTTAAAAATTTTGTAAATTAAACGACTACAAAGCTTCCTCACGAGGAAGCAAAAACTTTAAAATTAAAAAAATATTACAAGTAAAAATTTTTTTTCACCGTTTTTTATGGTTTACAGCTCAAAATTCAAATGTGGCTAACAGCGATAAGTATACAACCGATTCCAATTAGCGTATATACGCTGTGAATTAGTGAAATTTCGCTAAAAAATCAGTGAAATTACACTAATTAATTAGCGTATATACGCTTTTTGGAATTAGTTGTATACTTATCACTGTGAAACAGTGAAATTTCGCTTATTTAGAAAGTAAACCAATAAAAATAAAGATTTTCACATAGAAAGCTATTTTTTTATTTGTTGGTTAAGTAACTCAAAATGTAAAAAATTTATATTTCAAAAATAAAACATATAACTCCAATCCCTAATAGAAATAATGGATATTTCAGACTAATAAAAAATAAACAAACTCCTCCTATACTTTCAAAATCAATTTTTCTATTTGAAGCGTTGGGTGCAAGAAGAGAGTTAGGCGGATAACGCCCATTTTGATATTATTGAATGAAAATTATTACAATATCCTCTAGTTCATATTACCAAAAATTTATTTCGATATGAGACTTCTTGATGATGCTATGAATAAAAATCTACATAATTTTGTAATTTAAAATGTTTTTAAATAGAATTTGCATGTAAAAACAAGTGAAAATCGACACTTCAGTAAAAAAAATTGGTTAAAAAATTTTCATTAAAAATGTCCATTTTTTAGAATTAGGAATGATTTAAGGCTTAATTATATGTCAAAAATAAAGAAACTCACAAAATATATCTAGAAATATTTATAAGTTAAAGTTATCGTGACTTTAAACTTCAAATTTCACTAACGCCTAAAACATTATGTGGTTTGGCGAGTGGCTGGGTGCAAAAAGGGCGTATAAATTAGTTTTAAAAAACATTATTATTGTTCAGTATCAGCAAATTAAAACATTATAATCTCTTTACATATTTCAAAATAAGTGTTAATTGTAAAAAGGAGACTCGAACATTTTATCATTTTTAAACACGTGGTAGTCAATTCCACACTTGTGACAAGAAATATTCTTTGTATCTTAGTTTCTATTGTGTGAATATTACTTATTTTTACTTTTGGTTAAAATCTGAGCAATAGTGCAATAAAGTTTATAGTTCCTTACAAAATCAGTAAACTTAGGGTCTAAGAAAAACATCATTAAGCACCATTACCCACCGATGGATCCTACCGCGAACGCATACAAAAGGTGTTTTTATGATTGTAACTCATTTTTGGGAATTTCCGTAAAAACATAAAATTTGAGATCTCCCTCTCTTCAAACCAAAATGCGTGTTTGCTAAATTTTGATTTTATCTGAACTGCACTGTCGCCAAATCAGAAAATGTATTTCATGCCTTTTCAAAAACTTGAAATACAAGTTAGTTCACCACAGATCGTCATAATGATGTTAACATAAGATTGTTCTTCAAAAACATCCATTTGTAATAGACTTGGTATTTATATTGTTTAAATATATGTTTACATTTTAAAACAAATAGTCTATTTTATTTATGAAGTTTTCAGTATCTTTTTTCAAAATTATATTTCATTATCATTAAACATTTATTTGTAATTCGAGCCGGATATGTCACATATCCACAATATAATGTGTACTGTTTGCCTTTGACATTAATATTGACACGCGTTAAATTAAAGTGCATGAAAAACAATAGTGTTTGTTTAAAATAGTTTTGCTAATGAAAGTAAACTAGTGATTTCGAAGATAGAACTATTACCTCAGTGATTTCAAATCTGAAAAATACTCTGTCTTTTCAAGCAAACATTGGTTTACGCGAAAAAGTGCGAATTTCCAAAAAAAGTGCAGTGATTTTAAAACTGTAGACTCTAAACAATCAAAATAAAAAGGCCAGCCAGCAATATTAAAAAAGAGCGATCATAAAAATTAGAATTCTTCGAAGGTGAATTCGACAATTGGAACACTCAAAAAATCATAAATAGTGCAAGAAATCTATTTCATCAATTACCGGAATCAAAGTAAGTCATGTGATTACCGATCTCAATTAAAACTCCACTCCTGTATCTTATAACTGAATCCAATTCCAAATCTCATCCTTTTAAAATATAATTCTTAATATTTAAAAAAGGGAAAAATGGTCGATCCAGACGAAGCAGCTCAATTAAAAGCAGAATTAATTGATTTAAATAGACAACGCGGAAATATAAAGCGTCAATTAACGAATTTAGAGGGAACTTTAAATGCAATTTATGTAGAAACAGATTTAGAAACATTAGATTTATATTCTAGACTTAAAAAATATTCAGAATCGTGGGATCAATTTGATGAGATCCAAAGAAAAATAGAAACGTTTGCTACTTCTACTGATGATTCTATTAATGATGGAGAACGAACTGCTTTCGAAACACGGTATCATAAATCGAGCGGATTACTTAAAAATATATAAAAAAAATTAGAAAATCGAGAAAGAGAATCTATTCAATCAAATTCACTCGGTAATTCAACGACAAGAACTATAGATTCTGAAAATGCAACAAATTCACATCAATTTTGCGGTTTTCAACTTCTTAAGCTTCAAGCTCCAGAATTTCATGGAACATTTGACATCTGGTTAAATTGTCATGATGCATTCAAGTCAATGTGTCATGATAATCCTTCCATTCCACCAATTAAAAAATTTATGTAATTAAAGGCTTGTTTGAAAGATGAAGCGGCAGAAGTTATCGCGTCGCTAGAAACTACAAGCGAAAATTATGAAGTTGCTTGGGATCTTTTAAAGGCGAGATTTGATAATAGAAAATATATAGTCGAGACTCATGTTAAGGCTTTGTTTAATCTTCCAATTAATTCAAAGAAAAATTCCATTAGATCATTGTTAGATAACGTTCAAAAACGCATTCGAGCGCTCAAGGCTCTAAATCAACCCGTTGAATATTGGGATTCATTACTTATTTTTTTTATTCGAGAAAAATTAAATAATTATCTGAGAGAAAGATGGGAGTAATCAGCAGGTTCTTCAAACGTTCCTGCCTTCAAAAACATGATTAGTTTTCTCGAACGAAGAGCGCTTCTTGAAGATACTCAAGGTTTTCACAAACAAAATAATTTTCAGAAACCCCAAATTTCAAAAATAAAATCTCAAAATTTCGAGGCTAGCAAGTCCTCTAAAAACTCAACTTCATGCTTGACAACAACTGTCACAGCTCAACAAGCAAAATGGCAACCAAAATGCGTTGTTTGTTCAGAAAAACATATGCTTAATGTTTGCAGTAAATTCCTCAAATGCACCCCACAAGAAAGATATGAACATATTAAAAAGAGTAAATTATGTCATAACTGTTTCTACAACAATCACAAGACTTCTGATTGTCGTAAAGCTCCTTGCCAAAGGTGTCAAAAGAGGCACAATTTTCTTCTTCATTTTGACAGACAATCGTCAGAGTTATCCAGTTCTAATTCAGAAGGTTTCAATTCTTCTGAAATTACAACTGTATTTGTAAGCTCACGTCAAGTCTCAGCACGCGTAATTCTTTGTACTGCGATCATAAAAATTGTAGATAGTAATGGTCAATTCCACACTTGTAGAGCACTTTTAGACAGTTGCTCTCAGTGTAATTCTATAACTAAAAAATTCGCTAAAATTTACTAAAATCAATGTAAAATTAAGAGGAGTTGAGAATATGGAAACAAAAATTCAATTTAGTACCGCGACTACAATTAAATCTCGCACAAGCAATGTCTAATTAGGTGTATCCTTTCTCATATTCGAAGAAATTTCGTCGCAAATGCCCTCTTTACCTTTAAATAAAAATAAAAATCCAAAACATTATTTTTTAAATTATGATGATTCTGTACCAAAGCCTTTTTTCGTTTTCCCATATGTACAAGGTTTTGATTGTATACTAAGGAGAAATTTTCAAAGGAATTTTAAATATAATTTAATATTTTCTATTGACCACACTTTATATAATAATATTATTCAACATAATTTCAAAGACAGACTTACTGTTTTTGATCACATTAATTGTGTTTATAGAATTCAATGTGGGACCTGTTTGAAGGATTATATTGGAGAAACTAAAAGACATGTATTAAATAGAATTAAAGAGCACAAAAGAAACATAACTAGTAAATTAAAAAATACTGGTTTGTCTACTCATGCTTATAATACTGAACATTCTTTTGATTTCAAAAATGTTAAAATTTTGGAAACGGAAACTAATGAATTTAAAAGAAAACACTTAGAAATGTTACATATTCAAAATAATAAAATTAATCATGTTAATTTTTATACAGATATTGATAAACTAAGTAAAATTTATTTTCCATTAATACAATCACTACATTAAAAAATAAATAAATATATATATATATTTATTAAATTAAATTCCCGCTTAACGTAATATATGATATATATAATTCCTACTTTATCATCTTTAAATTTGGACTAAAAATTTTTTTAATTAACCTAAAAATTTTTATGTTTCTCGCATGGTGTTCATCATGTTTTATATTATGTTGGTTTTTACCATGAACTTTCTTACCATGAACTTTTTTACCATCATGTTTTTCAAAAAAAATTTCGTTTTTAATCTTTTATTATATGATTATTAATGTGATCAAACACAAGGTGAGTTTTTTCTATTTTATCTTTATTTTTTCAACAAATATTTTCTCATGGGTGACAATTAATATCTTATATTAATTTTGTTTACAGATTTGTTTTTTGATTTTCTAATGTTCGTTTTAAGATTTTAATTATCTTAGAGAATTGCGAATTGCCTGATGAGGACTTAATAAAGTCAAAACTTGTAGCAATTTATATTATATTTTATAATAAACGAACATCTTTAACCGTGAAAGGCCTCTGAAAATTACTATCAATATTATTAAAAACGGTTCTAAAATAAATTTATTAATTTATAATTTGGCCAAAAAACACAATATTAAAACATCTTAAATTTCTATCAATTCTTATCAACATAAGCATTAAGCTTAACATCTATAACATTAGTATCATTCAACGTCTCTAAACATGAATCCAACATCTTCATTTTCAACATCTTCTACTTTAAATATTGAAGCAGTTTCAAACACCGGAACTAACGATCTTCAGGAAACATCAAAGTCTTGGAAACGACTTATTTTTATTTTATATAAAAAACAAAACCAAAGAAGGTTTTTATATAGATGTTTAAATTCGAATTTAATAGGGGAGAATGGGGAGTTATGAAGCACGCTTTGTTTATGAGTTGTAACTTCAAAAAGAAATTTTTATTTCAAATTTTCTCCACTTGAATCTCTAGAGGGTCTTCAAATATGCTTACTGGTTGAAGAATTTGCATGAAATAAAATAAAATCGACAATTTTTTTCAGTTGGACTAAAAAGCTGCTTTTTCAAGTTTTTAAAAATCATGGGGAGTTGTGAAGCACTACTAAAAATTGCTGAAAATTATATTTTTTGGTAAATATTCTTTATTGCGATTTTGCATAAATCGTTTTAAATTTCGAGAACCTAATCATTGCTGGGTATTATATGGGTGAACTTATCTTTTTGATTTGTTCGCGAATTTTGTAAGAATTCTGCAAAATGGGGCACACAAAAAAACATTATAAACGAAAAATTGAACATATTGTCTTGAAAGATATGCAAAATATCTTCTATCGGAATGAATCCAATTACAAAACGAAGATATTAGGTGAAAAAATATTCAGAGTAAGTGACATCTATCTAAACAATTACTATGCGAGATCTATGGCCGTGCTTCACAACTCCCCATGCTTCATAACTCCCCATTCTCCCCTACCTAATTATATAGTTAATAATACTAACATCAATATTAATTTTTCTCAAAAAATACCTGTTATAAAATAGAAAAATACAATACGTTTTTTTGCTTTCAAAATTCTTATATTTAAAATAACAGATATTAATCAAGAAATTTTATATATTAATCAAGAAATTTTATATATTAATAAGCAACTTAAGCTTTATGATAAAGTTTAATTAAATAGTTATTTAAAAAAGAAGTTGTTGATGTTTTTAAATAATTTTATAATTAAATTCTTAAATAAATGTAACAGAACATTTTATTTAATGAAATCTTTTCCTTTATTTTCTAAAAATTCAAAAATGTTTAGTTTCATTTTCAATTAAATTTTCTTATTGACAAATAGAATTTATAAACATTTTTTCCCTTATTCTTAAAAATCTTTGAATTTTTCTTAAAGCAATTGTAGTTAAGAAATGGAAATGATGCAAATTATTTACTTATGAAAATTGAGAATTTTCTACAAAAATATGATAAACATTTATTGAATAAATGAATATTATTTTTATAATTTAATTCTGATAATTAAATTTTAAAAAACATTTAGTTATTCAATAAATTATTTACTTTTGTATTAAAATAATTGAATTCTCGTATAATTTTCTAATGAAAATTGATTTCAAAATGGGGTCTAGTTAAATTTTTAGAAAAGAATCAAGTATTAAAAACATAGCATAAATTTTCATATCAAAATTTTTTAAAATCCAATTTTATTGCTAATGATTTGACGAAGATCGGCCCATTAAAGGCACATTAGTGGCACTTTAATGGCAAAAAGTTTGTATCCTTGAAGGAAAATTATAATTGCCAGAATTGGGGCGTAATTTGGCCAAGGAATGTCACATTAATGTCTATCATTTTGTTTCTATGACGACAAATTCAAATTGCCAATATAGGGACGTAGCTCGGCCCAATGGTGGCACAGTATCGGCTAGTGTAGGTTATAATAACCCTTTTGCTTTCTCGACTTCACGTTAGAGTAGCAGAGAGGTCAGAGTGTTAGGCTGTGGTGCATCAGGTTCAGGTATCGATCCCCGCGAGCGATAAGAATTTTCCAAATATTTGTAAGTTTACCTTTAACTTAGGGAAATAAGCCGTATAAATATTATCAATTAATTAGTTAATTAAATAAAATTTTTTTTTATATTTTGTCAACACTGGGGGAGTAATGGCAGTCAATATTGGGCCATTAATGTCTGCTGAGATCTGGCAGCCAATAATGGGCCATTAATGTCTGCCGAGATCTGGCAGCCAATATTAGGCCATTAATTAGGCCAGCTTTGCCAATACTGGGCCAATGTGGGGTCGCGTTGGTTTTCCCACTTACGTAGCGGAACTGTTCTTCCAACAGTTTTTCAGTGTATGCAGAAAGACACATTTTGTTCTACTCTGAAAGGCAGTTATTTTCACATGCTTTCAGCTATGTTGGGTGTAGTAACCAAATTCAACACTTCAATTTACTATTTTCACAAAGAAAATGTAAATTTATATTCCTTCCACATGTTGAAAATTCAATCGCTGATGTGAGACTTCTTCATCGTCAGTGCGGTTGATACACGCAAACAGTTTATTTTTCGCGACGCATCAAAAATGCTATTTTTCAGGTCATTTGAATTATTTATTTTACTAATTACTTTAAATTGCTTATAGAGAAATATGATTTCATTGGAAATTTTGACACACTAATTTATAATTTTTATAAAAAAGCGTTCCAATGTTAATTTTTGTGGGAGAAAAGGCTGTTTTCAAAATGTGTTTTAGTGCTTGGTTTGTTTAAATTTTTGTTTGTTTACATTTCACAACTTGGACATGCCCTGAAATAATTGTATTTGCAAAATCGTTACGGGGGGTTTTTGGGGTCGCTGATTACGAATATGACATAATTTTTTAAAAAATAAAAAGGGTGGATGCAACATGCTGTACGAAAAAAAATTTAAATAAAAAAATGTTCTTTTCCGCCATATTAGATCTGCTATTTTGAACTTTAAAGATTTAATATCTAATTTATGATCAGCAACACCGAATACATTTTTGTTTGTCTTTTTTAAAACATGCAAATGAGAAACCATTTAAATCATTCGATTGCTTATGCGCATACAAAAACATCTTTGACATGGCGAAGAATAAAAATGTTTAACTTTTGTTTTACGTCGAATTTTGCAATGATATTTTAGGAGAGTATTCTTGACACTATAAGAAATCCGAAAAAACAAAAAAAATTGATTTTTTTGACATTTTGAACTGGAATATCTCCTTAAGTAATATGAAGAAAAAACAAATTTTTTTCTAATATGCACTGTAAAAAATTTTTGGGGAAAATTTGCCTAAGATAAAAAAAATTTTATGGACCATGGTATACATCTTTTACTAAACTTAATTAATTATGGCAATGCTGTTTGTAAGGGAAAAAATAGTTTAAAATATTGTTTAGTAAACATGTTTCAGTAAGAAGTTGTTTACCAAAGAACTAATTGTACTTTTATGAAATAATTTCCATTACAAATAGAACGAAAAATTTAAATAATTTTATTTATTACAATAATTGTAAAGTTGAATTAATTTCATTTTCTTCTAAGTATTTTTTCTATAGTTGAAACTGTTTTTTTAATCTAAATTAGACAATGTTTAAGTAATGTTACATGTAATGTTAACAACATTACAGTAATATTAAAATATCCGTCCCAAGATAAAACTAACATTAGTTGGGTTTTTAGTCTTTAAAACATACATTTAGAAAAACTGTTAATAATTTTGTACATGCAATTTAGTCAAAATTAACTTATTATAGAATAGTTTCACAAAATCGTAATAAAATTTATTTTCCTTTTTATATTGTGAAAAATTTCATAAAATTTAAAAAAATTTCATCTACTTTGTGGAAATTTTCATTAATTTTGTGAAAATTCCACACAGCTTTCATAAAAATACATTTTCTTACTATTATGTGGAAAATTCCCTAAAATTTTTTAAAAATTTCCTTATTAGATTGTTAAGATTTTCACAAGTTTGTGAAAAATTGCACAAAATTGTAGTGAAAATTTTTTTCCCCGTCACTTTGTGGAAAATTCCCTACGTTTTTATCACTTTTCCCTAAGTTTGTAGAAAATTTCACTAATTTGTGGAAAATTCCACAAAATCGTAGTAAAAATACTTTTCCTTATATATTTGTGGAATATTCCACAAGAAACCTTAGGGAAATTTCCCTAAATTTTTTACAGTGTGTAAGAAGAAAAGAAAAACATTTGTTCTTTAAGAACAAATGTTTAAAACTCAAAACCTGATAAACAAAAAATTTTTACAAGTATTTAAAAAAATATATAACAAAAAACAAAGATTATAAAAATTTACTTTCGAGCGTCAAAATCACTTTTTCTGTCATATTTTTAACAATAATAAATGGATAACAATGAAACTTGGTACAAACTTACAGTATGTCAAGTACATTATTTTGATCAAAAACCGAAATTACTCTTATTTACCTTTTTTGAATAAATTGAAGTGATCCATTACGCCCCTGATCGCTGATCCATTACGCCCTGGTCTCTCCTACAATAGAAACCAAAATTGTTAATATTAAATAATATTTCATGATAAAAATTATAATTTCATTTCTGATCCAATACGCCCTGGCCTGAGGAGAAATTGCTCACCTTGCATTTCTCCAAAAATATTGTACTAGAAAAAAGTGTAAGTTATATTAGGGCGTATTTTTTTTTAATTGAAAGCTGAGATGTTAGGTTAAGTGTTCCACGTGATGAAATTTTTATTAAAGCAAGAATGACGAAGTTAAGCAATAAAAAGTGAAAAGTATCCATTATGCCTCGGTCTCGCCTACATTTATAACAAAGAATACACGGAAAAACTTTGTATACTATTTTTTGTGAAACTCACAATGTATATTTAGTAAACTGACTACTAAAGTGGGGAAAAAGTGGTCACTAGACGAGATTTATAATTTAATAGAAATTTCTATAATATTACATGATTTCTACTTTTTTTAACATTTAATAGTCAAGTTGAGAAACATTCGCTTAGGATATACGAAAAATAAGTTAGTATAGAAAAAGTTAATGTCAAAATTTTATTTTCTATATTCGTAAGAATGATATTTTCTTTGCGCCGCGTTTACAATTTAGTAGTCAAACGATGTGTTCGAGTTAAATGACCGCCGTCAATCCACCTGATTCTTTTTCAATAAATTAATAATTAATTATGCGAAGAAAAGTGTATAATAAAAATCTTAAAGTACTAAATATTAAAAAAAAAGATGCTAATGTTTATCATCATTGTGTTATTGCTTAATATTTCAGATGTAAAAAAGTATAATCTACAAATGTAAGGTTACCAAGTGTGAACGTACTATAACTGTCCTAGACCAAAAAAAGAACAGTGTTCTAGAATAAGTGTTACAATTTTATTGTAGAACAGTTCTAGAGCTTTGTTCTAAATTTGTTCTGGATTAGTTGTTCTGTATCTGTTCTATAACAGACATGTAACTTTTGTTCTAAATAAGTTATAGAATTTTGAAGTAACATTGTTTCTACAGTGTTCTAGAACACTGTTACAAAAATTTAATATAACTGTTCTTTCACTATAAACTCATGTTTATTTTCACTACATGGAAAGATGTTATTATTAAATTATATAAAAGTATTTTACAAGTGTAGGACAAAATGCGACAAATGAAAATTTTGCTATCAACAAAACTAACACAGTAAATCTTCCTTTAAGATCGTTCTTAAATTCAGCACTCTCTGCTGTAATGTTAAAGGATACAAAAATATTGTATTTTAATTTAAGGCTGCTTTCCTGCTTTAAAATAAGACTTTCTTTTTACTATGAAAAATAAACAAAACGTACCTATATAAAATTTAGTAAAGTTATTTAAAATTTGTTAAAAGTTTTTGATATTTGATATAACTTTACTAAATATAGTATAATTTTTATTAAAGTTTAACACTTCTAATATAATAACTTTCTTTCTGTGTAGAGTGCAGCCACGTTTTTGCATGAATCACAAAAAATCTTTTGAATTTAGATACTTAGAAAGACTCGTATCGATGATTCGTGAAAAATTAAATAATTTTTCACTGTCAGCTTGAATAAATTTTCAAATTTTTTAAAATTATTATTCACCAACAATAACATCAAATAGTTAATTAATTTATTATCAATTATTAATTAATAGGTATATCATAAAAATACAATAATATATTATTATTATTAACTAATTAATTAAAATTTGTTATTATTGGTAGCATAATTATATATTATTCTTTGTATATATATATATATATATATATATATGTATAAATTTTTTTATTACAAAGAATAATATATAATTATGATACAAATAATAACAAATTTTAATTAATTAGTTAATAATAATAATTTATTATTGTATTTTTATGATGTACCTATTAATTAATAATTGATAATAAATTAATTAAATATTTAATGTTATTGTTGGTGAATAATGTTTTTAAAAATTTTTTAAATTTATGCAAGCTGACAGTGAAAAATTATTTAATTTTTCACGAATCATCGATCGATACGAGTCTTTCTAAGTATCTAAATTCAAAAGATTTTTTGTAATTCATGCAAAAACGCGGCTGCACTCTACACGGAAAGAAAGTTATTATATTAGCTATTATATTAAAAGTATTAAACTTTAATAAAAATTATACTATATTTAGTAAAGTTATACACTCTAAATCCGAATCAGTGAAAATTTCACTGATTTCAAATCAGTGGCCCAGTTTTCTTTAATTCATCAGTAGAATTTCACTGAGAATCAGTAAAAACCACTGATTCTCAGTAAAATTCTACTGATGAATTAAAGAAAACTGGGCCACTAATTGAAATCAGTCAAAATTTTCACTGATTCAGATTTAGAGTGTATCAAATATCGAAAACTTTTAACAAATTTTAATATAACTTTACTAAATACTAAATTTTATATAGGTACGTTTTGTTTATGTTTCATAGTAAAAAGAAAGTCTTATTTTAAAGCAGGAAAGCAGCCTTAAATTAAAATACAATATTTTTGTATCCTTTAACATTACAAAACCACTGATTCTCAGTAAAATTCTACTGATGAATTAAAGAAAACTGGGCCACTAATTGAAATCAGTCAAAATTTTCACTGATTCAGATTTAGAGTGTATCAAATATCGAAAACTTTTAACAAATTTTAATATAACTTTACTAAATACTAAATTTTATATAGGTACGTTTTGTTTATGTTTCATAGTAAAAAGAAAGTCTTATTTTAAAGCAGGAAAGCAGCCTTAAATTAAAATACAATATTTTTGTATCCTTTAACATTACAGCAGAGAGTGCTGAATTTAAGAACGATCTTAAAGGAAGATTTACTGTGTTAGTTTTGTTGATAGCAAAATTTTCATTTGTCGCATTTTGTCCTACACTTGTAAAATACTTTTATATAATTTAATAATAACATCTTTCCATGTAGTGAAAATAAACATGAGTTTATAGTGAAAGAACAGTTATATTAAATTTTTGTAACAGTGTTCTAGAACACTGTAGAAACAATGTTACTTCAAAATTCTATAACTTATTTAGAACAAAAGTTACATGTCTGTTATAGAACAGATACAGAACAACTAATCCAGAACAAATTTAGAACAAAGCTCTAGAACTGTTCTACAATAAAATTGTAACACTTATTCTAAAACACTGTCCTTTTTACTTTTTTCATTTGATTTGGATAGTAAGTGTTTTCTTATTTCAGTGACTTTTTCTGATCGTTTGTTCTGTTGAGAGTTTTAAGTTGTGATATGATTTATTTTTCTCCTTCATTTTAGAAGGTAAGTGTACTATTATTTTAGCAACTTTTTCTTATCATTTGTTTTGTTTCAGATTTTAAGGCCTAAATGTCACCTTTTTTTGACAGCTTTTGGAATTCAAATTGACAAGTTTTGCAAATGTTTGAACCTTCCGGTAATTCAGGATACTTATTTTTTAAACTCTGAGAAACAGAATACAAACTTGTTTTTCTAAGGTGTTTTTTTAAATGGATTTATACACTTATATCTAAACACTTTTTCTTCACAATCCATTATTACCTTTCGTTTCGAATCAAATGCTTAAAAGAAGTAAGACCAAACCTTAAAACTTAAAACAAAACAAACGATATGAAAAAGACTAAGATCATAGAACACTTACCTCCTAAATTAATAAAAATAAATCATTTAAATTAGACTTTAAAATCAGAAACAAAACAAATGATAAGAAAAAGTCGCTAAAATAATAGTACACTTACCTTCTAAAATAAAGGAGAAAAATAAATTAAATCACAACTTAAAACTATCAACAGAACAAACGATCAGAAAAACTCACTAAAATAAGAAAACACTTACTATCCAAATCAAAAGAAAAAAGTAAATGAAACTAAACCTTGAATCCTTCAATATAAAAAGCAATGAATATATTTTAAATAAACAAGAACATAAAAGTCTTAGCAATAAATGAATTTCTATAATAGTTTGTAAATGCAATACTCAATTTGCTTATAATCCTGTATAAGCGTTAAAAATATGCACACCTAACGACAAACCGCGAATGGCTGCGCAGCACATTGCGTCTTGGCGGCGCGACGAAGTGATGCGCAATATTCAAAAATTCATTTCTCGAAAACAAAAAAAGCGGTTTTCTGGAATGTAAGTATTCCATCGGAAAAAATCTCAGCTTTCATTTAAAAATAAAAAAAAATATCCAAAAATGGGAAAAGTGAAAAAACATTTTTATTTTTTCAAAATTCGTGTTAAAAAAAATTTTTTTTTAAATAAACTACGCCATTCAAATTGAAGTGTTGAATTTGGTATCTATTCCTAGTATACCTGAAAGTATGTAAAAATAAGTGAGTTTCAAAGTAAAACAAAATGTGTGTTTTTGCGTAGTGTTTTCAATGCGTCCTTGGCACGGTCTGCGCGTGCGCGTAGAGCAATCGTCTGACATCGCGAAAAATTAAAGTGTTTGACTATATCAACCGCACGGACGATGAAGAAGTTTTTACCCTTTCTCCTGGTAATTTCATGGAGCAAAGGGAAAAATTTCCCTTTCCACATGTTGAAGGTCCAATCGCTGATATGAGACTTCTTCATCGTCGGTGCGGTTGATATACTCAAACAGTTTATTTTTCGCAACGCGTCAAAAATGCTATTTCACAGGTCATTTGAATTAGTTGTTTTACTAATTGCTATTTATTGATCACACTCAAAAATGATTTTTTTGGGAACTTTGACACTCTAATTCATCATTTTTGTAAAAATAAGTTTTCTAATGGTAATTTTTGTGAGAAAAAAAGCTCTTTGAAAAATGTGATTTTAGTGCTTTGTTTGTTTACATGTTGGTTTCTTTACATTTCACAACTTGGACATACCCTTAAGCGTGTCACGCAAAAGTTCGAAACTTTAACCCCCTCCCATAGGATAAATTTTTATAAAATTCAAAAATATTTGTCTGACAAAGTACTAACCTGTAGGGGATATAATAAAACAAATTTGGAAAGAATTGAACCAAAAATTTTTTTGGGTGAATTTTTGATGTGATTTCCACCATATATTAAATTGAAAAAGAGATATTTTTAAAAAATCAAACTTTTGAAACTCCATAACTCAAAAAATATTTTATCAAATTCAAAAAAAAATTTATTTACATTTCTACTAATAATAGTAACATTTTAGCAGAGTTTAGAGAAAATTCATTTTTTGACCTGGACAGTTGAGGAATTTTGCCCCATTCGTATATATATATATATATACCCAGATAGCCAAGCGTACTAATAATTATTTTTCAGTACAACGTATTGGTATCGTACTCATATTGCACTAGCACAAAATAATAAGGCATGTACATACCAGTACGATACTAATATATTAACGGTATGTCATACTCTCTAAATCTGAATCAGCGATAAGTATGCCACTATTTCAATTAGCGTATATGCACTGTGAATTAGTGAAATTTCATTGATTAATTAGCGCATATACGCTGATTGAAATTAGTGGCATACTTATCGCTGAAAATCATTGAAATTTTGCTAATTCAGATTTACTCCGTACGAGTATAACACTAATTTTTTTACTGGAAATTTTATTTTGGAATTTTTGTCCTCAAAACGTTTAAACAATCTATAATTTCTAAGTTTTAACAACTCCAAATTAGTACACTGAAAAAAATATATTTATGGTACTGCCATAAATATAGCCAATTCTGACATATTATATTGGTAGATATGATACTGCCATACAGCATTGCTGTTTTAGCCATACACAGTGTAGAACAGCAATATGTATTTGAGAGACAATAATATGTATGCGGAGAACACGAATACTGTATTTTAAGAACAGCAATACGGTATTGCTGTTTCAGCTATACATCCTAACCATACTTGAATGTCAAAATTAACATTATAATTTTTTTCAGTGTATTATTATTATTTATTTATATTCTTGTCTTTTGCCTTAATACTAGCGTTACAAGTGTTCCCCGTGGAATTTTATCTTACACACTATACTTTTACTAAATTTTTGCGTCTACAGAACGGCTTGAAATTAGGAGTACTCGCATTTGCCTGGACTACCCGTCTAATGGGTTTTCTCGCCAGTGGAGAGGGAAACTGTAGAAAACCTCTCCGAGTACAACCGGTTTATCGACAGTCGAATTTTAATGGTGTGTACCTGACAATAATCGACGATGCAACATCATTATACTTCGACGTCAAACCTCCCGCTCAGATTATCTCACGTGCCGGAAAAATTCCAGGCTAATGGGCGCGAACCAAGTACTCCCTTATCATAAGCGTCCACCAGGCATTTATCCGACCGAGCTAATCTATCGGTAACTCCAAATCAGTATAGATAAGAGCAAATTTATATAAATTTGTGAGCTTTTATTAGTATTACTTAGTATTAAATCAATAAATTTAATAACATATTAAGTTACATTTTTTACAACTATTCTTAAAACTATTTAAACAAGTAATTGATATTTATTAACTTTTTTCCATTGTGCCTTGAAGGATGTAGTACTTATTTAATTTTGCAATTTATAAGGCTAATTATAATAACCGATAAATATTAAATGTCAAATCGATATTTCAGCAACTGTTTAATAACTATATAATTCAACAATTAATTGTTAAATTTTTTCAAATTACACATATAAATGCTTTTTAAAATCTAATAGGGTCAGAATTCATGAAATTTTCACAGAAAACAAAAAGTATTTTTTAAAATTTAAATGGTGAAAAAACATTTCTATTTGGTCTTAGGAATATGTCCACCAAAGAACAGAAAAAGATATTATTTTTTATAAAATTTATTACAAAATTAATTTTTTTGCAACTTTTTAAACAAAATGTTATTTCTCCTAAATGAATGAACCGATTTAAGTGAACCAAGCGGGAATATAAAGGGAATAAAAAATATTTTCGTTTAGAATTAGAAAATTTTAAAAAAGTTAATATTTTAATAATTATTTAATAAATTTTTTATAAACAATTAATTTTTTTAAATGTTCTACGACTTTAAAAATTTTTTTAAAAATATCTACATGCACTTAAAACTATAAGAAAAAAAAATTCGTTGAGAAAATTTTGGAGCGACAGTTGTTTTAAAAGTAATAATGGAAATTATATTGGCGCGGTGTAGAGCATCAACACTGAACTTAGTTTTTGATAATTTTTATGGTTATATAACTGAATAAAAATGTTAATTCGACAGTGTTTTGTTCATTTCATAGTTAAAAATAATGTTTTAATTCTTAAAATCATCAAAATCACTTCTCTGTTCGATATAATTTCCATTATAACTTTTAAAATAATTGTCGCTCCAAAATTTTCTCAACGGATTTTGATTTCTTATAGTTTTAAGTGTATGTAGATATTTTAAAAAAAATTTTTAAAGGCGTAGAACATTTAAAAAAATTAATTGTTTATAAAAAATTTATTAAATAATTATTAAAATATTAACTTTTTTAAAATTTTCTAATTCTAAACGAAAGTATTTTTTATTCCCTTTATATTCCCGCTTGGTTCATTTAAATCGGTTCATTCATTTAGGAGAAATAACATTTTGTTTAAAAAGTTGCAAAAAAATTAATTTTGCAATAACTTTTATAAAAAATAATATTTTTTTCTGTTCTTTGGTGGACACATTCCTAAGACCAAATAGAAATGTTTTTTCACCATTTTGATTTAAAAAAAATAGTTTTTGCTTTCTGTGAAAATTTCACGAATTCTGACCCAATAATAGTAAATAAGTAATATACATGACAAATTACAAGTAAAAAATATTTATTTGAATAATTATTAAGATAACGATTTCCTGAAAATTCTTTATTCTATACATGAATTTTTCGCGGCGCGCTGTGAAAAAATGAATAAATATTAATAACTTTCTACCCTCTTTATAGGTGAGAAATGATGTACTTTCGGTGCGTGTGTTAGAAAAATGTATTTAATGTTTCATTAAATATTTGTACTTTCGGTATACGTGTGTTTGAAAAAATAGTATGTGCAACTCGGGAGAAAAAATGATTTCCAACTCGTGTGTTTACAGTTCTCGGCTTCGCTCGCAAGCACTCGCCTTCGGATCGTGGGCTCGCTGCGCCTCGAACTGCAAACTTCACACCCGTGGAAATCACCCGTTTTTCTCCCTAGATGCACAATATACTACAATGTAATTAGAAAACTGTCATGAGTGTCCCATCTTAAAAATTGGTAAATTAATATTTAATATTCAATATCAGAATAAAATTAATAATAGTTTTCAATTCTCTTTCGAAAACCGCACAATATACTCAAGTTTTGCGCGCGATACAGTCTACAGCATTAGATTACAGAATAGATAATTTCAAACCAACAAAAATTATGAGTGACTTTGAAAAAGGGATTTTAAACGCATGCTCCGAAGTCTTTCCAAATGTTTAAATTTCCTGTTGCTTCTTTCACCTTGGGCAGTCGTTGTACCGCAAAGTTCAAGAGACCGGTTTGCAAGTACAGTATAATGATCCACTTGATCGTCAATTAAAAGACCAAACCCACATGATTTTAGCTCTAGCTTTCGTCCCTCGTGATGAAGTCGCGCAGACCTACAATATTCTAAAAAACTTTTCATGTGATAATCTTCTTCCGGTTCTGGAATTCTTTGCTGAGACCTACGTAATTGGACGCCCAGGAAGAGGTAGAAGAAGACATATTCCACCACAGTATCCTCCACAATTGTGGAATCAACATTCTGCTGCATTGACTGATGGGCATAAGACCAACAATATCAGTGAGGGCTTGCACAATCGGTTTAGGCTTTTCATCAGAAAACACCATCCTGACCTTTATTCAGCCCTTACTGAATTTAAAAAAGAACAAGCCGACACAGAAATAACGATTGATGAGTTAAGCTTGGGTAGGAAGGTCAAAACAGCTCCAAAAAAATGAATAGCCCATCAGCTACGTATAAAAAAAATTGTTGAAGAATTTGAAGATTATAAAAATGATGGAGAAGAATTAAAATTTGTAAGTGCTATTGCACATAACATTGTGCAATATATTTTATTTTTGGATATTTCTTTACACTAATTTCATACTACAATTATTTACATACAATCAATGTTTTGAATATTTACACCAAATAAATATATTTGTTTATAAGAATATTTAATTATCATTTTAAATACTTTACTTTCTTTTTTTATTTTCGGGATGTTGTCTGTTCGGTAAAATGGGATTCGGAGAAAAACTTTTCGGTAAAGTTGACATTCGGGGAAAAGTCCATTCGGAAAAAAGATGTTCAGAGAAATAGATTCGGGGGAATGGTCGGGAACGGTTTTGGCCAGATTAGCCTTTTGATACTAATTTTTTTTGAAAAAAAGGATGTGGGAAAGGCACAACAAAATTACTAAATTATAACGCAATTGACTTAAAACTTTCTACTCGGGGTTTTTGGACTCGCTGATTTCGAATTTGAAGTCGGATATTAAAAATTAAAAATGGCTGATCTAATATGGCGAATGAATTTTGTAGAACTCATAGAAATAAATTGAAACTCGTTACTCGGGGGTTTTCGGGGTTGCGGATTACGAATCTGAAGTCGGCGTTCGAAAATTCAAAATGTCGGATCCAATATAGCGTACGAGTTTTGTAAAAACTTATGGAATTTAGTTGAAACTCGTTAGTCGGATTCCGACATTTTGAAATTCAAGTTCAAATTCGTAATCAGTGATCCCGAAAACCCCCGAGTAACGAGTTTGAACTGAATTCTATAAGTTTTAGAAAATTCGTTCGCCATATTGGATTCGCCATTTTGAATTTTTAAAATCTGACTTCAGTTTCGTAATCAGTTTCCCAAAAACCGCAGAGTAACAAGTTTTATGTTAATTGCATTAGATTTAAAAATTTTTTTTGTTTATTTATGCACTGAAAAAAATGATAATGTTAACTGTGATATACAAGTGTGGTTAGGATGTATAGTTGAAACAGCAATACCGTATTGCTGTTCTTAAAATACAGTACTCGTGTTCTCCGCATACATATTATTGTCTCTTAAATACATATTGCTGTTCTACACTGCGTATGGGTGAAACAGCAATACTGTATGGCAGTATCATATGGGTGATTCTTCCGAAAGGCACCTGTTTTTTTTCAAAAACTAAAAAAAAATTAATTTTTATATTTTCTGAATTTTTTTGTCATGGATAGGTTTTAAATACGTTTAAATATACAAATCTGAGTTGCGCAAAATTAATTTTAAAAAATAAGCCTTCCAGCATCATTTTAATATTAAGTGTTTGGAAGGTTAAATATACTGTAATCAATATTGGGGTTTTTGTAAAAAATCCCTTTTAAATTTAATTTCTTTCATTTATAAAACTTTTAACATTATTCATTTATAATTTAATGAATTGTGTATTTAATAATTTATTTTAAACTATTTTATCTTTTAAAAAATAACTAATATATATTTTTATATAGTGAACGAAAAAAAAATTGTAATGGATTTTTTAATTTATCATTTTAAGTTCGAAATTGATATTTTCTGTAAAAATTTTTATTTTTAATTATAATTTTATTATTTATCTAACTTTCTACTAAATATATTATATTTTAAAAAATTAAAAATATTTTATTTTAAATAAAACGAAAAATTTTTTTATAATTCAAGGGTTAGGTATTTGAAAATAATTATTAAAAACAAAACAATAGTGCTTACCAAATATGAAAAAGGCTTCGGAGATGAATAGTTTGTCAAATAAAAAATTCACATTTTTATTAAATTTAAAAATATTGAAACATAATTTAACAAATTTTTTGGGCTACAACTTCAAATATTTATATATAGATTACGTGTAATTAAAAAACAGTTTCAAAATATGATGTTATTAACTGAAAAACGAGGCTTCGGAGATGAATTTGAATTTTTACTTTCGTTGCCAATAATTTTTAATTAATTATTTTAAAAATTTCTTTTATTTTGTTTAAACTAAATATAAGTGAAAAATAAACGGTAGATTCAAAGCTTTAATTTAATATATATTAAGACTATATTACAAAATTTTTAATTATATTAAAAAATCATTAAAAATATATCACATTTAACCAAAACCAGAAGACAAAATTAAATAAATTTTTTAACAAAGAAAAACTTTAAATTTTAATATTAAAAGATTATGTAAAGATAAATAATGTTTCGAAGATTATGGATAATTTTTTTTTTGAAATTTATACTCAACAAAATATCAATAAAAAGTTAATGCAAATATTGAGTCTCACGTTGGAGACACGTGAAGTGGTCCCTTTCAGGAAAATCGCCCATATCTACCAATATAATATGTCAGAATTGGCTATATTTATGGCAGTCCCATAAATATATTTTTTTCAGTGTGCAAGTCCCTAAAGCTCAGTTTAGATTCTTACTCTTTATAAAAATAAAAATGCACACAAACATGTATAAAAAATTTTCACCACATAAACTTTGTTGGAGAATTAATGTAACAATTTAATTTAAATGGATGGACTATTTTTTCCCAACGAATGTAATGAGTGTTGTATTATGTCATGAGTGTCCCAAACCTTTAGCCCAAGTTTTACCTTCGAAAAATTCTAAATTGTTAAATGAAGAAGCAGAAAACTATTTTTCTCAACTTTCATAGTGCATTAACAGTTAGAACAGAGTCATAAAATAATATATTATTAGCAAATTCTTATTTTCTTGACGAAATGAAAATGTCATTTTTTCTTACTTTTCTCTGTGTTTTGCTTAATTTAAAAATTTTTTCTTTATCAAACGTGACCTTAAAGTGAAATTTATGGTTCGTTTGAGTTTCATAATTGTAAGAGTAAAGAAAATGTCCCTAACAAATTAATCATCATTAAATGGAAGATTTGCAGAAACATTGTTTTTGAAAAATTTTACTATTTCTGACGAAAAACGTCTCTTATGTGGAATATATAACTTTAATTGCGCGACCACTATGAATTTCGTTAATGTGATATATAAATATATATATATATATATATATATATATATATATATATATATATATATATATATATATATATATATATATATATATAACTGTTTAAAAAATTTGGTTTAAATTACAGAATCGAAACTTGCTACTTCAACTTTTGTTGAGGCTGAAAATGACAAATTAAATGAAATGACCCATAAATATATATATATATCAAATTGAATTTTTTTTATTTCCAAGTACTCAGTATTATAGCAACATTGTCAGCAAAAATAATCCAGGTGTCTTGGAAGTCTTAAAACTTGTTGAAGATTCAACTTTAAAAAATAGGCAGTAATATATTATAATATTTTAAGCTTATGGTCACACGTTCTCTCTAAAAGAACGAAAGAAGACACGAGTGTCGGATCGCATCTAGTAGCCGTAGGAAACATGCGGGGGTGACAAGTGACGCCATATCCGCCTCAAATGCAGAATAAGCAAAATATGAATAATTAGATACTTTTCCTAAACACTTTCGAAAAAATGCATAAATTAATAAACCACTACTTTAAAACTGATTATCCAAAAAGACATCGGAAATATTTCGACATATTTTTAATAATATGAATATTTAGTGTTGCGCCGGAACGAAATTTCGACTAGTAATTGCAAACAAATTCGATTGGAAATCTGTACGAATTTGGTCGGATTTCTGAAAGAAATTCATAAGAAATTCGTACGAATTATTTTTACCTGGGCAATGAGTAAAATGTTAATATATAACAACATCTAATTGTTTAAACAATGTTAAATAGTAACTATAGCAAATTTAATTAAATATTTTATTTAATTTATTGATTTTACATTAGGGGTATGTCCAAGTTGTGAAATGTAAACAAACCAACATGTAAACAAACAAAGCACTAAAATCATATTTTTCAAAGAGCTTTTTTTCTCACAAAAATTACCATTAGAAAACTTATTTTTATAAAAATGATGAATTAGAGTGTCAAAGTTTCCAAAAAAATCATTTTTGAGTGTGATCAATAAATAGCAATTAGTAAAACAACTAATTCAAATGACCTGTAAAATAGCATTTTTGACGCGTCGCAAAAAATAAACTGTTTGAGTATATCAACCGCACCGACGACGAAGAAGTCTCATATCAGCGATTGGACCTTCAACATGTGGAAAGGGAAATTTTTCTCTTTCCTCCTTGAAATTACAAGGAGAAAGGGTAAAAACTTTCTTCATCGTCCGTGCGGTTGATATAGTCAAACACTTTAATTTTTCGCGATGTCAGACGATTGCTCTACGCGCACGCGCAGACCGTGCCAAGGACGCATTGAAAACACTATGCAAAAACACACATTTTGTTTTACTCTGAAACTCACTTATTTTCACATACTTTCAGGTATACTAGGTATAGATACCAAATTCAACACTTTAATTTACCATTTTCATAAAAAAACTGTAAATTTCTATTTATTTACGAAAATGTGATGGTCGAAAAAAAGCAACAGTAGAAGACCGAATATTGAGGATTTTTTCGACCATCACATTTTCGTAAATGAATAGAAATTTACAGTTTTTTTATGAAAATGATAAATTGAAGTGTTGAATTTGGTATCTATACCTAGTATACCTGAAAGTATGTGATAAGAAGTGAGTTTCAGAGTAAAACAAAATGTGTGTTTTTGCATAGTGTTTTCAATGCGTCCTTGGCACGGTCTGCGCGTGCGTGTAGAGCAATCGTCTGACATCGCGAAAAATTAAAGTGTTTGACAATATCAACCGCACGGACGATGAAGAAGTTTTTACCCTTTCTCCTTGTAATTTCATGGAGGAAAGGGAAAAATTTCTCCTTCCACATGTTAAAGGTCCAATCGCTGATATGAGACTTCTTCATCGTCAGTGCGGTTGATATACTCAAACTGTTTATTTTTCGCGACGCGTCAAAAATGCTATTTTACAGGTCATTTGAATTAGTTGTTTTACTAATTGCTATTTATTGATCACACTCAAAAATGATTTTTTTGGAAACTTTGATACTCTAATTTATCATTTTTGTAAAAAGAGTTTTCTAATGGTAATTTTTGTGAGAAAAAAGACTGTTTGAAAAATGTGATTTTAGTGCTTTGTTTGTTTACATGTTGGTTTGTTTACATTTCACAACTTGGACATACCCTTAAGGCTATGTCCAAGTTGCAAAATGTAAACAAACCAAGCACTAAAATCAGCTTTTTTATACATCTTTTTCTCTCACAAAAATAAATATTTTTACAGTTTCTTAACGGAAATGATAAATTAGAGTGTTGAAGTTTCCAAAAAAATCATTGTTGAGTGTGATCAATAAATAGCAATTAGCAAAACAACTAATTCAAATGATCTGTAAAATAGCATTTTTGATGCGTCGCGAAAAAAAAACTGTTTGAGTATATCAACCGCACTGACGATGAAGAACTCTCATATCAGCGATTGGACCTTCAACATGTGAAGGTGAAGGACTCTATGAAATTACAAGGAGAAAGAGTAGAAACTTCTTCATCGTCCATGCGGTTGATATAGTCAAACACTTTATTTTTCGCGACCTGAGACTTTGTTGCTTTCTGCGCAAGCGCAGAGCGTACAAAGAATGCATTGACAGCACCATGTGGAAGTGCACATTTTATTTTGAATGAAACTTAGTTGTTTTCTCATTTTTTTCAGCTATGCAAGGCGTAGTTACCAAATAGAATACGTCAGTTCACCATTTTAATAAAGAAAATGTAATTTTATATTCATTTGTAAAAATAGGAAACGCGAAAAAAAGTTCACAATTCGGTCTTCTGTTACTGCTTTTTTCGCGGTTCCTATTTTTACAAATGAATATAAAATTACAATTTCTTTATGAAAATGGTAAATTGAAGTATTGAATTTGGTTACTACACCCTGCATAGCTGAAAACATGTGAAAATAACTGCGTTTCAGAGTAAAACAAAATGTGTCTTTTTGCATAGTGTTGAAATTACAAGGAGAAAGGGTAAAAACTTCTTCATCGTCCGTGCGGTTGATATAGTCAAACAGTTTATTTTTCGCGACGCGTCAAAAATGCTATTTTACAGGTCATTTTAATTAGTTATTTTACTAATTGCTATTTATTGATCACACTCAAAAATGATTTTTTTGAAAACTTTGACACTCAAATTAATCATTTTTCTAAAAAAGAGTTTTCTAATCGTAATTTTTGTGAGAGAAAAAGATATATAAAAAAGCCGATTTTAGTGCTTGGTTTGTTTACATTTTGCTTTGTTTACATTTCACAACTTGGACATGCCCTTAAAAGAACGGCATAAACATATTTAATAATTAATTTTAAATCTAAAAATTTACTATTAATATTCAACCAATATATTTTTAAACAAATAAATATAAATTTTTTATACGAGATCAGAACTTTTAAAATCAATTTTAATTTATTCATATATATATATATTTATATATATATATATATATCTATATATATATCTATATAGATATATTTACTGAAATATTGTTTTTTATTATTTTTTAAAAAATGCTGTACTAAATTATTAAATTATAGTGAAAACGTAATTAATATAAAGTCTTTAAAAAAATAAATACGTACCTTTCCTATGATAGTTCCGTGAGGTGTTGTTATCGGTTTTTCAAATATTAAAGCATCTTCGTGAAAATGTTTTTTACAAACTGCGTCCCCAGCTTTTAATTTAATGTCGTCTCTCAGAATAGCTTTTTGACATTTTTTAATAATTTTTTCGTCTTTTGGCACATAAAAACGCTCTTTTGCAACAGGTTCTTTTTTGCGTTTGTAACCAGAAACACAACCAACTGCCACACACTTTACCATTATGCCGTTTTCAACGTAATCAATTTGGACAAATTTTTGTATTATAATTATCCAATTATATTATATAATTGTGATTATTATCCTTATATAATTTAATTGTTAATGTTGTTATGATGAAAAACTGCAAATCCCACAAGTAAAACTGAAATATTCCAAAAAGTCGGCCCGAAAGGTAATCAGCGCTCCCAGTTAGTACTAACTTTCCTGTTCACGACTTTACCTACTTTCAGTTTAGAGTGCCACCGGACTGGACGTACCTAATATTTAAATAGCCTAGTGCAGATAATTACCTTTTTAAGCGTTAATAATATTGGTGAAATGTACAGCTTTTAAAGGAAACAAAATTACAGCATTCTCTGATATTTATCACTTGTACGATTGGTGGCAGAAAGCAAGTATCGTTTTGTCGAGCACACCATGTCAGTGGTGTCACCATAAAAAAATTGTTTATATTATTAATATTTTTTAAATATAATTGCATCTGACTTTCAATTCTTACATGTACTTTAAAAACAGCAATAACTTGAACTTTAAAATTAAGGGTTTATTTTTCCAAATTGAGAAATAAAGCAAAATATCAGTGGTGTCCCTTGTCAGTGGTGTCCCCTTAAAATTCTGTTTCTTGAAACATATTAGGGGAGAGTCACTACGGTCGGCGCACCTTTACGGTTGGCTCACCTCAGGTTTCTCAGTTGTAACAAACTGGTGCCATTTAACATTGCATGTAAATACTTCTTAGTACACGGAAAAAAAAGTTCACGAATCTCTCGTGAACTAGTATATCACTTTTGGATGGGACACAAAATTCTTCAAAATCTATAAACACAGTTCATCAAAATTTCATCAACTCCTTCACTAGAAACGTAGTACGGTTTCTGAACTTTTCGTCAAAGTTGACGAAAAATTCGTGAACTTTTAAAAAATGTTAAAAACAAAAAAAATAATTTCTAGACACTACTTTTTTGATAGTATTTCACTTAATTTGATAACTTGACGCCTATACGCACCCAACTACACAGAATACACAATTTTATCGCTATTAAAATTCGCAACTCGCTTCACGGGATTCGAACCTAGTACCCTAATAATATTCCTAACAACTAACCGACACGGCTAAATCTATATACACTGACAGTACTCCTGCAAACGACACGATTAGCTTTGTCTGCTGTTGTCTGCTACAAAACTCAGGACCGTGCAAAGTATAAAACGATCCTTGTCGTAACTTCTAATTTATTTTATGAATTATTTGTTTCACAAAAGAAATTAGCACACAAAAATATTCAATGAATAATAAAAACATTGATTCTAAATAATAAATTTAATCAAACAAAGAATTTGTCCGAGTGTAAACACTGATGACACCGACTGAATTATGACAGATGAATTCTTGATCAGCCATATTTGATGCGCATTGCGAACTGCGCATACTACTGAGACTCGCGAGTTCACGACTTTTTCGTCAACTTGTACCTCTACTTTTGACGAACTACTCATCCTTAACACGTTCATCAAAAATTCATTAACTTTGTTTCAGTTTTTCGTTGACGTTCGCCATTTCTAATCAAAAGTGAATGAAAATTTTGAAATTTTGTGTCCCATCCAAAAGTGATATACTAGTTCACGAGAGATTCGTGAACTATTTTTTTCCGTGTAATGGTAGAAAACTTTTCATGTCTCTTTCATTAAGTTCCAATGAAGTACGCGAGCAGTACAAACGTAAAACGTAAATATGTGGTAAATTTTTTAAGCAAAACTTTTACTTAGTGTCGAAAAAGATTAATTAAACAAAATGGAAGTTGCAAACAATAAATTAAATTGATGAAATTTATTCATTAGAGAGTCCTTTAATGCTTTGGTATGTTATTTGGTTTTTATATCGTGCGTTTATGTCTGTGTGCTAAAAAAATAAAAACGACGCGAAACTTACGGTCGGCTCACTTTATACCGTGCATGTTGGGTCGCATTATTTTACAATTATAGTGCGTTCTGACATCGGAAATTCATTTGTTTACGGTAGAGATGTGTGAAGAACGTCATTTTACAGTGAAAAAAAAAATTTTCATGTTCGAAAAACGTTCGTAAAACATTTTAAAAAGTCTTATTTCACATCTCCTTCGATAACGTATTGTAAACGTTTCGCTTACTGAGAATGTTTTTAGATTAATTTTTATATAATTTTTTTATTTCCTTTTTCCATTTTCAAGTGCATTTAAGCATTCTTCTGTAATTTACGGGAAATGTTTAGTAATATTCCTTCATTTCACATTGATTTTCTACGGTGAACCGACCGTAAAGACCTGATCCGACCGTAACGACATTTTTTTTTAAATGTTTATAACTTTTCCAATTTTTGCCCAAATATTTTCTGATGTACAGAAGAAACATTCCACTTTAGAAGATCTTTCCAACCATATGTCAGAAAACGTGAAATTCGGCCTAGAACGGAAGTTATGGGTACAAGTCTAAAAGTGAGCCGACCGAACTGACTCTCCCCTATTTTATTTTTAATAAATTTGTGTTAATTTAATATGTTTTTTTGTTCTTCAAAAGTATATAATTTATAGCAAAACTCATAACAAATATTTTTCAAGTCATGTTGAAACATTCATTATTGTAATTTGAAATTTTTCAACTTTTTCAAGTTGCCAGAATTTATTTTAGAGAATAATAAACGAAATCAGAAAATTTCTTATAATTTCTGCTTATCGTTTTTCACCTGATGAAAATTAAAATTTGCTTCCACCTGCTCGACTACTATTATTTTTGTCCAATATTTATTTTAGTTAACCAAAATAGAGTATCATTAAGTTCAAAATCCAACCTCGAAAAATCAAAGTTAGTAGCATCAAAAATGACATTTTAAATTTAATCACCCATGTATGTCTGGAGCGGGACTCTGAGTTAGCGCCACTATAATAGCGCGCACTATAATAGCGCTACTATAATAGCGCCACTATAATAGCGCACACTATAATAGCGCTCACTATAATAGTGCCATAGCGCCATTATACTATTATAGTGGCGCTATTATAGTGCGTGCTATTATAGTGGCGCTAACTCAGAGTCCCGCTCCTGGTTCAATAAACAAACAACTTTTTTTGTGCCTGCATTCTATATCTGAATCAGTGGAAATTTTGATTGATTTCAATCACTGGCCCAGTTTTCTTTAATTCATCAGTAAAATTCCACTGACAATCAGTGATTTTTACTGATTCTCAGTGAAATTCTACTAATGAATTAAAGAAAATTGGGCCACTGATTTGAAATCAGTGAAATTTTCACTGATTCAGATTTAGACTGTGTGTTATTGATCGAGGAGACGTACAATAAGTCAAATTTCACATATTCAGATTTAGAGAGTACACGGAAAAACTTTTTTCAAGAGTTATTACGAAATATATTCAAGAACTCAGGATATGGGAAAAATGTACACAGAAAAAATAAGTACCCCAGTAGCACGTAATATTACGAACATTACAACAGTATTCTAGAACCGTTGGTAACATTGAAGTAATATTGGTAATATTATGGCAGTTCTCTCAATAGTGCTGTAATATTACGTGCTACATGGGGTACATGAAAGATTACTTGGCGGTACTTGACTTTTGAATGGGACATTAATTCTGTAAATATTTGATAGACAGATCTAGAAATTCTCATTTAATTATATGTGAAATAATCATAAGCAGTGCTAGAATATTTAAAATATTTAATTGATTACTTTAAGTATTCCAGCACTGATTATGATTATTTCACTTATAATTCAATGAAAAATTCTAGATCTTTCTATTAAATATTTACATAATTATTGTCCCATCCAAAAGTCAAGTACCGTCAAATAATCTATCATGTACTTACTTTTTCCGTGTATAATTTTTTTTAGAAAAGTTCAATATTCATTAAAGAACTTTTAGGTATTTTTTAATGGCTTGGAAATAATTGTTCTTGACGCTGCGACTGAGTACTTCAGTTACTGCGGGCTGAAAAAGTCTCGAACTATTTAAGAAAGAAGACGTAGCGTAACCAATAGGTATACATAAAAATGAAAATTTAACGATCCTAACGAGTATATAATTAAAAAAAACACATCTAATTGTAATCGCCACGGTGAAGACGTCTCCTATGAGACTCTTCAAACAATTTTAATAATTTACAATCGTTTCTGAAGAGGGCAGCAGCGCTGTTAAAACGTGAAAACCATTGTGTTTTTTTTTTAAATTATTGACTCGTAAGGATCGTTAAATTTTCATTTTTATAATAACTAATACGAACGAGTGATAAAATCATATTACCATTTCAATAGGTATACAGTGCCACTTGGCTTTAAACTCTTTAAATACGATCTAAAACTACAGTATTGTAATGCGTCCCTGCAGTCGAGTAGCATAAAGCAAAGAGATCTTGAGTCTTAATGTCTCAAGTTCGACTACTTAAGGGTAAGTCCAAGTTGTGAAATGTAAACAAAGCAAAATGTAAACAAACGAAGCACTGAAATCACATTTCGGAAACAGCCTTTTCTCCCACAAAAATTAACATTGGACAGCTTTTTTCATAAAAATGATAAATTAGTATGTCAAAATTTCCAATGAAATAATTTTTGAGTGTGATCAATAAATAGCAATTAGTAAAATAACTAATTAAAATGACCTGTAAAATAGCATTTTTGACGCGTCGCGAAAAATAAACTGTTTGAGTATATCAACCGCACCGACGATGAAGAAGTCTCATATCAGCGATTGGACCTTCAACATGTGGAAACGGAAATTTTTTCTTTTCCTCCATGAAATTACAAGGAGAAAGGGTAAAAACTTCTTCATCGTCCATGCGGTTGATATACTCAAACACTTTAATATTTTTCGCGACCTGAGACTCTGCTTCTCTTTTCGCATGCGCAAACCGTACTAAGAATGCATTAAAATCACATTTTTCGTACATCCTTTTCTCTCACAAAAATTAACATTTTTTCATTTTCATAAATGAAATGATTCATTAGAGTGTCAAAGTTTCCAATGAAATAATTTTTGACCAGGAGGAATAAAAAGCAATTACTAAAATAACGAATTATAATGACCTGAAAATAGCATTTTTGGCACGTCGCGAAAAATAAACTGTTTGACTATATCAACCGCACGGACGATGAAGAAGTTTTTACCCTCTCCATTGTAATTTCAAGAAGGAAAGGGAAAAATTTCCCCTTCAACATGTTGAAGGTCCAATCGCTGATACGAGACTTCTTCATCGTCAGTGCGGTTGATATACTCAAACAGTTTATTTTTCGCGACGCGTCAAAAATGCTATTTCACAGGTCATTTGAATTAGTTATTTTAGTAATTACTGTTAATTGCTTATAGTGAAATTTGATTTCATTGGAAACTTTGACACACTAATTTATCATTTTTATAAAAAAAGCTGTCCAATGTTAATTTTTATGGGAGAAAAGGCTGTTTCCGAAATGTGATTTTAGTGCTTGGTTTGTTTACATTTTTGGTTGTTTACATTTCACAACTTGGACATGCCCTTAAGCGGGCATATTTTTTCGTTAATTTAACATTTTTTTATTCTTAAACCAGTTTAAAAAATTTTCATGAAAACTCAATAAATTGTCTACAAATTCACTACAGTTGTCCCCGAACAGCTTAAAAAAATATTTCAATCTACGGTTTTGTAACATTTCTTGCTTTTTTCATTATCATTCATCATTGAATAAGTTTATAAATAACTCTTAAAAAAAGTTTTTCCAGGAATATTAATTTATTGAATAAGTTAAAAATAAATATATTTTAACTTAATGAATTTAATTAATAATCAGGATCAATATCCTTCCTAAAAAACAGTTCGAAAAAGTTGAAGAATAGAATTCGTAAAACTGGAACTCGAAAATCTTAACTTGAATAACAAGAAGATTTACAAGACTTTTAAATAATTTTCAGGCAAAAAAGAGAAAACAATTTAATATTTTTTAAAGAAAAAGAAAAATCATTTTCCTTTTTTCCAAAAACCTCTGTACAACTATTAAGAAAATATTGTAAATTATAATTTTGATTACCTGTCTCGCAATTTTTTTTTTTTTGAGTTTTCTAAAATAAAATTTACTCGTATTTTAAATTCCATAAGCAACATTTATAAAAATATACTAAAACATTAACAAAAAAACAACTTGATAAACGTCAATTTAGACGTGATTCTTGGTATAAAAACCTGACTGATATTGAAGTTTCTTTAGAACTGGTGGAAGTTGCATCTCTTGGCCCTAATTTTTGTTTCACAGAAAACGTTAGCAAAAAAGATGTAAATTCTATTAAAAACCTAGAGTCTTCTTTATCTACTCTCGACATCAATGAAAACTCAAAGAATAATTTAAAAGGAAAAAAATTCTAATGTCCTGTTAAATAATTTAAGTAATAAAAATCTTTCTACAAATCAAGATAGGTCATTTGCTAAAAAAAATTACAAAACACAAAAAGCTTTTTGAAGAATAACCCTGATGGTATATTTACTCCATCCCGTTAAAGGCAACGTGACTGTACTCATAAAAAAATCTGAATACAATAAAAAAATGTTGGATATGTTTTCTGACTTGTCAACATACGAACTTATAAAAAAGAATCTGCTTAAAAAACTAATCAAAGAAACATCAAGCATTTTAAAATATCTGAATGAAAATTAATTTCTCGCCAATAACTACCAACCCAATCAATTGAATTTGACTGAATCCAATGTCAGTTTTTGAAAATTCAAAATGGCGGATCCAATATGGCGACTAATTTTTTAAGAATTGATCGAAATCGTTTGAAAATCATTACTGGGGGGTTTTCGCAGTCGCTGATTACGAATCTAAAGTTATATTTTTAAAATTGGAAATGGCGAATTCAATATGGCGGATGAAAATATTAAAAAATCAATTTGGATTTACTTGAAACTTGTTACTCAAAGGTTTATAGTATTATTGATTTCGAATTTTAAGTCTAATTTGGCAGATGAAAAATATTAAAAATCAATCAGTTGCACTTGTAACTCGTTACACTAGGGTTATTGGAGTCACTGATTACTAATTTGAAGTCAAATTCAAAAAATTTAATATGGTGAATCCAATATAACGGTTGAGAAATATTAAAAATCAATCCTGTTCTATTAAAACTCTCTACTCAGGAGTTTTTAGGGTTGCTGATTACGAATTTGATATCAAATTCAAGTGAAATTTTGATTCTTAATTATTTTTAGAGTCGTTAAATTACGAATATGATGTTCAAATTCAAAAATTAAATTTTTTATATTGCCAATTCATTATGTAAAATTTATTTTATGATAGATTAAAAAAGTAAAATTTATTCTTCGTGACAGGATAATTCGAGGTCATTAAGAATTGATAAAGTTTCGGAGATGCCAAATCCATTTTCTTATTCGCATTCATCTTCATCAATTTCATTTTCGGATGTGTTTATTGTGTTTACTTCGGGTACAGAAAATAGATTTCTTACTTCCTCAGGAATGGGTAACGCTTTTTTAAACTTAAGACGCGAAACTAGGCTTTTTGAAGATATTTTAGGATCTGATGTGTCCATTGCTCGATGGAACACGTCTTCCATTTGCATGACTCGGCTACTTTTTCTGGTGTGAAATTGTTTAAAATTTTTGTAATTTTTATTCCGAGCCTCAGATGCTTCTTCCCCTAGGACACCAACAGGAAGTACACTTGTTTGAATAATTTCGGCACCGTGCACTAATATTTTATGCAGTGTAGCAGTCATAGGATACCAGTCGTAATAGCGAATGTAAATTTTTGCTGTATCAGTAGCAAACTCACCAAATTTTTTCGGATCAATGGGTAAATGACAAGATAGCGCAGTTAAAAAATCGAGTCCTAGTAACTCAGCCAAAAGATCAGGATTTTCGAATGCTCGGCGGGTCGTATTACCATCGTTCGTAGTTCCACATCCACAAGGTTTCGGTTTAGCAATTTATAATCCAAGCTTGTCCCAAAAAAGTTTCTGAAGAAATTCTTTGCAATTTTTGAAATATTCTTTTTGAACATTTGTTCTTACCTGCCACACCTTTAGATCTAATCTACAAGAAATACTAAAACAACATTCAAAAATTCAAATCCATGCATGTAATGGACTGATTCCATGCTGAAGGGAATTTACATCTGGTAAGAATATATTCTTGTTTTTATTTGATAAATCATTAAATGTTTTAGGAGTTGCGTGACAGATTGGGCAACTTTGCATAGATTTTGTCCCCGTTATAGCACTTAAAACTTTGCCATCTATCAACGTTAATAGCAAAGAAAAATGCACTAAAACATTATGGTTTTCATCCAAAGGGAATTTGTAAACTTCGAGTTTATCAATTTGATTTTGAATATAATTTTTTTCCGTTAAAATTACTTCAGTTGTTTCTTTTACATTTTGAAGCTTAACAGGACGACAGAATCTGGGTGATTGTGATGAATGATTGTTCCAAATAATTACATTATCAGCAGTTGACAATCGTAATGGAATGAGAGTGGTAGCAAACAAATTTTGATCCGAAATTTCTACCCCTTTTGAAACTGATGCAAAAGTTTGTTTATATCTAGAATAGCCTGAACTTCCATCAAAGCCCCAGGAGCACATTAAAAAAACTTCTAATTCTGTTTCTTGAATACTTCGAAAATGTTGCAATGTAACTTCTAACTGCATTTCTAGAATTCTTTTCACAGTTTGATTCAAAAGAGATTGTAAATGCACTTCTGCTTCAGTTTCATTAATTTTTATTGATTCTTTTGGAGGTCTACATTCTAACTTAGCCTCCAGAACATGATTGTAAGGTGGCCATATATCTGCTCCAGATTGTTTTGACTCTAATCGCATGTTAATATACAGATTTTTTGTTATAGATCCATCCAATAAAAATGTTAAAACCTCCTCTGCACTTTTTTTGCGAATGGTTTGCATTTCTAATAACTTAAGAATTTTCTTAGGTTGTTCTGGGCTTTCTGAAAGTTTTGAAAGAATTGCAGTTAGATTAACTTGTCTTGATTTCTTTGCTGCATAACGAGCAGCCAAAATCAATTTTTGTGCATCATGTTTATGATCGGAACTAATATTTGCAATTTCCTGTCTTTTAGCACGATCAGCTTTTTCATTATATTCAAGGCTTGGACGACCTGGACCCGCGGCTTTAGTTTTTACCTTTTATGATAATTTATTAACATCAACTGTGAATTCTGAATTGAGCCAATTCATATTTTTTGATTCAAATCTGTCTTGCATTCTTTTAGAATCATTATATTTTTTATTCAACTTTGAATTTAAAGCTCTCAATGAATTTCTTAAATTAATTATCTCTTGCTGATCTAGAGAATCAATTTGTAAATTCATTTTTTGTAAAATATATTGAATAACTTCATCAATATTCTTTAAATTCTTAAGTTGATTCCAGATTTCTCTTTTAGTAAACTCAGTCATCTTATCTTGACGAGAAACGAAAAATGAACAAAAGCAAAGCACAAAAACGAAATAAATTTAATATTAATATATAATATTAAAAAATTACTTCAATTCTTACAAACAAAATTTTTGTTCTTTAATTTTACAACGCAGCAGCTTAAAACATAAAGCTTTCTTTTCAAAGATACACAAAAAACAATAACACGAAAATTATAGTAACAGAGAACACGTTTTGATGTAGAATTTTTAAAAATAATATTAAAAAGCCAAAATAACTATTAAGCTAAAGTATTTCAAAATTCAAATTGATAATTGCCAAAAAATAGTTAGTATTACTATTTTGACAAAAGCATTGATATCATTGCACTCTTTTGACAAATAATTGTGGTTTAATTTTTTCACATATTGAAAAAACAAATGAAAAAATTCAAGGCTAGACTTCACGCTGAACGACAAATTAATTATGGTGTATGTTATGTATAGAAAACATGGTCAAAGTTTTTATTAAAATATTATTTCTGTAGAAAAAAGGGCAAAATGGGGCAACATTTTCTGAAAGCTTTCAGAAACTGCAAAGAAAATTATAATCCGACGTGGAACATTTTGGTATAACGAAACGAAAGTTTGCACACAATTGCAAAAGTCTAAATATTTTTAATAAAATATATAAATAAAGGAAATTTTGTATATTTTTTCAAGACTAAAATTTTTATTTCTGATTAATAGATATCTATAAATGAATGTGTGCAAAAAAAAATGTCTTTCAGTAATAACAGAAAAAATCAATATTTCTTTGCAGAGAAAGTGTTCTTCCATTTTTATTAAATTTTACCGTTTTTTTACTATAAATAATGTATTATTTATTCAAATGCTAAATAAATTTCAAAAAACATTCTCTCATATGTATTAATAACGTTACAATATTTATTTTTTTTAAATTTTAAATTGAGTTTTTTGCCATTTTTCGAAACTTCTGGCCCACTGTGTTATGGACGGTAACTATACTTTTATTTCTCTTGACGTAAGTTTTATGTTTACAAACGTTTCTTGTGAACTGGTCATTCAGAGTTTAGATCGACGTATTCATCCTATAAGACAGAAATGTAAGATTCCTTTCTCAGATATTATCGACTGTACTGTATTTAACAACGCCTATGTGCCTAACTAATTAAAATGACCTGTAAAATAGCATTTTTGACGCGTCGCGAAAAATAAACTGTTTGAGTATATCAACCGCACTGACGATGAAGAAGTCTCATATCAGCGATTGGACCTTCAACATGTGGAAGGAAAAATTGTCCCTTTCCTCTATGAAGTTATAAGGAGAAAGGGTAAAAACTTCTTCATCGTCCGAATGGTTGATATAGTCTGTAATGGGTTTTTCCACACGAGTTTATATTTATTTATAAATAAATGAGTAAGAATTCTTGAAGTGAGCTTCGGATTTTCCAAAGTTTGAAATTTGAATAACCAACTTCATAAAAATAAAGTACTAATAGAGACACAAACAACCACAAAGTTTTATATAAAAATATTGATTTGTTTATTTTTTATAAACAATTTAATTTTAATGTAAAATTTTTTTTTAACTTTTATATCATAGGAACGATTTGTCGGATTTTAATAGAAATCTTTGCACATAATTCATAAAGTTTAGAACTTTTTAAAAAAAATTATTTCATTGTTGAAAAAAATTATTTGTTTTAAAATGAATAATGAAATGAAATAATTTTTTTAAAAAAGTTCCAAACTTTATGAATTATGTGTAAAAATTTCTATTAAAATCCGACAAATCGTTCCTAAGATATAAAAGTTTTAAAAAAATTTTACATTAAAATTAAATTGTTTATAAAAAATAATCAAATCAATATTTTCATATAAAACTTTGTGGTTGTTTATGTCTCTATTAGTACTTTATTTTTATAAAGTTGGTTATTCAAATCTCAAACTTTGGAAAATCCGAAGCTCACTTCAGGAATTCTTTCCGAAATACAAACAAGAAAAAAAGTTTTGTTATTATAAAATTTGTGTTATAAATAAAAATTTTATACAAAAGTCTAAACAAATTATAATTTAAAGAAAAAAAATATATGTATATATATATATATTAAGCCAAAGTCATTTCACCCAGTACAATTAGAAGGAATGAGAGAGGAGTACTTTATACGTTTCTCGACCTCATTTATGTTGAGCGCCAGTCCTTTCTAGAGACATTTTCTTTCAAAAGAAGATTACAGATTTATCAAAAAAAAAGAAAAAAATTTTAAGGTGATTGCTCGAATTTTACTACTAAAAATTTACCATCAATAAAACAAGTACCTAGATCCCAGAGAAACATGACCATTGATTCTCAGACAATCGTCTCTTTAAACAAACCCATTGAACATATCTTAGTCAAACTATCAATAGATCAAATGCTTAGAGATTATAGAGAAATAAGACCATTATTTTTCTGAAAATCGTCACTTTAAAAGACACAAAACTCAATAATAAAACAAATTATCCAAAAGTACAAAAATACAAAAAATCAGAGCGGGCCTTTAGTAATGATTAATTCGGGCCTGAATAACAAGAGGTTTTCACTACGAAGAAAAATTGACGAGAAAATTCTTCCTTATTTGTTCATAAATAATTACCCGTGGGGGTCCGGGTGCACAATAGGCCCGCTGTGACCGGCTACTCGGTTCGTCCCAGGCTTTCTTATAGAGCAGTGGCTTACGATGATGATGGGCAGTGCCGTGACGGCCTGGCAAGTCTAATTATAGACCGTCGACCTAACTTCCCGAAGCAAGGGTGATAAGACTCTTAATCGGTACTTATATCAGAGTACTAAACGGTACCATGGGGACAGGTCCGAGCCCGGGGGACTTACCGAAAGGCTTGTTTCCTTCCGGTCATTGGGTTGGCCTCGTGGGGGCAGTGGTTATAGCCTTCGTCGCTTGAGGCTAGGGGCGCTATGAACGGACCGAAGTTTCAACAACGGACCCAGTAACTACTGCTTTGACATGTGAGTTGTGCTGCCAACTCGGGTGGTTACCTACAGAGTAACCAGAGATTGGAAAGGTCCTGCCCTTCTACCGAAGGGCCGCAAATGTTCTTACTAACTTTGCGGGGATCGGAAGATGGTCACTTGTTGGCCATCGGCGTTGGAGAGCGTGATCTCTCCCTGTTACGCTCATATGCGAGCCGTATGGTTATACACGTATGCGGAGGGGCTGCACGTATACTCTACCTAGGCGCTGTTCAAAAATAATGCTGCTGAATAATGACAAAAATTCTGGAATAATAATAAAGTTAATATTATTCAGAGTACTATTATTATATATAACAATTTTCGGGTTAGGTACAAGAAAAGGTAACAATTACAAAATCATTTCAAGCTAAGTTGGTTGACTTAGTAGTTTCCGGTAGGTAGAGGAAAGCCAAAGATGGGAGAACCTAGCGAGAGTGTCAAGTCTCGAAGAGTCATTTCTTAGGAGAAAGAGGGAAATTCTCTTTGATTTGTATGAAGAAAGGGGGAAATTGTCAACGACGAAAGGGGAACTCTGCCTGCAGGTTGACCGACGAACGTCGTTTCCAATGATTTCATCAAATTTGAAATCTTCCGAGAATACGAAAAACAATTGTTTACCAAGGCGGAACAACAATTAATTTTACTATTTTTAAACAAATTTTTTTAAAATAAACAAAGTTAAATTTAAATACTTTGTTGTGATTATTATTATTGTACATAAAGTAATTTGTTGGTCATCGACTATATTGAAATTTATCATGAAAGTTGCAAATGTTATTATGAAAAATTTTGCAACGTCACAAGTCAAACTTTTCGCGACATAAACTCTGTTGCTTTACGCACTCGCGCAAACCGTGACAAGGAAGCATTGGCAACACTATGCAGAAAGACACATTTTGTTTTACTCTGAAACGCAGTTATTTTTACATGCTTTCAGCTATGCTGGGTGTAGTAACCAAATTCAATACTTCAATTTACCATTTTCATAAAGAAATTGATGGCCTGGATGCTATAATGTGTAATATTATGTTCATTTGTAAAAATAGGAACCGCGAAAAAAAGTACACAATTCGGTCTTCTGTTACTGTTTTTTTGTGGTTCCTATTTTTACATATGAATATAAATTTACATTTTCTTTATAAAAATGATAAATTGAAGTGTTGAATTTGGTTACTACACCAAGCATTAGTGTTGCATGTCGAGCGAGTCTCGATCGACAACTTCTCGTCAAAGTCGAAAAAATCGTTAAAATAACAATTAAAACAATTGAATCTTATAGTTTTATCTCACTTTTTTATGAAAGGAGACGAAAAAACAAATGGCATCTATTTGCTCGACATGCATCACTACCAAGCATAGCTGAAAGCATGTGAAAATAACTGCGTTTGAGAGTAAAACAAAATGTGTCTTTCTGCATAGTGTTGTCAATGCTTTCTTAGCACGGTCTGCGTGTGCGCGGAGAGCAAGCGTCTGACATCGCGAAAAATTAAAGTGTTTGACTATATCAACCGCACGGACGATGAAGAAGTTTTTACCCTTTCTCCTTGTAATTTCATGGAGCAAAGGGAAAAATTTCCCTTTCCACATGTTGAAGGTCCAATCGCTGATATGAGACTTCTTTATCGTCAGTGCGGTTGATATACTCAAACAGTTTATTTTTCGCGACGCGTCAAAAATGCTATTTTACAGGTCATTTGAATTATTTATTTTACTAATTACTTTTAATTGTTTATAGTGAAATATGATTTTTTTGGAAACTTTGACACTCTAATTTACCATTTTTATAAAAACAGCGGTCCAATGACTTTGTCTTTATCTTGATTCTCTTGACTTTCTTGAAATATCAAATTTTAATTTATTTTAGTTGACACTGAACTATTGTGCCGAAATGTCTTTCTTTTATATAAAGAAATTTTTCATTTTTAATTTAGACACATTTGGAAATTGTTATATTTTGTCAATCAAATTTTTTTATATTGACGAGTTAAAACGCGATTTTTATGATTTAATAAATGTGGTAGGATATTCTTAAGTATATTTTCAGTATAGTGTATAATATTGTTTTTAGACCTTTATAAATGTTAAAGTGTTTTTCTGTTTAAACAACTTTAGGCTGATGAGGTTGGCAAACCTTAGCCAACAAAACGTCGCAATTTTGACGATACATTGAATTTTTCAATTCTTTAAATTTTTTTTTAACATTTATTTTACAACTAACTATTTAACACTCACTTCTCTTCTCATTATCAATCTGAAAGATAAGCATATAATTTGGGGTATGTCCAAGTTGTAAAACGTAAACAAACAAAATTACAAGGAAAAAGGGTAAAAACTTCTGCAACGTCCGTGCAATTGATATAGTCAAATACTTGACACATTTTTTTTTACTCTGAAACGCAGTTATTTTCACATGCTTTTCACTATGCTAGGTGTAGTAACCAAATTCAACACTTTAATTTACCATTTTCATGAAAAAACTGTAAATTTCTATTCATTTACGAAGATGAGAAGGTCGAAAAATTCCTCAATATTCGGTTTTCTACTGCTTCTTTTTTCGAACTTCTCATTTTCGTAAATAAATATAAATTTACATCTTCTTTATGAAAATGGTAAATTTAAGTTTTGAATTTGATATCACCTAGTATAAAAGCATATGAAAATAACTTACTTTAAGTCCAAAACAAAACATCCATTTTAGCATGGTGTTATTAATGCTTGGTCTGCGCCTACGCGGAGACCAATCGTCTTACGTCGCGAAAAGTTTAAGTGTTTGCACGCGGACGTTGCAGAAGTTTTTATTCTTTCTCCTTGTAATTTCAAGGAGAAAAGGAAAAAAATTCTCCTTCCACATGTTGAAGGTCCAATCGCTGATATGAGACTTCTTTATCGTTAGTGCGTTTGATATACTCAAACAGTTTATTTTTCGCGACACATCAGAAATGCTTTTTTAGGTCATTTGAATTAGTTATTTTACTAATTGCTATTTATTAATCACACTCAAAAATTATTTTATTGGAAATTTAGACACTATGTCCAAGTTGTGAAATGAAAACAAACCAAAAGGTAAACAATCCAAGTACTAAAATCACATTAAACAAATGTTTTTTTCACATAATTTAATATTATAATACTTTTTTTTAAATGGTAGGGGAGAGTGGGGCAAACCGGACCCCTCTCAATATCTCCGAAATGGCGAAATTGTCAAAAGTGCTATTTAGAAATTTGAAACAACCATGTGTATACGTTATTTTTTCAATTTGACATTTTTTACTTTTGTTTGTGCAACGCTGGTAGCAAAAGTTTTTTTTTAGTTTTTTCTACACTTTTACGAATTTTTTCTTAAGGAAATTCTGAGGAAATCGTGTAATATTTCCAAATATTAGGTCTTGGGTTTTGAAGGTACACACCTCAGGAATATTTATTACCAAAAACTTTGATGAATTTGCAAAGCGTTTCTTTTTGACAAACATTTATTCTCAAAATGGGCCTGTGAGGCAAACCGGACTGTTTTCGGTGGGGCAATCCGGCCATAGGATATTTCCATTGAATTAAAGTTTTATAAAAATTATTTTTAAATAAAATGTTTCTTTCATTAAAATATTTACTTACAGTGAAAAATAATTGTCTTCCAATGAGAATTGAACCCTTTAATATTGTTTCACTGATAATGACAAACATTTTTATTTTTTTATTAAAAAAAATATTTATTTAATTAAAATTAAAATTAATTAAAATTATTACTTAATATATTTAATAACTAATATTAATTAATTAATTAATTAAAATTGACTCCACAAGTGGTCAATTAATAACAATCTTTTTTTAAATATAAAGAAATGCAATATCATAACTTTTTCTAAACGTAAAATTTCTTTAAAACATGACTATGTAATTGGGAATGAAATGTTATCAAGGGTCGCTTTAGTCCGTGATCTTGGTGTTACCCTTGAATCTACACTCGACTTTAAAACACATATATTAAATGTTGTCAACAATGCGAACAGGGTCCTGGGTATGGTCACCAGAAGTGCTTCGAACTTCAAAAATATAAAGGCATAAAAATTTTGTTTTTTTCTCTTGTCCGACCAATTATTGATTTTGCGTCTTTGATATGGTCGCCCTATCAGGACATATATATTGATCTGCTTGAAAGAGTGCAAAATAAATTTATAAGATTTGTTGCAAGAAGATTGGGTTTGACTTATGATTTTTTTAGTCATGACTATTCTGAACTTAGAAGGATCCTGGGCATTCCCTTACTTCAATCAAGATTTTTGTTCTCTGACTTGCTATTTTTGTTTAAACTGATTAATGGCATAATTAATTGTCCTCCTATTTTATCAATTCTACAATTTTCAGTTCCATCTAGGTCGCCTAGGAATCCTTCTATGTTCAGACAGTCTTTCTGTAGAACTAATTACCGTGAGAACTCGGTCATAGTGAGAATATGCAGAGAAGCAAATGAGTACCAAGAAATCTTTGATTTCTACGGTACACCTCTTGGTAAATTTATTGCGAGCTTGCGTAGAGTGATCTACAGTTTAGATAGTTAAGTGTCAACACTTCGCATATTGTCAATTCGATTGAACACCGTATATTAAGTACTTATGTACGAAAGGGCACTGCCTGTAAATTTGTAAAATAAATAAATAAAATTCAATCCCGAATTATTATTTTCATTACTACAACCATTGATTACATGATTCTTCATATTTTTTATTATTGTAGATTATATAAATGCAATATTAAAAATAAAAAACCAAACGGACGGTTTGCACCATGGGGGTTCGGTTTACCCCAGGGGGTGGGGCAAACCGGACAGTATGCAAATTTTTTTTAATGTTAACACAGCAACTAAACAATAAAAGATGAAGTATAGGTGTCTCTGGGAAAAAGTTGCGCAATTAAGGGCATGTCCAAGTTGTGAAATGTAAACAAACCAAAATGTAAACAAACTAAGCACTAAAATCACCTTTTTTATACATCTTTTTCTCTCACAAAAATTAATATTAAAACACTTTTTTTACAAAAATGATAAATTAGAGTGTCAAAGTTTCCAAAAAAATCATTTTTGAGTGTGATCAATAAATAGCAATTAGTAAAACAACTAATTCAAATGACCTGTAAAATAGCATTTTTGACGCGTCGCGAAAAATAAACTGTTTGAATATATCAACCGCACTGACGATGAAGAAGTCTCATATGAGCGATTGGGCCTTTAACATGTGGAAGGGGGAATTTTTCCCTTTCCTCATTGAAATTACAAGGAGAAAGGGTAAAAACTTCTTCATCGTCCGTGCGGTTGATATAGTCAAACACTTTAATTTTTCGCGATGTCAGACGATTGCTCTACGCGCACGCGCAGACCGTGCCAAGGACGCATTGAAAACACTATGCAAAAACACACATTTTGTTTTACTCTGAAACTCACTTATTTTCACATACTTTCAGGTATACTAGGTATAGATACCAAATTCAACACTTCAATTTACCATTTTCATAAAAAAACTGTAAATTTCTATTCATTTACGAAAATGTGATGGTCGAAAAAAAGCAACAGTAGAAGACCGAATATTGAGGATTTTTTCGACCATCACATTTTCGTAAATGAATAGAAATTTACAGTTTTTTTATGAAAATGGTAAATTGAAGTGTTGAATTTGGTATCTATACCTAGTATACCTGAAAGTATGTGAAAATAAGTGAGTTTCAGAGTAAAACAAAATGTGTGTTTTTGCATAGTGTTTTCAATGCGTCCTTGGCACGGTCTGCGCGTGCGCGTAGAGCAATCGTCTGACATCGCGAAAAATTAAAGTGTTTGACTATATCAACCGCACGGACGATGAAGAAGTTTTTACCCTTTCTCCCTGTAATTTCATGGAGGAAAGGGAAAAATTTCCCCTTCCACATGTTGAAGGTCCAATCGCTGATATGAGACTTCTTCATCGTCAGTGCGGTTGATATACTCAAACTGTTTATTTTTCGCGACGCGTCAAAAATGCTATTTTACAGGTCTTTTGAATTAGTTGTTTTACTAATTGCTATTTATTGATCACACTCAAAAATGATTTTTTTGGGAACTTTGACACTCTAATTCATCATTTTTGTAAAAATAAGTTTTCTAATGGTAATTTTTGTGAGAAAAAAGGCTCTTTGAAAAATGTGATTTTAGTGCTTTGTTTGTTTACATATTGGTTTGTTTACATTTCACAACTTGGACATGCCCTTAAATGATCTTTTAAACAAGCCCTCAAAAAATGAAATTGGTTGATTCGTTTAGTCACAAGAGTTAAAAAACCTTAGGGGGTCCGGTTTGCCCCACTCTCCTCCATTAATCAATGTTTATTTTAATTATAAAAAAATCAATTAAAAAATTTACGTCGAAAAAAAATTAATAATTTATTTTCATTTTATATTACATATATTTACTAAAATTAAAAACAATAATTGGTTGACAATAAATAACATCAGGAATTCCCGAAATGATATCCATGTCAGTACAGATAACCAATATTTAGAAAATTAAATTCATTTAACAGTAGTGGTGCACAAGAAAGTCGCCTAGTGATGTCCGGGTGTTCAGACCGGTTTAGGTCAAATTCTTCGAGGAAATTAACTACAATAGTCAAAAACAGAACACCAAGAAGTCACCTGGTGATATCCGGATGTTCATGTTACTTTTGATCAACTTCTACGGGGAACTTGACCTCATTTGACAAAAGTGGAACAATAGAAAGTCACCTAGTGTTGTCCGGTTTTTTAAAACGGTTTTGGTCAAATTCTGGGAGGAAATCAATCACAATGGTCCAAAAGAGAACACAAAATAGTAACCTAGTGATATTCAGCTAACAAGATTAAGGGCATGTCCAAGTTGTGAAATGTAAACAAACCAAAATGTAAACAAACAAAGCACTAAAATCACATTTTTCAAACAGCCATTTTTCTCACAAAAATTACCATTAGAAAACTTATTTTTACAAAAATGATGAATTAGAGTGTCAAAGTTTCCAAAAAAATCATTTTTGAGTGTGATCAATAAATAGCAATTAGTAAAACAACTAATTCAAATGACCTGTAAAATAACATTTTTGACGCGTCCCGAAAAATAAACAGTTTGAGTATATCAACCGCACCGACGATGAAGAAGTCTCATATCAGCGATTGGACCTTCAACATGTGGAAGGGGAAATTTTTCCCTTTCCTCCATGAAATTACAAGGAGAAAGGGTAAAAACTTCTTCATCGTCCGTGCGGTTGATATAGTCAAACACTTTAATTTTTCGCGATGTCAGACGATTGCTCTACGCGCACGCGCAGACCGTGCCAAGGACGCATTGAAAACACTATGCAAAAACACACATTTTGTTTTACTTTGAAACTCACTTATTTTCACATACTTTCAGGTATACTAGGTATAGATACCAAATTCAACACTTCAATTTACCATTTTCATAAAAAAACTGTAAATTTCTATTCATTTACGAAAATGTGATGGTCGAAAAAATCCTCAATATTCGGTCTTCTACTGCTGCTTTTTTTCGACCATCACATTTTCGTAAATGAATAGAAATTTACAGTTTTTTTATGAAAATGGTAAATTGAAGTGTTGAATTTGGTATCTATACCTAGTATACCTGAAAGTATGTGAAAATAAGTGAGTTTCAGAGTAAAACAAAATGTGTGTTTTTGTATAGTGTTTTCAATGCGTCCTTGGCACGGTCTGCGCGTGCGCGTAGAGCAATCGTCTGACATCGCGAAAAATTAATGTGTTTGACTATATCAACCGCACGGACGATGAAGAAGTTTTTACCCTTTCTCCTTGTAATTTCATGGAGGAAAGGGAAAAATTTCCCTTTCCACATGTTGAAGGTCCAATCGCTGATATAAGACTTCTTCATCGTCGGTGCGGTTGATATACTCAAACAGTTTATTTTTCGCGACGCGTCAAAAATGCTATTTTACATGTCATTTGAATTAGTTGTTTTACTAATTGCTATTTATTGATCACACCCAAAAATGAGTTTTTTGGAAACTTTGACACTCTAATTTATCATTTTTATGAAAAAAGCTGTCCAATGGTAATTTTTGTGAGAAAAAAAGCTCTTTGAAAAATGTGATTTTTGTGCTTTGTTTGTTTACATGTTGGTTTGTTTACATTTCACAACTTGGACATGCCCTTAAACACAACGTTAATGATAGAACGTCCAAGCGCCCGTCCTGCCGGAAGGATGTTCCGAAAAAAAGGCTTTTAAAAAAAGAGAATTCAATTTTTCTTTTTCGAAACTTCTTGGGATTAAAGTAGAGGAAAAGACGAAAAAATCCATATATTTGACTTTTTAAAATAATAATATTAAACCATTTTTCAAAGCCCTCAAACTTGCTGCTAATAAAAAGTAAAAAAAGAACATTTTTTCGTAAATTTAATGTAAAACCCACAAAAATCAATATATTTTGGCCGGTCCAGTCTCTTTTTATTCAAAAACGTTCAAAGAATGAAACCTATTTGTTTAATTTAAAAAAATTTCATTTTTAATGTTAATCAGCAAAATTGCGGCCAATTGAATAAAAACTCTCTTCAAATTTTCTTTATAAAATGAATATGAAAGCAGATAAAAACAAAAACAAATATATCATTGGAAAGGTAATGAAACAAGCTTTCCAATGATGTAAATATCAAATTTCTAAATTTATATGCCTAGGCTTGGTAGCCTTTTAAACAAAGCGAAAAGCATCCTGCCGGCAGGACCGGGTTTCCTCATTTTGTGGCTAAAAATTATATGAATTTTTGGAAAATTCAACTTCTTTAAGCTACCCTGCTCTTCGGTTTGAACTTACAAGCTCGACATTTACATGCGCTGAAAGCTTGTTTCATCACCTTTCCAACCATATATATTACTTTTTGTTTATGTCAATCCATGTTAGTTTTATTCAGCGATTTCGGACGGACTCACCTGAGTCTTTTTGGTCCTGCCGGAAGGACGTTGGACGTTCTATCATTAAAAACAGCCCAGGTCAATGTTGATTAACTTGGCGTGGATCTTAAATTTATTTATCAAAAACTCCGCGTAGTTACACTGTAGAATTTTTACAGAAAGTTTATAAATTTATATGTATATGGAGCGTTGTACACCAAATCAGAAATTATTTTACTTTTGCATCTAAAAAATTTTTTTCTTTTAGTGCTCGTTGAAATTAGCTACCCCGATTTTTTTCAAATTTTTTCATCAAGCGGTTTAAAAGTTACAAGTTTTTGAAAAAACACGTTTTTCAGGTAATTTTTTTTTGAAATGCTTATAACTCGAACAAATATTGACCAAATTGGACGTTTTTATAATAAAAATTTTTGTTTTTTAAGCAGTTTTAAATAAAAAAATGTAAAAAATATTTTTTAATTTTCGAAATAAAAATTTCTTTTTAAAAATAAAATTTTATTTTTAAGAATGTTTGTATCTATCGATTTTTTTCAAATTGTTTGTAAGCAACTAGAACTAATTTAAGAATTTTTAATCCTTGTCTGATTGTAAGCAAAGGATGAGATCCATTTATTCTGAAATTTTTAATTTTCCTAAACTAGTAGGTGGCCAAGTGCCTAACTTACAATTTGACCAAATCACACAAATTTTTCAAACAATAAATGTTCTCAGACTAAGTCTCTCCGAACTTAAACTTCTTATTGTTTAAAATTAAGATTTGGTCAAATTGTAAGTTAGGTATTTCGCTACCTACTATTTTAGAAAAATTAACAATTTCAAAAAACAGATCCTATCCTTTATCCACAATCAAAGAAGGATTAAAAATTCTTAAACAAGTTTTAGCTGCTTACGAAAAATTTTGAAAAAAATCGATCGTTACATACATTCTTAAAAATGAAATTTTATTTTTAAAATTAAAATTTTTTTTCGAAAATTGAAAAAAATATATTTTGTACATTTTAATTAAAAAATTACGTGAAAAACGTCTTTTTTCAAAAACCTGTAACTTTTAAACCGCTTGATGAAAAAATTTAAAAAAATCATGGTAGCTAATTTCAACGAGCACAAAAAGAAAAAAAATATTTGAAAAATATTTGAAATGCAAAAATAAAATAATTTCTGATTTGATGTGAACCGCCCCATATACATATAATATATTATAATTTATAATATAATTTCAAAAGAGTTAATTTAGTTATAAATCAATAAATTGGTTAAATATGCACATTAAAACATATTAATTAAATGATTAAACAGTTAAAACCGAACTCTTTGCTGTTATTTGGTATAACTTAGGAGAGAGTAAGGCAAACTGAAACCCCTAACGGTTTTTTGACTCTGGTGACTAAACGAATCAACCGATTTCATTTTTTGAGGGCTTGTTTGAAAGATCATTTAATTGCGCAACTTTTTCCCAGAGACACGTATACTTTATTTTTTATTGAAAACCCATTAGACGGGTAGTCCAGGCAAATGCAAGTACTCCTAATTTCAAGCCGTTCTGTAGACGCAAAAATTTAGTATAAGTGTAGTATATAAGAAAAATTTCCACGGGAAACACTTGTAACGCTAGTATTAAGTCAAAAGACGAGTGTATAAATAAATAAATTTATTGTTTAGTTGCTGTGTTAACTTTAAAAAATTTTGCAAACGGTCCGGTCAGCCCCACCCCCTGGGGTAAACCGGACCCCCCATGGGCAAACCGGACCGTTTGGTTTTTTATTTATAATATTGCATTTACGTAATCTACAATAATAAGAACATAAAGAATCATGTAAACAATGGTTTCCAATTCTCATTGGAAGACAATTATTTTTCATTGTAAGTAAATATTTTAATAAAGAAACATTTTATTTAAAAATAATTTTTATGTAACTTTAATTCAAATAAATATCCTATGGGCGGTTTGCCCCACCTAATACGGTCCGTTTTGCCTCACAGGCTTATTTTGAGAATAAATGTTTGTCAAAAAGAAACGCTTTTCAAATTCATCAAATTTTTCGGTGGTATTTTCCTCCCTTTGTCGCACAAACGCAAGCTAAAACTGCCAGATTAAAAAAACAGGTATACTAAACATGGTTGTTTTGCATTTGTAAACAACACTTTTTCCATTTTTGCCATTTCGGAGATATTGAGAGGGGTCAGGTTTACCCACCGGTTCGGTTTGCCCCACTCTCCCCTATATACAGTTGATTTATCTGACTGTTGCTGCTTTTTTCACCTTTTTTGAAACTAGTTGACAAGATATTAATTAATTATAATTATCTTTAACACTTAAGTTTTAAAAATATGGTGAAAATTGCATTTACACTTATGTAGTAGAGGAAGAGGTTCGGTTGTGGGTACCCACGCAGAACTTTTGACAGAAATGAGATTTATGTAACCTGACAAATATCACGTATGTGTTATAGCCTAACGTCGTTTTCTATGCGAATACAAAAATGATTAGACAACTCCGCTTTTTACTATATATAAATTAATTTTTCGACACGTTGAATATAACAAAAATGTATTTTTAAACATTGTTAATTGTTCAACAAATCGAAGTGAATTAATTATAATAATAAGTTCAAAGCGTATTCACACAGTAAATATGTTATATTTTATGATCCAATACCAAGTATCACAAAAATGTTTACAAGTAAAATTTTTTTAATGATGTTTTAAAATGATCGTCAAGTTTGGTTGTGGGCATCTAAATTGATTCGGTTGTTGACACCACTCTTATTTTTGATAAATCGTGAAATATCGTTGTCGATATAATCATAAGTAATTCCTTACAACATTTAATAGTGTTTTATGAATTTTAAGAGTTTCATGGTCCAGCACGGAAATTAATATAATAAGACTTTGATGTCCGTACGTCGTTCGCAGTTATAGTAATTGTAGTAACTGGGCAGTCCAGGTTCAGTGTGAGAAATCATATATGCCCTTACTTGGGGAGCATGTCAAAATTAGAAGAAATCGTCCTTATGTAGTTAATGAATGGTTACTTAATTATAATTTCTTTGTATTTTTAATAGATTTTTCAAGAGTGCCCACAACCAAACCAAAATTTTCTTTGTTAAAAAAATGACCACTTTATTGAATTTTTAATAAAATTTTTCTAGTCAACGAAATCAATTTATTTTCTTCACGAGTAGTTAACTAAGATCCCTAGCTTTGAATACATATACATATGTTTGCTTAATATCTACAAGAACACAAATTATGAGTTATGAGTTAAGCTTCTCGACCAACTGGATAAAAATTGATTCGGCTATCCGGACATCATTAGGTGACTTTCTGGTGTTTTATTTTTGTCAAATCGCTTGCTGGGTGTAAAAACATGATACATCGGATTGGCGTTGAAAAACATGATACCTCGGTTTTGACTTGAAAAACATGACATATCGTCGTTTGAGTTGAAGAACATGACACGTCAAAAACGAAAATTTTTTATTCAAATGTTGGTTGGTACCACTGACCGCGAATCTTAAAATGTCTCAAATTAACATAAACTGTATTCAAAATTATTTAACCTATTTCTTCTTTGAATTGACATATTATGAAGCGAAAGCATTTGTTTCATAAAAGTTTCAAAGATTTGACACATTTGAAAATTAGCGGTCAGTGGTATCAACTGAAAATAGAAAAGAAAATTTTCTTTTTTTACGTGTCATGTTCTTCAACTCAAACGACGATATGTCATGTTTTTCAAGTCAAATCCGAGGTATCATATTTTTCAACGCCAATCCGATGTATCATGTTTTTACACCCAGCAAGCGAAATGAGGTTAACTTCCCCGTAAAAGTTGATTTTTTCCTGGTATTCTGTTTTTGACTTTTTAAGTCAATTTCCTTGAAGTATTTTACCAAAACCAATCTGAACATCCGGACATCACTAGGTGACTTCCTTCTGCTCCATTTTTGTTATATTTAATTTTATAAAAATTGGTGACCTGTACTGACCTGGATATCATTTGGGAACTTCCTGGTGTTATTTCTTGTCAAATCGTGTAACTTACTTAAATAATTACAAAAAATTAACTGTCACGGAAAATTCTACGGAATTTCCGCGGAGTCACTCCGCTGAGTTTCCATTGATATTGCCGGTAATCTTTTCACGTGTGAGGCCAAAGAATTTCTCTTTAGAAATTTTATATGTAAGATTCACGCTCTCAACTTTTAACTTTTACTACTTTTGAAGTAAATTTTGCTACGTTTAAAGTAAATTTTATTAATTTGGTACAAATATGTTCATTGAAAGTTCTAAAAGTTAATAGAAATGCTTTACCAGAAATATTTTAATATGGAAGTAGTAAAAGTTACTTTATATTTTTCTCCGTGCGGAAAATAATTATTAATGAATATCAATTTTCCTTAGATTTTATTATTTCTAATTAATAAATGTAAGACATTTTTGTTTTCATACATTTTTTCTTGAAAAATATGATGCATTCAACAAAAAATGGATGATCGAACAATTTGGTGTTGAATAAAATAAGTACAATTTAATAATTTGAAATAAAAATTGAATATAGAAGTTTACGTACACGCGTAAGAGAAATATATTTACAACTTTGTTAATTCTATTTTTCCCCTTTCTGCATTTTTATATCATATTCTTTATCCAGTAGCTTATCGCACAGAGTATTCTCTTATGTTGAATTGTATATTAATAAACTATTACGAGAAACTTAATCATTTATCTCGGAGCAGATAGTTCCTATCGTCGAAACGTGATAAAAAGTATGATATAGAGTTAGATCTCACATTAGTGTCACATTACAATTCGCATATTGTTCTACACGTCATAAAACATCTCGTAACATTACTGTAACTTCTATTTTTCATTACCATTCATTGCTTTATAAAATAACATTCTTTTACGAATTTAATTAAATTTTCTTTTATAAGGGAAAGGCTCGCAGGTTGCAACACCTGAGCTTTTTCGTTCATAACTCATTAAAAAACATTCATTTATAGGAACATACCATTGAAAAGAGGACCTAAAAGCTACAAATTTTACCCATAAATAATTTAAATTGGCCAATAATAAAATTTTTACATCAAATTTTAAAAATGATGTAAAATCGACGTTTCAGTTTATTATTATTAATTTTTTCAAACAATTTATTAACAAATAAAATTTTTTTAAATAAAAATATTTTTGAAGAATAAAAATTTCTTTTTCAATTAAAAATCGAACGAAAAGCAAGATATGTGAAAAAATGAAGTTTTTAAAATCGTGTAAATTTAGTTCAAATTATTACGGATTGGCATTTTGGATCTGCAAAACGTAAAGTTGTTCAACCTGCAATTTTGAACTCTTTTTTTAAAATTAATGAAAAAATATTAATTTATGATATTTTAAGCATTTCTTTTGAATTAACAAAATTGTTTAAAAAAGCAATTCAAACAAAAATTGTAACTCAAATTATCCATTAAAATATTCGATTTGTTTGCACATGAAAAAGTCCCATTTTTAATTTTTCGACATGTCAATTTCAGAATTTGTTCAAAAAGAACACTTTTATTGCTGTTTTTTGTTTCAAAAGAGCATAAAAAGCAATCATTAATCATTTGACAACAATATCAGTAGCGTTTTTAATGATAGCAATTCTAGAATAAAAAATAACGTAAGTGGGACAACTCGCAAACCTTACCCCTATTATTTTTTCATATTTTCATATTTTTCTTCATTCTTGTATTTTCTATTATAATTTCTCTTTATTGCTCTTACATTCTCATCTGCTATTATTAATTAATTGATGGAACGTCCTGTTTAGAAAAAACTATGGTTAAAGGCTCTCAGTGCATGTTTATTGGTTCTTAAGCAATGATTTGGACACTCCTTTAATCTTTTTTCTTTTTTTTCATGATTTTTTCTCTATTATTTTGTTAAATTTGTTAAATTAATCATGAACTTGAAACTGGCACCCAGTTATCAAGACCTACATTTTTAAAAATTCAATTTCAATGTAAAATATTTTATTGTGTAAAATCAATATCAAATTTGGAAAAATTAAGTTTTTGTTAATATCTGGGTAAAAATTACAGCATCATGAAAAATATTTATTGGTAAAACTTACTTCCCTAAGTAAGTAAGTGCCAATTTCAGTTTGATAAATCAATCCAAATACCTAATTATATATTATATTTTTATATAATTAATTAAATATAAATAAATTATTAATTCCTAAATTATAATAATAAAATAAATAAATTCACAAAAACATGGTGTAGAATCAAATTTTTGAAAACAAAGTTAGTAGAACAACTGGATGATCAACAAAAAACAACTTGATAAGGAAAAGCAAGACCTGATTTGTGAAAAAATGTAATTTGAAAAAGAAAAAAAATATTTTAAAAAACAACAAGAAAAATTAGAAAAGCAAAAAAAGAATTTAAAAAACAATTAAAGGAAAAACAACATCTAATTGACACAACTGTAAATGAACTTAGAGTTGTTAATGAAAAGCTCAAAATTTATCAACAAGATTTAAAAGTAAAAAAAAAACAATTTGAAGAAGAGAAATAAAAGTTTGAAATAGAGATCCAAAAAATCAGAAAAGAAAAAGAAGTAAATCTACAACACTTACAGCAAAATTAACATGTAGGAATACAGAAACATAAATCACAATTTCAACAACTTATTCCAGAACACTTACAACAAGTATAGCAATACACTGAAGAAGTTCGAAAACATATTCAACAAATTGAAAAGTCAGATGAAGAAAAAACAGAATCAGATCAATCTAAAGCAACAGAAACTCAGAATATGAATCATCAACATGTGAGAATTAAAAAAATTTATATGTAAATATCAAACTTGGTAATTGTCTAAAGTAACCTACACTATTTATTGCTTTTTTACGATTTACTAAATTATTTCGATACTTTTTTAAAATTGTGACTTTAAAAGCTATTTTTTTCTTACAATTGATAATTTTTACTGCTTTAAATCTACTGAAAATTTAAATAGAAAATTTTAATAAAATTCTTTTAAATAATTCAGTTTTAAAATTAATTCCTCAAAAATATGCAATTGTTTTTAAAAATGTTATTAAAATTCGTCAAAAGAATTCAATTATTTTCAATACAATTTCAAATAAATAATAAATAATAAATTTCTAATAAAATTGTTTAAAAGTAGCCAATTTTGAATAATAAGTAATCCTCCCTCTTAATTTCAAAAATACGAAAAATCGACAATAAGGGCCCTTTTCTAAAAAGGACAGTTTTTCTATTAAAAAAATAGTTTTTTACAAGATTAATGATTAGGTACAAGTTTATTACGTCACATGAAAAAAAGAATAGATATTAAACTTATTAAAAATTTTTTGACAATCCGAGGGGCTATTCACTGAGATCGAAAAGATCCAGGGACGACGCAATCTTTTTTATCCATTATGATCTTCTGTCGTCTCTCCGATCTCGCATTGTTTTATAAATTCGTCTGATGTTGGCTTCTTAACTTCCTTCAAGGCGTTTAATATAAAATGGTGCTTATTTACAATTTATGTAAGGATAAATTATACTTGAAAAATCCAGAAAATGTCACAAACTGATTTAGAGAACGAGAATGATGATGAAATCGAGAGAAACACTTTATGCAAAAAATGTCGCGGTGTAATAGAAATGAAAAGCTCATTGGAGGAAAATTGTGCTTATTTCTGGGAAAAACTAGAATCAGGTTTCAAAAGAACTTTGTCATTTCCACGTTATGTTAAAAACTTATTTAATTGTCAAAATTTGGCTAATCAACATGCGTTTCGACTTATTACCAATGAGACTATTCATGAACTTGAAAAATTTGCAGCAAGTACGTTACCTTCTTTATTGTCACAAGAAGTTAATTTTGATGATTATTACGGTTGCTTTTCTAAATCTCCACAAAGTTTTAAATTTATGATCGGTGATAAAATATAAATTCAAAAGGCGGTTCAATTTGTACAAGGTACAAAGGATACTTACTGGCAGCAAAATGAAAAATCTGTCAAAACTGTAAAAACCAGTCAAGTTTCGCATGAAAAAAGTCCATCTCTTTCCAGTAATTCTCAAAATAGCAGAAGTACAGAATCTGACATTGAAAATGAAAAACGAAAAGTAGCTAACGGCATCCTGACATTTGCTGATAATAATAAGGATAATATGGAATCAGAATTGAATCAAAAATTGAGATTAGAGGTTAAAATAGATGTTACAGTTTCAAATGACTTAAACAACCCTTCGACGAAACTGTGTTATGTAGCTCGTATAACGTGTCCTCAGTGTGGTTTAGTGATAAAATCAACCAAAGTAGGAAAAAATAACAATAAATGGCATTTATCTAAGTTCAGCAGGCACATCAATCTGCACTCTGTAAATAAAAAAAGAAAACGCGAAGATAAAGACTCCAGTAAAGAGTTACATAAAAAATTACCTCTTCAAACTATTCAAAATACCGCATCCCAAGAAAGAGAATAAAATGTCTTGACAACTTTAGACATATCTAGAAACGATTATACTAATTTCCCGGAGAATGATTCATCACAATTTGTAAATAATCAATTTTCACCTCATGGCAGTAATATAATAAGCGATGCAAGTGACTACAGAATTTTAAATTTAGACACATCAAGTTATTCTCAGCAATCTGAAATGCAATTCCAATTTCTCGAAAACAATCAACAACAGGAATCTTTCAAGAGAGTTCAAACTGTTTAAACTCACAATCAACAATCTTTTGGGACATTTTTCAAAGATTCATTAAGTATTTTAGAAGAAAACACTAGTGCTTCGGGGGAACAGAAAGCCAGAGTAATTATCGAACGAATTATTCTGATACACTTATTACAAATGTTCGACCAAAAGAAAAATCAGAAGAATCACAAGAGTCCCAATCGTCTTTTCTAAATATGTTGAACCAAGCTGCGATTGGCAAGTCTAATTTGAAAAAGGGAGGATACAAATATAGCACGCCATTCAAGAAGTTTTCTTCTTATTTATTTATGACTGGAATTACCTATGAAACATTAGCAAAAAATTTATAACTTCTATCGTTGAGTACAATCAGCCGAACTATTAATAAATCAAGGTATAGATATAGATAGTCCACGTCAATCCAACATATATAATTGAAATTAATATTTTCGAATTCACTCATTTTTTTATTTTTACTTCATGATTTAAAAAAATTTTATCCAGCTTTTTATAAAATAAAATTTTTAAAAATTTTGGATTTTAAACAAACAATTTTTTTAGCTGCTCACAACTTATACAAAAAATGATCAATTTTAATGTTTCTCATATAAAAATTTGCAGTTTTAAATGAATTTTTTGGAAATTTGTTGCAAAAAATTTCCAAAAATTGTTTAACAGTTTTTTTGTAATTTATAGGTAAAAATTCCATTTTTGAAATTGTTTTATATTTTTTTTCATAATTTACATTTTACTTGAAAAGAAATTATAAATGTACACGGAAAAAAATAGTCAAATAGTGCATGTAACTACTAGTCTATAGACTCTAAGAAATTGTATAGATTATCTAACCATTTTTTTCTGTGTATTATATTTATTTTATTTAATATAATTAATAAAACAATATAATAAACAGGTCAGTAATTACTGAGGGGCAATGTCGATCCGAAGAATTGAAAATGTTTTTATCATCTGGAAACCTTCCCTTGGTAGTATGGCTAAGTGAAGATGCTACTCGTATCATTAATAGAGTACAATATGATCCTACATCCAACCAGCTTGTTGGATTTGTTTTACCTTTTGATAATTACGGAATGCTAAAATCAAATTTATTTCTTGGTACATCTGCAAAGTCTATTGAAGATCATTTTTTTTAAAACAAGAAAGCGTCACAATTGTATGCTATTATGGCTCAGCCGTTAGTTAAAGATAGCCCATCTTTTTGTCTTTGTTTATACGGGACTGACAATTCATTTACAAGTGAAGATGTGAGGAGACGTTGGGATTTTATAATAAAAAATTTAAAGGATCATTCTGTAACCGTTGCTGGAATATCATCCGATGGAGACCCTAAATTATTAAAAAGTATGATGATAGAAAGTTATTTAGGAACATTAGATCAAAATCTAAAAACAATTGATGAAGATGGTAATGTCTTGCCAGGGTTTTATGCATCATCACAACTTAAAATCCTATTGAGTCAAGATACTGTCCATGTAGGTTCTAAATTAAGAAATCGACTGTTATCAAACTCCATTGTTACGCCTATGGGAGATTTTCTGGTTTCCGCTGGTCACATAAAGAAACTGATGCAGTCAGTTTCTAATGATAAACATTGTCTAACTTAAAAAGATATTTCAGGAAAAGACAAAATGAATTTTCAATCAGTTCCCAAGCTCTGTGATCCGAAAATATGGACCTTACTTGAAAATCATGTTCCTGGAAGTGAAGCAACAAGAGCTTACTTAAAAATAATATACTGCATTTTGACTTCCTACCTTTCTTAAAGTATCACTGCTAAAGATCGTATTTATTTTATTTGGTACAGTGTTTATTTTTTGAGGTTGTGGAGAGCCTGGATAAGTTCAATCCCAAATTACTCAGTGACCAAAAACTTTATTACTAGAAATGCTTACATGTGCTTTGAACTTAAGGGCATGTCCAAGTTGTGAAATGTAAACAAACAAAAATGTAAACAAACCAAGCACTAAAATCACATTTCGGAAACAGCCTTTTCTCCCACAAAAATTAACATTGGACCGGTTTTTTTATAAAAATGATAAATTAGTGTGTCAAAGTTTCCAATGAAATCAAATTTCACTATAATCAATTAGCAGTAATTACTAAAATAACTAATTCAAATGACCTGTGAAATAGCATTTTTGACGCGTCGCGAAAAATAAACTGTTTGAGTATATCAACCGCACTGACGATGAAGAAGTCTCATATCAGCGATTTGACCTTCAACATGTGGAAGGGGAAATTTTTCCCTTTCCTCCTTGAAATTACAAGGAGAAAGGGTAAAAACTTCTTCATCGTCCGTGCGGTTGATATAGTCAAACAGTTTATTTTTCGCGACGTGCCAACAATGCTATTTTCAGGTCATTTTTATTCGTTATTATAATTTCATGGAGAAAAGGGAAAAATTTCCCTTTCCACATGTTGAAGGTCCAATCGCTGATATGAGACTTCTTCATCGTCGGTGCGGTTGATATACTCAAACAGTTTATTTTTCGCGACGCGTCAAAAATGCTATTTCACAGGTCATTTGAATTAGTTATTTTAGTAATTACTGTTAATTGCTTATAGTGAAATTTGATTTCATTGGAAACTTTGACACACTAATTTATCATTTTTATAAAAAAACTGGTCCAATATTAATTTTTGTGGGAGAAAAAGCTGTTTCCGAAATGTGATTTCAGTGCTTCGTTTGTTTACATTTTGCTTTGTTTACATTTCACAACTTGGACTGTTTAGTAACAGCTATTCTTCACTGTCGAGAAAACAATAGTCCTCAATTATTTTTACCATGGCTTTACGGTAGCCAGACTTGTGAAAGTTTTTTCCGATAATTAAGTTCAATGACGACGACGCTATGTACAATGGTAAATTTCAGTGTGCTTGATTGTATTCATTGAATTACATGAATTGAACTACAGTCGGATATTACAGTGACTAACTTCGATGCCGAAAATAACCTTTTATTTCCCCGCGTTAATCATCTAAGTGCATCATTTGAGTGTCAAGACTTAGATGATTTTCCAGAGAATTCAATGTTCAATTACAATAATGCTTTGCTACAGAACACGGACATTGCAGAAATTATGAACTCGGCTAAAAGAGACGCTCATCTATTACTATGTAGTATTGGAGCAAATGTTGATTTGAAATTTGAAGAACAAATCTCTTTCACATCTTCATTTTCGGAAATTAAATACACTCTTCAAATATTATAGATGACGAAGATGATTTTGAAGAACTTGAAATCGGTAGTCGGGAATCTAATTCTGTTATGAACGTGAATGAGTCTGAAAAGGACGTAAGAAATGACGAAAATTCGGTTCCTGAATTATTACAGGATCTGACAATTTTATCCACTTTTCAAGGACATTTAGAATTAATAAACTACTCTGAATTTGGTTCAATTTTAAAAGAAACAAGTCCGTTTACAATTGTTAAAGATTCCACTGGAGCTGAAAAAGTCGTTACACGGAGAAAAAAATGCTGTTGAATCAAAGACATATGAGTTTGATTCATTGAATAGTGTCATAACGGGCTGCCAAACGTATATGCTGTTGTTTTGAAAGCACCGATTCTAATGATTCGATAGTATCACTTTCATTGAAACAAAAGCATATTTCTTAAATTGACAGCATACTATGTTAATTTGAAGGTATTCCTTTTGAATCAACGATCAAAATTTTTTAATTTAACAGTATATGCTTTTGAGTCAATGACTATAGTTTTTAAATTTAAAAGCATCATTTTTATGATTCAAAAATTTGTACTTTTAATTTTTTTAGTTGTTGCTATCGATTGAATAACACCATACTGTTAAGTCAATTCTTTTATGTGGTTAAAGATATACCAACGATAAATTGAAAAAATGAAATTTTTGTTCATATATTTTTTATATACTATAATTAATTCTCACACCTTTAACACAATACTTCTTATATACATCTTTCTTTCAATTTTACACACTAACATAGACATCTTTATTATTTTTTTTAATTTTTTCCAACGACAAACACACATACATACACATTCAAACACACTTTATAATTTTTTGAGTCTGAAAAATACGCTGTTTCCAATCGGTCACCCATCCAGGTAGTAACCGCGACAAAACGTGCTTAACTTTCGTGATAGACGAGAACTGCCGCGCTGCAATGTAATACATTCGCTTCTTACATTGAGCAGTTACTTTGTAGTTAAATACCGTGCGCGAGATTTTTCTCGTGAATAAGGGAATTTATATAGGGAATTTATGTTTAACTAGTCCTTAATTCTTTAAAACAATTTAAATAATAGTTTTTTATATAAGAATTTCAAAAACGACAGGTTTAATAAACATATAAATATGTGTGAATAAGTGTTTCAATAAATTTAGCACCTGTCAATGTCTCAAATACATAGTGTCCTTATTTTTATAGCATATGCTATTGGCAGTCCGCTATAGCACCACTCATTGAAACGAAAGCATATGCTTTCATTTTCAAAAGCGCGCTTCTTTGAAGCAAACAACTTTTCAATTGATTCAAATTTACACGCATTTTCTTCAAATTTATCTATTAGATGTTTCAAATGAATAATGTCAAAGAAGCAATAAATTATTCTGTTGCTATATATAGATGAACTATAGAAACAATTTTTAGAATATCATTAATTTAACAGTATCGTACTTTTAATTTAAACAGTTTCATTTTTTCGTTTTAAGCAATATACTGTTCGATTAATAAATGTGTTATTGAATTAATAACGGAAAATTCAACAGCATGGAGCTATTTGATTCAACAGCACTTTTTTTTCAGTGTAGGAAATCTTTAATATGTTGGCTTTTAAATGACAGTACAGAACGTTTAAGTAGTGATAGGCTTCAAAAAATTCGACAATCTGAATACAATTTATTCAAAAAGGATAATAGAAATGTTAAGAACAGTGATTTTGCAGAAAGATGTAGTCACTTTAGTGTAGTTGATTGGGTTATTTTTAAATGTATCGATCGCGAACAATATCTTATTGGACTTACGCTTTCATTTGGATATTTAAATAAAAAAAACAAAAATAGCGACAGAATATTCCAACAATTTTGCAAATATTGACAGAAATAAATAAAACATTGGTGTGCTTTGTCAGTGGTTTCAAGTTATTGCCAATGGTTATTTAAGTTTATCAACTTCTTTTACTCATGGCTACGTTGATATACAAAACTATAAAATGGCGATAGCTTATCCTGACATACGTGAATTCGGTTTGGTACTAAATGCAAGAGTTTATGAGAAAACGAAGCTTCTATTTTAATTATGTTTCATACTTATTATTCGAATTTTTTGTTAAACAACAATTCTAAGAAGTTTAAAAATTATAAGGACAAATATTAGGGGAGATAGGGGCAAACCGGACCGGTGGGTAAACCGGACCCCCCTCAATATTTCCGAAATGGCGAAACTGTAAAAAGTGCTATTTAGAAATTTGAAACAACCATGTGTAGTATACCTTATTTTTTTCAATTTGCCATTTTTTACTTTTGTTTGTGTAACGCTGGGAGCAAAAGTTTTTTTTTACTTTTTTTCTACACTTTTTCAAATTTTTTCTTAAGGGAATTCTGAGGAAATCGTGTAATATTTCCAAAAATTAGGTCTTGGGTTTTGAAGGTACACACCTCAGGAATATTTACCACCAAAAACTTTGATGAATTTGCAAAGCCATTCTTTTTGACAAACATTTATTCTCAAAATGAGCCTGTGGGGCAAACCGGACCTTTTTCGGTGGGGCAAACCGGCCATAGGATATTTCCATTGAATTAAAGTTTCATAAAAATTATTTTTATATAAAATGTTTCTTTCATTAAAATATCTACTTACAATGATTAATAATTGTCTTCCAATGAGAATTGGACCCTTTAATATTGTTTCTCTGATAATGACAAACATTTTTATTTATTTTAAAAAAAATCTTTAGTTAATTAAAATGCATTCCCGAATTATTATTTTTATTACTACAACCATTGTTTACACGATTCATTATGTTTTTTATTATTGTAGATTATGTAAATGCAATATTATAAATAAAAAACCAAACGGTCCGGTTTGCCCCATGGGGGTCCGGTTTACCCCAGGGGGTGGAGCAAACCGGACCGTTTGCAAAATTTTTTGAAGTTAACACAGAAACTAAACAATAGAATATGACGTATAGGTGTCTCTAGGAAACAGTTGCGTAATTAAATGATCTTTCAAACAAGCTCTCAAAAAATGAAATTGGTTGATTCGTTTAGTCACAAGAGTAAAAAAACCGTTAGGGGGTCCGGTTTGCCCCACTCTCCCCTATACAAACAAGTTTTTTTCATTTGTCAAACATTTAATCCAACGTGTCAATTTTTTCATAATATTTTTCTGATATATTTATATACAATATGTGTATACAAATATATATATATATATATATATATATATATATATATATATATATATATATATATATATATATATATATATATATATATATATATATCTGTCTATCTTATAAAAAGATATCGCCGCCGCCGCTGTTTCAAGATTCAAAGGTCAAAAGTCAAAGGTCAAAGGGCAAACATAACCTTAAAACCCCTTCCCACTCACAGGTCACTTGGCAAACATAACCTCAAAACCCCCTTCCTACTCACAGGCTCCTTGGCAAATATAATCTTAAACCCCCCCCCCCTATTCATAGGTCACAGGGCAAACATAACCTCAAAACCCCCTTCCCACTCACAGGTCAAATGACAAACATAACCTCAAAACCCCCTTCCTACTCACAGGTCACATGACAAACATAACCTCAAAACCTCCTCACTACTCATAGGTCACAGGGAAAACAGATCCTCATAACCCCCTTCCCATTCAAAGGTCACAGGGCTAGTGCTGCCCACGATACCAAGACTAGTCTCGGTCTCGTATCGTATCGTCTCGGTTTTTCGAAACGATACCGAGACGATACTAGTTTTGAATGAAACCAAACGATACCGATACTATATGTCACGAGACCGAGACTCTCGACGAGATTTTTAAGGAACTGAAATTTAGATTTTTAAAGTTGTAAAAAATATTCATTGTTTACAAATTTAATGAATTTTAAATACTTTCTCTCATAAAAATAGCATTTTGCCGTCTGTTTGATTTCCTTCCAGCTATCTGACGTCATTCTCTAAGTCGAAATATCTTGATGTAGTGAAACTGCTCAAAATTCTTCGCTTACTAAGATGTAGTTTTATTTATTTTTTTATTGAATTTTTATAAATGATGTTTTCAAATATTCACATTTAACAATTTTTTATATTAAAATTTTTAACTACTTTTTTAAAAAATAATAGATTTACGTATTAATTAAAAAATTCAAGAATTTAAACATAGCGCCTAAAGTAATAAACAAATTTTCCTTTCAAGAGCGCCACTGTCTTAGGTGGTACACTGAAAAAAATATATTTATGATACTGTCATAAATATAGCCAAGTCTCAAATATTATATTGGTGGATATTGAACTGACATACAGTATTGCTGTTTCAGCCATACATCCTAACCATACCTTTATGTCAAAATTGACCAGGTAATTATTCACTTTCCTCTTTTCGGTATTCTTCTAAAAAAATTCGGTTTCGGTATTTCGGTTGTTTTCCCGGGACAATAAATGAATGAAAATATTTGTTTGGCATTTTAATTACTTAGAATAAAATATGAGTATTAATTACTTATAATTTATTTATAAATTTGTTTTATATTTTATAAGATGGCCATAGCGTTGTCAAGGAAAAACTAGAAAATTTTTTGAAAGAACGTTTTTCTCCCTAACTTCTATATTATTTAACCTAATTACCTAAAAATTGGTACACTAGTGTATTTTTACAGGTTGATCACACATAATTAATTTTAAAAAATCTTTTTCTAATTTATTTTCAACAAATTTTTGTTTTATTTTAATTCATTATTTGTAATATGCAAATTTGGTTCCTCTACTTATTATTTACAATATTCGACATACCATACTTCAGTATTTCTTTTTCCTTTTTTTTTTTAGTACCAAAAGATTTTAATTTTGGTGTAATATTCAGTTTTACTTTTATATTAAAAAATCGAAAAAACGAAACTTAGGTTTTAAAATAAAGGGTTTTAAATTTTTATAATACGGGTTTCGGTTTTCTGTTTCAGATAATTTTCTTTTCGGTTTTTAAAAAATTCTGTTTTTTCGGTTATCGGTTACGCTTGCCATCCCTGAAATTGACATTATCATTTTTTTCAGTGTATGGTTGGTTTCAGTTTCGAATGTAATACTTACAGGGATTGTTAATTCTATAAATAAAAATTGGTTTTGTTTTCGATAGTTTTTCGATAGTTTATCTATCTATCTACAAAATAAAAAACTAAAAATTTGATTTCGATTTTTCAATGCATGTACTTCGACTTAACTGAAGTCTCGCGAGACAGCGAGACGATATCGAGACTATGTTTGGCGATACCGATACCGATACATAAAATTACAATATTTAACGAGACCGAGACGATACTACATAAAATCTCGTATCGTCTCGTCTCGTGGGCAGCACTACACAGGGCAAACATAACCTCAAAATCCCCTTCCCACTCACTGGTCACTTGGCAAACATAATCTCAAAACCCCCTTCCTACTCACAGGTCCCTTGGCAAACATAACCTCAAACCGCCCCTCCCTACTCATAGGTCACAGGGTAAACATAACCTCATAATCCCCTTCCCACTCACAGGTCACAGGGAAAACATAAAAACCAATTGTTGAAGTATTTTAAATAATTTAAAAAATTTAAATCAATGTATTTTTAGATAAAAACTTTAAACTGGAAATTTAATAACGGGGGGGCGCAGCCCCCCTAGTATATATATATATATATATATATATATATATATATATATATGTTTATTAATATCTATATTTTCATCAAAAATTTTTAAAAGTTTATATCAATAGATATAAAAAGCAAAAATTACTTAAAATTTATAATTAAAGAAAACACTATATTAGTATAGTTTTTAAATAAAAATATTTTTTGCAATTATTATAGTAATAAAGTAAACATTGAATATTTAAAAATTAATTTAATGCAATAAATACTAATTATATAAAAAATGCATTGAAAGTATGGTGAACCATGGGATGAAGAAAAAACTTTTTTTTTAACATTTTCAAACAATGGGCGAAAGATGGCGAACCATGGGGTGAAAAATAAACTATTTTCTATAGATTTTCGAACTATGGGCAAAGTATGGCGAACCATGGGATAAAAAAACTATTTTATATAGATTTCGAATCATGGTTCGCCATCTTTTGCCCATAGTTCGAAACTCTATAGAAAATATTTTTTTTCATCCCATAGTTCGCTATGTTTTGCCCATAGTTCAAAAATGTTAAAAAATAGTTTTTTTATGCCATGGTTCGCCATCTTTTGCCCATAGTTCGAAAATCTATAGAAAATATTTTTTTTTCATCCCATAGTTCGCTATATTTTGCCCATAGTTCAAAAATGTTAAAAAAATAGTTTTTTTTATGCCATAGTTCGCCATACTTTTCCCATAGTTCGAAAATCTATAGAAAATAGTTTTTTTTCATCCCATAGTTTGCCATCTTTTGCCCATTGTTCGAAAATGTTAAAAAAAAAGTTTTTTCTTCATCCCATGGTTCACCATACTTTGCCCATAGTTCGAAAATCTATAGAAAATAGGTTTTTCATCTTATAGTTCGCCATCTTTTGCCCATAGTTCGAAAATGTTAAAAAAATTTTTTTTGTCTCATGGTTCGCCATACTTTGCCCATAGTTCGAAAATCTATAGAAAATAGTTTATTTTTATCCCATGGTTCGCCATACTTTGCTCATAGTTCATTTTAAAAGTTAAATTGAAAAAACCATTTAAAAAATAATTTCTGTATATGCCTCACTTTTTTATGTTTAAAAATGAAGAATATTTAAAGTTTTTGTGTTTTTTATTATTTTGTTTGATAAAAAATTGATTTTTGTTGCTGCCATACTTAAACAATGGGATTCGCTCCTTAGCAATACTTTGCCATATTTTGTCAAACTTAGTGCCACATTTCGCTATACTTTACCCACACTTTCCCATACTTTGCCATCTTTTGTCCATACTTTCATTTCCACGCGGAATTGTACCTAATTATATAATTAGGTACAATTTTGTTGTGTCATTTAAAGCTAAAGAAAAGATATTATATTTATTTAAAAACTAGCTGTCGTACCCGTCTTCGACGGGTTTCAGTTTTTTTAAATACATTCAATAGTGTGTCTACCAGTCTCCAAAAATAAGAAATAGTAGGGAATTTAATTTTACAGGAAAAAATAATAATTAGCTACCATCAACTAATTCATTAGAAAAATATTACTATTTTAAATCAGTGATTGACTTTTTATCATCAAATAATTTATTTTTAATTAATTAAAATGCAGAAAACAATGTTGGTCAATTATTTGTAGAAATTTAATTATAGTATTATAAGTTAATCCAAAATTTCTACTAATTTTCGACTAATAAATTCGTCTAAAAAGTCGAATTTAAACTACAGTACCGGCCAGAATTGTCAGTCCACTTACAAAATTCGTATTAAAAACATGCCTCTCGATTTTTAATAATATTTCAGTTAAAAAAAAGTCTAGAAAAATTTAAAAATAACCATTGGAAAGCTTATAAAATTTCGCGTGAAATGAGCTAAAGTTCAAAACTATTCGTTAAATAGAAACTGAGTTAGAGTGTGAGAAATATCGTCTAATTTTCTGATTTTTGAAAATTCTGTTATCCAACTTCAAGTTCAGGATTGCTCTAAACGAGGTTAGAAAAAAAATTCAAATTCACATATAATAAAGCTTGAGATCTCCTCTTTAAAAGTAGACTAAGTAGCTTAAAAAATATTACGTGGTTTAAAAGATATTGGAGATTTTAAAAAGGTCTGCACGATTGACAAGCAAACCATCATTCAAGCAAAACAGTCACATCGCGCCTCATAGCCAGGGCCGAATAGGACGCTTTATCAAAAACGGGCCCCATTATTATAATTAATTATGAATTATTATTAATTATTAATTATTAATAATTAATTATTAATTATTAATAATTAATTATTAATTATTAATTATTAATTATTAATTATTAATTATTAATTATTAATTATTAATTATTAATTATTAATTATTAATTATTAATTATTAATTATTAATTATTAATTATTAATTATTAATTATTAATTATTAATTATTAATTATTAATTATTAATTATTAATTATTAATTATTAATTATTAATTATTAATTATTAATTATTAATTATTAATTATTAATTATTAATTATTAATTATTAATTATTAATTATTAATTATTAATTATTAATTATTAATTATTAATTAAATGTCGGGCTGGCAGTAGGTCGCCAGTATTCTAAATTTACTATAATACTTATTTATTTTCTTTTTTTTATTTTTCTTCTGTTTTGTTATACCAACCCCACATAACCTTGGAGTGCGGAATCCAAGGTATCTGTAGGCAGATTTCCCAAAAGTCCCCAAGCAAAAAAAAAAAAAAAAATTATTATTTTAAATTTAATTTAATAAACATTAAATAATTTTTCAAAATTATAAATTATCAATATTATAAATTAATAAATTTCTCTAAATTAAAAATAAATTAGTTAACTAGAATTTTAGTAAATTAAATATAATTAATAATTAATAATTAATAATAATTCATAATAATTCATAATTAATTATAATAATGGGGCCCGTTTTTGATAAAGCGTCCTATTCGGCCCTGGCTATGAGGCGCGATGTGACTGTTTTGCTTGAATGATGGTTTGCTTGTGAATCGTGCAGACCTTTTTAAAATCTCCAATATCTTTTAAACCACGTAATATTTTTTAAGCTACTTAGTTTACTTTTAAAGAGGAGATCTCAAGCTTTATTATATGTGAATTTGAATTTTTTCTAACCTCGTTTAGAGCAATCCTGAACTTGAATTTGGATAACAGAATTTTCAACAATCAGAAAATTAGACGATATTTCTCACACTCTAACTCAGTTTCTATTTAACGAATAGTTTTGAACTTTAGCTCATTTCACGCAAAATTTTATAAGCTTTCCAATTGTATTATAATTGCTAAAATCTAAAATAAGACCTATATTGAATAAGCTGAATTCACAGTTTTTCCCGATTAAATTAAATTCCTGCATATATCCCATTTTTCCCAGTTGGTAGAACCCCTGTTAAAAGTATTAGTAAAAACAAAAACCTATCAAAGAGTATTTGCATAAAATATGTGAATTTTTGTTACCAATTCAATTTTTTTTATCGTTAAGACTTATCAAGAAAATTTACATTTGATAAAAAAATACACCTAAAAAAATTTTGACAAAGATGGGAAAAACCGGATAGTTTGTAAAACAGAAATAATAATAGACACCCTGCTTAACTTTTGCTTTACAATGCTCAAAAAATCTCTAAAAAGTTAAATCTAGAATTAAAAAGCAAAACATTTTAGTATCGAAGTTTTTTCCCAGTAGTATAATCCAAGTATCGTATCACAGGTATTCTTGTCTTTCTGCAGTATCTATTTTATCATAAAAAATCTTTATTTTTAATAATTGAAAAATAATTTTAATGCTATAAATTAATATTTTTTAATATCATTTACCATCCTTATTAATAAAATCAGATGTATGTGTGTACACTGCTTTAAACTTCAAAATTTTAGCATAAATAGTTGTTATTGACATCAATAATTCCAGAAATAATCTTAAAAATTTTAATGTATGTATGTATGTAAAAAATTGGATGAATAAATAATTCTGAATTGTATTATTTTGACGTTAAAATCTTAATCAAAGATCCCAAACATACTACTGACTTAAGTTTAATAGTAATTAGTATCAGTTATATTTTTCTCAATTTTTGACATTAAAACCATTTTTAAACAGATATTTTAAAAGCTTTCCATTAAAAAATGTGTAATTTTCCATTTTTTGGAAATAACATGTAACAATCAATTAAAGATCATTTAAAAGCAATTCATTAAAAAATATAAAATTTGAAAAAATTCGATTTTTAAAATTTTTGAAAACATTTTTATACTTACATATTGGTTATAAGGCATTATTTTTGGTAAAATTACTTTGAATAATGATTAAATAACATGTTATACACAATTATAGAAAGTTTAAAAGCATTTTTAAAAAATGTAAAATATGAAAATTTTGGATTTATTGAAAAGATTGAACATCTCCAGTTCTAATTAATATTTTATAAATCTGTAAATTTATAAACCTTCCTTGGCCCAAGGTCTAACATTCTGTCAAATTTAGTTCAAATCGGTAAACGCGTTTTTGTGTTATTAGGAAACAAAGCTTCTGTGACAGACAGACATACATACATTAAAATTTTTAAGATTATTTCTGGAATAACAACTAGTTATGCTAAAATTTTAAAGTTTGGAGCAATGTACAGACAGATATCTGATTTTATTAATAAGGATTCCATTTAAAAATATATATTTTTCTCGTACCACAGTGGGCGTTACGGGATCTAATACAATTATTCGAATTTATTCTACTCCCAGTAGCATAAGAAAATAGTGCACCACTTATTTTAAGTTAAGGAAAAAATAGAAATTTTTTCGAAAATTTTCCAATGTTTTTTAAAATTATTTTTCTCGTACCATAGTGCGCATTACGGGATCTAATAAAATTTTTCTTATTTATTCTACTTCTATCAGCATAAGAAAACAATAGTGCATCACTTATTCTTAGTCAGCGAAAGATATAGAAATTTTTTTCCAACATTTTTCAATTTTTTTCAAAAAAAATTATCTTTCTCGTACAAGAGTGGGCGTCACGGAATCTAATAAGATTTTTCTGATTTATTCTACTTCTAGTAGCATTAGCAAAAGTGTTGCACCGCTTATTTTTAGTCAAGGAAAAAAATAGAAATTTTTATCGAATTTTTTTCAAAAAAAATTATTTTTTTCGTACCAGAGTAGGCGTCACGGGATACAATAAAATTTTTCTAATTTATTCTACTTACAGTAGTATAAGAAAAACATTGTGCACCACTTATTTTTAGTCAAGGAATAAAATAGAAATTTTATAGAATTTTTTTCTAATTTTTTTCAAAAAAAAATTTTTTTCCCGTATCACTGTGCGATTCACGGGGTCTGATATAACTTTTCTACTTTCTTCTACTTTCTGAATTAAGAAAAAATATAGGGCACCACTTATTTTTTTCAGTAAAGGAAAAAAGAAAATTTTTTTCGAAATTTTTTCGAATTAAAAAAAAAAGATTTTTCTAAATTTTTTTTTGCGTCACAATTTCTAATTTGCATTTTCTTTTTTATTATACTTTGTGTAATATTAGAAAAAAATATTTTCATTCATGAAAATTGTTACGGTTTAATTTATTAAATAGACACAATTTACTTTTAATCACTTCAGAGAGTGACAATTTATTTATGAAATAAATAATACAGTTCAAAGGCAGAAATAAGACTGAGTTGCAAATACGCTTTGCAGCTCATGTCGAATATAAAACAATACAGGTGGGGATATATATTTTTTCTGACTATAACATCCCTCTCGCTAGATAGGATTTAGTCCCTAAAGCCTAATTTTTACATTCTTATTTAAATAAGGTTTAATATCTATTTCTGACTCTCTACGTGGTTGTCTTTCGTAGGTTACAACGACGGGTTCATTAGTAATTTGGTTTTTAATACAGAATAAACATAACTTTTTAGGTAAACATTTTCGTATTATTTTAAACAATCCACATTTGTACATTACATAAATTCCTATAATAGTTAAACCTGCGATGTGTAATACGTGGACAGTCTGTTCTTTCCAGTTATTATTGATTTGAGAACGTGATTTTATTTGCTCAAATAAGTCTAATGTGTTATCTAATCCTAATTTAGTATTGGTAGTGTTTGTTGATCTAATTTTTGTGGTAACGGAATAAATCTTTCTCTAAGATTCTTTATTTCATTTTTGTCAAACGTTAATTCGTAGCTTACATTAATGTTTACCATTTTGTTTAATGTTTGTGTAGATGGAAGATACAATTCTGTGTTTTCTAGAAATACTTTACATCTTGAACCTTGTATTAGACTAGCATGATGAATTGTAATAGTTTCAAGTCTGTCGTCACAATTAATGTCGATAGTTATTTGTCGGAGTAGGAGTAATATATATCCATTGGTAACATGGATATATGTTTCTTGATGTAATAAATATGGGGAAAGTATACAATTTGCTAATGGGTCTCTTCTTAATAAAGTAGCATCACATCCGCTAGATTTACCTAATAAATAATTTTGTTGTTTTCTTTTACAAATTTTATATTCTACAATGCTTTTACAATTGGTTTGATAATCATTTTTGAATGGAGTGTATGATCCTTTATATTTTATGAAATATTCATGTTCAGGTGCATATCCTAAATAAGTATCCTTTATTTTCTCTGGGATTGGTATTAGTCGAATCAAATTTTCTTCTTCTTTCTCGATTACTGGTATTCTTAAAATGTAAGTCAATAACCCTTCTACTATTGCAACTTCAACTTCACTTAAGTCAATAATATATTGATAGATTTCTTCAGTATTTTCAAAATGATATCTTGTTCTATGAACTTGTTCAAATTCTTCTATAGTATGTTTAATATTTTTGGTACCAGTAATTAGGTATGAACTATTCCATGTTTTCCGTCGTTAATAGCGTCAATTACAATATTAATGTCTTCGTTTAATTGATCAATCAGATGTGTTACTACTACAAATTTTGAATTGATAAAATTTTCTTTTATAGTTTCGTTTATTGTTGTTCGTAGATTCATAGTTAATTATAATTCTTGATTAGTTTACGTTTGAAGTACTTCGTGATCTAATGATGAAGAATCGAGAATCAGTTTTAAAATTTTCGTGTGATTAGTCAATATGTTTGCAAATTGATTTTGATCATCAAGAACTTCATCAAATTGATTTTTAATAGCTACTAAGTCTGCATCATTCATAATTCCAAATAAGGGCTTTGCTATATCTCCCACAAAATTTGCCAAACCTCTTTTTGTTCGACGTCCTCATAACAATTTGTTTAATAAATCGTGTTTACTTTTTAATCTGTCAAATCGTCCCCGTATTAAATGAATTTCATTCTCAGAGCTGCAATGAACGGAGCATGCTGCTTTACTTATTTGAATTGTTTTTTCAATCATGTCAAATCTACTATTTACATTAGTGACGTTTATTTCAATTATTAATTTCCATTCTTCGTTGTATTGGTGAATAGATCCTATGTCTTCTATATACAGATTTCCGTTTAATTCTGTTATATTGATATTTCCGTATGTTAGACTAATTTTTAGAATTATCACTAGAATTATGTTGATCATCATTTTCATAATCTAAAATGACGTAATATGTCATTAACTGATTGTCATGAAATCTACTTCTTTTGCTTTTAAGTAATACTTGATAATTATTGTTATAAAAAATTTGTGTAATAGTTCCTGGACCTAACCAACTTGGCGATAATTTATTAGTTGGATGATTATTGATTAATTTTACGCGGTTCCCTATTTCATATATTGGTTGTGGTAAAACTATTTGTTCGTCCAATCTTCTTTTAGATTGTTCTTGTTGAATTCTAATTTTCTCTCTAGCTTTAGTTAACCATTTTTCATGCTTTTCTTTCCTTTGCTAAATTAGTTCTGGGTATTTAAGAACTGGTGAACTTTCAAGAGTAGACAGGAGGTTTATCTCTCTTCCAAATGTGAGTTCAAAAGGTGTAAATCCTGCTGTTATATTTGTAGTTAAATTATGTGCAAGACTAATAATTTTTTAATTCTCGTCCCATTCATTCTGATTATCTTCCATTGCTGTTTTTAAAAGATTTTTTAGTGTAGAATGCATTCTTTCTATTCGTCCATTACTTTGTGGATGGTATGTAGTTGTCCTTATTGGTTTAATTCGCAAAAGGTTTTAAAAATTTTCAACTAATTCGGAAACGAAATTTCTCCCCTGGTCAGTAAGAACACTTTTGGGTCAACCAAATATATAAATGTATTGTTCTAATAAACTCTCTAATATGTTTTCACTTGTTGCTGACTTTAGTGGAATAAGCATGATATATCTTAATTGATTTTGGATACTTAACATAAATTCATTTTCTTGTTTCGTTTTAGGTAAAGGGCCAAAAATGTCCATAGCAATTTAACGTTTGTTTTTAATTAAATGTCAGGGATAATGCCTTCCGATTGCCTTTTAATACGTGTACTTTTCTTTAATTGACAAACTGCACATTTTTTAACAAATTCTATTATCTCTTTGTCCATACCTTGTCATTCACCTAATCGTTTTGATTTTTAAATAATTTTATTTTCTTCATAATGTTGCCCTACAACAGAGCCATGGGCTTCTTTTAATATTGATGATCAAAAAGATCGGTCTTCGTATTTGTTGCTAAAAAATTCTATAACTTCTTTCATAAAAGCTTTCTCGATAGGTGAGATTAAAGGATCTCCCAATTGTAATCGAACTATTACCATTTTCCTATCTATAAATTCTTTAACTCGATTTTCAAAATATTTTAACCAGTTTTCTTTACTGAATGAGGGTAAATCTTTTTTTGTATTGTTTTCCATAATTTTCCATGTACGTTAGGTTTGATTGCAACGTTACCATTTTCTTTCTTCTTTTCCCAGTCTTCGAAATATTGTGTTAAAATATCTGTTTCCTCATGTTGTTCTGGTATAATGTCGTTTTTATTACCGCTCGTTTGTGGAGTGTCATCAAACCTCTGAGCATTGGGTGACATATCTTCTTTTGTTGAACTAAGTTTATTGCTTTCTGAAATTTTGTTGATGCATCTTTTTCTCTATCCTCATCTTGCATAGAAAATAATCTTGAAAGACAATCAGCTGCTTTATTTTCTTTTCCTTTTGCATATTCTATATCACATTGGAACTCTTCTAAACGTAATCTCCATCTTAATAATCTGGAACTAGGATCTTTTACATTATGTAACCAAATTAGGGCTTTGTGATCCATCTGAATTGTAAATTTACGTCCTAATAGATATTGTCTAAGCCAAATTAGTGCAGGGAATTTCTTCATCCTCTGAGGTAAAATTACTGTGATAATTTCCAATTATTCTCCAAATTTCTTCTTTTGTACTTTTGTCCAAATGATCTAATCTCGTTTTATTTTTTAATTCTATTAATCGTTTAGGTAGTTCTTCGTTTTTTAATTTGGTCGTATTTTCGTTTTCATTGTCTAAAATTTTATTAATTGTCATATAATCGATTTTTTCTATAGGTAAACCTTCAATTTTGTTTGGTACTTCCAAAGGTTGATTATTTAAAAACAGGTTAATTAACAAGTAATTAAAAACTGATAATAATAATTAAAAACAGGTGCGTTTATAATTCCGTTTTGTATTTTATAAAGTCCGGTGGAAATATTTGGGTGGTCTTTTATTAAAATATTACCATCATCTTTATTCATTATGATGTTGCATATCCGCATTTTATTTTGTTCTACAAAATATCCATCTTCATGTAAGGGTGTCTACCATGTTTCTATGATAAGGAATTTTTGAGTAATAGCGTATTTTTCATATTGCTGTAAAAATGGCAATCTAATTATTCCATCCTCGGGTAATGGGAAGTTTTCGTCGACAATATGGAACAACTGTTTCTTCCGAAATAATTTAAATGGACAGCGTATTCGGATTGATATTTATTTTTACCCATACAAAAATTCTTTTCAACTTTGAAAGTAGTGTAATTATTTCTAGGTATTTTATTTTTTTTTAATTATGTTAACTGATGCTCCTGAATCTATTAATAATCTGTAGTGTCCTCCGTTATCAGTTCTTCCGTATACAGATTGTAGTCGTCCACACAAGGTTTATACTTGGCATTCGTTTCATAATCCTCGTGGTGTTGAATTTCTTCTTCGGTTATTGTCTGAGAGTCTAAAAATTCTTGGTCTTCGCGTGTCATTCTGATTGCTTGCGGAGGTCTCTTTGGCAACCAGCCGTCGCGAAAATTGGCTGATGTTGTACATTCTTTAGTCATATGTCCTGTCTTTCCACACTTGTAACACGACACCGGTCTGGTCGTTGACTCTTGTGTTGCAGGTGTATTTATTTTATTTGTCAACTGTCTATAATTTGTTAAAGATTTAGATGTTATATTTAGTGTATTAGGCCTTATTGCAAATCTTGGTAAAATTTTATTTGTTATTTGTGTTTTATGCACGTTACTTTCCTTAAACCATAATTCTTATTCCATGTCTTGCATTTGAGCTTCATTCAAGTTTAGCGGTCGTTGAGCCTTTATCTGTAATCCTATATCTCGACGAATGTTCATCATCTATCTTTTTAAAATTTCGTTTTCTTCGTTTTCGATTGCAACTTTTCGTGTAATAGGCTTTGTGTATTCTAATTGAATTGCATACTTTAATTCGTGACAGATTTTTCTATATCTATTGTTGAAACTTTGAATATCTTGAGTAGAATTTTGCTTGCAATTTAATAATTTTGATCGAACCGAACCGATTTGTGTTAAATTTGAACGTAGTGCTTAGAAAATTTTTGCACAGCTAGTTATATCTAGGTATTGTATTGCCCTTTCTGTGTTTACATTTTTTTCAGAAATAATGAAATCTAATAATAGGTCTGGTTTGTAACATTGTCCTTTTCCTCTTTTAAAGTTTTTAATAAAATCTTCAACTCCACAATCGTCATGTCCCGTTAAAGTTTTGATAGTTCTGATTATATCTTTTGCTGAGATTTTTCCTAAATTTTGATTTTTTAACGTTTCTCCATCGTTCATTGTATTTATGTGGGGTTCAACTTTATTTTGTGTTTCTGTATCATCAAAACGACTTTCGTTATCAGATGTATTTGCAAATTTATCGTCTGTTTCTTCTGTAGGAGTCAACCCTAATTTTTTTTCTAATGTTTCTGTTTCCTCTTTCCTGTTATCATTTTCGCGAACTAATCTGGTAACTCCTACATTCAATCGTGATAGTTGTTCTACTATAGATTGAAGAACCTGTTCCGTACTTGGCGGTGTTGATGTTCCAGATGGGTTAAGAGTATTTTTGAAATCATTTTCCATTTTTAAACTAACGTCAGTCGAGTCTGAGTCTGTGTCAGATGTAGAGTTTGTGTGTTTTAAATCCCTATATGTGTGATATGGCAGTGTATAAAAATTATTTGTGTCGGGTGTAAATGAATGTTTCGCGTAACAAAATTATATGTGTTTTTAGTTTTCCTTACTTGTTCAAGCGGCTACACACTTACAACAAGGTTATTCAGAGAAATTGTTTATTTTATTAAGGAAACTAAGACTTACTAACACGCGTAGTCTAGATACCCTTTAATTAATCAAAAACAAATATCATCAAACAAATATTTTTGTTATTCGTTGAATAAATCTTACATATTACTGCTTCTTCTGGACCCTGGTGATGTGTGAAGAGTGACCGTAGACACTGCTGCAAAGCACCTCCAAGTAAGCGGCTGACGTATCTGCCTGGATCTCCAAACGGATGAAATTCCTCTAGAAGTCGTCTTCTTCTCAGTCTTATTGTCTAGGTCAAAATTTCCCAAAGGTATCCATAAAACACCCACGGAGCCATTCTCCTTTGATTGAACTCGAATATTTTTTGTAGAAAAACAGGTTCAAACTCGAAGATAGCACAGTTTAACGAATTATTTTTACGACGTTTGTTGCTATCCTGGCAGGATCGCCAAAATGTTACGGTCTAATTTATTAAATAGACACAATTTACTTTTATTCACTTTAGAGAGTAACAATTTATAAATAAAATAAATAATACACTTCAAAGGCAGAAATAAGACTGAGTTGCAAATACGTTTTGCAGCTCATGTCAAATATGAAACAATACAGGTGGGGATATATATTTTTGCTGCCTATAACAAAATCAATTGCAAGTTTTTTTATTTTTTTCTAACTTTTATTAACCTGAAAATAGATAATTAAAACATTCTTTTTTAATTATTTACATTTGTCTTTAATTAAAATTATTTATTACTTATTTAATAATAAAATTATGTAAAAACCACTGCCAAGTTATACCTTTTTGTTATAATTTTGGTGCTAATTTCATTCCTTTTCGTAAATCTTGTTGTTATCATTTCATGAACACTTTGCTTCTTCATAGAGATGTTAGTAACAATAAAGTATAAATTTTGAAATATTCCTAAGTACTGTAATATTTTTTCTCTTTATTTAATACTTTCATATAAAAATTTTTTTTCGCAGTTTCTGTTTTTTAAAATATCAATAAGTTCTTTATTTCTAATTAAATTAACTTAAAAAATAGGTCAATCGAAACGTTCCCTAATGCTGTACAAGTTGGTATCTATAGTTTCCAAGTTATTTCTACATTTTTTAACAAAACTTTCAAAATAGTCTTATTTTCCAAAATATTTTATTTTTAAAAGTTTAATATCTCTGGTCAATATGGACGAAAAATATACATTAAGGGCACAAAAGATGCGTCTAAAAAACTCTACAAAATTAGAGAAAAACATTTATAGGTGTCCTACCATTCATTTAAAATTATTGGCAAAAAAGGTTTTTTTTAAATTAAAAATAAAAAATAAATGGTTAAACTCTATTAATCTATCTTAAAATACTCTCGTTTTATGTCCGCAGATGAGTCTCACAATTTAAAAAAATTTGCGCTTAAAAGCTCTTTAAAATTTGCGGATATTTATGAAAATATGATGTTTACACACACACACACATACGGAATTACATATTTCAAAAACGTCATTTTTTAACTCCTGAGGTCAAATAACATAAAGATTTGTTAAAAAATTGAACCTGAAAAATTTTGGTATTTCAATACTTCCTCTATACGAGAAAGAAATAATACTAATTATATTGAGAATTTTATTTTTTTTACTGAATATTATTTGAATTCTTTTCTTTCCGTTAGAGGCGGTCCTTCATTCGCGCGTCTGACATGGATTTTCTTTTGTTTTATTGCCAACAGAACATTTTTTAAAATTAACTGAAAATGAAACTGGCACCCAGTTATCAAGACATACATTTTTAAAAATTCAATTTCAATGTAAAATATTTTATTCTGTAAAATCAATATCAAATTTGGAAAAATTGAGTTCTTCTTAATATCTTGGTAAAAATTACTGCATCGTGAAAAATATTTATTATTAAAACTTAATTCCCTAAGTAAGTGGGTGCTAAAAATGGGTGCCAGTTTCAGTTTCATCCTTGATACATCAGCTCATCGACTGCTCGATGGCTGGTCGATGTGGTGCATTGAATTTTATCATTAATGTATCTTCGTCTTTAGTTTTTACGTTTTTGGTAATATAATTTTTTAGGTAATTTAAGAACAAGCTGGCGATACGCAAGTTTTGTTGCATTTCAAAAATTCGAAAATGTAAAAGTGTTTGCTCTGCTTCTATTCTCGATGTTTTGATTCTATCGGGAATAAATATTGTAATTGAATCTTTAGATACTATTATATTTTTGAGTTTAATCTTAGTCAGCGTTTGAATGCCCTGTACAGTCGTCAAAGCTAATAATGTGCATAATTTCTCGGATAACTTTTTCAAGTTTGAATCGTCGTATGGTTCCTTCTTCGTTAGAAATTCTAAGATTGTGCTTGAATCAAAAACGTTATACTTGGCGTACAAAGGTTTCAAAATAGAAGAACTGCATAGAACCGGTAAGAAGACCAATTGATCGTGAATGCATCAATTGCGAATGAGTCTAGATCCTGTTTCCAGGAAGCACATTTTTTGCACTTCGCATTTGCACAGGATGCAAATAGGTCTATGTCAAATGGGACAAATTTGTAAAACTCTGAGGAAAATTAAATGGAAAGCGTTATTTAAATCTAGGGAAGCTAGGTAAGCATCTTTGAACAATATTCTTGTGACAGTTTTCCTGTCTTCGAGATGGAAGTGGGGAGAGTGAATCAATTTATTAAGAGGTTTTAGATTTTAAATGAATCTTTTCTCACCGTTAGATTTTTCGGCCAAAAATAGAGAGATATGAATTGATCTTTGATAGGTTCACACAAATTGCCCCTTTTTGATAAATTTCAAGATTGCTGTTTCGTAATCTCGTCCTGTTTTGAAAAATTTTCCCTTTTTAGTGGTTGATTTTGATAAGTTTTAATTACGAAGGCTATTTCATACCCTCTTATGTATTGTAATATGATAGGATAAGTCGTTATATTATCCCACTTGGCGATAAACAGTCATAATCTCCCTGGTACCTTACTTACCACTACTGTTTCTGTATATCACGTATGATCTCTAGAGTTCTTAATGGTTTAAGTGCTCGGAGAAATTCTCTCGAGCATGAGAATATTTTCAAGAATATTCATGACCTGAATGTGCTTTGTCTTTTTATTGAGCATTTACGAAGATTTCTAATATTCATATTGTAGTACTAATTGATGCTAAGCTAAGTTTAAAAGCTTTTTAAAACTTTATTTTTCTTTTTGGACATGATATAATCAGAAACGCAATCATAAAGGTGATGTCCGACGTGAGTAGAAAGAGTAAAACTGGAAACAATTTAGTGAGTGCAAGAGAAATAGTTAGATTGTACTATTCTTTTCAGTCTCATAAAATTCTACTTTCGTTTTTACCACGCTTTTACTCACATGGGACTTCACCCTAAGAATGAGTGAGAGAAGGACATCAACATAAGTTTGTCTTTCCTTTACTCATGTTAACGATTAAGCTCCTGATCTATAATCTATTCTCATCTTACCACATAACTGCTCATGTAAAAATTTAGTGTAATTATAGTTACTCTATTAAAAATGTAGTAAAATTATAGTTACAATTAAAAAATACTACCAAGTCCCTAATTCAATAGGATATTTTAAAAGTTTATGCCATAGAATTTAATGTTTAAAATCTAAATTTATTTAATAAATTCACATTTGCAAGTTGCGTAATATCAGATAAATGTTGGGTTACATCTAACTAATTCCAAATTCACTAGTTATACACAAACTGCATTGAGTGTTGACTTATTCGGACTCATTCCGAGCGACAAAAACCTGACCATAAACAGACTGTTTCGGATTAGCTGCGGATTCGCTGGTTAAACCAACCGGATTCTTTCGCGTATAAACGTCGGACGAGATTATGCAGCATAATTACCTGTATTTTGATGCACGTATACCTATGTACATTCTCTTATAATACAGTGGAGTGCGGAAAGATGCCCCCCAATTCGAAAATTAAATCTAAATTCAATAAATATTAATATTTTTAATTGACTGTTCGATTTTTCTAGACTATTACTATTTATCTTTAACATATGTAAGGACCAAATACCTATAATAAATAATAAATTAATCAGAACGAAAATATGAAAATTGTACATTTCGCAATATATCCCACCCGGGTGGGTTAGACGCCCCAGCGGTAAAAGTAGATGCCTCCGTAAGATTCAATAAAAATATTAGTAATATTTAATAAAAAAGGTATGTATCTAATTTTTATATCATTAATACATATATTTTTAATATTTTAACTGAAGTATTTTTTTGTAATAATATATTTTATATACCAGCTAAAATTTAACCCTTAAATAATTACATTTTTTATATTATTAACACTTAAATTCCAAATAAAATAATCTCATACAATTATAAAAGTAAAAGTGACTTTAAAACAATTAAATTTTTAATAAAAATTTATCCCCTCAAAATATGGTGACGTTTATCCTCTTTGGTACAGATAGTTACCTCTTCAATTATTAAAAAAATATAAAATGTCGATGTACTATGTTTTTGATTTATTTGAGACGAAAAAAAATTGCACATACTTTTTTACGTGTTAAATGCCCTTGTAATGAGGAAGTATAAGTGGATATTTTCAGCAATCTGAATTTTTCACTTTATTATAACTTATAGCACTGTACAATTTTCCTTTTCTTTATTTTTGGATTTTAGGATTCCGTACACCGCAGGTTTCACTGGCGGAACATTTATGCAATCACTTGTATGTCTGTCCTACACCTACTCTAAATAGGCTGTCCGCCCTTAACTTCTACAAATCTCAATCTGGTGATCTAAAACTCGGTACACATACATATACTTTTCCGCATAGATAACATAAAAAACATAGCGAACCTGATTAAAAGTTAAGGTTACGAACTACCACTGAATGTATTCGATTTATTTTTAAAAAATTCAGACAAATAACACTGTTTCCCTCTTAATTTCTACATATCATGATCTGGTAGGCTACAATTCAGTACACAAATGTATTTTTACTTAAAAATTACAAGAAAAATATAGCAAACCTAAATAGAGATCATAATTAAAAACTAGAAACAAAAGAAACCTATTTCCTTCACAAGAAAAAAATTTGCAATGCCACCCCTAAATTTCTAAATTTTTAACCCTAGTGAGCTGAAATTCGGTACACTTACGTATTTTCACGTCTGGATTGAAGGAAAAATATAGTTAGATTAATTTAATTATTCGAGCTTTTTGCAAAACTCTAGTAACCTTTAATTGAACCTACCGAACCACCAGCCACAAATATACAGTCGAAAATAACAACCAAACAACGTGTGTTAGAAAAAATAGTATGTGCAACTCTGAAGGGAAAAGATTTCCACTCGTATTTTACATTTCTTTGCTTAGCTCACAAGCACTCGCTCATCCTCGAAATAAAAACTACACTCGTCGGAAATCAACCATTTTCCTCCCTTGATGAACAATATAGTATTTTACCTTCCTTAACTTCTACATATCGAGACCGAATAAGCTGTAATTCGGTAGGGGAGACCGGGGCTAAACCGGACGGATTTGGTCTTTGACCAGAAAACTCATACAAAAACATACTTTTTGCTAAAGTGTAATATACCGTTTTGAAGCTTGTACTTTCACCTACAAATCGCAGTTGTTCAATTTAAAAAAAAGTACAATAGCTTTAGAGATATATTGCTTCGAAGGTGACTACCTCAAAAACGAAAATCCGAAAATTGGTGGGGCTAAACCGGACACCCTATGGGGCTAAATCGGACACGGCCAATTAATTAAAGAATGAAATACAAATGATCTTTTTTTTGGTAAAAAAGTTAAATCAATTCTTCTTTTATTTATTTGTAGATAGTTTTATACAAAGAACATAATATAATATGTAAAATCGGTAATAATTATAATATAAAATGAATTACAGTTTTCAGACTTGTCTGTTTGTAGCAACTCGCTTGCGAATTCGAGTTTTAAAATAAATTCTTTATTTATTTATATATAAAGTGGTTCTAAGCAAAGAATATAACATAAAATAGTTAATTAATATAAAATAAATTAAAGAATTCAAAGATTTGGTTGTTTTTAATCACGATGTACGATTCAGCCCCACATCGTCATCTAATAATTAACCTGCAATATATTTTTTCTTCTTAATGTTTTCCATTAAACTTTTTTCTACTAAACTCAGTACACCTTGAGCTAAAAGAAAAATTGCCGTATGATATTTGCACTTTAATTTTAACGATAAAAACACAAAAAAATGAAGAAAAAATTTTTTTACTTTTACCTTAAGAAATGACATTTTCACATAGTAACGGCAACTATTATTACAAGAAAAATGACACGTCCCTAAAACCTCATGCAGCATATGCATCACGAAATTGTGCGTTCGTAGGGTATTTACACGATTTGAAATTCTTCACGGTTTCGGAAATATTTGACTTGTCCGGTTTAGCCCCGTGTCTGGTTTAGCCCCGGTCTCCCTTACACATATGTATATATTTTTATCAGTAGACTAAAAAATAAGTATGGCGAACCTGATTGGATGTCATATTTGTGAACCAAAAAGGAAAAAATCTATTTTTTTTTTAAAATAGAGAAAATTGTTATGTCCCCCCTTAATTTCTATATTTTGGGATATGGTGCCCTGAAATTTGATACACATTTGTTGTTTTACTTGTACATTGCAGAAAAATATAGCTGATATGATTAGAGGTCATACTTGTGAACTAGAAATGCAGGAATCTAATTTTTTTGTAACTGTGTTTGGGTTGTGTATGGGGCGTTCCACGCGAAATCGGACAGTATTTTGTATTTTGGCGATCCAGCCAGGATAGCAACAAACGACGTAAAAATTATTCGTCAAACTGTGCTATCTTCGAGTGTGAACCTGTTTTTCTACGGAAAATATTCGAATTTAATCAAAGGAGAAAAGGATCCGTGGGTACTCTACGGATACCTTCGAGAATTTTGAAAGTGATATAATTTTTACTACTTGAGCTTGTCGACCTGGACAATAAGACTCAGAAGAAGACGACTTCTGGAGAAATTTCATCTATTTGGAGATCCAGTCAGATACGTCATCCGCTTACTTAGGGGTGCTTTGCAGTTGTGACTACGGCCACTCTTAACACATCACCAGGGTCCAGAAGTAGCAGAAATACGTAAGATTTATTCAACGAATAAACTACATTTGATATGTTTGATTGATTAAATGGTAACTAGACTACGCGTGTTAGTAAGTCTTAGTTTCCTCAATAAAATAAACTATTTCTCTGAATAACCTTGTTGTAAGTGTGTAGCCACTTGAACAAGTGAAGAGAACTAAAAACACATAACTTTTGTTACGCGAAACAGTTATTTACACCCGACAAAAGTAAATTAAAATTTAGCATTCTGCCATATTACACATATAGGTATTTTAAACACATAAACTATACATCTGACAGAAACTCTGACTCGACTGACGAAAGTTTAAATATGGAGAACGAATCAAAAACTACGCTTAATCCACCTGGAACATCAACTACGTCAAACACGGAGCAGATACTTTCATCGATTGTGGATCAACTTTCAAGATTAAATGTAGGAGTTACGAGTTTAGTTCATGAAAATAATAACAGAAAAGATGAGATAGTAAAATTAGGCAGGGAATTAGGGTTAAATCCTACAGAATAAGCAAATAACGAATCAGAAAATGCATCCCATAACGAAAGTCATTTCAGTGATAACGAATCGCAATCTGATGTTCAACAACAAACAAATAGAATAAATAACCAAAACACTTTACAAAATCAAAATTTAGGAAAAAACGCAGCAAAAGATATAATCAGAACTATCAAAACTTTAACGGAACAAGACGATTGTCATTGACTTTCAGTCAATGACCGAGGAAGAAATACAACACCACGAGCAATACGAAAAGAAGGTCGAATATCAACCTTGTGTGGATGATTACAATCCGTATACGGAAGAGCTGATAATGGAGAACAATATAGATTATTAATAGACTCAGGAGCATTAGTTAACATAATAAAGGAAAATAAAATACCTAAAAACAATTACACGACTTTTAAGGTAAAAAAGAATTTTTGTATGGGTAAAGATAAATATCAATCCGAATACGCTGTCCATTTAAATTATTTCGGAAAAAAACAGTTGTTCCATATTGTCGACGAAAACTTCCTATTACCCGAGGATGGAATAATTGGATTGCCATTTTTACAGCAATATGAAAAATACGCGATTACTCCAAAATCCCTTATCATAGAAAAATGGAAGACACCCTTACATGAAGATGGATATTTTGTAGAACAAAAATGCAACATGAGGATATGCAACATCATAATGAATAAAGAAGATGGTGATATTTTAATAGAAGACCACCCAAATATTCCCACCGGACATTACAAAATACAGAACGGAATTATGAAAGCACCTGTTTATAATTATTCTAATCAACCTTTAAAAATGCCAAACAAAATTGAAGAAATGCATATAGAGAAAAATGATTATGACATCACAAACGATAAAACGCTCAAAAATAAAACAAAATTAAAAGCTGAAGAACTATCTGAACGATTAATTGATTTAAAAAATAAAACAAGATTATCTCATTTGGATAAAAATACAAAAGAAGATCTTTGGAAAATAATCGAAAAAAATCACAGTAATTTTACCCTAGACGACAACGAAATTCCCTGCACAAATTCAACTAGTAACAAAATTGTATTAAAAACTGGAAAAATAATCAATGACTTTAGAAAATTAAATGAGAATACAGATCGAGAAGTCTTTTCCTTACCAGTGATTGAGGACGTTCTTTCACAGTTGGGAAAAGCAAAATTCTTTTCAGCATTTGACCTGTCTTCAGGATTTCTCCAAATACCAATGGAAAAAGAAAGTCGAAAGTGTACAGGATTCAGCACAACTAGAGGACATTATCAATTTATCCGAATGTCTGTTGGTTTAAACAATGCACCTGACACATTTCAAAGAATGATGGACCACGCTTTTCAAGGATTAATTGGTGATGCATGTTTTTCACACTTAAATGACATTGTTATTTTTGGATCTACATTAGAAGAACATAATAAAAATTTAGCAAAATTCATGGAACGAGTAAAAACATTGGGATTAAAATTGAAACCGGATAAGTGTGAATACCTTCGACCAGAATTAGAATATTTAGGACATGTTATCACGGACAAAGGAATAAAACCAAATCCTTTAAAAATGCAAACTGTTCAAAATTTTAAAAAACCAAAAAATGCGACAGAAACAGTCATTTTTAGGATTAGTTGGATGTTACAGAAAGTTTATTAAAAATTTTGCACACATAGCTAAACCATTAGCAAGATTAACAGCAAAAGGAACTATTTTCGATTGGACAAAAGACTGTAGTACAAGCTTCAAACTATTAATGGATTTATTGTGTAAATCACCAATTTTAAAATATCCAGATTTTAATAAAAGATTTGTTTTGACAACACACGCCAGTAATATAGGAATAGGAGTCGTTCTTTTTCTAGATGGACATCCTTGTTGCTATGTTTCAAGACTATTAAATAAAGCAGAACAAAATTACAGTACAGCAGAAAAAGAACTATTAGCAATCGTATGGGCTACAAAACGACTAAGGCAATATCTATTGGGACGGACTTTTACTATTCAGACAGATCATAAAGCACTAATTTGGTTACATGATGTAAAAGATCCTAGTTCAAAATTATTAAGGTGGAGATTCCGCTTAGAAGAGTTTAAATACGATATAGAATATGTTAAAGGAAAAGAAAATAAAGCAGCTGACTGTCTTTCAAGGCTTTTTCCAATACAAGACGAGGATAGTAAAAAAGCCACACCAGCAGAAAATTCAGAAGACAATGAACTTAGTTCAACAAAAGAAGAATAATACATGTCACCCGATATACAGAGATTTGATGACATTCCACAGCCGAGAACCCATGTTTAAACATTGAAAAACAGAGGTTTCTACTCACCGGAGCGCTCTAAACCCGGTTTTTACGAGAAAATTCATTTTTTCAATGTTTAAACATTCTTGTCCCACTTTTTCATTTATATGTTCTTTTAGAAAAAAACCTCAGCTTTCGTTAAAAAAAAGCTGCCCTTTTTCCAAAAAATTAAAATTAATTTTTAATTTTGATTTTTTTAAGCCAAAATTTTTTATTTTTAATGCCTGTTTTCAATCGAAAGAGCATGAAAAAACCTTTTTAAATTATACCTTGCGAAATTTTCATGTTTAATAGTTTAAGAGTAAAAAGTTATTGAAATAAGCATTGTACTGAAAATCCCAAAAATTTAACCCCCTCCCCCTCGGAAAATATAAGACTAGGTAAAGAAATATTTTCACGAAAAATTACTATCAATTAGTATAACAAAAGCCCCAAATTTTGCTAGGATTGGAGAAAAATTTTTCTCCACCTGGATCACTTGACATGGAATGCCTCATATATATATATATATATATATATATATATATATATATATATTAGGGGGGCGCCGCCCCTCTGCGCGCATCGCGCGCCAGTCCCCTCATTTTATATTTACTTCTATTTATGGATAATATAAAGATTGTAAAATGCGATCTTATGATATTAGCCATTCTCAAATTTTCAATCTTTGTCATCAATTTTGAAGTAACATACCAGCCTGCAAGTAAAAAAATTTTCTTTTGCATAGGCTTTGACGTCCTATTTCGCGCTTCTATTTGAGGGGGCAAGCTCTGACCTGTTGATAAAACACAGATCATATTTTGACGTAATGTGAAGGCCCACATTAAGGCTCCTTTTAAAACCCGTAGCTCAAAAAAATAGGTAAAATTAAACATGTATTTTTATTCGTTATTTATCCTCTTTTTGACCTAGGTAAAAAAATAGGTCAATTTTGACATATGTTTTGATTTATGTTTTTGACCTATAGGTCAAATTAGACATAGGTTTTAAGGAAATGTGAGGTTGTTATTTATCTTCTTTTTGACCTATGGGTCAAAAAATAGGTCAAATTAGACATAGATTTTGACGTAATGTGAGGCCGTTATTTATCCGCCTTTTAAACCTATAGGTAAAAAAATAGTTCAATTTTGACATAAGTTTTAAGGTTAAGTGAGGCCGTTATTTGTCCTCTTTTTGACCCACAGGTTTAAAAATAGGTCAAATTAGACATTGATTTTGACGTAATGTGAGGCCGTTATTTATCCGCCTTTTAAACCTATAGGTAAAAAAATAATTCAATTTTGACATAAGTTTTGACAGACCCTTTGGGATAGAGCGCCCTTACAGAATCTTGAAACAGCGGCAGCGGCGATATCTTTTTGTAATATAGGTAGATATATATAAGGGTGGTTCTTATTTAGGCGATGCTTCCAAATCTTTGGTCTCACCCCAAAAAACGAATTAAGGTATAAAAAAAATTTCCTGAAAGTGAAGCAAATCGAACAATAATCACGACGCCAAGAACTTTCGAGTACCCAGTTTTAGTCCAATTGAACGATTTTTTATTTTTATGTCCGCCATATTGGATTCGACATTTTGAGTTTTTTCAAAATGACCTTAGATTCGTATTCAGCAACCCGACAAACCCACCGAGTACCGAGTTTCGGTTAATGTATAGTAATGTAAATAGAGCAAATACTTTAAAAAAATTTGCAAAAATTGAAAGTTTTATCTCTTATCATGTACTAAAAGAACAAAGGAAAATTGTAAAAATACTAATCAACAAAAATATTATTTGAAATCATAAAAGATAAATACAGTACGGTCGCGCTAATCTGATCCCTGGCTAATCCGACAATGCAATCATCTCAGATGGGGAAAATTTATGTTATTAAAATTAAAAACAAGTATACATTGATAGTCCGTATTTATTACCTCCAATTGGGTTGGTAATATTTTTCTTGCAATCCAGTGATGACAATATGTATGTATACCGAATCTCAGCTCAATAGGTTTATATATGGTGGATTCCACGTCAGTTCAACACACTTATTTTCATGACTCGTTGGGATTTGGCTGTACTTATGTAAATTTATTACTTTTATAGTGATAAACAACTCCACCAAATATTTTTTCAAAAATTTTAAAAATTACCAAAAATATGGCATTTTCAAAATTTTTGTCTTTTTTTAAAAAAGTGCTATAACTTCGGTTCTAATTAACCGATTTTGGATTTAAAAAAAGGATTTCTTTGGTTTTAAGTATATTTTAAGATACAATTAATATCAAAATGAAAAATTCAAAAAAAAAATTTTTGAAATTTTGGAAAATTAAAAATCCGTTTTTGAAAAAACATCGTCTTTGATTTTTTTCAAAATTTTACTTAATGTTAGGGCAAATGTGCTTTAAATGTCCTGCAAGTTTCAACTTGGGATCTCAAAGGGATTCAGAGTAAAAAAAATAATACGTAACCACAAATTACGAACGTATAGGGCAAAATTCCTTAACTGCCCAGGTAAAAAAATGAATTTTCTCTAAACTTTGCTAAAATGTTACTATTATTAGTGGAAATATAAATACCGTAAACCGGGGCTTTAAGGAACACCGGGGCTACAAGGAACAAAACTCTGTGTTCGGGTGGAGTTGAAGTTATCGGGGCCGTGTATAAATAAATTGTGTTACTTGCTTTTCAAAAATTGTTGCTGGGGTAACTGCCAATACTATTCAATGCAATAATTGCGACTATTAATAATTTTGTGAACAGTAGTAGCTTGTAAGTGAGTAATTGTGTTTTAGTGAAATTTCAAACTTGGGAAACATTTGATTGCCGAGGTAAGTTGTTCCTATTTTAACTTCTCAAAGTAATTTTTTTTTATTAAAGAGATTTATTATGGGAAGTTTTATTGAGTTCACTAAGTAATAAATACGTTTATTTTGTATTTACAGTAAGATTTACGATAAAAAAATCAAAATTCACAAACGGCGGGTATATAAGGAACACAATTATTTCTTCCGAATTGTTAAAGTGTGTTGCCAAAACGTAAGTTTATCGTAATTTCGTTTGTTTTCTATCACCTAATTTGGTTTTTAGTGTTCAAAGATGGTTCGAAAAAAAAGCAACGTTTAGTTTTGTTTTTACATTTGTTTTATATTCTGTGTTTACTTTCGATCAATAAAAAATAATTTCCTTAACTTTAAATACATTTTCCAATAGTTTTACCGCCTTGTTCCTTATAGCCCCATTTTGTAATTTCGAAAAAATGCGTCTTTTTCGTATTTTTTGCTTAAAATTCTAGCTTTGATCAAAACAATTCTTTAACCCTTCAAAGTGCTCGCCAAGATCAAGAAAAGAAAAAAAAAATTAAGGTAACATTTCAATAAAAAAAACGTTGCAAAACTTTAAAGCTGAAATCTGTTCCTTATAGGCCTACATTACGGTATTAATTTTTTTTTAATTTGATAAAATATTTTTTGAGTTATGGAGTTTCAAAATTTGGATTTTTTTGAAAACATCTTTTTTCGATTTAATATATTGATACAGAGAGAAACTGAGAGTACGCACGTAATGCAAAGCGCGCTTTCCTTTAAAAGTCTGCCCCCTCGCGGCCAAAAGTCCTAAGCTTAGGTGGTTGGCTATATATATTGCCTAAGTAGGTGAGCTTGCACACATGTGTAAAATGTAATGGCTAAGCCGAATTATAATCGGAACCGCTCGTGATCACTCGTAAAATGCAAGGAACGCGAGGAATAGAACTGAAAAGAGGTTATGTCAATGTTTTGACATTTTTACAATTTATACAAGGGTTATGCAATGTTTCTTTGTGGTTTTGATGCTGATAAAATTTTGTATTTACACCAAAATTTGTAATAGTTCAATCTAATCTGATATATATTAATAAATTCCCAGGTTAAATCCGGCACTTTTGCCTATTTAAAATTTCTGGTTTCAAAACTTTACAAATTATGATACATCAAAATTTCAGATGCATCAATCGCCGAAAGACTTTTATTTACATTGTTCATATTTAGGTACACATTTTTCTAAAGTGAAATACATAAATTACACTATACAACATAAATTTTCTGTACATTTACATTTTTTTACATAAATTTGTAAAATAACGTCTTTAAAAGTAGTGAATTTACAATCCCTTTTTATAGTGTCAATTTTACAATTTTCTGTAAATTTACTACATACTCTGAATGTAGTAAATAAATAGTCAAAATTATTACTAATTATTATTTGCTTTCAGAGTAGTGAATTTACAGAAAATTATAGAATTGACACTAAAAAGGGATTGTCAATTCGATACTTTTAGACGTTATATTACAAGTTTCTATAAAAATTGTAAATTTACAGAAAATTTTTTTATAGTGATATTTTAGAGATTTAAGCGTTTTTAAATATTTACAGCAACAAATTCTCTTTTAAAAAAGAGGAATTAAAATTAGCAAATAAATATTGTATTAATAATTTTAATTCTCAACATTTATATCAGTATTTTTATACTAATTGCGATAAACACTTGCTATTGCATAAATCAGGAAAACATTTGAGAATTCGGTAAAAAGTACTGGAAACATATTAAATTTCTAAATTTAAGAACAAAATTCTTGTTTCTTTGATAATATTGAAAGCATTTCATTCTTAAATTTTTTCAATTCACATTGCAAACTTTGCAATCATTACAAATTTTAATAGATACAAAACTTTGGCAGGGTGGCCACACATTGTCTGTAAAGTCAGAGAAAACAAATTTTTGTCAGTGATAAGTGAAGGAAATTCCAGGATTAAATGCTAGGTGAAAATTTTTTACCAGGGAAATTAAGCAAATTGATTTTTTCCTATAAAAAGAATTTTGTCAGGGGAAAATAATATTAATGTCAGTAAATTCTCAGGGAAATTGATAAACTGAAACTTGTGGCCACCCTGCTTTGGATTTTTTCTACTTCCATCAATAAATAACAATTTAATTTTATGGCATGTTGAATTAATTCACTTTAAATAATTAGATTATTGAATTTTTTAAGACTTGTGATTGCAATTTTTATAAATAATTGAGTTTTATAAAATTCTATGTTTACAATTTTTGTAAATCCAAAGTCATGCAAAAAAATAATAATTACTAGTCCAGTTAAAAAAAAGTGAACATTTTTTGCCTTTTGATTTTCGGATTTTTCATTAAATGTTAATGGATGAATAAATTAGTAATGTTTGAAATAAGTTTAGAATTAAAAATATTCTTAAAAAATAAAAATTCTATAACTGGAAATCAGGAAAAAACAATAATGAATTAAATATAAATTAGTAGTACTGTTTACTATAATTTGAATCGGTGACTGACTTTTTAATAATAAATTTTACATTAATGCATAACTAATTAATAAATTGATACATTTTACTAATAAGTTAGTAAAAATGACTATTTATTGGTAAAATTAAAATTTTATTAATTAAATTGCAACGGTTTCTGAAATTAGAGTCGAAGTAGAGAATCGAAAAAAAATTTTTTCACAAAACCAAAAAAGTGAAACATTTTTTAAAGGTTGTAGATTGTAAAAAGTAGAATTTTCCAATTAAAAACCAAAATATTACTCAGTAACTCAAAGTTAAAAAAAATTTAATTAAAAAAATTTTGTAGTGTGTTTAATTTAAAGGCATAGTTTTTCTGAAAACTGCATTTTTAATTCTATAGAATTATTTTGTGTTTATCAACATGGAGTTAATAATAATTAAATAATTATGGATGATACAAAATTATATTTTTTTCTACTAATAATTTTACGGTATCAAAATTTATTCGAGATAAACTAAACAAAAATAAATTAAATTTTATTTAAAATCAATTTTAATAAATAATAATTAATTTTTCTATTTGGAATGTTCATAATAATAATTATTTTAAAAAAAGGAATTTATTTTAATTTAACTTTTGTTTTTAGTTTAATTAATTTATATTATTTTCGTTATTTTAATTTTTATTATTACTGTTCTACTTATTGAATATATTAATTATTTTTATAATTTTTATATCGAAATAGTATAAGAATGAATAGAAGAACTAACTGTCCTTCTCTTTTTCATTCTTAGCTTCACGACAGATTTACTTTTGGAACTCAAAATCATTTTTCGGCCTATTATCAGATTAGTTGAGTTCGTTCAGTTCTATTCCTCGCGTTCCTTGCATTTTACGAGTGATCACGAGCGGTTCCGATTATAATTCGGCTTAGCCATTACATTTTACACATGTGTGCAACCTCACCTATTGAGGCAATATATATAGCCAACCACCTAAGCTTAGGACTTTTGGCCGCGAGGGGGCAGACTTTTAAAGGAAAGCGCGCTTTGCATTACGTGCGTACTCTCAGTTTCTCTCTGATTGATAAGTAAAATTAATCAAATTGAAAGTATGAATAGTGATTTTTAAAGGGGTTTTCACGGGCTAGAAGCTGATGATAAAGAAAAGTTGTTTTCTGTCAATTTAACCTTGAAATTCAAGGTCAAATTCTTAATTTCAATATATAGTAGATCCCGGTTAGTACGATCCCGTTTGATACGATTTCCCGCTTAAGACGCTCGTTTATGGTAGTCTCTGCAATTAAACATTATACATTTTATATCCCACCTAATACGTTTTCCCGCATCAGACGCATTCTTAGTATAGGTCCTACAAAATTGTATTAACCAAGTTCTACTGTATCTCAAAATAGGTCTTTTTTTTCGTAACCTATCCCAGTCAAAAGCTTACATTTTTTCATATAAGCCTTGTAAAAATTAGAGTGGGACACTGGAACTTTTTGAAGAAAATAATTATAAATCATTATTTTCTATGTAAAATAATGATAAATTATTATTTTCTATGTAAAATAATGATAAATTATTATTTTCCTCAAAAATTATCATGGTCCCACTCTAATTTTTACATGTCCTATAGAAAAAAGGTCACCAGCCTCTAGCCCGTGAAAAACCCTTTAAAAATCACTATTCATACTTTCAATTTGATTAATTTTACATATCAATATATTAAATCGAAAAAAAAATATTTTCAAAAAAATCCAAATTTTGAAACTCCATAACTCAAAAAATATTTTATCCAATTAAAAAAAAATTAAAATTTATATTTCCACTAATAATAGTAACATTTTAGCAAAGTTTAGAGAAAATTCTTTTTTTTACCTGGGCAGTTAAGGAATTTTGCCCTCTATGTTCGTAATTTGTGGTTACGTATAATTTTTTACTCTGAATTCCTTTGAGATCCCAAGTTGAAACTTGCAGGACATTTAAAGCACATTTGCCCTAACATTAAGTAAAATTTTGAAAAAATCAAAGACGATGTTTTTTCAAAAACGGATTTTTAATTTTCCAAAATTTCAAAAAAAAATTTTTTTTTTAATTTTTCTCTTTTATATTAATTGTATCTTAAAATATACTTATAACCAAAGAAATCCTTTTTTTAAAATCCAAAATCGGTTAATTAGAACAGAAGTTATAGCACTTTTTTAAAAAAAAGACAAAAATTTTGAAAATGCCATATTTTTGGTAATTTTCAAAATTTTGAAAAAATATTTGGTGGAGTTGTTTATCACTATAAAAGTAATAAATTTACAAAAGTACAGCCAAATCCCAGCAAGTCATGAAAATAAGTGTGTTGAACTGACGTGGAATCCACCATATGTAGTAATTAGAATGGGTGATATTGTTATTTTTTTGAATTTTTTCTTATAAAAATCTGTGTCCTACTTTCCTAATTTGTATTTATTACTTTTGATTAATCATGTTTCTTCTCCATATAGTTTTGTATTATAAAGGAGTTTAATTTTGGTGTATGGAGCCATCGATTTTACTGCGAGGGTAACTCGCACTTGTCCGTTTTTTTATTAATCTTTATTGGTTTAATTTTTATTTTTATATATAGACAATTGAAGAAAGTTATAGATGACAATCCTGTAGCGGAAATAAGCAAGCTGAAGAATTTTCAATGTCATTCCTGAAATGGAAATAACTGAAGGAATCATAAATCATAACCTAAAAGAGGACAAAAACGAAGATGATAAATTCCAAGGACATAATTTTGACAGAATGGAGTTTAAAAATTCCTCTTTTTCAGAAGAGAACGTTTTTTCAGCCGTTTAAAAAGTGATTACAGTATTGGAAATTCAACTTTAATTAAAAAGAAACACATATTATTTGAAAAAGGGAATCTGATAATTTGGTATTTGCCAATTCTAACAGCTTAGAAGAGAAAAATTTTATCCCTGAATCTGAAAACGAAGAAAATATTGAAAACCAAAATACATTTAATGAGAAACATTCTTCTACTGGACAACGTTATGCAGATGTAGGATGTATTATGTGGCAGACAATACGAGCATGCGATAACAAGAAAAACCATATAGATGGGTGTACTTTTGCACGTTGGAAGGTAGTGAAAACTTATGAAAAAGGAATTCAAACCATAATTAATATGAAATGTGATAATTGTATTGCATCTCTGAATATTAAATCACATGAAGAAAAGAAGACATTAAATCCAAATTATAAATTTGTATCAAGTTGTATAGTTGCAGGCATTGGATACTCTAATATAGAAGAGTTTAATGCCGCACAAGGAATGCTAACTATGAGGGATAAGACTTTTAGAAAATATCAGGAACAAGTTGCACGGGATGCAATACAAATTATAGCAAGAGAAAAAGGTTACCTGATTGATGTTATCAGATACACAACAATAATTACACACACACACACACACACACACACATGTTGGGCAAAACGTTCTATGGGAGGGAGGTATGATTCGTTAGTTGGAGTTGTAATAGGATATGAAACCGGAGAAATCATAGACTGTATTGTCAAGATCAAAGTATGTGCTACGTGTCATAGAGCAGCTAGCGAAAACAGAGAACCTAATTCGCATTGTTGCTTTAAGAATTTTAAGTGGAATAAAAGCTCAGGAGCCATGGAATCAGTATGAATCACAGAAGCTTTCATGCGCAGTGTTAGTAAAATGGTTTGATTTACAAATTTATAATTGCAGATGGAGATGCAAGTGTTTTAGCTAACATACACAAACATTAACCATATAAAAATATGGTGTTACAGTACAAAAGATTAGATGTAGTAATCATCTATTAAAAAACTTTTGATTTGCCTTACAAGATATTGTTTCCACTGCAGGTAAAGATACCTGTGAAGCTCGTCGTCTTCTAAAAAAGGAAATATTACACATTCGAGCACAAATAAGAGAAGCATCAAGAAAAAGAAGAGAAAATGAATCTTTAAGTATTAATGTAAAACTTGACTTACTGTTCTGTGACATAATGAACGTTACAAGTCATAAATTTGGTGAGCATAAAGAGTGTCGTACATTGAATGGGCCATGTCAAGAAAATCGTAAAGCTTATGAGGAAAATATTTTAACACTTTTAATTCCATCGCGGAAAATATGAGAAAAGAATTCAGTAATTTGGCTAAATTTACTGAAAGTTTGTTATATAATGTAACAACCAATAGGGCTGAATAGTTTAATAATTTAATTTGTAAAGCTATTGGTGTCAAAAGAATTATTTTTACTGAGACAGGGGGGCGATTATGTAACTATTTCACATTCCACTTTTCACATTCCGCATTCCATTTTTCGTAAGAAAATTGATTCTCGATATTATTCTATTTCTTTAAATAATTATTATTAAGTATAATAATTAATAAATAATAATAATGTTTAATTTATAAAACGAATTTTAATAAATATTAATTGTTAAAGTCCATTTTACAATTTACTTTAATGATTACAAAGTAAAAATAATTCTTTTGACACCAATAGCTTTACAAATTAAATTATTAAACTATTCAGCCCTATTGGTTGTTACATTATATAACAAACTTTCAGTAAATTTAGCCAAATTACTGAATTCTTTTCTCATATTTTCCGCGATGGAATTAAAAGTGTTAAAATATTTTCCTCATAAGCTTTACGATTTTCTTGACATGGCCCATTCAATGTACGACACTCTTTATGCTCAGCAAATTTATGACTTGTAACGTTCATTATGTCACAGAACAGTAAGTCAAGTTTTACATTAATACTTAAAGATTCATTTTCTCTTCTTTTTCTTGATGCTTCTCTTATTTGTGCTCGAATGTGTAATATTTCCTTTTTTAGAAGACGACGAGCTTCACAGGTATCTTTACCTGCAGTGGAAACAATATCTTGTAAGGCAAATCAAAAGTTTTTTAATAGATGATTACTACATCTAATCTTTTGTACTGTAACACCATATTTTTATATGGTTAATGTTTGTGTATGTTAGCTAAAACACTTGCATCTCCATCTGCAATTATAAATTTGTAAATCAAACCATTTTACTAACACTGCGCATGAAAGCTTCTGTGATTCATACTGATTCCATGGCTCCTGAGCTTTTATTCCACTTAAAATTCTTAAAGCAACAATGCGAATTAGGTTCTCTGTTTTCGCTAGCTGCTCTATGACACGTAGCACATACTTTGATCTTGACAATACAGTCTATGATTTCTCCGGTTTCATATCCTATTACAACTCCAACTAACGAATCATACCTCCCTCCCATAGAACGTTTTGCCCAACATGTGTGTGTGTGTGTGTGTGTGTGTAATTATTGTTGTGTATCTGATAACATCAATCAGGTAACCTTTTTCTCTTGCTATAATTTGTATTGCATCCCGTGCAACTTGTTCCTGATATTTTCTAAAAGTCTTATCCCTCATAGTTAGCATTCCTTGTGCGGCATTAAACTCTTCTATATTAGAGTATCCAATGCCTGCAACTATACAACTTGATACAAATTTATAATTTGGATTTAATGTCTTCTTTTCTTCATGTGATTTAATATTCAGAGATGCAATACAATTATCACATTTCATATTAATTATGGTTTGAATTCCTTTTTCATAAGTTTTCACTACCTTCCAACGTGTAAAAGTACACCCATCTATATGGTTTTTCTTGTTATCGCATGCTCGTATTGTCTGCCACATAATACATCCTACATCTGCATAACGTTGTCCAGTAGAAGAATGTTTCTCATTAAATGTATTTTGGTTTTCAATATTTTCTTCGTTTTCAGATTCAGGGATAAAATTTTTCTCTTCTAAGCTGTTAGAATTGGCAAATACCAAATTATCAGATTCCCTTTTTCAAATAATATGTGTTTCTTTTTAATTAAAGTTGAATTTCCAATACTGTAATCACTTTTTAAACGGCTGAAAAAACGTTCTCTTCTGAAAAAGAGGAATTTTTAAACTCCATTCTGTCAAAATTATGTCCTTGGAATTTATCATCTTCGTTTTTGTCCTCTTTTAGGTTATGATTTATGATTCCTTCAGTTATTTCCATTTCAGGAATGACATTGAAAATTCTTCAGCTTGCTTATTTCCGCTACAGGATTGTCATCTATAACTTTCTTCAATTGTCTATATATAAAAATAAAAATTAAACCAATAAAGATTAATAAAAAAACGGACAAGTGCGAGTTACCCTCGCAGTAAAATCGATGGCTCCATACACCAAAATTAAACTCCTTTATAATACAAAACTATATGGAGAAGAAACATGATTAATCAAAAGTAATAAATACAAATTAGGAAAGTAGGACACAGATATTTATAAGAAAAAATTCAAAAAAATAACAATATCACCCATTCTAATTACTACATATGGTGGATTCCACGTCAGTTCAACACACTTATTTTCATGACTTGCTGGGATTTGGCTGTACTTTTGTAAATTTATTACTTTTATAGTGATAAACAACTCCACCAAATATTTTTTCAAAATTTTGAAAATTACCAAAAATATGGCATTTTCAAAATTTTTGTCTTTTTTTTAAAAAAGTGCTATAACTTCTGTTCTAATTAACCGATTTTGGATTTTAAAAAAAGGATTTCTTTGGTTATAAGTATATTTTAAGATACAATTAATATAAAAGAGAAAAATTAAAAAAAAAATTTTTTTTTGAAATTTTGGAAAATTAAAAATCCGTTTTTGAAAAAACATCGTCTTTGATTTTTTCAAAATTTTACTTAATGTTAGGGCAAATGTGCTTTAAATGTCCTGCAAGTTTCAACTTGGGATCTCAAAGGAATTCAGAGTAAAAAATTATACGTAACCACAAATTACGAACATATAGGGCAAAATTCCTTAACTGCCCAGGTAAAAAAATGAATTTTCTCTAAACTTTGCTAAAATGTTACTATTATTAGTGGAAATATAAATTTTAATTTTTTTTTAATTGGATAAAATATTTTTTGAGTTATGGAGTTTCAAAATTTGGATTTTTTTGAAAATATTTTTTTTTCGATTTAATATATTGATATGTAAAATTAATCAAATTGAAAGTATGAATAGTGATTTTTAAAGGGTTTTTCACGGGCTAGAGGCTGGTGACCTTTTTTCTATAGGACATGTAAAAATTAGAGTGGGACCATGATAATTTTTGAGGAAAATAATAATTTATTATTATTTTACATAGAAAATAATGATTTATAATTATTTTCTTCAAAAAGTTCCAGTGTCCCACTCTAATTTCTACAAGGCTTATATGAAAAAAAGTAAGCTTTCGGCTGGGATAGGTTACGAAAAAAAACACCTATTTTGAGATACAGTAGTAATTGTATTAAAACTTGGGGCTTTTGTAGTACTAATAGATAGTAATTTTTTTGTGGAAATATTTTTTACCTACTCCAATATTTTTCGAGGGGAAGGGGGATAAATTTTTTGGGGTTTTCATTACAATGCTTATTTTGACAATTTTTTACTCTTAAACTATTAAATATAAAAATATGGCAAAGTATATTTTGGAAAGGAATAAAAATAAGAAAAAAATAATAAATTTTTTATTCTCCCATACTTTGCCAAAGTTTGCCATACTTTGCCAAGCTCCAAAATGCGAGATTTTTAATTTTTCATAAAAATAAGAAAAAAATAATAAATTTTTTATTCTCCCATACTTTGCCAAGGTTTGCCATACTTTGCCAAGCTCCAAAATGCGGGATTTTTAATTTTTCATAAAAATATGGAAAAAATGCAAAAATTTTTATTCTCCCATACTTTGCCAAGGTTTGCCATACTTTGCCAAGCTCTAAAATGCGAGATTTTTAATTTTTCATAAAAATAAGAAAAAAATAATAAATTTTTTATTCTTCCATACTTTGCCAAGGTTTGCCATACTTTGCCAAGCTCCAAAATGCGAGATTTTTAATTTTTCATAAAAATATGAAAAAAATGCAAAAATTTTTATTCTCCCATACTTTGCCAAGGTTTGCCATACTTTGCCAAGCTCCAAAATGCGAGATTTTTAATTTTTCATAAAAATAAGAAAAAAATAATAAATTTTTTATTCTCCCATACTTTGCCAAGGTTTGCCATACTTTGCCAAGCTCCAAAATGCGAGATTTTTAATTTTTCATAAAAATAAGAAAAAAATAATAAATTTTTTATTCTCCCATACTTTGCCAAGGTTTGCCGAACTTTGCCAAGCTCTAGAAATTCAGATTTTCAATTTTCCAAAAAAATAATAAAAAAATAATAAAAAAATAAGAAATTTTTTATTTTCCCATACCTATTTTCTTGTTTCTATACTTTTCCTAAGTGTCCGCGTACTTTAATAATCGTTGTTAATCATGTAGATTCCAAAGCTTGGGAAACGCTCATTAGCCATACTTTGCCAAGCTTTGCCATACTTTGCCAAGCTTTCCCATACTTTGCTGGATTTCACCCAAGCTTTCATTTCCACGCGGGTTACTAGTAAAATGTATAAATTTATTAATTAGTTATGTATTAATGTAAAATTAATTATTAAAAAGTCAGTTACCGATTCAAATTATAGTAAACAGTACTACTAATTTGTATTTCATTCATTCTTGTTTTTTCCTGATTTCCATAGATATAGAATTTTTATTGTTTAAGAATATTTTTAATTCTAAACTTATTCGAAACATTAATAATTTTTTGTTCCATTAACATTAATGAAAAATCTGAAACTCAAAGGCAAAAAATTTTCACTTTTTTTAACTGGACTAGTAATTATTTTTTTACATGACTAGATTTACAAAAAGTATAAACATAGAATTTTCTAAAACTCAATTATTTATAAAAACTGCAATCACGAGTCTTAAAAAATTTAATAATCTAATTATTTAAAATGAATTAATTTAACATGCCATAAAGTTCAATTACTTATTAATGGAAGTAGAAAAAGTCCAAAGCAGGGGGGCCACAAGTTTCAGTTTATCAATTTCCCTGAAAATTTACTGACATTAATATTATTTTCCTCTGACAAAATTCTTTTTATAGGAAAAAATAAAAAATAAATTTGCTTAATATCCCTAGTAAAAAATTTTCACCTAGCATTTAATCCAGGAATTTCCTTCACTTCACTAACAAAAATTTGTTTTCCCTGACTTTAGTGACAATGTGGCCACCCTGCCAAAGTTCTGTATCTATTAAGTAATGTGAATTGAAAAAATTCAAGAATGAAATGCTTTCAATATTATCAAAGAAACAAGAATTTTGTTCTTAATTTTAGAAATTTAATATTTTTCCAGCACCTTTGACCGAATTCTCAAATGTTTCCCTGATTTATGCAATAGCAAGCGTTTATCGCAATTAGTATAAAAATACTGATATAAATGTTGAGAATTAAAATTATTAATACAATATTTATTTGCTAATTTTAATTTCTCTTTTTTTAAAGAGAAATTGTTGCTGTAAATATTTAAATACGCTCAAATCTCTAAAATATCACTAAAAAATTTTTTGTAAATTTACAATTTTTATTGAAACTTGTAATATAACGTCTAAAAGTATCGAATTTACAATCCCTTTTTAGTGTCAATTTTACAATTTTCTTTAAATTCACTACTCTGAAAGCAGGTAATAATCAGTAATAATTTTAACTGTTTATTTACTACATTCAGAGTATGTAGTAAATTTACAGAAAATTGTAAAATTGACACTTTGAAAAGGGATTGTAAATTCGCTACTTTTAAAGACTGTAAATGTACTGAAAATTTATGTTGCAGTATAATTTATATTTTTCTCTTTAGAAAAATGTATACCTAAATATGAAAAAATAACCGACGGAATACCTCAGTTGGTTGGAGCTCCGGCTTTGTGGGTGGTGCGAGCGAGGTTCGCGCCCTCCGTCAGCCGGGGATTTTTTTCCGACAGGTGAGATATTCCGAGCGGGAGGTTTGACGTCTAGGTGCGACGGTGTGCATTGTCGATTATTGTCCGATGCCTACCGCCGAAACTAGACTGTTGATAAACCGGTTGTACTCAGAAGAGGTTTTTCTACAGTTTCCCTCTTCTCTGGCGAGAAAATCCAATCACGGGTGGTCCAGGCAAAATGCGAGTACTCCTATCTTCGAAAGTCGCACTGTAGACGCATTAGGTTAAATAAAAATTTGGTAATATTTGTAGAATGGTTATGCTTAATCCAAAAAAGTATCAGCAGGGACTCTTGTCGAGAGCGTAAGGCCAATAGGGCAGAAGTATAAATGAAAAAATTATGAACAAATGATCAATATAAATAAGTCTTTCGGCGATTAATGCACCTGAAATTTTTTTGCATCATAATTTGTATAGTTTTGAAACCAGAAATTTTAAATAGGCAAAAGTACCAGATTTAACCTGGGAATTTATTAATATATATCACATTGAACTATTACAAATTTTGGTGTAAATACAAAATTTTAGCAGCATCAAAACCACAAAAAAACAATGCATAAACCTTGTGCAAAAATGTCGAAACATTGACATAACCACTTTTTTAGTTCTATTCGGTATTCCTCGCGTTCCTTGCATTTTATGAGTGATCACGAGCGGCTCCGATTATAATTCGGCTTAGCCATTTTGACACGTGTGTGCAACCTCACCTATTTAGGTGACCGCGCGGGGGCAGACTTTCAAAGGAAATTGCGCTTTGCATTACGTGCGTACTCTCAGTTTCTCTCTGAATTTACAAATATAAAAAAGCATATTTCTTAAATTTCATCTACAAATTTATAAAAAATAATAATAATTGACGACAATTAAGATAAGGAAAATAGAATACGGAATTTGAAAACTGGAATGCGAATTAGAAAAATAAAATAAAAAAAGTGGAATGCGGAATCTAAATAATGGAAGCGGAATGTGAAGAGTGGAATTCAGAATGTGAAAAAGTAGAATGCGAAATCTGAAAAGTGGAATGCGCAATCTGAAAAGTGGAATCTGAATAGTGGAATGCGGATTGTGAAAAGTGGAATGCGGAATATGAAAAGTGGAATGCGGAATCTGAAAAGTGGAATGCGGAATCTGAAAAGTGGAATGCCGAATGTGGAATATGAAAAGTGAAATGCGGAATAGTTACATAATCGCCCCCCTGGCTCATATCCAGGACGAGTCGCTTTTGCAATTTTGTAAAGCACAAATAAAGGAGCTTTGTCTAGCCTGTATAAAGGTATTGACACACCTATTCCTAAACTTTTAACTAAAATGGAACAAAGAAGACTACTTTCACAAGTAGAACGCAACAGAAATTATGATTCGGCACCACGAAATATACCAAGTCACAAACACGCAACTGATAAAGACTACGAACCAAATGCGAAAAAACCTGATGTTTCTGATGCAAGAATGAATAGTCTTATTGCCGAATTAGAAAAAATTCAAAAAGAAAATCAGAAAAACAGATGCAAAATATTTTTTGACATATTGAATCAATGTAATGTAAATTATAGATGGATCTTCAGGAAGAAATCCTTACTACTTTAATCTTTGGTCAAGTGTGTAGTCGATAAAGAGCAACTTTAACTGGTGAAATAGTTGAAAATATATTATATTGGACACCAAAGCGTGACAAAGTTATAGACGTTATGGAGTATGGAAAAGAAAATGAGCTATTTATGAATTGTCACAAATTTTAAATGTAAAAATAAGTAAAAGCGAGTTCCTTGCTCTCAGATGAAGGAGGAATCACAGAAGTTAAATGTACAATTACTGCTACAAATGCTAAAACTTTAAACGACCTAATGAATGAGCCTGCTGTTAAAAAAATAATTGATCCAAAGAAAACTATTACAATGAATAAGAATTATAAATATTATTATCAAGTTCAAGGAGCACTTCACATTAGACAATGCGGTTATTGTGTATTTGCTGTCTAGACACCACATATTATTGGATACATTAAAGTAGTACGCGATGATGAATTTTGAAACAACAAAATGATGGAGAAACTAACTAAATTTTATATTGATTGTTTAAGACCTGAAATTTTAGAAAATCGTAAAAATAGAAGTATGTCAATTCGTGACCCAGACTATGTTCTACAAGCTCATGAACAAAAACTATCCAAAAAGTCTGATATTTTAAAAACAGTTAAAGCAAAAGTCAATTATGAAACAATAGATTCAATTGATGGAACTAATAAATTAGAAAACAAAAATCAAATCTCAAAGGGATTCGGAGTAAAAAAATAAAACGTAACCACAAATTACGAACATATGGGGCAAAATTCCTTAACTGCCCAGGTAAAAAAATGTATTTTTTCTAAAATTTGCTAAAATGTCACTATTATTAGTGGAAGTGTAAATATTAATTTTTTTTAATTTGTAAAATATTTTTTGACTTATGGAGTTTCAAAATTTGGATTTTTTTGAAAATATCTTTTTCCGAATTAAGATATTGATAAGTAAAATTAATCAAATTGAAAGTATGAATAGTGATTTTTAAAGAGGTTTTCACGGGCTAGAAGCTGGTGACGTTTTTTCTATAGGCCATGTAAAAATCAGAGTGGGACCATGAGAATTTTTGAGAAAAATAATAATTTATCATTATTTTACATAGAAAATAATGATTTATAATTAATTTCTTCAAAAAGTTCCAGTGTCCCACTCTAATTTTTACAAGGCTTATATGAAAAAAGTAAGCTTTCGATTGAGATAGGTTATGAAAAAATAAAAAACACCGATTTTAAGATACAGTAGAACTTGGTTAATACAATTTTGTAGGACCTGCACGGAGAGAAGAGTTACAGTTGTGACAACTAAACACGTTTAGTAGCAGAAATACATGGAGAGCGATAGTAGCGCCCCTGGCGGTTTAGTTCCTGTTTAGTTACTCTGACTGAACGTACAGTCATTCCTACTGTTATATAGTAGATGCGACTGTTATTTTTGTCCGTCGAAAATTAACTAAACTGTTTAGTTATCAGAACTGAACCGACAGTCGCCTTCACTATTCTCTTCTCTCCGTGTGTACTAAGAATGCGTCTTATGCGGGAAAACGTATTAGGTGGGATATAAAATGTATAATGTTTAATTGCAGAGACTACCATAAACGAGCATCTTAAGCGGGAAATCGTATTAAACGGGATCGTTTTAACCGGGATCTACTATATATTGAAATTAAGAATTTGACCTTGAATTTCAAAGTTAAATTGACAGAAAACAACTTTTCTTTATCATCAGCTTCTAGCCCGTGAAAACCCCTTTAAAAATCACTATTCATACTTTCAATTTGATTAATTTTACTTATCAATATATTAATTCGGAAAAAAAGATATTTTCAAAAAAATCCAAATTTTGAAACTCCATTACTCAAAAAATATTTTATCAATTTAAAAAAAAATTAACATTTATATTTCCACTAATAATAGTAACATTTTAGCAAATTTTAGAGAAAATTCATTTTTTTACCTGGGCAGTTAAGGAATTTTGTCCCATATGTTCGTAATTTGTGGTTACGTTTTATTTTTTTACTCCGAATCCCTTTGAGATCCCAAGATGAAACTTACAGGACATTTAAAGCACATTTGCCCTAACATTTAGTAAAATTTTGAAAAAATCGAAGACGACGTTTCTTCAAAAACGGATTTTTAATTTTTTAAAATTTCAAAAAAAAAATTTTTTAATTTTTCTTTTTTGTATTAATTGTATCTTAAAATATACTTAAAACCAAAGAAATCATTTTTTTTAAATCCAAAATCGGTTAATTGGAACCGAAGTTGTAGCACTTTTAAAAAAAAGACAAAAATTTTGAAAATGCCATATTTTTGGTAATTTTCAAAATTTTTAAAAAATATTTGGTGGAGTTGTTTAGCACTATAAAAGTAAAAAAATTTACAAAAGTACAGCCAAATCCCAACAAGTCATGAAAATAAGTGTGTTGAACTGACATAGAATCCACCAGATATAAAAAATGATTTACATTTTGCAATATCAAATACACACTTTATATACCCTAATTTCATAAAACCATTTGACATTAAAGGAATAGCTCCTAGAAACAAAGACTTTCAAATTATTGGTGGAGGTATTTCTTTTCATTGGCGGTGTAAACATTATGATGGAATGTATTTACATATTAATTTATGATAGTAAAGGATCTTGAAAACAAAAAGAATTACCTATAGATGAACAAACTTATATTAACTGCCACCAGTATTGCAACTAATTCTATATCGAGCCGTTTTCAGGCAGTGAGTTAGCAGGGCCTGCGCACTGACGATGAAGAAGTCTCATATCAGCGATTGGACAGTTAGCATGTAGAAGAGGAAATTTTTCCCTTTCCTCCTTGAAATTAGAAGGAGAAAGGATAAAAACTTCTTCATCGTCCGTGCGGTTGATATAGTCAAATACATGAACTTTTCGCGACTTGAATTCTGTTGCTCTCCGCGCACGCGCAGACCGTGCTAAGGACGCATTGACAATACTATGCCGAAAGATACATTTTGTTTTGCTTTGAAACTTAGTTATTTTCACATGCTTTTAGCTATGCTAGGTGTAGTAACTAAATTCAACACTTCAATTTACTATTTTCATAAAGAAAATGCAAATTTATATTCATTTGTACAATGAAGAAGTTTTTACTCTTTCTTCTTGTAATTTATATAATTTATATTCATTTGTAAAAATATAAACCGCGAAACTTAGACACTCTAATTTATCATTTTTGTAAAAAAGTGTTCTAATGTTAATTTTTGTGAGAGAAAAAAATGTGATTGTAGTGCTTGCTTTGTTTACATTTCGCAACTTGAATATAGCCTTAAAGCGCTTAAAATATTATTTGGTTAGGTCAGTAGGAATTACATTTCTCGTAAAGGAATTTTTAGTTTAATAATATAATACACCATATTGAAAATAAAAGTATAAGATGAAAGACTCTTTGGTAAATCAATTTTGAAGAACTGATAGAGAAATATTTCTCCGAGAAATATGAAATTCAGCTTTAAAAATAATAAAGCATTCCCATATATTACAAGCTCGGTGACAAATACGGCAGCACTTCCGACGTGAAACGGAAATTACTAAATGTGTCTGTCTCCTCTTTTATTGAATTATCACTACGTACAATCAGAAAATATTTATCACAATGCATTATCCGTAAAATGTTATGTAATTTATAAAACGTTAGTAATTAAATGACAAAAATTAGCTACATCCAGAGAAATCATTTCTTTATTTTAGCTTAAAATGTATATTAAAAAAATTTTTATTTGTTACTAATAAATTTTTTATTTAAAATAAATAAAGTAGTATTTAAGGTTATTTGGGGTAAATGTTAACAGTAGATGTTCCAGCTAAATTTACAAATTTAAAAATAAGTACGACGTCAATATTTTTACCTCAGCCTACCTAAAAGATGTTTTAAGTATTGACAATATTTTGTTTTGACAATTGTCAAAACAAAATATTGTCAATGCCATAGTACAAGTATTGGTAATGCCATAGTACAAGTTGTCTTTTAATGCAAAAAAGATTGAAATTCAAAGTTTTACTGTTTCAATATTTTATCCTACATCTGTATAAAAAATAAATTAAAAATTCAAACTAACATTTGTAATTCTTCTTTATTTATTACCTTAACAAAAATTGACTTTCATTTTCGTCAATCTAGTTAATAAATAATTAAGTTTTTACATTTATCCCGAGAATTCGAAAACTCGGGGTAAATGTTAACAGAACTTGAACTACATTTTAAAAAAAATAATTGAATATATTATTGGGTCCGCCATTTTGAAATTTAAAAATTCGATTTTTCTTTTTACCAAGCTGAATGAAAATCTATCAAAATGTGTTCAAGTTATTCAAGTTTTTACATTACTAATTTTGTAATGGTTAATACGTCTAAAAGACGTCCCTTTTTGCCCGCGAAAAATTCGGGGAGAATGATGGTAATGTCTCTGAGTCATCAAAAAGGCAACTAAAAGACGTTCTATGTGTGGTCAAAAAAACGTCCAAAAGACGTCTAAAAGACATAAGAAAGGACGTCTTTCAATCACGTTTTATCATTGTTTATTTTTAAATTTAAAATTTCGAATTTCATTTGTTATATTTTATCAATAATAAAATCTATAACTTGTTACATCAAAAATTGTAACAACATTTTAATTTTTTCTTAATAAAATATTATTTAAATTCACAGTTGCAATACATAAAACCTATACTTATTATTTAATAAACCAATATTTATTGTTTACAGGACTCTTAATTTAACATTAATATATCATACTGAAGACGAAAATAAGAAGAAATTTAATATATATACAAAATAAAACTGTCGGGATCACCTTAAATTCTTGAATGAATCAAATGATCGGGTTTACCCCGAGGGGTGAGCGAATTTACCCTGGAAAATTGTGATTTTGAAATTTGGTATATATGTATTAAAAATGTTCCCTAAGTAAAAGTACGAAAGATAAATCAGAAATTCTTCTTTACTTTATTAGTAGAAATCATAAGCTTTTAAATTATATAAATTAACTTTGATTTAGAGAATAATTTCTTAGGTTTTTACCGTTCTGCAAAAAAATAAGCGGGTTTACCCCAGTCTCCTCGAATAAAACTCATTATATATAAAATTCATTATATATACACGGAGAAAAAATGCTGTTGAAGCAAAGACATATGAGTTTGATTCATTGAATAGTGTCATAACGGGCTGCCAAACGTATATGTTGTTGTTTTGAAAGCACCGATTCTAATGATTCGATAGTATCACTTTCATTGAAACAAAAGCATATTTCTTAAATTGACAGCATACTATGTTAATTTGAAGGTATTCCTATTGAATCAATAATCAAAACTTTTTAATTTAACAGTATATGGATTTGAGTCAAGGACTATAGTTTTTAAATTTAAAAGCATCATTTTTATGATTTAAATATTTGTACTTTTAATTTTTTTAGTTGTTGCTATCGATTGAATAACACCATACTATTAAGTCAATTCTTTTATGTGGTTAAAGATATACCAACGATAAATTAAAAAAATGAAAGTTTTGTTCACATATTTTTTATATACTAATTCTCACACCTTTAACACAACACTTCTTATATACATCTTTTTTTCAATTTTACACACTAACATACACATCTTTATTATTTTTTAAAATTTTTCCAACGACAAACACACATACATACACATTCAAACACACTTTATAATTTTTTGAGTTTGAAAAATACGCTGTTCCCAATCGGTCACCCATCCAGGTAGTAACCGCGACAAAACGTGCTTAACTTTCGTGATAGACGAGAACTGCCGCGCTGCAGTGTAATACATTCGCTTCTTACATTGAGCAGTTACTTTGTAGTTAAATACCGTGCGCGAGATTTTTCTCGTGAATAAGGGAATTTATATGGGTGATTTTCAAATAACTGTGATTTTTTTGAATAAGACATTTTTCTGCTAAAATAGTGAATCAAATTTGACTTTCATTACATATTCCAGTACATTTTTGTTATTAAAGTATATGTTCAAAAGGAAACTACAAGATTTTGAATATTTCCAAAGTTACGATGGAAAACGCAAAGAAAATGCAAAAGTTACATGCTACGGACCTGACATTTTTCCACGGTCCTGACATATGTGTCACAGGTAAAACACGTAAAAACATTAAAAAATGAATAAATATTTTCTTTTCAATGTTTGCACTTCAAAATAATGCCAGTAGATGTCAATTAAAAATAAAATTGAGTAATAAAATCACGATGACGTTACCATGTGTCGGTAGAAAGTAATTAACAATTTAAAACATGAAAAAAGTGCTCGTGTACGTGGAATATCATTATAATAAAAATATTTTTTTATGTAAAACATCTGAGTAGATTTGGCCTACAAAGTACTTAAAAGATAGTTTCAATACTTGCTCACGTGAAAATTTCAGAACAAAATTTTAAAAAAAGTTGTGCCATGGACCTAACAATTCAACCCTATTTTCTTAATTTTAACTATGATAATGTTAATATTAATGAACTGAATATTAAGTATCTTTAAGAAGAGACTTCTATTAAGTGATTTATGAAGTGAGTGTCAAAAAATAATGATTTTATTAGACATTTATCTATGGGGACATGCAAATATGACAGTTATTTGAAAATCACCCATATAGGGAATTTATGTTTAACTAGTCCTTAATTCTTTAGAACAATTTAAATAATAGTTTTTTATATAAGAATTTCAAAAACGACAGGTTTAATAAACATGTAAATATGTGTGAATAAGTATTTCAATAAATTTAGCACCTGTCAATGTCTCAAATACATAGTGTCCTTATTTTTATAGCATATGCTATTGGCAGTCCGCTATAGCACCACTCATTGAAACGAAAGCATATGCTTTCATTTTCAAAAGCGCGCTTCTTTGGAGCAAACAACTTTTCATTTGATTCAAATTTACACGCATTTTCTTCAAGTTTATCTATTAGATGTTTCAAATGAATAATGTCAAAGAAGCAATAAATTATTCTATTGCTATATATAGATGAACTATAGAAACAATTTGTAGAATATCATTAATTTAACAGTATCGTACTTTTAATTTAAACAGTTTCATTTTTTCGTTTTAAGCAATATACTCTTCGATTAATAAATGTGTTATTGAATTAATAACGGGAAATTCAACAGCATGGAGCTATTTGATTCAACAGCACTTTTTTTCAGTGTAAAATTAATAATAAAAAACTTTAATACATGTCAACTGTTTTGTACACTTAGATGCATTAATTCTGTCCTTCCGGTTTAAAGGAATTTTGAAAAGTCGTGTCTTTTCTATCAAATGTTCTTAGTTCGTGACATACGAATGTTTTCATATGTTATGAACTAAAAACATTTTGATAGAAATCATACGACTTTGCAAAATAACGTCAAACCGGAAGGACAGCATTAATGCATCTGAGTGTATAGCAATTTGTTACAAGAAGAACACACCTGTGGAACAGTTGTTTAGTGGTACATAGAACCAAAAGATGGCTCCAAAAGGCAAAAAATGTTAAATTTTAATTATTTTTAACTTTAAATTAACAATAATAAAATATAATTACTTTTTGTGAGTTGGAATTCATTAGAAATGAAAAATACACAATGTGAGACATTTATTTTGTTCTAATTATTAAAGAAAAATTATTTTCAGTAAATTAACTACCATGTGCCACCGAACAGCTGTCACTTACACACTTTACGAAAAAACTTTTTTTTATTGATTTCTAAATAGCAAATGAGTCTCATTCTTTGTATTTTCCTACAAAATTAAATTTTCCAAATGGACAAATGAGTTTGATTTGTTGTTTTCGAGAAAAGCTCGTTACCCAGATAGCACAATACTTTGTAGGAACTTAGCAGGAAACTATCCGCACTAAGTTCCGAACTTAACGCGGTTAAGTTCCTACTAAGTTCCCTGAACTTTTAAATGTCCTTCGGTTTAAACTTAACGGTGTTACCTTCCTGCATGTAAATTATAGATATAAATTTGCTGAAAAATTGCAATGTAACTTTTGTGAAAAATAGAAATTTAAGTTCAAAGCATGTTTTCTGTGTAACTTTCCATAAAACTAGCTCTACTAAGTTCCCTAAAAAAGGATAAGTAAATTTTCCCAAGAATAGAAATATAAGTTTTTAGTAAACGTAATTGATTAAGTTAAAGAATACAATATATGCTATATTATATAATTATAAAACATTACATTGGGAAAATTAATTTTATTTTATTACTAATTAATACAATAATAATAATAAAAAATTTATTATAATTATTTTTTGTTGACAAAATTAATTATTAATTATAAATAATAAACACCATTGTTAATTTTAATAAAAAAATAATTTTTAAAAATTATTCGACATCTTGTTCTTATCTACTTAATTTATTACTACCTGAATGAATTTTAGATTTATAACAACAATATCTATTGCGAAAGAAATGTTTTTTTAAAATAAAACTAGTCTCTAAAACAGCGCGCTACGCGCGCCCTATTTTCTCTTCCTTTTTCTATGACAACTTTGTGAAAATGATTAATTTAAAACGTTATGTTTATATTTTTAAGATAGGATATAAAAAATTCTACAAAACACAACATACCTATAAGTACAAAACTTTACAGTAAACTGATATATAGACATTTAAAACAACTATTTTTTTCACTGTAGAATTTTTTCACAATTTACTATTCCAAAATGTCCAAATCATACCTGATAATACTTTATTGCTTCTAAATTTTATTTTAAATAAAAGTTAACAATATTAGTTAAGTACTTCCCTATAAAAATGAACGTTTGCATTCTTATTACATTACTACACATATTCTAAATCAGAATAAATTAATTTAACATCACCTCCAAATAAATATACATTAAATTGTCTATTTATCAACTGAACAAATTATTTCATATTTAATTTTTTAACGTATATTCTTTTTAATAAACTTTAATTAAAAAGTAACTATAAAAAAAATCTTTTTTTAGCAGAGAAACCAAAAACCATTATTTTTGTAACTGTTATTGTAGTATATAATAATTTAAATTTTGTTTTATTAATCGTAGATATATCAATTAAGTAAAAGTAAAGTAAAATATAAATAAGAAAGGTCAAAATTTTTTGATGGAGATGAACCAAAGTTAACTATTTCTGAAATAATATCGTTCACAACAGTTTATATTAATTATTTTATTTATTTCAAGGTCATGTTATATTAATTAAATCTAATTTAGAACATGAGAAGTATCGATCACGAAACCACTTTTTCTCCCACCTATCCTTAATGTACTTTATATTTTCTTTATTAATTAAGCATAATGCATCAAAATTAAAATAAAATAATTTTAATAATAATTAGATGACGCACAGATGCTTTTACGTGGAAAAGCAGAGTATAAGAATTATTTATATTATTTTTTTCTTCAATTCCCCGTAACACCAGTAAATTCAGGATATCCTAGGAAATTAAAGTAAAAATGTTAAAATAATAATTTTTAAATGATTAGAATAATATAATACAAATAAACACTTTATAATTCCTAATTTTTTAGAGTAAAAAATTTATCTGAAATGAATAAAAGAATTAATTTTTTTATACTGAACATTTACTTTAAATAATAGTAAATTAAAATTATAGAAATCCCCCAACTTTTCTCTGACTTTCCTGAGTGTTAGACATGCTATAGTTACAAAATATAAATTCTCTAAGGATAGTGACTATATATGAAAACAGAATATTATTAATAGTTTAACACAAATTATCCCAAAATTTCCCGAAAGATATAATTTTTTATATTTTTGTAACTTCTTTGATTTCCTAAATAAACTTTTATTGATGAAAAAGAACGTACTCTAGACAACGCTACATATAATTGTCTATGATTGAAAACATCTTTTCTTAAATCAATAGCAATTTTGTGAAAAGTTTGTCCATAAAACTTATTTATAGTCATAGCAAATGCTAATTTTATAGAAAATTGCCTTCTTTTAAATGTAAACGGATAAACTTTATCACAATGTAATGTAACACGGTGCAAAAAAAAATATTTCCAGCTTTGTCACCTGTTAATATTTGACATTTAATAACATTCTTTAATAGATCTAAAATTAACAATCTTGAACCATTACATAGTCCTTCATTAACACTCATATTCCTAATTAGCATTACAACTGAATGTATTCGTAAATGTAATTCATTTGGTGGTAAACCAGATGGTAAAAGTGTATTTAAATATTCTGTTAAGATAATTTCACTGAGATTGCCATTATCACAATTTTTGGTAGAATCGACACTTTTACATATTTTTTCTTTATCGTCAATTAATAATGCTACAACTATTTTGTTTATTTCATTCAGATCCACATTTCTAGAAACTAAAATTGCATAACTTGATAATTCTTTAAATATAGACTTTTTAATCAAATCATTATATATATCTTGATCAATATCTATCTGACCTTTTTCTATAATTGATTCTGTTAATTGATTATTGTTATGTAGGTCATTAATTTCACCATTTCCTACTTTTCACAAAAAATTTATAAACTCAAATTCTTAAGGTAATGCTCTCATATTTTGAGATAATGAAAATTTATGATAACAACTCCATAATAAACTATTTTTTATAGATAAACTAATAATTTCGCTTCTGGTACTTCGCTCTTTTATAGGCAAGACTTGTCTAAAATCGACAACAATCTTTTGTTGAACATTTAATTTTTCATATCTTTCTTTACCCATAATACTTTCTTCTTGACAATTAATAACATGATTCCCATGAAATAATTTTTCAATATCTTCTATATCCATTAATCCCTTAAAATCAGTTAACTTGTGTCCATATTTTGCAAGCAAAAATTTTATATTTATATAAGCTTTACGCAAAGCCTCATTTTCTTCACATGTTCTTTTATAATCTTCAGACATTTGTTGCTTGAATTCATCCCAAATTTGATTAGCGTACACTGGACGACAATGAATTAAAATTTTAACAAATAATTGACGAAGCATCTGTGGCATCATCCAGACAACAGCTTCGCTTAAACAATTTTTCCACTCATTATCATCATCAATAAACCCTAAAGCTAAACAAGCAGATGTGAATGTCATATGTACTGTTCCATCAACAGTTTTCAAAGTGTCAAAAGAAGTTGCCCCATTCCTTGTAAGCAATAACAGTCTGAAATGAAACAATTCAACATCCAAAGGATTAACAGAATAATTTCTTCCCAATACTTTTTCACTACGTTCTCTAACTGTCCATTGTAGAGATTTCTAAACTCATGTGTAGTGTTCTAGTATTGGTGAATAATAATACTGATGTGCATTTCTGTCACGCTTGTTTGACTCAAAGTAATCTATTAACTTTGTTTCTTATCTAAATCAAAAGAAACAATGTCACTTATTCCTTCACGAAATAATAACATTTTGTTCATTTGGTAAATGTATAGGTAAACGGTTAATACTATGACTTTTTTCCCAAAGATTTACTCAATATTCTCCATACTGCTTCAACAGGTCCAACATATCTATTTTCTTCATAGTGATCTATTTCATCATGATTAATTACAGATTCGCTGTTATTATTAATTATAAGGATCGAAGCAGCATCATGGCCTTTATAAATATATTTGTATAAGTATTTAACAGACTTTATACTTAAAATAACTTTCACATTATTATGACAATTGAATAATTTAGAAAGACTTGGACTATAGGGAACAACATAACGATTATCAACAATGTAGTCATTTAGTTTTTCGTAAGCTTTCCCAGTGAATCTTCTACGATGTTTCACATAACAATTAACTTCAAATATAGTTTATTCTTAAAAGATCTAGGAAAGTTTTTAGAAGATTTTCCATCAACTAAACACCAGTCGCCACAGGGACCGTGAATATTATGTTGCATTATAATTTTGTGCAACTGATTATCAACATTTTTATGTAGAATCTCGCCTGAAATATAACGATCAACAGTTTCTGATGTTAATAATTTCAAATTGTCTTTCAATATAACCAGTAAATGAATGTGAGGCAAGCCACGTTTTTAAAATTCAATAACATAAACATATGACTTAACTTCTCCAAATAATTTATCGTTAACAATAGTATCTATAAGGTGTTTAACTTTCAAGTAAAAAACCCTAACTACTAAATCAGGTCGATCAGAAGCCGATTGATGAGGTAATAAATTTTCTACAATTTTTTTCCATTTTGAAATGCATGTAATTGTTATCAATAAATCTGGATTTTTAATCCCTTCATTGTGTAAGTGATCAACTAATCCTTTATACGTTTTACTTCTTAATTTTATTTGATTATTTTGACAAAAAAATAGTCTATCTTTTTCAATTTTAACGCAGTTATCAACAACTCATTGTTGAGACAATCTTCCTCCATGAAAGAATTGATTATACTCATGATCTCTTATTGCCATTTTATATTTTATGAAAGCAGATCTTGATATAGTATGATTTCTAGATCGCTTTTTACTGGCATTACGAATCATATCAATACCGTAACCCTTACTTCCTTGTGGATAAAAGATTGGATAAATCCAAGGTTCAACATTTGGTTCCAAATTACTAACCAATTTTAATTCTTTACTTGATTTGTTATAAATTGTAACATAAGACTGGTATTAAACCTTTTGAATTTGTATTGAAAATTGCGGCTACCTCATTACTTTTTTGAAAATTGTACCTTTCTTTAAAGTAAATAATAATTGTAGTTTCGGAATGTCGGTATTATTTAGTTCTGCTAAAGCAGTCTCTGTCTTAATTACTTCAGACATCATCAACAAAGACTTTGTGAAATTCTTACAATCTCTTATTAATTTTTCAATGATTAACGATAACTCTTCATCTAAATTGTCATGTTTCTTTAATCTGTAACTAACAGCATCTTTTGGATCATAAATGAATAATTGACCAAAAGAAGGATCATCATCCTTTTCAGGATATAAGGCATTATTTACTTGATAATTTTGACCTTGAATTTTGTAACAAAACGGCCCTCGCCTATTACCTTTAAAATTGACTACATTAGCATTTAATGTAGCAAAAGCAAATGAATTATTATACATTCTAACATTAGCTCTAAAATGATCAGACTTTTTGTGCGATCCATCAAACAAACTTTTAATTTACAAGGATATTCTACTAAAGGCAAGGAAACACCACCATGCCTACAACAATCATTAAAAGTATTCTTGTTGTTAACTTTCTCTTTTGCAAAATGTTTAGCCTGACAATGCCTGTAATTAACAGTCATTTCACTAAGATAGTTTTCTTTTTAATTTAAAGAACTATCAACTGATACTTTTTTTAATTTAATTCTTTGACGATATGCTTTTTGGTAAGCTGAAAAACTTTTTTTTAATCTCTGGTTCGAAGTGTTATAATTTCTTGCATGCGAATGTAATACTATCGTATCATCATCAGCTGTTTTCACTTCTTTTAAGGATTTTAACTTTATTTCTGTTACTTCATTCCCATAATTAATTACCTGCATTTTATCACCTGCAACTATTTAAGATATTCTTGAGTTATAATCTAGTTTACTTGAAATACGAATGTCTTTTTGTTGCTCATAATTTATTTTTTCTTTTATTTTAAGTCTTTGTCGGTATGCTTTTTGATAATCTGCAGAACATTTTTAATTTTTTCTTTCGAAGACTTAGATTTTTCTTCATTTCTTATTGATGTTTGTAATAATTGAGAATTCAAATGTTTGTAATAATTGACTTCTTTAAAAGATTTTAACTCAATTTTTTTTGTTTACTCTCATATTCACTTAATTGCATTTCATTACATACAATTTTCTGGGATATTACTGATGTAGAACCAAGTACATGGGAAACAACAATATTTCTTTGCTTCGCAGCAAATATCTTTTGTTCTGGTGTATTGCTTTGATGATATGCTTTTTGATCATTTCCATCACAGTTTACACTATTTGTTACAATTTTTCGAACACAACTATTAACAACTTCTTAAATGTTTAATTCCTTTTGTCTTTACCATATCTTTATTTATATTATTTTCGAAATTTAATGTCTTTTTTATTTCCTTACTACCCATCGCATATACACCTTTACTTGTTACTTCCACTTTCTGGACTTTATCAATATTGTTATCATAAATTGGGAAATGTAGCAAATAATCATTTGTAAACATTAAATATTAATGATTTCTCATTGCTGCATGGTTATATACATTTTCAGGTTTAATGTTACAATAAATGGAAGTAGCAAATACAATCGCGGATACACCGCAATTAACAAAATTAGGCTGTTGTTGAACTACTGGAAAAACTGTAGTAGGTTTAAATGGATATAATTAATTTAAAAATTGTATTTGATTATCGTTTAAGCATTTTCTGTTAAGACTATCATAAATGTATAATTCATTTTTATTATAATATGTATAAATCCAATGTCCATTTTTGGAAGGGACACTGAACAGAATTTGAATGTGGGACTGATATTTGTTGATTAGTTTTATTTTGTTCAACATATATAAATAAGCTGTGTTTTGTATGTGCATGGTACCACCAGATTTGACATTTAATAATTCTTGAAGCTTATACATGTGGCAATCATTTAACATTTTTCCTTCTGTTAGAATAATATTTAAATCATTTTCACTTAAATTAAAGAATCTACTTTTGATTTTGGGTTTTCCTTTATATTCAAAGAATTTTTCGACTTCTCTTCTTTTTTATTACCCGCATGTGCATAGTTATTTCCTTCTCTGACACTATCATCCGAAATTTTAGCATTATTAAATAAAATAGTCGGAAAATGTGATAAACAATTATTTGAAAACATTGTAAACAAATGACTTCGCAAAGCTGCATGGTTATATACAACATTTTGAGGTTTAATATTACAATAAATTGAAGTAGCAAATGCAATCGCGTATACACCGCAATCAACAAAATTAGGCTGTTGTTAAACTACTGGAAAACCTGTAGTAGGTTGAAATGGGTATAATCTATTTAAAAATTATATTTGATTTTTGCTTAAGCATTTTCTGTTAAGACTATCATAAATGTATAATTCATTTCCATCATAATATGTACAAATCCAATGTCCATTGTCGAAAGGGCCACTAAACAGAATTTGAATATGGGACTGATTTTTTTATATATAAATATATTGTGTTTTGCATTTGTAATACACCACCTGATAAAATTTCTAACAATTCTTGAAACTTATACATGTGACTTTTATTTAACATTTCTTCTTCCTTCTGAATTATACTTAAATCACTGTCACTTAATTTTAAAAAACTATGCTTTGAATAACGATTCATTTTTATGAACAATTTTCAAATTTAAATATAAATAAAAAACTCAAATATTATAATAAAATTGTATCTCTATTTCATTCTCTGTATATGTATCTATATTTATTGATCTTTTAATCTCTTTATCTATATACTTTATTTACTTTAAATTATTAATTTTATACTTTTAATCGCTTTAGTAACTTTAAACACTTTATGGACCAAATTTTTACATAATGTAAGAATTTTAACACTTTTACTAACTATTATGTAACTATAAACTACTTTATTTACTAATTTTTATTTACCTGTCTTTCTTTTTAATTTATTTAGTTTTTACTTTTATATTTTAATCACTTTTTTATTTCACTTCTTGAAAGGAAAATAAAAGGGCAATGTCTCGTGAACATACTTACTCGAAACTGAGTCCCGAGCAACACTCACAGCAGGTTTGTTCGGGGCCCAGTTTCGAGTAAGTGTGTCGAATGGGGGAACGACTGCTTCTCCACATGGGACTATTTTGGACACTGCCCCAAAAGGGCAATCCTCACAGCAGGGTTGCTCAGGACTCAGTTTTGAGTAAGTGTGCCGAATGGGGGAAAGGCTACTTCCCCTCGCGGCACTATCTTAGTCTGCCTAATAAAAAAGGCAAAATGCATCCTTCACCTTAAAGCAGGCAGGGATTTGTTTTCTCTCTCCTAAGAATGATATAACAATAAGAGTTTCCTTTTCCTTTAAAATTGAACGCTTTGCTTTCCTTCTCGCACCTTACGAAATCACATAAGAGTTTCCTTTTCCGTTAAAATTTAACGTTTTGCTTTCCTTCTTGCATCTTACGAAATGACATAAGAGTTTCCTTTTTCGTTAAAATTGAACGCTTTGCTTTCCTTCTTGCACCAAAGGAAATCGCATAGGAACTTCTCCTATCGTTTCTATCGTTAAAATTTAACGCATTGTCGTCTCTCTTTCACTTAAGAAAAGTTAATTGGAAAATATCCATTTCCAATTTTTATTTTTTTCGATTTCCAATTTAAAATAGCGCTTGAAGGACAAAAAAATCTCCTAATTTTACGTAAGGTTACAAACATTTTCAAAATTGCTCAAATCTAATTGAAATTTGTTACTCGGGGGTTTTTTAGGTCGCTAATTACAAATATGAAGTCAGATTGAAAAAATTTTAAATGGCGGATCCAAAATGACGGCTTAATTTTTCAAAATTGCTCAAATCTAATTGAAATTTGTTACTCGGGGGTTTTTTAGGTCGCTAATTACAAATATGAAGTCAGATTGAAAAAATTTTAAATGGCGGATCCAAAATGACGGCTTAATTTTTCAAAATTACTTAAATTTGCTTAAAATTTATTACTCGGGGTTTTTTAGGTCGCTGATTACAAATATGAAGTCAGATTCAAAAAATTTAAAATGGCTGATCCAAATTGGCAGCATAATTTTCCAAAATTACTGAGATTTGCATGAAAATTGTTACTCTGAAGTTTTCGGGGTCGCTTATTTTGAATATGAAGTCGCCTTTAGTCTTTAAAAATTTAAAGTTGCCCGATTCTCACCACGAAGAGGTAGACGATGTAGAGAATAATTTTTTTTTACTTTTTAAGTTCTTACTGAAATGTTTTGCAGTGGCAAAACATGCAAGTTATATTGCTGTGACAATTGCTTCGAAAAAGCGCATATTACAAATTAATAGTTTTTAATAAAAAGGTAAAAGAATTAAATTAAAAAATTGAAAAACAAAAAAAGAACAGAAAAACAAAAAAAAACTAAAAAACAAAAAAATTAAAAGTCACTGAAAAACTAAGAAAAATTAAATTAAATTCGTTTAGTCACAAGAGTCAATAAACCGTTAGGGGGTCCGGTTTCCCCACTCTCCCCTAATAATATAAATAATTCAATTCAATAATTGATACTAAATATTGTTGGTTAATTGAAACTCCATAAATTAATTTATAAAATAATTTAATTAACTATAAATAAATTAATTGAATTGAATAATTATTTATCTGATTATTAATTAATTTTTAATATGAAATTAATAATAAATATTAGGGCGGACCCCGTGAATCAAAACGGAGACTGGTGGCGAGTGTCGCCCACGCTAAAATGCTCTATGCAGCACCAGCGTGGGCCCCATCCCTGAGGAGTAAAAGATGTGTGACCATCTGTGAAAAGGTACTGTCTGCGCAGAGATCGATAACATCGCGTATCATCTCTGCATATAAGGCGGTATCTACGAGTGTTGTGCAGTTCATTGCAATTGTCCCGCCAGCATATCTTTTGGCGAGGGAAAGGGAAGAAATGTTTCTCTTTTCTAAAGAAAGAAGTTCCTTGGATGAGAAAATAAGACCAAGCAAGGGCCTTATCCGCAAAAAAGCGAGGCACAGGCTCATAGAAAGATGACAAGAAAGATGGGATGGTGAGGAGAAAGGTCGATGGACTTATCGCCTTATCCCGGCACTCGCCACCTGGATAAATAGGAAACACGGTCAGGTTTCCTATTATATGACTCAGGCGCTTACAGGTCACGGGTGTTTTAACTCGTACCTGTGTCGCTTTAAATCACGCGATGACGAGGTGTGTGCATATTGCCAGTTCCCTGAGGACAACGCGGAGCACACCCTCTTCTCATGCAAGAAGTGGGACTTGGAGAGGCGGGCTATGTTCGAAGGTGTAAACAGTCAAGTTACACCGGAGAACATAGTATCGCTGATGACCCAGTCAGAGGAAACTTGGCGGCAAGTCGAGAACTTCATAATCTCGGTTATGTCGAGGAAGGATCTCGACGGCCGCCAAAAAGCGTAATTTAAACAGCTTTTAATTTGTTTTTTTATAAATTTATTTTGTGATTTATTTGTCCTTATACACTTTTTAATTGTTTTTATGTTTTGATTCATCTTTGTACAGTTTTGTCTTTTCAACATTATATACGTGTTTACTTTTTTTTCTTTTCTTTTTTATATCCGTTTGCGATCTTATCTTTTGACTTTTTAAACTTCTTAAAAATTTTTGTTTTTTATTGTTGATGTGCTGTTAATTCCGCTTTTATGTTGAAATAGTTTTAATCATTTTTTTAACTATGGACGCAGGATAACCGCAGAGAAAAGCAGAAAGTCGCATTAGCGACAGAGTTGGAGCGCCACCCTCGAAGGCTAAAGTCTTACGACAGTTCCGAGGTAGGGTAAAGGGCTCCAGAAGAAGGGTTACGGGTTTTAGTGGGTCGGGCTGGTAGTAGGTCGCCAGTTTATTAAATTTATTATAAAATTTATTTATTTATCTTTTTTTTAAATATTCCCTTTTGTTTTATTTTACCAACCCCACATAACCTTGGAGTGCAGAATCCAAGGTATCTGTAGGCAGTTTACCCAAAAGTCCCTGAGCAAAAAAAAATTATTATACAATTAATTATATTAAATTAATAAATTAAATTAATTTTAAATTAATCAATACTGTTTTAAATTTACATGCGTGCAAATTATAAAATTTTTTATTTTCAAATATTGAATTTAATTTTAATAATTTTACATTAAAAAATTAAAAGAATTCCCTTATAATAAGTAAATAGTTATTATTATTTATCAATTTAAAAATTTTAGGATGTTTCAATTATTTTTAAAATTTGCAATGAAGATTCTTAAAACGTTGGTTTTCAAAAGTTATAACATAATAATACTTTAAAAGAATTATTTTTAAATAAATTTTGCAAAATTTTAATTGTTCAAAAAGATTGTTATTAAAGATATGTTTGAAAAATTTAATTATCTTACAAAATCATTTAAAAATAATTTTTGAAAGATTTGTTTATTTTTCTCCCTATAAAAGTGGAAATAATTTGCACTTTTTACTACAGGGGCGATTATGTAACTATTCCACTTTTCACATTCCGCATTCAACTTTTCAGATTCCGCATTCCACTTTTTACATTGCACATTCCACTTTTCACATTCTGCATTAACATATTAATAGTATGTGTCGTAAGAAAATTAATTCTCGTTATTATTCTATTTCTTAAAATAACTTGTTAAACTTTATTATTCTTCCTATAAACACGTGTTTCTTCTCTTTCTTTTTTCATTTCTAGAAACTTCTCTTCGTTGAGGTTTAATTTTCCCTGGATGACCTTAACAGCATTTATATCAGTTACATTTTCTGTTATAAATATTAAGCGTTAATATGCATTTTTAATTAACAAAAAATGGGGAACTAATTGCATTGAAAAGTGGACTTTACGTTTACGACTACTAAAACCCAAAAAAAATTTTTAGGTACCGTCAAATAGGAAAACTTCGTACGGTTATGTGGAATTTATCAATTTATTGTAATCAACAACTGAAAACGTGTTCGAATTTAGTTTATGAAATTTAGTTTATGAGAATAAATAGTAGATTAAATGTCAGAAAAGAAATTTAATGTTCGGTAAAGTAAAATATTTATAGAAGTTACCCTATTTGACGGTAAATTTTAAGCTGCAAGTGGGAGCTTTATAAATATATAACAATAGTTCTAAACGCGTTTTAATCAAAACCTTATTTTCCCATGCTGTGTAATGTTTTTCTCAGAAACTACAGGACCGATTCTTACGGAATTTTTAGCATATGTCATTTGTGTGGGTACCACCAGAAGTAAAATTATTTAAAAATAATAATTTTTACTACTTTTTTAAATCAAAAACTGTCTAAAAACATCAGTTTTTGAACAAATTTATTTAAACCGCTCCAAATTTGTTTTTTTTATAAAAGGTAATGATTATTTTGGTTGTCATATTTCTAAGTTTTCTAATCTAAAAAAACATGCACAAATGGCATCGGCAATTATTATAGGGCTAAAATTATTACTAACTTTTAAATAAACATAATTTTTTCAATATTTCAATGTTTTCTATATAGTTAAGGACTGAATTTGTTGAATTAAAAAAGATTTAAATCAATAAAATCTTACAGGTATCTTAAAAGAAAATTCTACAAAGCATCTACCAATTGATAAAAACAAGTAAAAAATTAAGAGTTAATACAAATATACATATAACATACTGTCATCGAGTTTCATTTTTTTAGAAGTCACCCTGCTGGTCTTTTTTGTCATTCAAAGTTTTATTGTTTTCAAAAATCATTTCAAAATTTTGGAAAAGTGAATTTCTTTCATCCGACTTATTTTTCTTTCTCTCAAGTATTACTTCCTCTTGCTTAATACTTTTTTTATTTTCTTCTTCCTCGGAGCCACTTATTGAAAACTCTATAAATTTTTAAAGTTGTTTTGAAAATTTACAATCAACCCGCGTGGAAGTAAAATAATTCAGTTAATTAAATTACTATTTAAAAAAATATGCTGAGCAAATAAACAAAAAATGCAAGTTTTTAATTTATAGAATTATATTATTTGTCAATTTGTAGTACTTTATGCGTTTGTAGTATTTCAATTAGTGTATTAAAAATTAATCCTAAATTTCACCAGCTTTTGGAGTTATGTAGAGTCTATTTCGAACTAATTGTATCGCAAGTTGACCCTACGTTACAACTGCTAAAATCTAAAATAAGACCTACATTGTAGGCTGAAAGTAGGACTTAAATTTTGACAAATAAAAATATTACACCACTAAAAATTAAAATAAAAAGCCATTTTTTAAAAACGAATTAATATAATAAAACTTTTTTTAATTTGATAAGAAAATTCCTGGCTTGGAAAAAAATTCTCGATTTTTCCTAGCCGAATTAAATTCTCAGATATTTCTCAGTTTTGCTTCGCGGTTGGTGGACACTCTGTTAAATGTATTATTAGAAACTATAACACGTCTTCGATTCCCACATGGGAATCTACATTGGACCTTATATCAAAATCCATGTAAAAGCCCACTTTCATTAAGGAAACCATATGGATTTCTATGTAAAACCAGAAAACCTAATGGGAAATTGCCACACAATATTTTTAGGTAATAAATATACCTTAAATAAACCCAAAAAACGTATATTTCTTTAAGAAAAAATCCAGTGTAAAATCTATTTTCATTTTTCAAGTAGGTTTAATTTTTCAATATTCCTATTGAAAATTTCCACATGAGACTTCATATTTTACTCGTTTTTGCGTAATGTCTAGATAGAATTTTGGAAAGCAACAACATACCCCAAACATTTTTAAAATTCATTGCTTTATACTTAATGCCGATTGGATCGGAGAGTTAAATTGTTAAGTAAATTGTTTATAACAATTATTTTATGCATTTATACAATTGTTTATACTTTAAACGATTACTTAATATGATTTTGATTATTAATATGTGTCTGTGTTATTGTTTTGAATAAAAACTTTTCTTACAAAAACTTCATTTTTCCCCATATTTGTTTATTTATAAAAGTTATAAACAATAAATTAAAAAATCGAAAAAAAATATTTTCTTATGAATTTATCGCTGATTATTTCAAAAAATTTTTTCATATCGGTCAAAATTTGTGACCCGTACTCGATTTTTAACAGTAATTGTCAATTTCAGACCACTGTGCGCTGTTCTAGATCCTTAGGTAAACTCGACCTGGCCCTGATCGGGGCCGGGTGGAAATTGGGAAAAAAGTGGCGATTTCTGCACGGGTAATTATGGTCAAAAAAGCCAAATGAATACCTCAAAAAGTGGGGAATTTAGGACCTGGTGAAATTCGAATAAATAAAAAAAAGTGTTGTTGGGAATTAAGATTTGTAAAAACTCAAAAAGAATATACGGGACGATCCACGTCAAGCGGATCACTGCTCTGTACATAAATGTATGGTGTGAATTTAAACGTTTAAGGGCTTAAAATTTTCGTCTTTAAGTCCTTTATCAAATAAAAGTGGGCTTTTTTAAAAATCCAATATGGCGGCCAAACTGTAGTACAAAAACTGCTAAAAAGCCAGAAAATGTTAAACAAAACCAGCAATAAAAATTCAATTAATGCCCAAATATGTGTTTTATTGATTACTGAGATTGCTAGAGATGTCTCATGTGATAATATAACGTAAATTTATTAAAATTAACCCCTTCTCAGTCCAGCTAAAAATCGCTTGTGGTCCAAAAACGGTCCAAGAAAAAAAAGTTTCTAAAAAATGTGATTTCATTGTAATTAAGGTTTTTGGAGTCGCAAAATTCGAATTTGAAGTTAGTTTTTCAAAATTTAAAATGGCAGATCCAAAATGGTGGACCCAAAATGGCGAATTCAAAAATTTTAAATTTTATCAGATTTGTTTGAAACTTTTTACTCGGGAGTTTTTGGGGTTTCTGATTACGAATATAATGTCAGATTTTCAAAATTCAAAATGGCGGATCTAATATGGCGGTTGAGAAAATAAAAAATCCAACGGATTTGTTTAAAACTTGTTACTCGGGGGTTTTCGGGGTCACTGATTACGAATCCGATGTCAGATTTTGAAATCCAAAATGGCGGACCTAAAATTCGACCAAATTGCATGAATCTTGAAATTATCCGTCATATTGGATTCACCATTTTAATTTTGTAAATCTGACATCATATTCGTAATCAGCGACCCCGAAAACCCCCATGTAATAAGTTTTAAGCGTATTTGATAACTTTTTAAATCTTCATAGTCGCCATTTTAGGTCCACCCTTTTGAATTTTGAAAATCTGATTTGAAATTCGGATTCAGCGACCCCAAAAACCTTAGTATGCACTTGGTCATTAAAATTGAATTATGTTTAGTATTTTATTTTTGAGATGGACATATATGTCCACAGACGTAAAGGTGGCACGACTTTTTGTGGACATATATGGGCCATGGACTGTCAAGCCGTTAAAAATGGCGGATTCAAAATGGCGGTTAAATTATTATAAAAGCTTTCTTCACTTGAAACTTGTTACTAGGGGGTTTTTAGGGTCGCTGAGTTCGAATCTGATGTCCGTTTTAAAAAATTCCAAATGGCAAATTCAATATGACAGTTAGAAAAATTCATAAATTTTAACTAATGATTACAAAAATCACTTTTTAAGGGTTTTTTGATTGCTGTTTACAAATCTGATATTAGTTTTTTATAATTTAAAAAAGCGGACCAAAAATGGCGGTTAAATAAAAATTATATTGCCTGAACCTTACTATTTAGGGAATTTTGGGGTCGCTAATTACGAATCTGATTTTGGTTTTTAAAAGTTTAACATTTTGAAAGCTTTCTGTGTTTACGAGGTCAGCAATCAAAAAACCCTTAAAAAGTGATTTTTGTTATCATTAGTTAAAATTTATGAATTTTTGTAACTGTCATATTGAATCTGCCATTTGGAATTTTTTAAAACGGACATCAGATTCGAACTCAGCGACCCAAAAACCCCCTAGTAACAAGTTTCAAGTGAAGAAAGCTTTTATAATAATTTAACCGCCATTTTGTAAATAGGGACAAAGATTTGTCGCGCATGCGTGTAACGTTTCAGTTTCAAATTACAAGAAATTACATTGCATTTTGCTAAAGAGGTTGTAACGAATTCGGCTAAAATTGGCTAGATATATTTATCATAAAAATATATCGAAATAGATTGATGGACTTTGAAAAATCCTCAAAAAAATTTTTTTAAGTTGGTTATTGAAGTTAATATAACATATAATCTTATTCTTTGCATCAAGACGAATCAATTTGGTCTGTTCAAAGTATAAATTGTATAAGAATTTATAGAGTTAATCAAAATTAAAGCTAAAAAATTCGCATTTTTATCGAAAAATCTATTCTTTCAGCAAAATTACGTTGGTGTACAATAAAATCTTACTCATTTATTTCTAAAATTATATGCTTTGTATCAAGACAAATCGATTGGTATATACAAAGTAATATTTTATTTAAAATTATAGTAAAGAGGAAACAAAATGTTCATCTAATGAGCATCTGGATTTACAACCTAATTATTCTGACAACAATTATTCTTTAATTTCTTTAAGACATCCAATAACACTTTTCTTTCCTTTTAACTTTTCCTGCTTTATATTTAAATTTATAATCAACTATATAGTGATAGATATTCTTTTTGCTTCCTCTCAAAGGAAGCTTTATAGTGATCTCGATTTTTGAATATCTTAGAATCAATTATTTTTACCGAGGGCGAATTTACTAGTGAAAATAGTGTATACTTGACTCCCTGTTCCACGTATTATCATTATTACCAAGTATTACTAGGAGAGTGTACACTTTACTCCCTGAGTAAATTCCCCCTCGATTTTTACAAAAGTATATATATTTCGGCAAGAGGAACAAATGTCCGGAATTATGTGTGTGTATGTATGTCACCCGATTCTTGTGACACATTTTTTTCTTATATTATTATATTTTGTTGATTTTAATGTGAATAATTTATATTAAGAAAAGAAGTTTAATAAAATATCTTTTTTGCTACTTTGTTATTAAATCTCCAATAATTTATAATAATAATGTAATTTATCAATTCATAAAATATCAAAATTTATGAATTCAAATTAAAAATTTTTTTGTTTTAAGAATGTTTGACGGTCTCTAAAATTTTTAGGTTATGTGCGACTTACAGTTATGGCCCAAGAAAAACGGCACTGCCTGTTTGAAATGACTTGAAATTAGTAAACAACCGTTTTCGAACTAGTGTTCCTCTGCACACAAGCAGTTTTTACAAAATCTGACAACGAACATTTGTCCGAAATGATTTTAATTATCTGAATTCAAAAGATTTAGTTAATTCATATTTTGTAAAAAGTGCCTGTAAACAAAGGGAAATTTGATGGAAAATGAATGTTTACTAATTTTACGTAATTTAAACCGATCAGTGCCGTATTTGTTGGGTGATAACTGTTAGTCGCACATTATCGAGAAATTTAAGAGACCATTGAACACCTTTAAATTAATGTATAATTCACAGGGTTCAAGAAAAAAAATTTTACGATTTATACCATTTTTCCGTCATATACATCCTTTTTGGTAATTTTTCCTAGCATTGCTAAAGGCATGTGAAAATAACTGCGTTTCAGAGTAAAACAAAATGTATCTTTCTGCATAGTGTTTTCAATGCGTCCTTGGCATGGTCTGCGCGTGCGAGTAGAGCAACAGAGTTTACTTCGCGAAAAATTAAAGTGTTTGACTATATCAACCGCACGGACGATAAAGAAGTTTTTACCTTTTCTACTTGAAATTTCATGGAGGAAAGGGAAAAATTTCCCCTTTCACATGTTGAAGGTCTAATCGCTAATATGAGACTTCTTCATCGTCAGTGCGGTTGATATACTGAAACAGTTTATTTTTCACGACGCGTCCAAAATGCTATTTTACAGATCATTTTAATTAGTTATTATAGTAATTGCTTTTTATTCCTTCTAGTTAAAAATTATTTTATTGGAAACGTTGACACTATAATTAATCATTTCCGTTAAGAAAGTGTAGAAGCAGAGTCTCAGGTCGCGAAAAATTTAAGTGTTTGAGTATATCAACCGCACGGATGATGAAGAAGGTTTTACCCTTTCCCTTGTAATTTTAAGAAGGAAAGGGAAAAATTTCCCCTTCCACATGTGAAATATCCAATCGCTGATATAAGATTTCTTCATCGTCAGTGTCGCTGATATATTCAAACAGTTTATTTTTCGCGACGCGTCAAAGATGCTTTTTTACAGGTCATTTAAATTAGTTATTTTACTAATTGCTTTTATTTGCACATTGTCAAATATGATTTCATTGGAAACTTTGACACTCTAATTTATTATTTCCGTTAAAAAGTGTAAAAATATTAATTTTTGTGAGAGAAAAGGCTGTACAAAAGTGTGATTTTAGTGCTCCGTTTGTTTATTATTTGCTTTGTTTATATTTCACAACTTTGACTTATCCTTAAGTGTTCTATTAAGCCGTCCAACAGCCTTCATATTACTGTATGTTGAATAAAAATTTATAGTATGCTTTTTTATTTGTCTTTGTCACTATGCAAGTTTTTTGTATACGTTTTTTAGCGAATATAAATTGCATTGCATGAGAAACATAGTTTCCATTTTTACTCTTTACTGGAACAGCCCAAGCATATGTTATGTCTTACCTTTTTTTTCCCTATTTTTTCTCGATTTAACTTTAATCTATAAAAATTAAAGTTGGGACGAGGTTGGATAAATGAGGAGAATAAATTTATCTGAACACAGTATATTTAAAAAATATCAAAATTATGAAAAGATGAAATGAGCACTAGCTTTCTAAATGTGAGTCTTAAGTGGTTTTTGTGTTTACCTTAAAACAGCGGGGTTTGGTCCTGGCTTGCGACTTTTGAGATACAATGGCAATTGTCCGTTAATGGGTTACTAAGTGATGCAGGTTGATGATTTACGACACTCGTAAATTAGGCAGTTGAATAGATATTATGTTTCTTTCAGCTTTTGTCACAACTCGAACGATATTTCTAAATACCAAATTTGACTTCAAGATGCACTGAATTTAGAAATTCACGTGTAGATTCAGGACAACTACTATACTGGGGTTGAGGGCACTATTACGAAGAGAACCACTTGTGATGATTAAAAAATTAAGACTGTAGTTTAGGTGACTACTACTGACGATTAAATAATTAAGACTGTAGTCTAGGTGACTACTACTGACGATTACATTTTTAAGACTGTAGTCCGGGTGACTACTTTTGATGACTTCCAATTTTAGACTGACTTCTGTTTGATAGTCTGGCCCTTTTTATACCAAATTCTGTCCATGTATTTTAGAAAAAGTTCGCTAAGCCATGTATTTTTGAAAAAGTTCGCTAAGCCATGCATTTGGAGAAATCCATTGTTGCAGGAACACTTGTGGTGACTCACTATTAGATCACACGTGCTCACCATATGTACATTATCTGTAATATATTATTACAATTCGTTTTTTATAAATGTTGTTATAATTTTATAATATTATTACATTTTGTTTAGCATATTTTGTTATAATTATATGGTTATTATTATAGTTGTTTATAATTATAGTTGTTTCAATTATCTTCTTATTATTGTTACAATTTTATTATTATTAATTGTTAATTATTAATTAATTCTAATTTTACATTTAATTATTATTAGTTAATTATTATTAACTATAAATATTGTTATTTTATCATTCTTATTATTATTTATTGTTTATTATTAATAACTGTTAATAATAATATAATGTTAAAATGATAATATGTTAATAACAATTATTTGTTGTTAAATTTTGTGTTATTATTATCAATTATTTAACATTTCAATTGTTATTGTTATTATTTCATTATTATTAATTATAATGTTAATATTTATTAATAGTTAAAAATTAATAAAATGTTAATAACAATTAGTTGTTAATTTATTATTATCAATTATTATTGTTATTATTGCTATTGTTATTATCGCTATTATTATTGTTTTTAAACATTATTTAAAATACATTACGATGACGTAACACATATTTGGAAAATATGTCTATAACTGTTAGTAAATACTTGAAACCTTTATTGACTTTTGGAGAAGGTATCATTTCTACTAAATCTACTTGCCATGTTTCATCAATATCACGCGTTTCAACTCGACAACGAGGATAATTCTTTCTAGTCTGAGTATGAAGTTCATTCACTACTGTTAATTTTTTGTTGTCCATTCTCAAGAGCCCTTAAGCGAGTATCTAATTTACTAATAATTTCAGCTATTCGATAAAATAAGTCTTGTGTTATATCTTTTTGAAAATTTTTTTGTAATAGAGTCTTTAAGAACTTTTAGGAAATAGTTGTTATTGTACACCTCTGATCTAAGTGAGGCACTAGGTTCATACAATAAGCGCACTTCGTATTCTATTATATGTCGTACAAGTTTTAAATTGACAGAGTCGTTTTCATCTTCAGGGTTAGCAAGATTACAAAGTTTTCTTCCTTCAACGTCAAAGTTGCCTTGAGAATTGACTTTAAAGCCAACTCCAGGAGGCCCTCGTTTTGCGGTTCCTCTTTAATTGAGAAGATGTCCGAATGCATCAAAGCTCATTGTTGAAATGAATGATTTCCAGCAGCTTGAAAAGCTATTAATAGTGTAAGACGGTCAACTTACTTATTTGGATCATCCCAATAGATTTATTCTCGTTGAAAATTTTTTGTAATCATACATTTAGGTAATGAACTACCACTTACAGATGGCTGTTTGTTAGGTGTTCGAGGAAACAATTGAGATATAAAATTGAAATACTTGTAGCTTCTATCCATACATATAGATTCTTCATTTTATGTGCATTAGTAGTAGGGGAGACTCGGGTAAACCCGCACACAGGGTAAACCCGCTCACTAGCGATTTGACGCCATAAACTCAACTTAAGACGGAGATATTTGTACTGTGAATAGTACTTTTCGAATACATTTCGATTATTATTTTTGAGACTTAATTTATTCGACAAATTTTTTTATGTTATTGGATGTCCTTTTTCAAAATATATGTGTAGTTTTGTTTTATTTCAAAAAGATTTATTTAAATTTATTCTGAAATTTGAGAAATACATTCGGGGTAAAGCCGCTCACTTATTAAATTTGTTTAGGAAACCGAATCAGTATTAACAGTATTTATTTTTTTTGGCGATCTTCAAATTTTTAATATTAAAAATATTTATTAAAAGATAAATAATATTCATTTTCTAACAATATTATTGAATTATTGGGTAATGAGTTGAATATTTAACATTTTGAATGTCCCGCATTTTACGATCTGTAGCGATTTTTTTAAATAGATGGCGCCGAACTATCAATATTTGTTGACAACATTGAGCGAAATTATGTCTATATCAGTCATTATTAGTGTTTATTAAGTTATAACGGTTATAACAAACAACGCAAACAAATAATAAAATTTTTCGCTGTGTATTTTTTGTTTAAAAAGTGACACAAAGTTTGTCGTCTTCGTTCAGTTCACGTTTTATCATTGTTTATTTTTAAATTAAAAATTTCGAATTTCATTTGTTATATTTTATCAATAATAAAGTCTACAACTTGTTACATCCAAAATTGTAACTACATTTTAATTTTCTCTTAATAAAATATTATTTAAATTCACAGTTTCAGTTCATGAAACCTATACTTATTATTTAATAAACCAATATTTATTGTTTATAGAACTCATAATTTATCATTAATAAATCATACTGAAGACAGAAATAAGAAATTGTAATTTTGAAATTTCGTATATGTGTATTACAAATTTTCTCCAAGTAAAACTAAGAAAGATAATTCAAAATTCTTTTTTATTTTGTTCAAAGAAATCATAAGCTTTCAAATTATATAAATTAACTTGGATTTCGAGAATAATTTGCTAGTTTTTTACCATTCTGAATAAAAGTGAGTGGGTTAACCCCAGTCTCCCCTAATAAGAAATATAAAAGCAATCATCATCAACATGTCTACCCATACAAAAGAATGCTCTTACATTATCTTGTTTCTCGCAAGCAATGTCATCAAATATAAATATTGTATTCCGTTTTGCATCTTTTGGAGTGATAACTTCTTCATGCTCACTGAACGGCAAATACTCTACTCCATTAACATTACTTATAACTTGTTCCAAGAATTTATACTTGGGTTGATGTAAAGACTTTGAGTATAAACAATACAGTCTAGATTGACGACTGGTAGCTTTTTGAAGTTGTTCCTTTAATTACATTCTGATTAAGGCTGTCGCAGAAGATACATTTATTTATACACTCGTCTTCTGCTTTGATACTAGCGTTACAAGTGTCCTCGTAGTAATTTTCTTACAAAGTACAACTTATACTAAATTTTGCGTCTATAGAACGACTTTGAAAATAAGGAATACTCGCAATTGCCTGGACTACCCGCCTAATGGGTTTTCTAGCAAGAGGAAACCCATTATCAACCTTCTACTTGATAAACCACAAAAGTAATGCAAAAAACACCGGGCTATAGCGGACACAAAGATGATCACCCATCCAAGTACTAAAAGCATTGAATGTTTCTTAACCTCGATAATCGCAAGACACAGAGCCTCACCACTGTGATTTACCACCGGTTACTGTCGTTGAAGATATAAATACAGCGCGCATGTAGCTCATAAGCCATTCTAATATTAACTTTCACAAAGTAAGATATGATTATATATCATCACTATCGAGGAAAAGGTTTATTCAATAAATTTATAAACAAGTTACCATTTGAATTACATTTATGCCAGGCTATCAATATTGTGGACCAGATACAAAGTTAGCAAAATGTCTAGAACTAGGTGATCCAGGTGTAATTAACATCCATTAGACGCCTCTTGTAAACGGCACGATATTGCATGCTCCAAAAATCGAGAAATCGTTGAAACAATAAACCATAAAATTACAAGGAGAAAGGGTAAAAACTTCTTCATCGTCCGTGCGGTTGATATAGTCAAATACTTAAACTTTTCACGACGTGAACTCAGTTGCTCTTCGCGCATGCACTAACGTTATCAAGGACGCATTGAGAACACTATGCGAACCTGAACTTTTTGTTTTACTTTGAAAATCCGTTACTTTCACATGCTTTTAGCTATGCTAGGTGTAGAATCCAAATTCAACACTTGAATTTACCATTTTAATAAAGAAAATGTTTTATATTTATTTGTAAAAATAGGAACCACGAAAAAAGCAGCAGTGGAAGACCAAATTGTGTACTTTTTTCGCGGTTCCTCTTTTTACAAATGAATATCGCTGATATGAGACTTCTTCATCGTCAGTGCGGTTGATATACTCAAATAGTTTATCTTTCGCGAAGCGTCAAAAATGCTATTTTACAGGTCATTTTAGTTATTTTACTAATTGCCCTGTATTGTCCATAGTCAAAAATTATTTTATTACAAAGTATGACTCTCTAATTCATAATTTCCGAAAAGAATGTGTAAGAATATTAATTTTTGTGAGAGGAAAAGATGTATATAAAAGGTGATTTTAGTGCTTGGTTTGTTTATATTTTGCAACTTGGACATAGCTTTAAGTTTTTAAAAGATACTGTACTATTATTGTAAGCGACTAGTCGAAAAATTTTCAAGTTTTTGTTTGCATTTAGAAATGCAACATAATGTGCGAACCTCTTGTATGTGGACAAGAAAATTGTCGCCGAGAATAGCAACTATTTTTGTATTTTAAGCACCATTTTAAAAAATTATTTTAATAAACACTGACCGAAATAAATAATGATATTGAGAATATTTCGACTGGTGAGATAGCACAGCAGTTATTACTAGATTCGAATTCAGATATCGTACAACCTAATGCAAATGAGTTAGAAGTCCAAGACATTAATTTCGTTGAACCTATTAATGATGATACATTGCTCATCCGCCTTTTTTGGAAACAGAAGAAAATAAAGTATTTTGGTAATAAATTTGCTATTCCTTTATTTGTATACTACGATGAATTCTAATGCAACAATCCTATTGGGTCAAGCGTCGGTGTTCATAAACTTGGTGTTGTTTATATCAGTCTGAGATGCTTTCATTTAGAAAGCTTTGAAGTTAGTTTGTTAGTACATTATGGTGACAAAGTAAACGAAGGCAATTCTGTGTTTGAAATTCTCATAGAAGAATTAATATTTTTAGAAACGACAGGAATAACAATTTAAGTCGGCGAAAGCGAATATGAAACAATATATTTCGCTTTAGCACCTCTTCTCGGAGACAATTAAGGTCTGAATGATATACTCAGTTTTACTAGTTGTGCCTCTAATTATTTTTGCCGATTTTATAAAGGACAAAGACAAACAATTTTAAATTCTGTCACATCAGAAGATGTTTAATTATTACGCAATGAAAATAATTACGAACATGATGTTAATGTGCAAAATTATATATTGAATGGAATATTAGAAGAATGTATCTAGAATAAAATTCCTTCATTTTATAATACAAAAAATTATTCGGTTGATGTAATGCACGATTTGTTGGAAGGCGTGTGTAATTTTGTTTTGGCTTTATCGATCTATTATTTGGTATTTTTCACTAAAATAATTTCATTAGAAACATTAAACTCGAGAATTCAATCATTTAATTACGGGTACTTAGAAGCGGACAATAAGCCACCAATCATCACTGAAAAAATTATACTGGAAGATTTTCAACTTAAAATGAAAGCCGCGGAAATGATGTGCCTAATTAGAAATTTTGGTTTAATATTTGGCGATTACATAATAGAAAATGATAATGTCTATGACCTGTACATGAATCTATGTCAAAATTATGGATATTGTTATAGCTCCATATTATCACAAAGGGGCAGAACGACTTTTACAAGTTCTAATTAAGCAGCATCTTGAAATTTTTATAAAAGTATCCAAAAGACTGAATTTATATAAAAAGTTTAACTTAAGGCTATGTCCAAGTTGCAAAATGTAAACAAAGCAAAATGTAAACAAAGCAAAATGTAAACAAACTAAGCACTAAGGTGCCCCAAGGTGGTCAGGGCCCTAAGGTGGTCACCCTAAGAAAAATTTTGTACATTAGTTAGTATCTTCAAATGTTTTCTGTTAATGTTATTATTTGAGAAGACAAAAATTTTAGTAAAGTTTTGAGGTAAATAGTCGTATGAGTCTCTTTGTAACGTGAACGTTGTAAAATGTATATTTTTAAATGATCGAGAAATTTTTTTCTCAGGGTGTTAAAATCATCGAAATTAATCATTTTAAATTAGTAAAAATCGTTATAATTATCTTTATATATCGTACAATAATATTCCAAATGAATATAATTAATATTGTGCTTTAAAAATTTTTTTCATTAACGTTTAAAAAATTGTGTCTTGGTCTTAAGGTGGACACTTCTTTGTCCACAAGGTAGTCACTTTTGATTTTTTATGAAAATGTGTTTATACGCTATATTTATCAACATTTATCACTGTGAATGTGAATTTTATCAATTTTTAAGTTTTATGATGAATAATAATGAAATAGAATTATTTTGAAAATTTTACATGTCTAATGCATACACAAAAAGTATCATTTTTGACGAAAGGACAAAGTGCAAAAAAATATGTAATATGTTTCTGTGATCCTGAAAAATAATTAATATTAAATAAACAACTTAATAATACGGTTTTTAATTTTTTTAATAACTTTTTTAGTGAATTTTCGTATGGTGAGCACCTTGGGGCCACTTTTTTAAAAGTCGAATTTTCAACTTTTTTTAAAAAGTGACATAACTTTTTTTAAAAAGTGACATAACTTTTTTTAAAAAGTGACATAACTTTTTTTAAAAAGTGACATAACTTTTTTTAAAAAGTGACATAACTTTTTTTATAAATGAATTGAAAAAAACTTTATGATAGGAAGTTAGGTAATAAGACAAAGCTTCAAACGCCGTTTTATTGACCTTTATATATAATTCCATTTGAAATCTACAGTCGTTCAAAAGATGGGTGATCACCTTAGGGCCCTCTCCCCTGCATCTTTTTCTCCCACAAAAAGTAACATTAAAACACTTTTTTACAAAAATGATAAATTAGAATGTCTAAGGTTCCAATGAAATACATTTTTCCCTTTTCTCCTTGAAATTACAAGGAGAAAGGAGTAACAGAAGACCGAATTGTGTATTTTCTTTCACGGTTCCTATTTCTACAATTGAATATAGTTTTACAATTTCTTTATGAAAATGGTAAGTTGAAGTGTTGAATTAGGCTACTACACCTAGCATAGCTGAAAATGTTTTCATGCAATAGGTCACGACGCGCACAGAAATTTATATGTTATAAGCTTCGAAAACTTTTCAAATCGTCTATCGTCGATATACTGATTTGCCCGAGGCAACGCCTTTTATTTTGAGACAAGTTGGGGACCATTATTACGTACTCCGTATTGTTATTAAAAAAAATTTCAGCATTATTTTGTTTTAATTACACGGATCGCAAACTATCATATCTATATCTATATAGACATTTTTTAAATCTGTATTTTTTTAAAAATATTGTTCCCTACAAATTCAATTATTGACCATTTCAAGCCATTAAAAAATTGTTGATTTTTTTAAATTTTATAACTATTTTCTGTTTTAAATTTTAATTTAATCTAATCTTTTTTAAAACATATCCATACCATTATTTATTACATTTAAATTTTTTTTATTTGTCCTAAATATAAATATATTTCTATCAACCCGTGTGGAAAAAGCCACGTTCGATCCCTGCTGCTCAGAGGCGCATGTCAGGGGCCCACGTGGAAGATCAATGAGGATGAATCCACAAGGGCACCAGCAGGGGCCCCGCTCTTTGCCCTTACGGTTGCCCTGCTCAAAAATTTATCTCAGTTTCAGAAAAATATTTTTTTTACTAAAAAACTTTAGTTCAGAATGCATTAAATTACATTTTAAAGCACCCGAAATAAACATTGAGTGACATTTTTCAGGAAAGCCTATCACAAAGTAATGGAAATTTACGAGGGCACCAGCAGGGCCCCTGCTCTTGGTCATTATGAATGCCCTGTTCAACAATTTTTCTAAGTCCAAACAACGAACTTTTTTTACACCAACAAATTATGTTTACAATGACTATAAACAATTGAAACCGCGTTTTTAACAAAAATTTATTCTCACTTTTTTAAAAATAATCAACTCACATAAGGGGCAAATCCTCGAAGACCCACACGAGGGGCCCGCGTGGATTGTCCACATCATTGATTAGCAAAAATTTCTAAGTCCAAAAAAAAATTTTTTTACATAAAATTTAATGTTTTAAATAATGATAAACTATGGGAAACGCATTTTAACATAAATGTTTTGACATTTTTTTTTGAAATTATAAAAATATTAATTCATGAATATTTATGGTCTATTATTATATTATTAATATTTTTATTATTATTATGAAACTATTTAATTCTTTGTCATTCTGTATTAATGACAATAAATAATTTATTGAATCATCAAAAGCAAGTCAGCAATTCACCGACAATAACACCCTTATTAAGTTAATTAAAAATAATGTCGAGGGCATTTTATGAAATTCACGAGGGCACCGCGTGGAATAAAAATGTTTTTACACTTTTCTCATTTTTCGATACTTTAAATTTTTTTTTTATTTTTAAATGAAAGCTGAGATTTTTTCCGATGAAATTCTTACTTTCCAGAAAGCCGTTTTTTTTTGTTTTCGAGAAATGAATTTTTGAATATTGCGCATCACGTCGTCGCGCCGCCAAGACGCAATCTGCTGCGCAGCCATTCGCGGTGTCATTAGGTGTGCATATTTTTAATGCTTATACAGGATTATAAGCAAATTGAGTATTGCATTTAAAAACTATTATAGAAAATCATTTATTGCTAAGACAATTAAAAAAAATATATAAATATTGTATAAGGGGCGTTTCACGCGAAATCGGACAGTATTTGACTTTTGCATCTCAATTTTTTTCAAATATTTTTTTTTCTTTTAGTGCTCATTGAAATAAGCTAAAATGATTTTTTTCAAATTTTTTCATCAAGCCGTTTAAGAGATACAGGTTTTTGAAGAATCACGTTTTTTACGAAAATGTTTTTTTGAAATGGTTTAACTCGGTCAAAAATTGACCAAATTTGACGTTCTATACATGAAAATTTTTGTTCTTACACGTGGTTTTTGATAAAAATATAAAAAAATTTATTTTTTAAATTTTTTTAAAAAAATTTTGATTTTTTTAAAAAAATTTATTTTTAAGAATGTATGTATCGATCAATTTTTTTAAAAATTTTTGTAAGAAACTAGAACTAAATTAATAACTTTCAGGCGTTGTCTGATTGTGGGCAAACGATGGGATCTATTTATTTCGAATTTTTTAATTTTTATATCCATAGAATATGGCAAACAATAGGACATTCGAGCTAAAGTTATTAATAACACAGGTCAACAAAAAAAGTCTTGCTTTTTTATGAGATACCATAGTGTCCATTAAAGACGCTGAACACGATCCCGGGTCACAAAATTGGCCATCACCTCAGGATTTTGAGAAAAGTGGAGGTAAAGACCCTAAAAACGTGTTTTTGAAGGTTTTCAAAAATTTTTTTATCCTAAACCTGACGCGCCAGAAACTTCTACATAGACTAAAATTGAAGCTTGAATTGTCCTCTACAAGAGCCATATCCGTAAAACCAAAAAAAAAATAAAAATTTTTCAGAATATGGGGTTGAAGTTACCAAAAATGTGATGTTCGGGTTGCTTTAATAGACTTTTAAAATTCTTTTGGATTAGCTTGAAAATTGTTACTCAGGGGTTTTTGAGGTTGCTGATTACGAATCCGATATCACTTTTCGAAAATTCAAAATGTCGGGTCCAAAATGGCTGATGTCAAAATTTATAATTGATTGGATTCGCTTGAAAATTGGTACTCGGGGGTTTTTGGGGTCATTGATTACGACTCCGATATTAGTTTTTAAAAATTCAAAATGTCGGATCCAAGCTGATGATGTCAAAATTTATAATTGATCGGATTCGCTTAAAAATTGTAAATCAAGGGTGTTTGAGGTCGCGGATTATAATCTGACGCGCCAGAAACTTATAAAATGTTATAATCTGATGATTATAATCAGCGACCCTAAAAATCACATTTTTGGTAACTTCAACCCCATGTTTTGAAAAAATTTTTAATTTTTTTTGGTTTTACGGATATGGTTCTTGTAGTGGATAATTCAAGCTTGAATTTTAGTCTATGTAGAAGTTTCTGGCGCGTCAGGTTTAGGATAAAAAAAATTTTGAAAACCTCAAAAGCCCTATTGTTTGCTATATTATATGGATATAAAAATTAAAAAATCCGAAATAAATAGATCCTATCGTTTGCCCACAATCAGACAACGCCTAAAAGTTGTCAATTTAGTTATAGTTTCTTACAAAAAAATTTTTTAAAAATCGATCGATACATACATTCTTAAAAATAAATTTTTTTAAAAAAATCAAAATTTTTTTCGTAAATTTAAAAAATAAATTTTTTTATATTTTTATCAAAAACCACGTATAAAAACAAAAATTTTCATATATAGAACGTCAAATTTGGTCAATTTTTGACCGAGTTATAACCATTTCAAAAAAACACTTTCGTAAAAAACGTGATTTTTCAAAAACTTGTATTTCTTTAACGGCTTGATGGAAAAATTTGAAAAAAATCATGGTAGCTTATTTCAATGAGCACTAAAAGAAAAAAAATATTTCAAAAAAATCTGAGATGCAAAAGTCAAATACAGTCCGATTTCGGGTAGAACGCCCCATATATTGTATAAATATTGTATATATGTAAATGCCTATTTAAAATATATTCATTGTTTTTCATATTGAAAGATTCAAGGTTTAGTTTCATTTACTTTTTTCTTCTGATAGTAAGTGTTTTCTTATTTTAGTGACTTTTTCTGATCGTTTGTTCTGTTGATAGTTTTAAGTTGTGATTTGATTTATTTTTCTCCTTTATTTTAGAAGGTAAGTGTACTATTATTTTAGCTACTTTTTCTTATTATTTGTTTTGTTTCTGATTTTAAGGTCTAAATGTCACCTTTTTTTGACAGCTTTGAGAATTCAAATTGACTAATTTTGCAAATTTTTGAACCTTCCGGTAATTCAGGATACTTATCTTTTAAACTCTGAGAAACGGAATACAAACTTGTTTTTCTAAGGTGTTTCTATTTTTTAAATGGATTTATACACTTATATCTAAACACTTTTTCTTCACAATCCATTACACTGTGCGACAAAATAAAAAAATCTAAATATATTTTTTTGCAATACTAACCTGTAAAATTGAATTATACACACTAAAAACAGTGTGTAAAGTACTTATTTTTATAGGTTTGAAGGCTGTCTTATTACATAATAAAAATCAATTGCCATCAGTTCCATTAGCATACGCAACTGACATGAAGGAAACGTATGAAAATTTGGAAATTATACTTCGCCTTATCAATTACGGAATATATATATATATATATATATATATATATATATATATATATGGCAAATAGTCAGCGACCTAAAAGTATTGACAATTTTGTTTGGTATGCAAGGTGGGTACACCAAGTACCCTTGCTATCTTTGTGAGTGGGATAGCCGTGCCCCGAATCGATATGGAAAAACAGAATGGCCAACACGTCTGCTCTTCAAAATCGGTCAAAAAAAATGTTTTAAACCCTCCGCTTATCCGACCAGAAGATGCCATCCTGACACCACTGCACCTCAAACTTGGGTATGCGAAGCAGTTTGTGAAAAAATTAGATTTTGATGGCGAAGCGTTCCGTTACCTGAAAGAAGTTGCATTCCCTAAAGTGAGCGATGCAAAGCTAAAAGGAGGTAACACATTCTTTTATTTGTTAATAGATAGTTTATAGTTTATTACTTTAATGCAGTTATTTAGAAAGCTGTTGGCAATTTTAGGGATCTTTGTCGGGCCACAGATTCAAAAACTCATGCAAGATGAGGAAATTACAAATAAGCTCAATGCAGTGGAAAGACGAACATGGGATAGTTTTAAATCATTATGCGAGAAGTTTCTTGGAAACAACAAGAGTCTTGATTATGTTGAAGTCGTTAAACAATTTTTGAGTGCATACGAAAAAATGGAGAGTAATATGTCCATTAAAATACACTTCCTGCACTCAGATTTAAATTTCTTCCCGGAAAATTTGGGTAAGATGAGCGACGAACAGGGTGAACGATTCCACCAGGAGATAGGAATCATAGAGAAACGTTTTCAAGGAAAAAACTCTATCAACATGCTTGCTGATTATTGCTGGTCCTTGAAACGAAAAACTAGCGATAACTCATACAAACGAAAGAGGTCTAGCAAACATTTTTGAATCTGAAGTTCAGTTTAACCACACATTTTAAACTGTTCAAACTGTTTTGTAGTACTTTGTACTTTTCTATTCTTTTATAAAATTCTAATTTTTATTTATTTATTTTGAATTTAGAACCAGTTCTGTTGTGTACTGTACCGTACCATACCGTAATATACCGTACCGTACTGCACAGTACTCTACGGCATATTCTAATAAAAGTTATATATTTGATATGACTCTTGTTACCATTTGCATGCTTCGCAACGCGTCCTAATGCTGTTTTTAAGTCAGTTATACGTATATACGAAATGAGTAAAAATTTTAATTGTCTTAAAACTCACATAACTCTATGAATTTTTATCAGATTACATTCAAATATACCCTCTGGGCACGGAAACGTGTTTGTTCTAGAAACGTTCCTAAAACGTTTTTAAAACGTTTCATGTCCTCTACATAATGTCTTTAAAACGTTTTATGTTCTAAAAACGTTTTTAGAACATTGGACGTTCTTAAGCCGTTATGTAGTAGACATGAAACGTTCTAAAAACGTTTTAGGAACGTTCCTAGAATAAAGACGTTTCCGTGCCCAGAGGGTAGATCATTCGACGCAGAATCAAATTTACTATAACAATAATGCACTGAGAAAAATACCTAATATCGAATAATATTATAAAAATGTCTTCAAAGTTGAAAAAATGGAGAAAAAATAAAAAAATTACAAATATTTTCATCTTCAGTTTGGTCTGTTCTTATTTCAGCAAAATTTTAAACACACTGTCGAAAAGCTTTGTTTTTCCCCTTTCGAACTAAAAAAAGTTGAGAATTGGATGGAAATTAGCAAAATTATGAGTGATTATTCACATCAACCTACAGAAAAACGGTTTTTTGGCCATAAAATGAGATTTTAGAGGTGTATTGGAAATTTCTCCTATACCATTTTTCTTAGTTTTACTAGACCAACAGGTTATACTAGGTCCGCAAAAAAGTCTATTTTCCCTGTCGCACAGTGTTATTACCTTTCGTTTCGAATCAAATGGTTAAAAAAAGTGAAACCAAACCTTAAAACTAAAAACAAATCAAACGATATGAAAAAGACTAAGATCATAGAAAACTTACCTTCTAAATTAATAAAAATAAATCGTTGAAATTAGTCCTTAAAACCAGAAACAAAACAAATGATAAGAAAAAATCGCTGAAATGATAGTACACTTGCCTTCTAAAATAAAGAAGAAAAATAAATCAAATCCCAACTTTAAACTATTAACAGAACAAACGATCAGAAAAAGACACTAAAATAAGAAAACACTTACTATCCAAATCAAAAGAAATAGGAAATGAAACTAAACCCTGAATCTTTCAAAATAAAAAACAATGAATATATTTTAAATAGGCAAGAACATAAAAGTCTTAGCAAGCTTAGTGTCGACAGTATAAAGTATGAGGGTGTATTGTAAAGAGTGAGGACGAGTTCACAGTCCTTAGAAACTTAAGCGTAAGCAGGTGTGGTCAGATTAATTAGTCGCTATTCAAAGTTATAGCACGTTTGTCTTCCAATAAGGCTTAGTGAAGAATTGGAAGGATTGACTATCTCCAAGGTTTTGTACTTTTACTTGTTAAATAAATAAAGTAGAGTTGGCTCTCAGTTAAGTAACCAACTCACCAAAAATAATAATATTAGTTGTTTCTTACGGCGACAACATTAGCAATAAAAGTCCCGAAATCTCGCCGAAGTCGGACCACCTTTGCGCCCATAATGCGAACATAATTTTTTGTCCCAACTGCATGAAAGGAAGGCATTGAGGGCACGCACGATTAAACGCTCATTTTAGTCAAAAATTAAACTCTATATAAATGTTGACTCTTTGAAGTCTATAATGATAAACCTAGTGACACCTAGTGATTTACCTAGTGCAGGCTGTCTAGGTGTCAGGATGACAAGTCTCCAGAAAAAGTGCCAGGACGTGATAATTTAGTTAGCTTAGTTTTGTGTCGACTCGAAACTAAATTCAGTTTGTTAATTTAGTTTCGTGTAGACTCAGAAACTGAAACAAAACTAAACTATGGAGACGGTCCCTGGTTATATTATTTTCTATTTTAAGTAATAAGCTTCATTTTTACTAATTTATCTACAGAAAAAAACAAAGAATTAACATGCGGGCGGAAAAGTATTTGCCCGCTACCCCTACTCCCGGGCAGAATGTGCTACTTTGCGCCCGCCTTGCGTACGAAATGACATTCTTTCCGTGCAGGTAGGACAAAAATGAATTTCTATAATAATCCGTTTTTAAATGCAATACTCAATTTGCTTATAATCCTGTATAAGCATTAAAAATATGCACTCCTAACGACACACTGCGAATGGCTGCGCATCACATTGCGTCTTGGCGGCGCGACGACGTAATGCGCAATATTCAAAAATTCATTTCTTAAAAACAAAAAAAAACGGTTTTCTGGAAAGTGAGTATTTCATCGAAAAAAATCTCAGCTTCCATTTAAAAATAAAAAAATTTTAAAAAAATATCAAAAAATAAGAAAAGTGAAAAAACATTTTTATTTTTTCAAAATTCGTGTCAAAAATTTTTTTTAAATAAACTACGCCATTCGAAAGCTTACGAAAAAACCTAGATAAACCATGTCCTACTTTTTCTTTTAATTTTTCCGTTTAAGTATAATAAATTATCAAAATTAAGCGTGTCACGCAAAAGTTCAAAACTTTAACTCCCTCCCCCACGGACAAATTTTAATAAAATTAAAAAATATTTGTCTGACAAAGTACTAACCTCTCATATCATAAAAAAAATTTGGAAAGAATTTAACCCAAAAATTTTTTTGTGGATTTTTGATGTGATTTCCACCATGTGTGTATGTATGTCTACAAAATTTTGTTCGCGTAAAACTGGAAAACTTCTTGAACGATTGAAGCAAAATTTGGCAATCTGTCAGGTATTGGTCTAACTTTAAATATTAGTTATATTTAAGGGTAAGTCCAAGGTGTGAAATGTAAACAAACCAAAAGGTAAACAAACCAAACACAAAAATCGCACTTTTGTAACAGCCATTTCTCTTACAAAAATTAATATTTTTACACTTTCTCTACAAAAATGGAAAATTAGAGAGTTAAAGTTTCCAAAACAATCATTTTTGAGTGTAATCAATAAATAGCAATTAGTAAAATAACTAATTAAAATGATCAGTAAAATAGCATTTTTGACGCGTCGCGAAAAATAAATTGCTTGAGTATATCAACCGCACTGACGATGAAGAAGTCTCATGTCAACGATTGGACAGTCAGCATGTGGAACTCAATACGTCAGCTCACCATGTTCATAAAGAAACTGTGAATTTAGATTTATGTACGAAAATGAGATGTCGTACAAAAATGCTTCACAATATCGAATAGTTAAACATTTTTGTACGACGTCTCATTTTCGTACATAAATCTAAATTCACATTTTCTTAATGAAAATGGTAAGCTGACGTATTGAGTTTGGTTACTACACCTTGCAGAGCTAAAAAAACTTAGAAAACAACCAAGTTTTATTCCAAACAAAAAGTGCACTTCCACATGATGCTGTCAGGTCGCGAAAAATTAAAGTTTTTGAGTTTATCAACCGCACTGACGATGAAGAAGTCTCATATCAGCGATTGGACGTTCAACATATGGAAAGGGAAATTTTTCCCTTTCCTCCATGAAATTACAAGGAGAAAGGGTAAAAACTTCTTCATCGTCCGTGCGGTTGATATAGTCAAACACTTTAATTTTTCGCGACATGAACTCTGATGCTCTACGCGTAAGCGCAAACCGTGCCAAGAAAGCATTGACAACACTATGCAGAAACACATATTTTGTTTTAGACTGAAACTCACTTATTTTCACATACTTTCAAGTATACAAGGTATAGATACCAAATTCAACACGTCAATTTACCATTTTCATAAAAAAACTGTAAATTTCTATTCATTTACGAAAATGTGATGGTCGAAAAAAGCAGCAGTAAAAGACCGAATATTGAGGAATTTTTCGACCATCACATTTTCGTAAATAAATAGAAATTTACAGTTTTTTTATGAAAATGTTAAATTGAAGTGTTCAATTTGGTATATATATATACCTAGTATACTTGAAAATATGTGAAAATAACTGCGTTTCAGTCTAAAACAAAATGTGTCTTTCTGCAAAGTGTTGTCAATGCTTTTTTGGCCCGGTCTGCGCGTGCGCGTAGAGTAACAGAGTTCACTTCGCGAAAAGTTTAAGTGTTTGACTATATAAACCGCACGGACGATGAAGAAGTTTTTACCCTTTCTCCTTGTAATTTCATGGAGGAAAGGGAAAAATTTCCCCTTCCACATGTTGAAGGTCCAATCGCTGATATGAGACTTCTTCATCGTCAGTGCGGTTGATATACTTAAACAGTTACTTGAATTATTTATTTTACTAATTGCTATTTATTGATCACACTCAAAAATGATTTTTTGGAAACTTTGACACTCTAATTTATCATTTTTGTTAAAAAAGTTTTCTAATGGTAATTTTTGTGAGAGAAAAAGATGTATAAAAAAGGTGATTCTAATGCTTGGTTTTCTTACCTTTTGGTTTGTTTACATTTTATAACTTGGACATAGCCTTAACAAAATTTTAAAAATCGGTTTCTAGATTCTTAAAGTGTACACTTTTACCTTTGAAATGACCTAAAATACAAGATTCTTGGTTCATAATTAAATAAGTTATAAAGCTGTTAATATAGAGATTAGCAGATTTAGCTAAATTTTACTAGCTAAGGCCCAGGTAAAAATGATTTGTACGAACTTCATACGAAATTCGAGGGAATTCGTAAATAAAATTACTAAAGAAATTAGATTGAATTATGTACGAAATTAAAATGGAAATGCCAACAAATATTTTTGAAAGAAATGTTATTTGACATTTTGTGCAAAATTCCATACGTATTTCCTTGCAAAATTTTGTAAAAAATTTCCAAAATTATTTCGCTTGATTTTCGTATGAATTCCGTACAGAAATTGGATTGAAAATTTTTGAAAAAATGTGTTACGGCCGAACTCCATAACTTTTTATATCATAAATAATTACTTATAATACTAAAAAAACTAAAAGCACACGCAACATGAGGCTTTGTAAACCTAACATAAACATTTTACACGAAAACAACCCTTTGTAATTTTACCGAAAGAACATTCTTCATTTTAAATATTTTGATCCAATGCATTTTATTTAGATAAAATTCTAATTCTATTTTAAATAAGAGATTTATTGAAATTTAGCATTCCTTTGTGCTTTGCGATTTTCTGGGTAAAAACCTAAAGAAAACAATACCATATTTCTTAATTAATTCCTTTTCTTTGACAAACAGTTTATTAACCTTATTGAGAAATAGTTAGCAAAAATTAAAGTAAAGTAAATTGCTCAATATAAGCAGTGGTGCATCCAAGTCACTGAACTCGGATCACGCCACTGCCTAAGTCTGAAAGCTTGCAGAATTGGCTTAGCAGCAGTCAAGTGCAATAAACGTAACATACGATTTCCATATTAAATCGTCTTTTAATAAAATTGATTGACACAAGAAAATCTAGGCAGTTGAGTTTAGGCCGTGTAGCTGGCAGCTAGCCCAGGAAATTAAGCCTGTAGTTTTCTGTCTAGTCAATAGAAGCCTGAAGTCTAAGGCCGGCAAGTTAGCCGTGTTGATGTGAAATAATCTCAGAAGTTTAAGGAATTTAATAAGGAGTTTGTTAAGAAAAGTGAATTTAATTAAGAAAAATATAAATAAATAATAATAAAGGAAAAAGAAGGTTGAATTGAAAAAATATGTGATTAAAATATTAAAGAATAAATAAGGGGCAAAATTCCTGAAGCGGACCCCCTCCAAAAAAAGTTCTGGGATTGACTTGATATTTTAATAATTTGTTGTCCTCTATAAGAGTGATAAATTCCCCAAATATTGGTACATTTTGAAGAAAAATTGTTAAAAGTAGAGGGGGTAAAAGTTTTAGATTTTTGAAAACATTTACATTTTCAAATCCCTATAAGTCGGATAAAACTTTATGGGTTTTAATTTATGAGGAACGGATTTTGAAGTATTTTTCATGTACTTTCTGATGCATATAAGAAAATTTTCAAAAAAAAATTTTAACAACTTTTTTTCAAAATTAATTTTCATTTTTGATTTTTGCCCGATTTGGATATTTTTTTAATAATTTCATTGGAAAGCTGAGGTTTTTACCGATAAAATATGTTATTTTCAGAGTGGGACAGAAAATAGTTTAAGAGAAATTTAATAAAAACGGTAACGTTGCGCGCGCCGCGCGCTGTTGGTGCGCCTTTCATGACTGCGGTTTCTGACTGGATCTTATTCAGATATTGCTATCTGCATTGTTCAAGGTTGAGACTGCCATTATACAATAATGCCTGCATTACTGCTACTGAAAAATTTTTGGTTAACCTGTTTTGGAAATTTTTCTTTGAAATTGATTAAAATTATAAATTATTATACTGTTATTTGCCGAAATAGAAAAATTGTCTCGAGGAAAGATTAAATAACAAACAAAAATTTTTAACAATCATTAATTTTTTTATTCAAAAGAAATGAAAAATGTGTAATAATTCTATAAGTCAATAAAAATTTTTGTTACAAAAATTTAATATGTTTTTAAAAGGGTTTTTCCCTTTAACTTACAATATGGGTTAGAATTCGTGAAATTTTCAGAGAAAACAAAAAGTATGTTTTTAACATCAAAATGATAAAAAAACATTTCTATTTGGTCTTAGAAATATGTCCACCAAAAAATCCGAAAAATATATTATTTTTTATAAAAGTTATTGCAAAATTAATTTTTTGCAAGTCTATAAATAAAATGTTATTTCTCCAAAATGAATAAACCGATTTAAGTGAACCAAGCGGGAATATAAAGGGGATGAAAAAAACTTCGGTTCAGAATTAGAAAATTTTTAAAAAGTTTAAATTTTAATAATTATTTAATACATTTTTTATAAACAAATAATTTTTTTTATATTTTGCGCCTTTTAAAAATTAAAAAAAATATTTATATACACTTAAAACTATAAAAAATCAAAATCCGTTGAATACATTTATGAACGACAATTTTTTTTAAAGTTATAATGGAAATTATATCGAACGGAGATGCGATTTTGATGATGTTCAAAATTAAAGAATTATTTTTAACTAAGAAATGAACTAAAGTCCACCAAAAAATCCGAAAAATATATTATTTTTTATAAAAGTTATTGCAAAATTAATTTTTTTGCAAGTCTATAAATAAAATGTTATTTCTCCAAAATGAATAAACCGATTTAAGTGAACCAAGCGGGAATATAGAGGGGATGAAAAAAACTTCGGTTCAGAATTAGAAAATTTTAAAAAATTTTTAATTTTAATAATTATTTAATAAATTTTTTTAATGTTTTGTACCTTTCTAAAAATTAAAATAAAATATTTATATACACTAAAAACTATAAAAAAATCAAAATTTGTTGAAAAAATTTATGAACGACAATTATTTTAAAAGTTATAATGGAAATTACATTGGCGCGGTGTAGTGCATCAACACTGAAGGTAGTTTTCGATAATTTTTATGATTACATAAGTGAATAAAAATGTTTATTCGACAGTGTTTAGTTCATTTCGTAGTTAAAAATAATTCTTTAATTTTAAACATCATCAAAATCGCATCTCCGTTCGATATAATTTCCATTATAACTTTAAAAAAAATTGTCGTTCATAAATTTATTCAACGGATTTTGATTTTTTATAGTTTTAAGTGTATATAAATATTTTATTTTAATTTTTAAAAAGGTGCAAAAGATTAAAAAATTTATTAAATAATTATTAAAATTTAAACTTTTTAAAAATTTTCTAATTCTGAACCGAAGTTTTTTTCATCCCCTTTATATTCCCGCTTAGTTCACTTAAATCGGTTTGTTCATTTTGGAGAAAGAACATTTTATTTAAAGACTAGCAAAAAAAATAATTTTGCAAAAATGTTTATATAAAATTATATATTTTTCGGTTATTTTGGTGGACTTTTATTGACTTATAGAATTAATACACTTTTTTTACTTCTTTTGAATAAAAAAATTAATGATTGTTAAAAATTTTTGTTTATTATTCAATCTTTCCTTGAGACAATTTTTCTATTTCGGCAAATAACAGTATAATAATTTATAATTTTAATCAATTTTAAAGAAAAATTTCCAAAACAGGCTATTTAAAAATTTTTCAGTAACAGTAATGCAGGCATTATTTGTATAATGACAGTCTCAACCCTGAACAATGCAGAGAGCTATTTCTGAATAAGATGCAGTCAGAATCCGCAGTCATGAAAGGCGCACCAACAGCGCGCGGCGCGCGCGCAACGTTACCGTTTTTATTAAATTTCTCTTAAACTATTTTCTGTCCCACTCTGAAAATTACATATTTTATCGGAAAAAACCTCAGCTTTCCAATGAAATTATTAAAAAATACCCAAATCGGGCAAAAACGCGTAAAATTTTAATAAAAATGTTTTATCCTATTATTGCATACCTTCAAACTGACAACAACCGATGATTTTTCTGCAGGAAAAATCAAAAGTTTAAAATACTTGAACTACAAAGTCTAAACACAATAAAAACTAAATTAAATAAAACCAAGAAACTAACACACGAATTATAGTCGCAAAATTGTTGTAAAAAATTATATACTACTAAATTTCATACAAGTAGTTATGCTAGGCGGGTTCTGACCCAGTTACCGACCGTCGGTAAGGTAGATTTCTCAATAGCTCACTTTCAGGTGGGTTGGTGTCTACCTTACCGACCGAGTTCCGGCTGCCACCGCTAGATGGCGCCGCTGCTCAATTCAAACCCCCTTGGCAGGAATTTTTGAAATTTCAAGTGACTTGGAAGGGGTGTTCTACTTTACCGGCTGATTTTTAGTACCGGCAGTCACCGCTAGATGGCGCCACCGCTCAATTCAAACCCCCTTGGCGGGAAATTTAAAATTTTAAAGTGGGTTAGAAGGGGTGTTCTACGTTACCGACTGAGTACCGGCTGCCACCGCTGGATGGCGCCACTTTGTCGAAGTAAATTTCCCTTGGTACTCTTCCTAACCTATATTTTCGCTCAGTCGACTAGTCATGCAGTTGGAGTGGAGTCGCAAGCGCGACTGAGGAGTAGCGGGTCTCATCTTAGTGGTCTGTGTTAGGGTGATGCGCGCGACTCTGGAGTAGTGGGGCGCATGGCAGTGGGGTGATGCGCGCAGCCCTGGAGTAGTGGGCGCATGGCAGTGGGTTGATGCGCACGACTGTGGAGTAGTGGGGCGCAGCGTGGTGGGAGGTGAGTATAGTGGGGACTGGGGTATAAGTGACGGCGCGCGGGCCACAAGCATCAGTTGCATCTTGAATGGTGCACCAAACTACTTCCAGGTTTTCAGGGTTCCAGAGTTTCTTTAGAGTTTTCAGAGTTAATTTTCAGAGTTTTTTTGTTCGTTTTGATTTTAAGAGTTATTGATTTTTTTTATTTTTGTGTTCTATTTTGCATTACTTTTAAGTTTTTTTAGTATTTTAGGTTTTTTTTGTTCTATTTTATATTAGTTTTAAGGTGGTGGTGTTTTTTTTCTTTTTCAGGATTTTCTTAGTTTTAGTTGTTTTTTCAAGTTTTTTTTCTTAGTTTTAGGTGCGTTTTTTTTGTTGCATTTTTCAGGTTTTTCTTAGTTTTAGACGTATTTTTTCAGCTTATTTTTGGATTTGGCTTTCAAGATGCCAAAGTGTAAATCTTCAAAGCTGTCTCGTCAACGTATTGACATTTTCGAATACAATGAAGTCTGTCAGGAATTGGACAACTTTATTAAAACAGCGGAACGTCAGCTCATTTCCACGATGGCTATGGTTGGCGATGACAAATTCGTGACAGCATTTGAATGGCAGAACAAGTGTCAAAGGTATAAGAATATTTTTAGGAAATTTTTGCGTAAGTCTGATTTCTCATCTTCTCAAAGATCAAGGTGTTTAAATTTAAGTCAGAAAATGGAATACTTGCGCTGCCATTTTGATTTCCTTATGAAACGTGGTTCGGGTATGCAAGTGACGAATGAAAGAATGGAATGGGTGGATTTTGAAGAAGCGTTTGAGGGTCGGTTACAAAATAGTGCTGTAATGAATTTATCTTACAAGGATATTAATGAATTCCTTGATGATGCCTTTAGTTTATTTCAAGTCAATATTAAAAAAGCATTAAATAGGTTTGGCCCATTAAAAGTGTATACAGTATTGCAAGCGAAATTTGTTAAAGATTCGATTGATGATAAAACACAAGAAATATCTGATTTAAAGTCATTCATCGCGAAAACCGATGAAATTTTAGAAACAACCCCATTAGATGATTGGTATAACGTTAATGTTAAACAAGTAACCTTAAAAAGAATGGAGGAATTCCAAGAGAAAGAGTCTAACTGGAGACTTCATTCTATTGAAAGGTTGGAGGTTAACATTAACAAGTACAATCCCCTGCGCGTAAGTTCTTATATCAATTTGCCAACTGCTATCAATCGAAAGCATGCCTGCATTAATGTCCAAAATGCTGACAATCAGTGTTTTAAATGGGCAATATTGTCAGCACTGTACCCAGCAGACAAACACGCAGATCGAGTTTTAAAATACAGACCCTATGAAGATACACTTAATTTTAGTGGTATCGAATTTCCTGTTTCTCTCAAAGACATTTCTAAATTTGAAACTCTAAACAACATTTCTGTCAACTTGTATGGACTTGTTAAAAGAGATGAGAAGTTTACAGTTTCTCCTCTTCATCTTTCATCTAAAAAGAAGTTGAATCATGTCAATCTTCTTCGAATTGAAGATCACTATATAGATGAAAATCTAAGTGAAGACGATGATGATGAAACTGATATACCTCTTATATCGTTTAACTACCATTATGTTTGGATAAAAGACTTGTCGAGACTTGTTAGTTCAGACTTATCAAAGAAGAAAAACAAAAAATACATTTGCGATCGATGCCTGCATTACTTTGCAGATGAAATTAAGCTTTCCGAACATGAAGAGCATTGTAGAAAAATGAACGACACAAAGATTAAATTACCTCAAAAAGGTCAGAATGCAGTTGAGTTTAAAAATTTTCAAAATAAGGAACGTGTTCCCTTCATCATTTATGCCGATTGTGAAAGTCTTTTAATTCCCTCGGCAGCACCCCAAGAACCAAAAAATACTGAGGTGTTTCAAAACCATAAAACTCTCAGTATTGGTTATTACTTAAAGTGTAGTTTCGATGACTCTTTGTCTGTGTACAAAGCATCACCTAGAAATGAAGAAAATCCAGCTAAATGGTTTTCTTTAGAATTAAAGAACTTGGCTGATAATCTAGATTCCGTATTTAGAAATCCAGTACCCATGGAAACATTAAGTCCACAGCAGTTGTTAGCTTTTCGAAATGATAGTACTTGTCATATTTGTAGAAAGGAAATTGCGCATGGGGATGTGAAAGTACGAGACAATTGCCATTTAACAGGGAAGTACCGTGGACCCGCTCATCAAGATTGTAATATTAATTACCATGAATCGCATATTATACCTGTTGTTTTCCATAACCTAAGTGGCTATGATCCACATTTTATTATTGATGCTATTGCTACTGGATTTGAAGGCAATGTTTATTTGCTTCCCATTAACAAAGAAAAGTACATTAGTTTTACTAAAAATGTAAAAGGTAGTTTTCTAAAATTTCGTTTCATTGATTCTTTCAAGTTTATGGCATCATCTCTGGACAAGTTAGCATCTTATCTCGATGAGTACAAAATTGTAAATTCAGTTTTTTCAAATTACAGCGACGATAAAATTCAATTGTTGACGCGAAAAGGAGTTTTTCCTTATGAATACATTGATTCAAGGGAAAAACTCGACGAAACAGAGTTACCGCCGAAAGATAAATTCTACAGCACATTAAACGACTCAAATGTTTCCGAAGAAGATTATTTACATGCGCAGAAAGTGTGGAGTAAAGTGTGTACTTGTACATGCAAACCGACATATTGTTACTAGCGGACATTTTCGAAAATTTCAGAAACCAGTGTTTAATCTCGTACGGTTTAGATGCAGCGCACTATTATACTACGCCAGGTTTGACTTGGGACGCAATGTTGAAGTATACGAATGTAAGACTTGAACTCTTGACAGATATTGACATGGTAATGTTTATTGAACGAGGAATAAGAGGTGGTGTAAGTCAATGTACAAATCGATATGCAAAAGCGAACAATCCTTACATGGAAAAATTTAATGAAAACGAGGACACGTCTTACATTGTATACTTTGACGCAAATAATCTATACGGATGGGCAATGATTCAACCGCTCCCCTATGGTGGCTTCAAGTGGGTAGAGAATGTTGATAACAGTTTTGACTTTAATTTATCAGACGATGCGCCTACAGGTTACATTTTGGAAGTCTATTTGGATTATCCAGATCATCTTCATGATAAACACAGCGACTTTCCGTTTTGCCCTGAACGCTCGAAGCCACCAGGGTCAAAACAGGAGAAGCTCCTAACTACCCTCCTACCGAAACGAAAGCACGTTCTCCATTATCGTGCCTTAAAACAAGCGATTGCCAACGGTCTCGTGCTAGTTAAAATTCACCGCGTCTTAAAATTTAAACAATCGACATGGTTGAAAAGTTACATTGACTTTAATACCATGCGAAGGACAAACGCTAGTAACGAATTTGAGAAAAACTTGTTTAAACTGATGAACAACGCGGTATTTGGCAAAACAATGGAGAACGTGCGAAAACACGCGGACATTAAACTCGTGACAAAGTGGGAGGGTAGGTATGGAGCTGAAGCATTGATCGCCAAACCTAACTTCCACAGCAGAGCCATCTTTAATGAGAATTTGGTAGCTGTGGAACTTAGGAAAATGGAGGTACTAATGAACAAGCCGGTGTATGTTGGTTTGACTGTGTTGGATGTGTCAAAAACTTTGATTTACGATTTTCACTACGATTACATGTTAAATAAATATGACGAAAAGAGCCTTAAATTATTGTACACAGACACCGATAGCCTTATTTATGAAGTCAAGTGCTCAGACATTTACGATGATATGAAGCAAGACATTCACAAATTCGACACTTCTGATTATCCGGTTAATAACGTGTACAATATTCCGCAAGCCAACAAAAAGATCTTGGGTCTCATGAAAGATGAGTGCTGCGGAAAAATCGTAACAGAATTTGTTGGCTTGCGGAGCAAAATGTACAGCGTTCGCGTAGAAGACAAAGATTTCATAAAAAAGGCTAAAGGTGTCAAAGCAGGAGTCGTCAATAAAAATATCGACTTTGATGATTATGTTTATTGTCTTCGAAATATTAAAATGCAATCTAGAACTCAATATACTATCAGATCGAATCTTCACAAAGTACAGACTTTAAAACAAACGAAAATAGCGTTGAGTCCCTATGACGACAAGAGATACTTGATAGACAACAGCACCGACACCCTCGCATGGGGTCATTGTAAAATTATTGAAATTGATGATAATGAGGATAAATAAACTATTGTAAAAAAATATATGTTAGAGAGAGAGGAGGAGGAAATGGTTGTTTGAATAAAAAGGTGTTTAATTTATTTTATGTTTACTTTATTTAAAAAAAAACCTTAATCTAGTTACATAAACTTAATTTAACTATTTTTAACATTACTTTAACTATTTTTAACTATACATTAACGTTACTTTAACTTATTTTAACTATTTTAAACTTTTTTTAACTATATTTTAACGTTACTTTAACTATACTTTAACATTACTTTAACTATTTTTAACTTTACTTTAACTTATTTTAACTATATTTTAACGTTACTTTAACTATACTTTAACATTACTTTAACTATTTTTAACTATACTTTAATTTATTTTAACGTTACTTTAACTATATTACATATCAGATTTTTTTATCCAACTATTGTGTGAGCTATCAAATCCAAGCCATTTCACGTATACATCATTCCCACGAGTCTTGAGAACTTTTTCTACAAGGTAAACATCTGGATATTGGACTTTCAGCAACTCTTCTTCATAGAAACCACCTTCGATGGGTTGATTTTGATAATCTTTCAGCTTGTATGTAATTGGTTTTGTTGATTTAACTTTATCCACGGTGAATATTTCCGTTGTCCAGTTGGGAGTATATCCTTTCTCAAAGATGTTTTTATACTTGCTAACTCGAACTCTGTCTCCAACTTTGAATTTTGATCTTTTCAGCGGAATTCTACGTAGTTTACGAATGCGTCTCAGTAGTTCTCTTGTATCTTCTTCGGTGACATCATTGGGTTTCATGCCAATAGTACGATGTTTTTTATTATTGTTCTTTGATATGAGAGTTGGTAAAAGATTAATCCATTTATAATTGCCTTGTAAACTAAATTCAGGCCACATCATAGTTTTTAGAGTGCGGTTAAATCTTTCAACAATTGAGGCTTTCAAATTACTATAAGTAGAATAGAGGTTAATGTTGAATTCTTGCATTAAACTCTTAAATTCAGAATTGTAAAATTCTTTGCCTCTATCAGTATGCAAATTTTTTGGAATTCGACCGTGTTTTAGAATAGTTTTCATGGACAAAGAAATATCCTTTCCATTCTTACTCTTTACAGCTACAGCCCAGGCATATTTGGAAAATATGTCTATAACTGTGAGCATGTATTTAAAACCTTTATTAGAATAAGAATAAGGTATCATTTCAACTAAATCTGCTTGCCAGGTTTCATCTATACCACGCATTTGAACTTTTCGACGAGGATAATTTTTTCTAGCTTGTTTATGCAGTTCTGTTACAACTGTTGATTTTTGATCAGCCATCACTGTTGAATAAATTTGGCCTCTTTGATGATATAATTTTGCTGTGATTCAATTTCTTCAAGTTTTTCGTTTACTCTATCCTCGATAATTCGGATATAAAGATTCAAATCATCAATAGCTGATCTTAAAGAAGATGTAATTTGAAAAACAATTTTTATCTCGTTTTTAATAATTTTCTGTACAAGTCTTAAATTTACAGCGTCTTGTTGCTCTTCAGCGTCTTGAACGTTGCAAAGTCTTTTGTTGTCAATATCGTATTGTCCACTTGAAGTAATTTTAAATCCAATTCCATAAGGTCCAGGAAGTCCACGACTTGCCGCAGGTCGTGACAAAGGATGTCCAAACACATCAATGCTCATTTTAATACTGAGCTCTAATTGCTTGTACTCTCCTAATATATAATCCGAGCTTCACGTAGTTCTTTGATAATTGACATAATTTCATTATTATGACTCGGATTACCAGCTTGCTGTGATGCTACTAGCAGGCGTAATCGGTCAACTAGTTCATTTGGATCATCCCAATAGATGTAGTCTGGTTGAAATTTTGTCTTTGTAATCATAAATTGAGGTAATTTTTTTCCAAACTTCTTCTTCTTCTTCTTTAAAACACCACTACCCTTCTTTGGTGTACTCTTAAAAAGTTTTGCAATTACATCAACGTATTTGAAACTCCTGTTTATGTTCAAAGGTTCACTGGAACTATAATTCTTTCGATGTGCATTTGTAGCTTCAAGAATTTCTTTATAATTTTCTAAATCATCTGGACTTATCAAGGCTGTATTAGGTCTTTGTGTAAATAAGAGTTCAAGCAACCCAGCAGTTTTTAGATATTGTTTCTTTCCAGCAAGTCGAATATGAGAACCTTCTAAATCAACTGCTGTATCTCCAATCATAAGAATACCATTAGGAAGCTTACGTACTCCATAAACCATGTCTAAAAAGAGTTTTCTGTTTTTATTCAATAATAGAATAAATTTATTTGTCAATTTTTCATAATTAAGATCTTCAAAATTAGCACTCTTATCAAGTAGAGTGTCATTTAGTAGTGTTTTATCAAATTCTTCCTCCTCATCAACAGCAGTTGAGAAAGAAAAGTCATTTTCCTCCTTTTTAAATTTTTCTTTTTTAAAATTCTCAAAAGGTATGTCAGTTACTTTAACCAATTTTTCAAGAGGTGTTACTATTGGTTGAAGAGTTTCTTTCAATACTGTTTCTGCAGCCTCTTTACCCATTTTGAGTAAACGATGTTTTCGCCTAATAGCGTCACTTGCTTTTGCTATTTGGCGAAGCGTTTCTTGCTCTTTTTTATACATGTTTTCTTAGTGACAAGATAAACTATACTAATAAAAAATTCAGTAAAGTTCTTGTATTTATAGTGAAATAAAGCAATCAAATCCTCTTTTATATCTCCCCTCATTAAAATTGCAGTCCTTATCAATAACAACAAAACCATATTTGTCAGATTTCCAACATTCTGAACATAAATCGCGAAATTGAGTATAACTCATATCGGTATTAACATGATCTTCGTATACATGTTTTAGATTCTTTTCATCTTGCCTAAATAGAACCAATAAATTAACATTATCTCGAACTAGATGTTTAGGAATACGAGCATACGTTTGACATAAATAGAAACTGTCCACATTTACATGTCTGCCCATACAAAAGAACGCTCTAACATTATCCTGCTTTTCACAAGCAATGTCATCAAAAACGAATATTGAATTTGGTTTAGCATCTTTTGGAGATACTACTTCTTCATGTTCACTAAATGGAAAATATTCAACACCATCTACCCCACTGATTACATTTTCCAGAAATTTGTATTTAGGTTGTTGCAGAGATTTAGAGTAGAGGTAAATATTTTCAAAACTTAGACCATTTGGATGTATTATTAGGGAAAGAAGAGCATTTGTTTTACCACAATTTGAGAGGCCACAGAAAACTGCTCGAATGCTGTCTGAAAACAGACTGCCATGGCGTTTAATCTTTTTTTCATTAGTTTCAACATCTATACTAGAGATTGGCAGTGCGACAGGTTGTTTCGTGAACTGCCCTAAAATCTATAAATACCCAACTTTTATAGTTCTTTTGTCAGTTTCACGACAACCATTGTAGAGTGAAGAATGATTCTACATCAGGAGGTGAAAAAAGGTCGATATCGAGGAAAAGGTTTACTCAATCGTATTATCAATAGTTTACCGTTTGAGTTTCACTTGCCTGGTTACCAATTTTGTGGCCCTGGTACAAATTTAGCAAAACGTTTAGCTCGCGGTGATCAAGGAGTTAATCCACTAGACGCTGCATGCAAACAACACGACATTGCATATTCGCAAAATCGTGAAAATATTGAAGCGAGAAACGAAGCAGTATAAAGCGCTAAGGAAAATTGTTGATGCTGCACGAAAAAGTATGGTTCCCAGTAATAATGCTGAAGAATCAATTCAAGCAGCTATGATTGGTGCACGAAAAGCAATAAAAAATGTTGGCGGTAAATCCAAAATTTTATCACCTAGAATTCTTCCTGTACCTACTAAAGTAGGTGGAATTTTACCGCTAGTTCCAATTTTTGCTGGACTTAGTGCTTTAGGAGCTCTTGCTGGAGGAGCTTCAGGAATAGCAAGGGCTGTTAATAAGGCTAAAACAGCTAGTGAACAGCTTGCAGAAGCTCAACGTCACAATAAAACCATGGAAGCTATATCACTTTGAAAAGGATTACATTTAAAACCTTATCGACAAGGACTTGGTCTACACTTGAAACCCTACATTCAAGGAAAAGGAATTAAAAACCGATCATCAAGAAAGAAGAAGAAAAAACGAGCATCAAGAAAAAAAAGAACAACAAGAAGGAAAAAAAACTTGCTGTGAAGCTACCTCACCGACCATTAACTGACTTTGATCTGTTAAAGTATGCCAAAGCTGCCAAAATACCTCATTTTCGTGGTATTTTTATGCGAAATGAACTACCTGTAAGAGGTCCTCATCAGTTTGAATCGGGAATAATTAATCTTGATAATAAAGAAGGTCCAGGAACACATTGGGTAGCATATAAAAAATTCAAAAACGAAACAATGTATTTTGATAGTTTTGGCAACCTTGCTCCACCAACAGATCTTGTCATTTACGTAGGTGATGGTAGCTTAATAAAATATAATCATAAAAGATATCAAAATTATGGCACATTTGTATGTGAACACTTGTGTCTTAAATTTTTATGTAATCAACTAAATATTAAGAGTTGCTTTAACCTTTATAAAAGACTGTAACTGTTATAAGCTTTCAGTATAAAATCTGACAGCAACATGAGTGATTCGTTTACTTTAACGTTAACAGGAAATTCATCAGTTCTTGAAGTTGAATATTTCACACCAATAGAGCTAAATTCAAATAAAAGTTATGTACTTGGTCTTGTAGAACTGTTGACTTTTAATTCAATTCCCAATATAGATAAAGGAAATAACAAGTTTTACGTTGGAAATCAAGTAATTGACATTTCAACTGGAAGTTATGAAATTAAGGATATTGAGTCATATTTACAAAATTCTGTAGAAATCGGAACTGTTATTAGTATAAAACCGAATAATAATACTTTGCGCAGTGTAGTTAAATCCAATTTACTAATTGATTTTAACCCTAAAGACTCAATTGGCAATTTGTTGGGATTTACGTCGCAGCTTTTAGCACCTCATAGAGCACATACTTCTGATTTACCAGTAGCTATTCTAAAGGTTAATTCAGTTAGAATTGAGTGCAATATAACATCTGGAGCGTATATAAATAATCAAAAAGTTTACACTATCCATGAATTCTTCCCCAGTGTTCCACCAGGATATAAGATTGTGGAAGTGCCTGCACACGTCATTTACCTTCCGATTGTCACAAAGACAATACATAATATACAGCTGCGAATTGTCGATCAGGACGGTGATTTAATAAATTTTAGAGGAGAAACTATAACAATTCGATTGCATATAAAGTCTTTGTAATGGAAATTGTTTATAATCAAAAAGCTGTTGTTGGTGGAAACTATAAAAGTCAACCAATATGCAAGAGTCCAATCAGTCTAAATTTGTCTCACAAAGTGTTAACACCTCAGAATCGCCTCTTTCTACAAGAACTAGGTCTAAAACTTCGAGGAAATAAAATAAGACAACAAGACAATTAATCTACATATTTTTTGCTTGCTGTTGCAATAAAAATGGACGAACTTCTCAATATTCCAGCAGCAGTGAATTTCGATGAGTCCATAGCTCATTATGAAATTCATGCTCATCAACCATATGCATCTTCATCTTTTAACAATAGTGATGAAATTCGAATTGCAGTACAACATCAAGACTTGTGCATTTTACCTAGTAAAAGTTCATTACACATTTTTGGTAGATTAGCTAAAAATGATGGAATTACTCTTACAGAAAACGTGCATTTAAGTAATAATGCTGTATGTTTTTTGTTTGATGAAATTCGCTATGAACTAAATGGTATAGAAATTGATCGCTGCAAATACGTTGGACATAGTACAATCATGAAAAATTACACGTCGCAAACATCAAATCAACTAAATTTTATTGAAAATGCTGGATATTCAAAAATTGCAGCTGATGCAAGACTTGTATTGGAAAATGGTTATTTTGACGTCACAATACCACTCAACATGATTTTTGGGTTTGCTGAAGATTATAAAAAAATAATTATGAACGCTAAACATGAACTTATTTTAACAAGAGCACGTTCTGACGTGAATGCTATAATTCAAACAGGACAAGGAGGGGATGAGGAATTTAAAATTTTCATCAATAAACTTGAATGGATGGTTCCATACGTTTTACCTTCTGACAATAACAAAGTTAAATTGTTAAAATATATTGAAAAGGATCCATTAATTTCAATAAGTTTTAGGTCATGGGAAATGTATGAGTATCCTTTAATTACTACAAGTTCAAAAGTTTTGTGGCAAATTAAAACATCAACGCAATTAGAGAAACCACGCTATGTAATTGTTGGATTTCAAACAGTGAGAAAAGATAAACGTAAAAAATATGCCTGTCATTTTGACCATTGTAATATTACAAATGTTAAACTCTTTTTAAATTCACAATATTATCCTTATGGAAATTTAAATTTAAACTTTGATCAAAATCAGTACTCTCTACTTTATGAAATGTACGCTAATTTTCAATCATCCTATTATGGTAAAGATTCAAAACCTATTTTAACAAAGGATATTTTTAAAAGTCTATTTCCTCTAATCGTTATTGATTGTTCTAAGCAAAACGAATTTTTAAAACAAGCATCAGTTGATGTAAGGTTAGAATTTGAAGCAGGAATCAACATGCCAGCCGAGACCACCGCCTATTGCCTAATCATCCATGACCGCGTCATACAATATAAGCCAATCAGCGGCGTTGTAAAAAAACTATTGTAAAGGAGGAACAACAAGGAACTACAAGGAATCCTGCGAGGTGCTAATGCAATCTACGTCAAAGGATTAGAAAAGAAGACTTGGTTGGAGAAATACTTACTAAATGTGCAAAATTTAGAAGAGTTTAATTGTCCATCGTTGAAAAAACTTGAAACTAAATTATTATTAACGCCTTGTAAACACCATACCCTTTATAGTGAAAACTGTGCCGCAAAAAATGTTAAACTTCTTCAAGAATGGTTTTTAGAACCTTCAAATCGATATATAAGTGCTATTACTATTGGTGTTGATGAAACTGATTCTACGACTAATACTACTTTAAAATCTTTCTATGAAAATTGTGAATCTTTTTTGTAAATATAGTTTTTAAGTTTTCAAAAATAAATGTTATTAATAAAAATTTAAAACATTCTTCTTATTTCAAAAATAACCTATCCATTAAATATTTTTATAATTTCTGAAAATAAAACTTATTCTAATTCTGAAAAATAACTTATACTAAGAGAAGGAAAGTAAATTTAAAACCAATTTATAGGTAAAACTTGTTGTATTTATTTTTCAAAATTGTTTTTTTTCAAATATATAATTTTTTTAACAAAAATTATAACAATTTAAACTCAACAATATTATATGGTCCTCCAAGATACTTCATTTGAAGTTTCTTGGATATCGCAGCTTCTTTCATCATGTCCAAGGTGGTGGGTTCATCCTCGAAAAGTTTGATGAATCTCGTTGGTAGATATGTGACGAAATCAGCATCAATCTCAACTATGATCCTAGGTCCATATTTAGTCTGGACCTTCTTCATTTTCGTGACGTAGTACAGTCCATCCTTCATCAATTCCGCAAGCGGTTTCGTCGGCAGGAAACCTTCAAATCGCCCAACAGAGTTTACTTTTTCTAGATCCATTTTTTATACGCCTGAAACTGGAAATAAACCTTGAACAAAAGAAGAGAAAACAAATAACTGTAATGAAAAAAATATTAGTTTTTCTAAAGTAACAAAAAAAATATATAGCTAAAAATAAACTTAGAGAATGTAGCTGAAAAAAATGAAACTTAGAAAATATAGCTGAAAAAAGAACTTAGAAAATATAGCTGAAAAAGAACTTAGAAAATATAGCTGAAAAAAGAACAAAAAAAACTTAGAAATAAACCTGAAATGTAAACAGAAAAAACCTGGAAATAAAGCTGAAAAACTTAAAAATATACCTGAAATTTAAAACTTAGAAAGAAGCTGAAAAAGAAATGTTAAAATGGATAAATTATTATACTTACTGCTAATTCTAGAACCTGAAATAAGAATGATCTAATAGCTTGGAAACTCGTCTTATATAACCTGAACCCCACTTTTTTTTCTTCAACCCCACCACATTCTCAAATGCGCACGCAAATAACCCCCACTTTAAACTGCGCAAGCAGAAATATCCCCACTATAATATGCGCTTACACCATGCGCGCTAAAATTTAAGGAACTAAAGTAAATGCGTAAATTTAAAAAAAAATTTCTTTATTTAAAAATTTAATATTATTTTTAAGGCTCCATATAATTTCCTTCTTCTTCTTCTTCAAGTAGCTCCGACATCTAAAAAATAGTATTTTTAATGTCAATTGAAAAATAAAAAGAAAGAATATATATTTTCAAAGTTACTTTAAATGTACTAAAAATTTGCAACTAACTTCATCAGGATTAATATAAACGATTAAAACATCATCATCATCGTCATCAGCATAATCGTCATCGTCGCTGATGATAATAGTTTCTCCCTGGCTATCATATCCATCCTCATTATTATTATCATCATCGTCATCATCGTCGTAATCATCCTCGTAATTGTTGTGAGCAAACTCATCAAAAATTACTATCGTAGAAGCATTATCTTCTTCTTCTTCTTCTTCTTCTTCTACGTGTTCATCCATAATTTGTGGAGGATTATTTGATTTGTCTTCCATTTTTATTTTTTTCCTTTCTTTCTAAAATAAAATTTTGAATATTAAATAAAATTAACTTTAAAAATAAGAAATAAGAAATATTAAAACAAGAAAAAAATAAAAAAAATTTGACGGGAGAGAAGAACTATAAGAAAGTGATGAGCTGTAGGAGAAAAAGAGAGAAAAGACCTGTGAGATAGAAAGAGAGAAAATACTTGTAAGAGAAAAACAGAGAAAGACCTGGTGAAAAGAATATAAACCTAGAGGAGAGAAAGAAAGACCTGGAGGAAAGAATGAAAGACCTGGTGAAAAGAAAGAAAGAAAAAATTCAGAGAGAAAGACCTGGTGAAGAGAAAGAAAAAAGACCTGGTGGAAAGAAAGATAACACTTGAAGAGAAAGAAAAAATTTAGAGAGAAAGACCTGGTGAACCTGATTTAGCGTTGAATTTAACGCTGAATTTGATGATGTCATCGTCGGCTGATTTAGCGTTGAATTTGTTGAATTTGACGCTGAATTTGATGATGTCATCGTCGGATAATTTAGCGTTGAATTTGTTAATGACGTCGTTGGCTTATTTAGCGTTGAATTTGTTAATGATGTCGTTGGCTTATTTAGCGTTGAATTTGTTAATGATGTCGTTGGCTTATTTAGCGTTGAATTGGTTAATGACGTCGTTGGCTTATTTAGCGTTGAATTGGTTAATGATGTCGTTGGCTTATTTAGCGTTGAATTTGTTAATGACGTCGTTGGCTTATTTAGCGTTGAATTGGTTAATGACGTCGTTGGTTTATTTGGTGTTGAATTTTTTGACGATGATGAAGACGACGAAGAACTTGAGGAAGACGAGGAACTTGAAGAAGACGAGGAGCTTAAAGAAGACGGTGATCTCACTATGGAAATTGATACAGCTGACTGTTCCAACTTTTTTTCCGAAATTAAGGAACTTGAAGTAGACGGTGATCCCACTGCTGAAGTTGATGAAGCTGACTGTTCCATTTTTCTTTTTGCAGGTATATTTTTTGCCAAAATTGAGGAACTTGAAAAAGACGGTGATCGCACTGCTGAAGTTGATGGAGCTGACTGTTCCATTTTTCTTTTTGCAGGTGGATTTGTTTCCAATATTAAAACACAGTCATCAACTGGCCCCCATCTTGACCTTCGGCATTGTACATTTTCTTTCTCCTATAAATATTAATTTTTTTAATTAGTGAAAAGATTTAAGTATAAATAATAGTATGTCAGAATAAAATAAAAAAAAGTGTAGAGTTTACTTTCAAAATAAATATAATGAAAATTTAATGAAATTAAAAAAATAAAAATGAAAGAAAATAATAAAAATAAATAAATAATAATAAATATATATATATATATATATATATATATATATATATATATATATATATATATAAAATATGATATAATATAATAAAATATAATAATAAATAAATAATAAAAAAAATAAAATTAACAAAAAATATATAACTAAATAAAACAAAACAAAATTTATCAAATTAAGAATAATAAAAAAGGTAAATTAAAAATATAAAAAAAATTATGAAATTACATTCAGATTAAGAAAAATTATAAAATAGAAATTAAAAATTAATATAATAAAAATTGACCAAAATAATGTATAATAGAAAAAAATTTGAAAGACTAAACTTTAAATTTAATTATGAAATTATATTATGGTTATGAAAAATTATAAAATAGAAATTAAAAATTAATATAATAAAAATTGACTAAAATAATGTAAAATAGAAAAATATTTGAAAAAGTAAACTTTATATTTAATTATGAAATTATATTATGGTTAAGAAAAAGTATAAAATAGAAATTAAAAATTAATATAATAAAAATTGACAAAAATAATGTAAAATAGAAAAAAATTTTAAAGACTAAACTTTATATTTAATTATGAAATTGTATTATGGTTAAGAAAAAGTATAAAATAGAAATTAAAAATTAATATAATAAAAATTGACCAAAATAATGTAAAATAGAAAAAAATTTGAAAGACTAAACTTTAAATTCAATTATGAAATTATATTATGGTTAAGAAAAATCATAAAATAGAAATTAAAAATTAATATAATAAAAATTGACTAAAATAATGTAAAATAGAAAAATATTTGAAAAAGTAAACTTTATATTTAATTATGAAATTATATTATGGTTAAGAAAAAGTATAAAATAGAAATTAAAAATTAATATAGTAAAAATTGACAAAAATAATGTAAAATAGAAAAAAATTTTAAAGACTAAACTTTATATTTAATTATGAAATTGTATTATGGTTTAGAAAAAGTATAAAATAGTAATTAAAAATTAATATAATAAAAATTGACAAAAATAATGTAAAATAGAAAAAAATTTGAAAGACTAAACTTTATATTTAATTATAAAATTATATTATGGTTAAGAAAAATTATAAAATAGAAATTTAAAATTAATATAATAAAAATTGACCAAAATAATGTAAAGTAGAAAAATATTTGATAGACTAAACTTTATATTTAATTTAAAAGAAATTGATTTTAACTTACATCGTTATCATTTGATTTTCTTAATACATTCATTGTTTGAATGACACTATTATTATTTTGAATGTGTCGAGGACTCAGTATTGGCCTTGAGTATGCCCTTGGTGGTGGTTGATAATTTATCTGGGGTACAACATTTGAATTCCATTGACACGTTCCAGGATTTACCTGAAAAAAATTAAATATATTTTAATACCTACATCAATTTATTTTAAATAAAACACATAATTCTTTTTAATAAAACACATGATTAATTTAAATATTTGCCAATGTTATTGTGGCCATATAGCGGCAAAAACAACAACGGCAAAAGAGTGCCGGATTAAAGTTCTGAAATAAGAAAACAATATGAATGATTTATTTAATTAATATTTTGTATTAATTATTATTTTTTTACTTTTATTAATTATTTTAAAAAAATTTTTATTTTTACATACCATTTTTGATTTTTTTTCAAAGATACGTTTTAAAAGCACACGTGTTTGGTTCAAACATTCGACAGCTAATGACAGGAAGTAGAGAGATCACAAGGTAGCACTGCTGCCAACTTAATTAATTTTTAAAAAGTTGGCTTTTATTCTAATTTTCTTACCAATAGAATGAGTTTTAAATTTCAAACGAATATCATTATTGACTATTAAAAAATACCATAAATTCTTTACAATAAATAAATAAACTAAAATTATAATTAAGTGAAATGAAATTTAGATAATAATTAAAACAGAAGCACATAAAAAATATTGTTTACCATTTATTTATTTATTAAATAAAAATCTGATATGATAATAAAATACCGCGGATATTATATCAACATGAAATTATAAAATATATATTTCAATTTGAAAAGGCAAATTAATAACGCCATCTATTGGCAACAGTTCAAACTGAATTTTCTAGCAATTTAAGCGCGAAATTTAAAATTATCCCACATCAATAGACTTTAAATTTAAAAATAAAAATTTAAATTTGCCGCCAAGGGGGGTTGAATTGAGCGGTGGCGCCATCTAACGGTGGTAGCCAGAACTCGGTCGGTAAGGTAGAACACCAAGCCAATTGAAAATTCAAAATTTTCCCGCCAAGGGGGTGTGAATTGAGCGGTGGCGCCATCTAACGGTGGCAGCCGGTACTCGGTCGGTAAGGTAAAACACCAAGCGACTTGAAATTTCAAAACTTTCCCGCCAAGGGGGTTTGAATTGAGCGGTGGCGCCATCTAACGGTGGCAGCCGGCACTAAAAATGTCGGTAAGGTAGAACACCAAGCCACTTGAAAGTGAACTATTGAGAAATCTACCTTACCGACGGTAGGTAAGTGGGCCAGAACCCGCCTAGCATAACTACTCATACAGTAAAACTTTATGCGACGAAAAAGAGAAATATCGTTAAATTGCACACTTTTAAACAGTATACGCATCGATTGTATGCAGCTCACTTCCCTCCAGTGGCAATTGTTTCTCCAATATTCACTGTTTACGTTATGTCTAAAAAAGATTTAAAGTAGATGTTGGATTTGAATTTAAATTTTTTAAATTGTGGACTATGATTATGTATGATAATATAGATTTTATATTATACTGAACATAAAATATTTTCAAATTTGGTAGTAGAAGTAGCAGATGACGTTGTATTTTAAATCCTTATTTATCTCGTGCATTTTTTGTCAAAGAAATAGTTAGAGCATTAAAAGACTTTTATACCTCTGTTAATAATTATACAAAACAAAAATTTCTTTATTAAGATCTATTTCGAAATAACCTATTGTTTTATAACAAATACTACATAATTTTTAAACCGATAAGAGAGAAAATAAATAATTTTACATATTCAACCCAATTTATTAAAGTTAAACCAAACTTAACCACAAATAAATTTTACCAGTAAATTATATAGTTTAAAAAATTTTAATTTAATAACTTACAGAAAAGTAATAAAATTTAACTTTTCTATATGAATTTAATTTTATTAGTTGCAATAATTTACAAAAACGTAATGATTTGGTATTTTAATGTTAAATGAAAATAAATAAAAAAAGCACAGCCAGTAAAACAATATTTAATAAAACACAATTTTTTTATATTTTCAATTTATTTCATAATAATACAAAATTCAATATATATTATTCCTTTAATTGAAAATTATTTTTAAAAAGTTTAACGCTTAAAATATAATACATGTGTCGTCGATAAACATTAATTATAAACTTTAATATGTATTAAAGTTTACGGCCGTTTGTTCCAGTTTTTCTGCAGGAAAAATCAAAAGTTTAAAATACTTGAACTACAAAGTCTAAACACAATAAAAACCTCGACCACTTACAGCTTCTTTACCTCTTTCAGCACCTCGATCTCTTTGGTGTACTTCATCTATAACAGGTTCAGGTATCCTTGGTTGTGTAGCAACTGGTTGTTCTGATGGTGGTCTTAAACCTTCGATATTATCCTGACATTGTGGACGATCTGGATCTCTTCGAAATAATCAATTTTCGTTAGAATCATCTATCAAAAAATGCTCTGGAAAATTTGGTAGGTGTTCTGGTACAACAACTGGTTGAAGCGGCACAATAGGCGCAACTTGTAAAATATCTGGATCTTCAAGAACTGGTGGTCGATGATCTAGTCATTCAGGAGCAAGTAGTTGATCAGGATAATCAGGGGCCAGTATTTGATCCGGATTTTCAGGAGCTGATTGTAGAGGATAAGGACCAAGGAAAGGTATTTCCAGCTCCTCAACAATTTCATCATGTACTAATAATAATTTATATTTAGATAATATTAATTTTTATTTTTTTATAATCAATTTATATTTACTAATAATCAATCATTCTTACTAGCATACATACATTCAACAACTTATGCTTTACAAGATTTATATTTTACTTTTAAATTTTAATTAATTTTAAACAATTTTATATTTAACTTTGAAAGAATACATTATGAAAATAAGTAAATTCACTTTTGAAATAAAATTACAATACTAAATTTTTCAATTCACTGTTTTTTATTTAATTAATTAAGAAAAACAGAAAGTATTAAAATAAATATGTTTAAGTCATATTCACGTAAATAATTTACAATTCCGTTTTTACCTATAACATAAAATTATTAAAAAAATTAAATTTATAATACTATTATAATACTATAGTCTTAATAGGGAAAGTTGTATTTGGCTTACTTTCATCAAGTAGTTGCCCAGCTCTCCTCATTCTTGCTTCGATTGCGTTTAAATCTGTGTATAAAAAACATTTTATTACAACATTTTTTTAATATTTAAATTATTTTGTAATTAGTTAGCGGTTATTTATATATTACATAATACTTGTAGCCCAATTATTTGAATATTTTGTACACTTCTAATAGTTTGTATTAAAAATATATGTTTGAAGTAAATTTAAAGTTAAATTCAATTCTAGCTCAAACAGGTCTGAAGCAAAATTAAATAAGTTTGATTTGAGTATTGTATTCGTAATGTGAAAATGTTTAACCTTGGACATTTGCATTTCTCTCTAGTAATTTAGGATCCACTTAATCACCTTCTACGTATGCTACTGCTTCGTCTATGGGTAATTTTCACGTAACTGTAATACTGTAATACTAAAATAAGATCCATTAGCAACAAATATCAGTAAAAAAAGGTTTAAAATTTTCAAGTTCTACACTTAAAAACAATTTCTTTTGTAAAAATGTGAAGTTCACAAAAAAAGTGGTCAGTACCGTGTTATTACTATTCTTTTAATGTAAACACTCTCTATGGTAATTATTACGATTTTTTTGAAGATTATATTAGAAAGAAATTATCTGCCAAAAGAAAAGATTTATTTTGCAAAATTGTGGGAATTAGGTTAGTTTAAATGTCAAATGTCAGCTCCGTGGTGTCACATAAAATGTCAATTCCGTGGCGCCTGTGGCGTACAGTGTAAAGGTGCACGGAAAAAAATAGTTCACGAATCTCTCGTGAACTAGTATATCACTTTTGGATGGGACACAAAATTTCAAAATTTTCATTCACTTTTGATTAGAAATGGCGAACGTCAACGAAAAACTGAAACAAAGTTAATGAATTTTTGATGAACGTGTTAAGGATGAGTAGTTCGTCAAAAGTAGAGGTACAAGTTGACGAAAAAGTCGTGAACTCGCGAGTCTCAGTAGTATGCGCAGTTCGCAATGCGCATCAAATATGGCTGATCAAGAATTCATCTGTCATAATTCAGTCGGTGTCATCAGTGTTTACACTCGGACAAATTCTTTGTTTGATTAAATTTATTATTTAGAATCAATGTTTTTATTATTCATTGAATATTTTTGTGTGCTAATTTCTTTTGCACGGAAAAAAAAGTCCATCAATCATTAATAGACTAGTATATTACTTTGAGACGGGACACAAAATCATTGAATGGATAACATACTTGGAGTCACAATATATAAAACTCGTTCACTAAAATTTAGAAAACTGTCTATTAAATTTTCCATGACTATCAAAAGCATTCAAAAAATTCAACTTATTCTTTCAGAATTATCCCTAATTTTAGACACTATTTGGTACAGAATAAACACATTTTTTCGTTGCACAGTTCCGATATTTTATTTACACTCTTAGACGCTTTAGACCAATACATTTTCGCACTTATAATAACTACACGTAGAAACGCACACTTATAACACTTTAAGTTTAGAAGCGAACTGTTCTTATATACCAAATAACAAAATTTTTCACAACTTGTGAGAAATGATTTTGCACTAATAACTACTTTTTAATTAGCGAGAAATATAAGAGAAAATATATTTTCATCGAGGTCAATTTCTAGACGCAATCAAACTGCAAATTATTAGTTAAGTTAAATATTCACATTACACATAATAGTATATAGGAATTTGTATAGCAGACAGCAAAAACACATGGACTATAGAGAAACCGGAAGAAATACGCATCGGTACACTGCGCAACAATGCGCTGGTGAAGAGCACCGATTTAGACTACGAGTCAACTAACGTTTCACAAACTTTACTAATGATTCGTAAACATTCAAACATCCATTGATATAATAATTCACCATTAAATCTAAAACAATTGGTCACATACTGGCATTCTAATCATTCCATGACTCTTTTTTAATACTTCAATGATGTTTTTCAATTGTTAAGTGAAGTTAAGTAACCATCAACGGAAAAAGAGTCCCGTCTCAAAGTAATATACTAATCCATTAATGGTTGATGGACTTTTTTTTCCGTGTGTGAAACAAATAATTCATAAAATAAATTAGAAGTTACGACAAGGATCGTTTTATACATTGCACGGTCCTGAGTTTTGTAGCAGACAACAGCAGACAAAGCTAATCGTGTCGTTTGCAGGATTACTGTCAGTGTATTAGCCGTGATTTAGCCGTGTCGGTTAGTTGTTAGGAATATTATTAGGGTACTAGGTTCGAAACCCGTGAAGCGAGTTGCGAATTTTAATGGCGATAAAATTGTGTATTCTGTGTAGTTGGTTGCGTATAGGCGTCAAGTTATCAAATTAAGTGAAATACTATCAAAAAAGTAGTGTCTAGAAATTATTTTTTTTGTTTTTAACATTTTTTAAAAGTTCACGAATTTTTCGTCAACTTTGACGAAAAGTTCAGAAACCGTACTACGTTTCTAGTGAAGGAGTTGATGAAATTTTGATGAACTGTGTTTATAGATTTTGAAGAATTTTGTGTCCCATCCAAAAGTGATATACTAGTTCACGAGAGATTCGTGAACTTTTTTTTTCCGTGTGCAAATTCATGGATCAACAGTTACTACAACAACACATATTACAGAAGAGGATAGACATAGTTGTGTCCTTTTATATTTCAGTGCTTTGGCAACCGTCGACTTACTAAAAAACACCTTAACATTCGAAAAAACACGCCTTTATAATAACCAAGCAGAAGCACAGTTTAATTACTGTTGATTGTAACGCTCTTATTTGAGAATACTTTTCTACAATTAGTTTCATGCGCTAATTTCATAATGTTATGTCAAGCTGATAGTAAATAGTAAATATTTTTGCTGGGGCTATTTTGTGCATTAAAATGCATTTTTTAACTCAGTGACTTATTTAAATTCAGAATTAAAAGAAAATCAACTTTTGTACATATATGTTATACTTCCTTCTGAAGGTTTCCTATGAGTTAGTCAATGAAATAAATTTTTTTGTCGGAGTTGTAGTTATTAAAAGTTGTTCCAAAAATAGACCCCGGGATGGAGCTACTTTGTGTATTGAAATTTGTGTTTTTATAATGTTACATAAACATTTTTTTGATACTTTCTTATTCATTAAATCTTTTGTGTAGATATTTCAGAGTAAATTAAAAAAGAATGAGATATTAAACAAAAAATTTTGTAAATATTATACAACAAAATGTAAAATAAAATACTAAGATTTTGCTAAAATCATGATTTATTAAAAATTAACAACCATTCTTCAAATATATTACTCTGAAAATAAATAACACTTTTTCTTTTTAAATATACATTTTACAATAATACATTATGATAATTATAAAACTATCATTTAAACACATGTATTTACATGTGTTTAACTTTAAATCATCATTTTAATAGAAGCTTTTTTAAACGTTTTGAATATGATATTTCTTAAAAACTTGAAATTAATATTTTAAGGTTAAATGAATAACAATTTAATATCTAATACACTTTTTTAGTTATTTTAAGAGAAACGAGAGAAATAGTTTTAAGACTAATTTGAAAAACTTATAAATATTAAAGTTAATTTTTTGTCGTTATGTTGCTCACCGGTTGAAGTTTTAATCGTTTTAAGGATTTTAATTAACTTATTTTTGGTTTTTTGACAAAGAAGTTCTTTTAATAATTTTATTTATTAAATACCTGGCGTACATAAAGTAGCCCCAGTTGACGGCAGTAATATTCAATGCATAGGGTGGTCAGTTCCGTGGCAGCCAATTTTCGAAAATTTGTTATAATTTTTTTATAATTATAGCTGTAGTAAAACCATTCAAATGACAACTATATTATGCCCTAATGATGAGGAAAAGTGATATTTACCTTTAAAAAAAAAAAAAAAAAATTTTTTCTTTTAAAAATGATCTTGAAATTGCACAGTTACGTAAAAATCACCCCTATACATTGAAACATATCCACAAAAAAATTTGTATTATTCATGTAAAAAATGGAAAATCTAATTGTAAATTTTTAGTTTAGTTTTAAGTTTTAGTTAAATCGGAGTGGCGAGTTGACCGAAAATACAGGATAAGCAAGTGGATAAGAGTGATTTTTTTAATTAACCGAGAAAAATAATGAAATTTATCATTGAATCAAAAACTACTTGAGTATTTATTAAAGTTATTTTAAACAAATTTTTTAAATTAAGATATTAAAAACTTGTGCATAAAAACGTGACCGGGAAATACAAAAAAATTGACTGGGGAAACCGGGAAATGACTGGTAATTTTAAATCACAAAAAACTTGCTATTTTGAGAATGATTTATTTTTTAAATAAAAACAGACTAAGCTGTTATTAAATATCACGGTGGTCCAAACTAAAATGACCCGGTCATCAATAGAGTGAATAAGCTAAAAAAACATTTATTCACCAAGAAGTGTGTATGCGTTCCGCTTTGTTCCACCAAATATGGCTGTCAATTGTCGGTTAAAGGCCTCAACTTCGTTATTTGTCCTCACTGGACACCAAGAGGCCGAGATAGTATCGGCTCTTGGTTGCCACTGAAGTCTCAGATAAGCCACGAATTCCAGAATTCTTGGAAACTGGTTGACTCTGAATCGATTTGGTGGCAGAAGAGCTAGACTCATTACTATCCAGAGAACTTCTCTTAAAGCATTTATTAGTCCTAAATATTTCCACATCCTAAGAAGCGCTTGAATGAAATGAAACCAACAACCCCTTAGTAGTGCATTCGGTAGGATTTCACGAATTGCTGCATGAGGTGCAGCTTCAAAATATCCCATTACAGTTATTCCATCTCTTGCCATTTGAGGAACCAGTTCTAAAATTCTTCTCCGAATTGCAATATATAATGCTTTTGTTTTAGCTTCGGCAAAAATCCAAAATCCTGGGAATATATATCAATTCAAGAAATAATATGTATTATAATAATTTATTGCAACATTCTAGGTCTTTGTTACGTATTAAATTCGTAACGATTTTTAATTTTTTAATTAAAAATTATTTATATTATATATATATATATATATATATATATATATATATATATATATATATATATATATATATATACATTAAAATTGGTAATTTTGTAATTAGGTTAAGTACACACAAAAACAAAAACTAAAGTGCAGACAAAACAACTTAACATCGATACAAGATTTTTAATTCCATTTCTATTAAATTAGCAACTAATTAAATTTCTTTGGTTTAATTATTTTTTGGATATTTCAATTTTGAAAGAATCATTACGAAAGTCATGGACGAAACACATTTCAAAATGAAATTGTTTAATTTTGAAAGTGTTATTTTTCAAAGGAAAGACTCTTAACGTCTTAATTGAAAATACACAGTAAAGAAACTTACACATTAAAGGTATAGTGGATCAAGATTATTGAACTCTCATTTGCCAATTTCTGGAATGTGAAAGCTTGCAAAAAGCTTGCCTGTCAACAAAATAAATTTAATGAGCTGTGTAACATTCTCTCCACTATTAATATATTTTTACGAAATCTCAAGGTGTGTCCATGATTTCGATTCATTTAACGAACGAGTTTGACTTAGTTACTCCCACAACAAGGTTGTGTATATCTACTTTGTTGCTCTCGGGAATTGAGTTTTTTTCAATTATATATATAGATTAGTACGCCAAGCGTACTAATCGTTATTTTTCAGTACAGCGTATTGGTATCGTACTCATATTGTACTAGCACAAAATAATAAAGTATGTTCATACCAGTACGATACTAGTATAATAACGGTATGACATACGGATAGAATAATGAAATTGCCAAAGTACTCTGTACGAGTATAACACTAAGTACAATACCAGTACGCCAAACTAATTGAGATTTTAGGTTATCAATTTACAATGCTTTTCCGCCATTATCTGTACGACATACCAGTACAGTACCTGGTGCAGTGCGAAGGTACATGGCTGGCACAGTACTAGTACGCTGGTTATCTGGGTATATATATATATATATATATATATATATATATATATAATAAAGTTTTTGAAGAATAATGTACTTTCTTTGAATCTAGATTTTGATTTTGTTTACTGTATTATTGGCGTTATTAAGTTGATATAAAAGTAATTGTTTAAAAAATAAAGTTAAATTAAAATAAATCAATTGGATAAAATTTTAATTCCGGTGAACCCGAGCTTTAAAAACATTTTGTTCAATTATAATGTTCAGTGATTAAAAGAAGGAATAATATTTTTTCAAAGTGGAATTTTTGAAGAATATAATTATATATGAAAATTATTTGGATTAATAAGGAAATTAATTTAACGAGGAGTAATCACAATCCCAAACAGGTGCAAACTAAACAATTCCACCTGGGAAAGTAAACTGAGATCTTTCAGTATTGAGTTACATATAAATTATTATCACATTATCATTCTGGTGAGTTGTTGAATCTTGTCCTACACATCACATTTTTACTCCCATAAAATCAGTTGTTATCACATGTTATTGCGTAAAAATATTATACTTTAATTTTGTAATTGATAATTAACAACAAATATGTAAATCAATAATTAACATTGTGTTTAAAATATATGGGGCGTTCCATGCGAAATCGGACAGTATTTGACTTTTGCATCTCAGATTTTTTCAAATATTTTTTTAGTGCTCATTGAAATAAGCTACTATAATTTTTTTCAAATTTTTTCATCAAGCCGTTTAAGAGATACAAGTTTTTGAAAAATCACGTTTTTTACAAAAATGTTTTTTTGAAATGATTATAACTCGGTCAAAAATTGACCAAATTTGACGTCCTATATATAAAAAATTTTGTTTTTACACGTAGTTTTTGGTAAAAAAATAAAAAAAATTTATTTTTTAAATTTTCGAAAATTATTTTAATTAAAAAAAATTATTTTTAAGAATGTATGTATTGATCGATTTTTTCAAAATTTTTTGTAAGAAACTAGAACTGAATAAACAACTTTTAGGCGTTGTCTGATTATGGGCAAAAGATGGGATCTATTTATTTTGAATTTTTTAATTTTTATATCCATAGAATATGTCAAACAATAGGACTTTTGAGCTAAAGTTATTAATAACACAGGGCAACAAAAAAAGTCTTGCTTTTTTATGAGATATCATAGTGTCCATTAAAGACGCTGAACACGATACCGGGTCACAAAAATGGCCATCACGTCAGGACTTTGAGAAAAGTGGAGAGAGTTGAAAGCCTTAGAGTTGTTAATTTAGTTCTTGTTTCTTACAAAAAAATTTGAAAAAAATCGATCGATACATTCATTCTTAAAAATAAATTTTTTTTAAATTAAAAAAAATTTTCCGTAAATTTAAAAAATAAGTTTTTTAATATTTTTATCAAAAACTACGTGTAAAAACTAAAAGTTTTATATATAGGACGTCAAATTTGGTCAATTTTTGACCGAGTTATAACCATTTCAAAAAAACATTTTCGTAAAAAACGTGATTTTTTGATAACATGTATCTCTTAAACGGCTTGATGAAAAAGTTTGAAAAAATCATGGTAGCTTATTTCAATGAGCACTACAAGAAAAAAAATATTTGAAAAAAATCTCAGTTGCAAAAGTTAAATACTGTCCGATTTCGCGTGGAACGCCCCATATACAATTTATAATAATAAACTGTATATTATCTTTTTTGCAAAGGAAAGTATTTAATTGAAATTTAACACCCATTACGAAGTTTTGTCGTTTTTATATTTTTTTGTAAAAACCGTCTATTCGGAATTGTTGAAATAAAAAACAATTTAAGAAAGGAATTCACTACTTCAGAATATTTTATTTCCGAAGGGCGAATACGTTTATCTGAGGATATCTGAATGTTAATTTAATTCTTTCTTTAATTCAGAAAAGTAATTTTTCCAAACAATTAAAGTAGAATTTTGTTTGTAACTAGATTTATTAAATTATTAATAAATAATTAAATTCACATCTAATAGTCTTGTTGGACATATATTCAATTCAAGTTTTTAATTGTATATATTTAAATATATCAATTATCGTAAAATTAGATTAAGTAACTAGAATGTGATCTATGTGTCAGTCCATCGAATATGTTATAACCTTTATTTCATTTTTTTATTTAACCTTCTTACTATTTGAGGTTATTAGAAGTTATTTTCTAACCTAAAAATCATTAATCTACATTATAGCTTTTATTAATTTTTTAGAATTAATCTAATTTTGTAAATTAAGCTATGAAACGATTATTTTCGGAGTTGACAATAGGTTAGGAATTTCTAAAGGTTATCTACACTTTAAATTTAAAGAATTTTAATTTTTATCATTTAAGCGCCATGATATTTATTACAAAAATATCAAAAAGATTTTATTCAATAAGTTTAATATTAAAGAAAATTTAACATAGCTTGCCCAGAAATTGCGAGGAAAGAACTTTCCTCACAACCCACGGAGAGGGGAGGGTTAAGGAGATAACACATTGATCTTTAATTAACACTGAATTTAATTTAAGCAATTACTCAATTTTATTTTTCACAAAATATCACTTTTGTCCTTTAGTTCAAAATACAAGATTGTTTGGCGGATGGCCGAATTGAGATTACGTACATGCCGCATGAAATTGCGGTGACGAGCATCACTTTTTATTGAAAATATATATTTAGTTTCTCGTTTGACTCTAGCTGTTATGAGTAAACGTCCGGTGTACGTCTGCGCAAGCACCTCTCCGTTTCTTTTTCTTATCGATCCGACGCTTCGACCGTGTTAACTTATTCTCTCGTGTTCGTCTTAAATATACGACAGTTTAATAGTTAAATACCTGTGTTATTAATTAATTACATCTGACTAAAACTTCTGTATGCCAACAGGTTATGGGCCCAGTCAACGGCTTGACTGAGCGGGATATTTTTTAACAATTTCTCTAACGAAAATTTCTTTTTGTTCATTGCGACCGGCGTCTCTTACCACGTGTGTGGACCGGCTTCGGAAGCCATTGTGATCTATAACTGATACGAATTTTTTAATAGTCCGTGGAAAAGGAAGTGTACACAAATTTATAACGATTGGTTAAAATGTCGACAGTTACGAAAAAGATTATTAACAGATGCAGACGTGCTCTTAATATGAACGACGAGGTGGTTGAAGTGCATGTGAAATTCGACGATTCATTTTTCACCGTCATCTTCACGGAAGGTGAAACAATTACTATGAGTAAGTAAAGTGTCTAAAATCAACGATTGTAACCCTTTTTTTCTAATGAACGACAGTATATATTCTAAAATAATACGATTTGTTCGATTCTATAGGAAGGTGAAATTTGTTTTGCGATTGTGTCTAAATTTTCATATATGTCTTCTTAACTATAGAAAGTTCTGACGATCGGTAAATGATTTTTCTACTTTATCCATTGTGGTTAATTTAATGAATCGTCCGATAGATGACACTTTTTTACTAACCTCAAAATTTATTTCTATGATTAAAAATAAAGTAAACAAAGTTGGAACTAAATAAAAATATTTACTTAATGAAATTTTTATTATTGATTAATCTAAACAGGTGTTTCAATTTAACGATTCGGATGTGCACATATTAATCTAATTTATATAAATTAATGAAAGATATATTAATCATTATTATTCTAAACTCTGAATATATATTTAAATTATTTAAATATTTGACGTCGCTAAATAAATTGCTTCTATCGAACGAAGGACCGGTAATCACGACGAAAGTTTTAAGGAAAAGTTATGTTTATTTTCTTAAGACGAAATGTCACAAATTACGGAGAAATGTAAAACAAAAATTTTACAGGTATATATTTTTATTTTTCTTCATATATTTACTAACGACACACGAATCCGTTTTTCTGGGTTGTTTCTGTCTGATGGAGTTGTGTTCATTCCTGAAGATTGATAACAACTAGATTTATTTTTATTGCACCTGGTAGTAACAGTGGTAATGGGATGAATTTGCTTTTATTTATCTAAACATGTGTTCTGTTTTGGATGTTTTAAGAGCAAACAATTTTTGTTTTTCTTTTGTTTTTTTGTTTGAAATGACAGTTTATTTTCCTTGAATTTTTCCACTTCATTTTTTTTATTTATTAAATTTTTTTTTAAAAAGGCAAACAATCACTCAAAAACGATTGGGATAGTTTAATTAAGGAACTGAAACAAGTGGAAAACAAATCATAGCCAGGAAACGGCGACGTCGATAGAAAAGCAGAAGCCGAGGAAGATGAACATGTGGTAGAAGATCCCACTTGTAATCCTGCTGAAGGAACGACGGACCAAACTTTATCGGAGAAGGAGGTTGTGTCAGAAATAAATGACTTTATTAACGATGTCGAGAAAAATGCAGGTGATTTATAAAATTTACAAAAGAAACGACTTGTTTACAATTGTTTATGACTATATATATATATATATATATATATATGGGGCAAAATTCCTCAATTGTCCTAACTTAAAATTGAAAGTCTTCAAATCGGGTTGATTTTTGCACAAACTTTAGTACTATAGGGGAGTACTTTATCCACAAAATATTAAAATATTTTATTAAAAATTGTAGAGGGGGGAGGGGGTTAAAGTTTTTGGTAACGTGTTAACAGTGGATTCTTATAGCTAATGTAGCTAAAAAACAGTAGAGTGGACAAAATTTTGCCCTATATGTTTTCGAAAGGTTTTTTCCTCCTCTTTCGAATGGTGTAAAAAAAAATTTTTTTTATTAACAATTTAAGTTAATTTTTTCAAAATTAAAAATATTTTTGACTTTTTTTTGAAAATCGGCATTTTTTTTTTCTTTTTTTTTTGCCTTAAAATAAAGCTTATTATATGTACTTTCCATACCCCTTTGGTAAAAAATGCCGTTTTTTTTTTGTTTTCGAATTATTAATTAATTAATTAATAAAAATTTGTTAAAAATTATTAAAAAATGAAATACTTTTTAAGCAAATAAACTTTTTTTAATTATGAGCTTATCATCGTAAAGCTGCTTAAATTCCGCATCCAACGAGTATAAATACATTTATTTTTATAAATAATTGTTTAATAAACAAATAATTGAAAATTTATTTATTAATTTTTTGAAAAAAAAAACAATTTCTTTCTTCATTTTTTCTTTAAAATACAGATCAATATGTGTACATTCAATACCGGATTAGGAAAAAATGACGCTTGATTAGTTTTCAAATAATTAATCATTTAATTAGTTAATTAACAAATTAATAGTAGTAAAAAATTACTAAAAAATTAAATATTTTTCAAGAAAATAAACTTTTCTTAATTACGAGTTTGTCATCGGAAAGCTTACCAAATTCTGCATCCAACAATCATAAACTCAACTGTTTTTTTATAAATAATTATTAATTAAATAAATAATTTATTATTTATTTATTAATTTTTTGAAAAAGGGATATTTTTTTATTTTTCCTTTAAAATAAGGCTTAATATATTTACTTTCGATACCCGATTAGGAAAAGTTACAATATTTTTTGTTTTCGTATTATTTATTAATTAATTAATAAATAATACGAAAACAAAAAATATTGTAACTTTTCCTAATCGGGTATCGAAAGTAAATATATTAAGCCTTATTTTAAAGGAAAAATAAAAAAATATCCCTTTTTCAAAAAATTAATAAATAAATAATAAATTATTTATTTAATTAATAATTATTTATAAAAAAACAGTTGAGTTTATGATTGTTGGATGCAGAATTTGGTAAGCTTTCCGATGACAAACTCGTAATTAAGAAAAGTTTATTTTCTTGAAAAATATTTAATTTTTTAGTAATTTTTTACTACTATTAATTTGTTAATTAACTAATTAAATGATTAATTATTTGAAAACTAATCAAGCGTCATTTTTTCCTAATCCGGTATTGAATGTACACATATTGATCTGTATTTTAAAGAAAAAATGAAGAAAGAAATTGTTTTTTTTTTCAAAAAATTAATAAATAAATTTTCAATTATTTGTTTATTAAACAATTATTTATAAAAATAAATGTATTTATACTCGTTGGATGCGGAATTTAAGCAGCTTTACGATGATAAGCTCATAATTAAAAAAAGTTTATTTGCTTAAAAAGTATTTCATTTTTTAATAATTTTTAACAAATTTTTATTAATTAATTAATTAATAATTCGAAAACAAAAAAAAACGGCATTTTTTACTAAAGGGGTATGGAAAGTACATATAATAAGCTTTATTTTAAGGCAAAAAAAAAAGAAAAAAAAAATGCCGATTTTCAAAAAAAAGTCAAAAATATTTTTAATTTTGAAAAAATTAACTTAAATTGTTAATAAAAAAAATTTTTTTTTACACCATTCGAAAGAGGAGGAAAAAACCTTTCGAAAACATATAGGGCAAAATTTTGTCCACTCTACTGTTTTTTAGCTACATTAGCTATAAGAATCCACTGTTAACACGTTACCAAAAACTTTAACCCCCTCCCCCCTCTACAATTTTTAATAAAATATTTTAATATTTTGTGGATAAAGTACTCCCCTATAGTACTAAAGTTTGTGCAAAAATCAACCCGATTTGAAGACTTTCAATTTTAAGTTAGGACAATTGAGGAATTTTGCCCCATATATATATAACGAATGGTTTAACGATATTTAAAGACAGTACGACTGTGTTGTCGTCAACTTACATAAAAATGACAGTTTTTACTAATTGAATTTTTTTCTGGTAGGTGTGTCACCAGTAGTATCAAACGAAGGTCCTGGAAACAACAATGAAGTTGCTCGAGACAGTTCCAGCATTGAAAAAGTCTCCTCTCCATCCGGTTCGACTAATTCTACGACAACTACAAACGACATTCATGATAATAAAGACCGTAACAATAATTTATCTGACAAAGACTGTAATAAAAATACGACAGTTACAAAGAAAAATATTAATGACAATTTTGACAAAAATAAAGACAGTAAGAAAAACAAAAGTAATTTTAGTAAAAATAAAAAATCTAACGACCGTAATCTAGCTTCAAAAAATAACTGTTTGACAAAAGACGATGATGAGAATGCTGTTGGTTTCAGTGGAACTTTAAAACGACAGTTGAACAGTGACCCGAATTTGAGACGTCTTGATCTTGAAAAACTTGAGATTCGGATTGATAATAAAATTGCTCAATTAGAACAAGTTATGGACTCCAACTTGTCAATGCATAGTAAAATGCAAGAGAGCATGAAGCTATGGCTTGAACGATGCAATTCTGACAATCAGGTAAAAAGACCTAAAATTTCTAATGAAATTATAATGCCTAAAAATTTTAAATTGATAACTGTACCTAATTTGGATAATATTTTACCAGGGTTTAATAAACAATCACTAAACGATCTTAATTCGACAGTTACAAAAAATTCTACAACAACAAATAATAATTTACTAAACGATCCTCACGTACTCGCGAATCATGTTAAAGAAGCAATTAAAATAGAATTAATTGGTAAAGAAAGCGGAATTAGACACGATTACAAATTAAATTCACAATTAAAGTTTGAAAATTTTTACGAATTTTTAGCATCGGAATTACGAATGACAGATTTACTTTATGTAATAGACACGACAGTTATTCCTCCGGAAGGATTAAACGATAAGTTAAAAGAAAAACATTTTAAAGTTAGAGACATTCTTATAAATCGGGTAGATAAAAATTATCTTACAAGAATTTTGCATATTAAAGATCCATCTCAAGTTTAAATTTCAACCAAATCGGGGCAAAAAGCATTTAAAATTTCATAGACAGACTTACGATAATAACAAATATTATTTCAAAAAGAACAATGACAGTCAATCCCAAAAACGATTTGTTAACAAAAAAAGCGCTTTACAATCTCAACAAAGACAATCACGAACTGGTACGAGTGAAACACAAAAAATAGGTCTCACGGAACTACAAGAGAATAAACCAGGTAAGTTACATAAAATTGCACATCAAATAACATCCTTGTCAATGTCTGATTCTGTTTCCACCAGCAAAATCTAAAAGTTTTCGCCAGTTTATATTTATAGTCTTTCAAAAGGACATAAATTCGAATAAGAAAATCATAATTATCCCATTAACCCATTTAGTCCCAAATGTCCGTTTTTTTAGTACAAGTTCGAGCTTCCCGTTCTACGAGTTCCGGTTTAAAAATAAATCGGGACAAAGGTTTTCTTATGGATTTGAGTGTCCTCTTTCAGAATCTGGAAAAAAATTTCAATTTCGACTTAATGATAAAAAGTTATAATTGTTCAAACAAAAAAAACTCGTTTTTTTAGTGTTTTTTTTCTTTAAATACAAATTATTTAATTGAAATCGGCTTGGGAAAAATCTGGAACATCAAAATATCGCGTCCAAAATGTTAGGACTATCAAATAGACATACTGCCAGAAACAATTTTTTTCAAATTTCAAAATGGCGCCTCAATAATGGCCGTCAAAATATGCAAATTTGGAAAAATAATTTTAAAAAATTTTAACTCTACATTTTTTTACTTTTATGCTCTATTTAAATAAAATAATGCTGCTTTAATAAAAAAATATTGTTATTTGATGTTATTTAACAATATTATAAACAAATATTATAAACAATTTGAAAACTATGAGCCAAAGTGGATGTAAAAAATTTATTTTCATCAATTCTCTTTTTTGGGGAAGGTAACAATGGATATTGAAAGTAAACAATTTAATTCAAAATTATTTTGCAATGTTTAAGAATGTTTTGAACAATTTTGCAAAAAATGGAATAGAATGGTAGAAATTTTATTTTTTAAATTTTATTATGCTCTCTGGTTATCAAAATGTTGCATAAGGATTAAACTTTCATTTAACATTATTTAGCAATATTTAAAAATGTTATAAACAATTTTTATAAACAATTTTCATAGAAAAAGAAGTTTAGAGTGAAAAGAAATATTTTTTTTCACTATTCACTTGGTTTGTTTTTAGATTAGATATTTAGAAGACAAATCTTTGTCTGTAATTATTAAAATTTTTTTACAATGTTATAAACAATTTAAAAAAAAATTTATAAAAAAAGATGTTCAGAGTGGTCAAAAATATTCTTTTCTTCACTACTAACTTCCCTTTGTCATTAAAAGTGGAATCTAAAGTATCTATTGTTTATAAAAAATTTGTAAACAATGTATAAAAATGTTGTAAACAATTCATATAAACAATTTGCTAAAAATGAAGTACCATCATGGAAAAAAAGCATTTTTTTATTATATAACACCTTCTTGTAATCAAATTCTTTGTTATAGATATATTCTTTCATTTAACATTATTCAGCAATTTTTATAAACAATTGTCATAGAAAAATCAGTTTAGGGTAGAAAAAAAATTTTGATTTTCTTTATTTGTTTGTTTGTCATTAGAATAGATATTTAAAAGACAAATCTTTGTCTGTAATTATTTAAAATTTTTTTTACAATGTTATAAACAATTTTTATAAAAAAAGATGTTCATGGAAGAAACAAATTTTTTCTTTACTACTAACTTATTTTAACATAAAAATGAAAACTGATGATTCAACCGTTTATCCAAAATTTATAAAAAAATTTAAAATTGTTTATAAAAATTGTTTATAACATTGTCAAAAATTGCTGAATAATGTTAAATGAAATATTATATCTATAACAAAGAATTTTATTACAAGAAGGTATTATATAATAAAAAAATGCTTTTTTTCCATGATGGTACTTCATTTTTAGCAAATTGTTTAGAAGAATTGTTTACAACATTTTTATACATTATTTACAAATTTTTTATAAACAATAGATACTTTAGATTCCACTTTTAATGACAAAGGAAAGTTAGTAGTGAAGAAAAGAACATTTTTGTCCACTCTGAACATCTTTTTTCATAAAATATTTTTTTTAAAATTGTTTATAACATTGTAAAAAAATTTAAATAATTACAGACAAAGATTTGTCTTCTAAATATCTATTCTAAAGACAAACCAAGTGAATAGTGAAAAAAAAATTTCTTTTCACTCTAAACTTCTTTTTCTATGAAAATTGTTTATAACATTTTTAAATATTGCTAAATAATGTTAAATGAAAGTTTAACCCTTATGCAACATTTTGATAACCAGAGAGCGTAATAAAATTTAAAAAATAAAATTTCTACCATTCTATTCCATTTTTTGCAAAATTGTTTATAAAAATTGTTCATAACATTCTTAAACATTGAAAAATAATTTTGAATTAAATTGTTTACTTTCAATATCCATTGTTACCTTCTCCAAAAAAGAGAATTTATGAAAATAAATTTTTTACATCCACTTTGGCTCATAGTTTTCAAATTGTTTATAATAATTGTTTATAATATTGTTAAATAACATCAAATAACAATATTTTTTTATTAAAGCAGCATTATTTTATTTAAATAGAGCATAAAAGTAAAAAAATGTAGAGTTAAAATTTTTTAAAATTATTTTTCCAAATTTGCATATTTTGACGGCCATTATTGAGGCGCCATTTTGAAATTTGTAAAAAATTGTTTCTGGCAGTATGTCTATTTGATAGTCCTAACATTTTGGACGCGATATTTTGATGTTCCAGATTTTTCCCAAGCCGATTTCAATTAAATAATTTGTATTTAAAGAAAAAAAACACTAAAAAAACGAGTTTTTTTTTGTTTAAACAATTATAACTTTTTATCATTAAGTCGAAATTGAAATTTTTTTCCAGATTCTGAAAGTGGACACTCAAATCCATAAGAAAACCTTGTCCCGATTTTTTTTAAAACCGGAACGCGTAGAACGGTAAGTTCGAACTTGTACTTAAAAAACGGACATTTGGGACTAAATGGATTAAAGCCTGAAACCTCTAAAATTTTGTGTTTAATTTAAGATATAATTTGTGACGTTGCACATTCTTTATATTTTTTTGAGATAAATAAATAGTCGCCGATGATCGCCGCAGCTCTCAGATCAAGGTCATTGTTTATAAATAAGAATTATATTATAATTTTTTTTGCAATCTTTTATTTTCATACACGCCAAGACATTCAAATGAAGGAAGATTTCCCGCCTGCCGCCTGTCACTCACCTGAACTTAGCCGCGTCTATTGACTTCCGCTCGTCTGCTACAAGGAAGGTCAAAATACTTTCGAGAGAGAAAAAATTAATTTCAAATCATAACTCAACCCGTAAATTGTTACCATATCGTTTAAATTCCCAATAATTTTAAAATGACTAAAAGTTACCATTTATAAAGTTTGTTGAAACATGTGTGAGAATTCTCCCGTCATTTTACCACCGTAGTAGGAAACAACCTGTTGTCCACCCCCTGATTAAAATCACCAAATATTTGTCCTTGGTCTTTTTCTTTTAATTTCGAATAATCCTAAACCAAGGGAGTCAAATTGTGTGAAATATCCGAGAGATTGACAACAAGAGGAATTGGAGTTAATAATAACTGCACAGGAAGCCGAAAACTGAGCAAAGAAATAATAAATAGTGCCCCTTTTCACATCAGTAACTACGCTCCTGACAGTAACCTTACTTTTTACTCGCGGTAAGGAGTGGGGAATAAGTGGGAGAAAGGCAAGCCACGCTACGCAGCAACGAAAAGGCCGACTTTCGTTCTTTTTGGATCCGGCGGTCATCGGCGACGGAAGTGGGATTAGAGTTTAGTTGTTCTTTCTTGTGTGTCTTATTAATTTAATTTTTCGTTTTCTGAGGCTGTTCCTCCCAGGAATTCTTCGCCTTTGGAACACGAGTGAGTAATGTCACAACCCTACCGTAAATTTGTAGATTAGTAAATTTCTGGTCAGTCGACGACCACGTTTTCGAGTACAACTGGTATTGTTAATTTGAGTTAATTTTTTTAAATTATGTTTCACGTTTTGAGGTTAATTAGAAATTAAAAATCAACTTTCTTTTCTTTATTTCTAAATATTGTTTATTGATACAGTTGTACTCGGAATAGTTCGTCGAAATTCTCGGATGTTTGATATTTAAGGCTTCATTATGTCCCGCATTGTAAAAAGTTACCAAACCCCGTGATTAGAATGTAACCCTACCTTATTAATCGTTACCAAACCCCGTGAATAGAATGTAACCCTACCTTATTAATCGTTACCAAACCCCCCGTGATTAGAATATAACCCTACCTTGTTAATCGTTACTAAACCCCTATGATTAGAATAAAACCCTGCTTTGTAAAATGTTACCAACCCCCTTCGAAAACTACTCCAGGTAAATTTAGTTAAGTTGTGGCGTCTCATCCGTGTAGAAACTATACGTAATACTGACCATTTAGTCTTAGGAACTATTGTTCACTTCGATCTGAGAGAGGTTTATAAAGAGCAATTCGTCGATAAGCGAAGGGCAGAGTGAAGACTATGTAATTACTCTCCCTCCCTTTTACTATTACTTGTATAATTTTTTTTAAGTAATGTTTGAATAAATAATGTGTAAATTTTATATTTTAAAATTTTGAGAGTATACAATTCTTTTGAACCCCGAGACTTTACTCCTCAGTCATACGACTTTGAGCTACCGGCATTTTCCCTTTTGGTTTCCGACATTTCTCGATAATAGTTTCTTTTTGTGTATTTTGTAAGATTTTACTGTCGAAATTCCCTTATTGGGTTGGTATTTGCTGTGGAATTAACCTGGTGGTCTAGTTTCCTCAGATTTACGCATTTTTTTTAAGTTTTGAAGTTATCTTTTGGATAAATTGTCCCTAAAAAGGACTGGCGCTCAACACTACCTTATTATTTTATTTTCGAGAAATGTGTATGGGATATTATTTCCTTACTTCCAAGTTGTTTGGGCTTCAAGACTTTGGCATTATTTTATTGTTTATTATTTTGGATATTTACAAAAAAAATAGGATATCTTGTTGAAGTTAAACAAAAAAAAATAAATAAATAAATAATAAAGAATATATGTAAATATTAAGAAAAGCCCATTACAAATTTTGGCGCCCAACGTGGGGCCAGCCAAAGCAAAAGAATTGTATTCTCGTGTTTAGTTATCTTTAATAATGGTTATTCATTCTTATTGTTGGAATTCTATATATATTTGCTATACAAATAAAAGTTATTTTTTTTGAAAAATAATTCCCCAGAATTGCCTTTGTGTATCTCTCAAGATCAAAAATGTAAGAATCTGTTTTGAAATTATTATGTGTTTACTCAGATAAGAACTAGAACTAATTTAATTAAATTTAAATTCCTTTCGTTGTGATTGTGAAGTTATTGTTGTTCTCTTCTAATAGGACAGCAGTTTTGAAAATATCAGGAATCATGCAAAAAAAAAAAATTTTGTATAAAATAGGGACTCTCTCTTTAGTATCATTATTACTCTTTTTCAATACGAACGATAAAATTTATTTGTTTATCCGATCAAGATTTAGTTACTTAGTTATATTAAATCAATATCATTATTATAATGATCGTACATTATTTTATATCATACTTTATAATGATGAAAACAATGATTAAATGGGTTAGAAACCTTGACTCGACGTAATGATCTTCTAGAAAAACGAAAGAAGAAGGAGATAAACACGAAGGCATCTTGTCGTGAACGATCTTGGATAGATAACCTTAATTCAAACGAATTAGAAGTGGAACTAGTAGCCAGAGGTCTACCAGTACCAGGAAGTGCCGACGAACAAAGAAGACGCCTTCGTCATTTCGAACGTTCTAACCATACTGAAACAACATCGACCGAAGAAGTGATAAGTGAAGTAAACCAGATTACACAAGTACGACATGATAGTGAATCAACATTATCAGCGACAAGCGAAACAAATACAAATGTAAATGACTCAACTACGAACTCTCAAGGAAATAATACCACCAACGAAACAGTGATTACAAACTCAAGCATACAACAAGCACCTTTAACGACCCCTCATGATGGAGCACGCAACTTGGGAGAAATTCCCCGTACAAAAACAACAAATGTGACATTACAGCCGATTCCTAATAATAATAGGAATAATATACAGAGTACCCAAGCCGACTTTACGAATAGATACCCTCCCCAAAATAATAATCAAATGCCGCCACCTCGTTATGACACTCTCGTGGGCAACCAAACTTATGATCGATCAAATTGTGAAGAAGTTTACAATATGTCAGAAGGTGATAATTATCGTGGACTAAATAATAGGATGCAGCGAAACGTAATGTTTAATGAAAGTCGTTTTCAAAATTCTCAAAGGAATCCTGACTATTATTCGCAAAATAAAGAAAATAGAGAATATTTTCGTCCAAACTATCAAACTGTGACTCCTCCCATGACTTCTTTGTTTGAAGACTACCCTTTTTCAAGAAACAATTATAGGGATGTTACTACACAACACCCCCGTGACATAGAAAACAGTTATTACCCTCGAGGTAGCAATGAAAGAAACCCTAAATCATACCCCAGGAATTATAATAGTCACCCTCATGACAATGAACAACGAGCAAGCCATAATAGAACAAATCTAGAAATAAACCAGCTACCAGCAAGAACCGCCCCCTATGTAGAAAATAGGAACCCTGAATCATACCCCAAGAATAATTACCCTCGAGACAATGAACAAGGAATAAACCACAATTAAACAAATTCAGAAATAAACCAGTTACATATTAGAAGCGTCCCCTATACAGAAGATTTTGATTATGCCTTCAATAGGATGTCTATTGGAAATACAAGAAACGGAGATTCCTCTAGACCTAGTGACGAAGTAAGAACCCATAATTATGAGTTCCCCAGACAAGAGTTAAATAATCGTGATTGGAATAATATACCTCAAGCGCATTTAAACCCAGGAAGATCACAACGTAACCATATGACCGAAATGACACCTCCTCGATCTCAATCGAATATCACTGCACAAGCATATCACGTGATGAGAAAATGGGATTTAAAATTTTCCGGTGCGCGCGGGGAAGACCCTGATGTTTTTATTAGAAGAATAAAAAGTGGCAGATCTATGATATTTGTAAGAGACGAAGACTTGTTAAATCTTCTTCCCTTTTTCCTTACTGGAATAGCAGCTCGATGGTATGAAGTACATCGCAACCAATGGATCTTCTTCGAAGATTTTTCTAATGACATAAGGGTTCGTTTTAGTGATCCAGACTTCCAATTCGAACTCATGCAACTATACATCGCAGAACCCAGGGCGAATATGAACCAGTAGCAAACTTCCTCACATGTATGCTATCCATGTTTGATAGCCTCTCTCCACAACTCCCCGAATATGAAGAAATCAATTTCGCTCACAGGAACCTATTACCTCGCCTTCATTTGACTATTCCTCGAGCATCAATAAGAAACTTTGCACAATTTGAACAGATAGCCGTTGCAACGGAAAAGTCATTTAGAGTAGCTAAGTCATATCGTCCCCCACCAAGACCTGAAGGATCATTGTTACCTGATCTAGCATACCGAGGTTCAACGAATAAATTAGTTCCAAGAAGAAAGGAAAATCTAAATCTAGTAGATGAAGAAATGGAAGAAATAGAAACCCAGGACGAAGAAGCTATTGACGACCTACTTCTATTGAATCAATCGTCTAATAGAGACATTAAGAAATCACACGAGAAACTCCAAAAAAAAAACAAGACAGAATAAAAGTAGCTCTAATAATAATGAAAGACCGCATCACGACAATAAAGAATTACCAAAAGATTCGAGTAATATAACGTGTTGGAATTGTGACAAGATAGGTCACCGCCATAACGATTGTAAAGAACCTAAGGTCATATTTTGTTATGGTTGTGGTCGAAAGGATGTCACTAAGCCCCGATGCCCCAATTGTTCGGGAAAAGCGGATCAGAGTCGTTAAAACGGGTCCAAGCGACTCTGCATTTATCCGAGAGACCCCTACCTCCTAGTGAACATTTAACAGAAAAATCTATTCCCGCTTTACCAATAACTGTAACTAAAACACCAATGGTGCAAAAACCGAACAAAGTTCACCCAAAAAGAGTTGAAATTGAATGTAAAAATTTAGAGACAGATACCTCGGAAATTAATGGCGTATATAGTCCACAAGAACTTGATGTGTTTATCTTTTGCGAATTAGGGAAATACTATATAGATAAGAAAGACTTACATGAAATTGCCAATAACGAAAATTTTGTCGTAAAGAATGAAAACTCACAGTCAGTTTTAGGAGAAACAAACAAAAACGAACTTTATATTCAGTCGAATAATCATAAGGTAAAGAATATAGTGACCCAGTCTCATGATGAAACTAATCCTGTTCCATTAATTGACCATATAATAGAAGATAACCCCGAAAACTTGTCTGAAACTTGTTTTAACTACTCCGACCTAAGTTACCCTCCTCCTCTAGCATCACATTCCGAACCTCTTTTGTACGTTACAGTTACAATAAAAAACCATGCAGTAAAAGCCTTAGAAGACTGCGGAGCTACAAGGTCATTCCTAGGCCCCCTTTGTTATGAATTAATAAAAGAATTAAAAATTCCAATAAGCGAAACAAAAGGTTCGGTCAAATTAGCAAATGGTCAACTATTAACAGTCTCTAAAGAGGTTATATTGCCTGTCGAACTCGAGGGACGTAGTAAATTCTTAAAAATGCGAGTTCTTGACTCACTAACGGAACCCCTAATACTAGGATTAGATTTCCTGAAATACTACAAGATTCAAGCAGACTTCGCATCGCGTACTTGGATATTTAAAAATAAATCTAAGAAAGTCTTCGAATCCGAGAGTCAACAAGTGTCCCTCGAGACCTGTGCTGGATTAATGGAATTAGATACCGACCAAAGGAACAGTTTAGAGAAATTTTTAAGAGAACGCTTACCCGAAATACCCGACAAACCAGGGTTAACAAATTTAACACAACAAGTTATCGATGTTGGAGATAATGTACCGGTTAAACAACGATGTTATGTAGTTTCCCCCAAAGTAATGAAAGCTACTATTTAAGAATTAGAACAAATGTTGGCCGACGATATTATTGAACTCTCCGATAGTGACTGGAGCAATCCCATTGTCATGATCAAAAAGCCTAAGTATCGAGTATCGGTTTTGCTTAGATTTCCGAAAACTCAATTCCCTTACTAGGAAAGATGCTTATCCACTCCCTTAAATGGATCTCATCTTAAGCAAACTACGCAAGGCGCGATACATATCAAAAATTGATCTCCACAAAGGATTTTGGCAAATACCACTCTCTGAAGAAAGTAAAAAGAAAACAGCTTTTGCTATCCCAGGTCGAGGTCTGTTTCACTTTAATATCTAGATGATATAATCATAGTGACCGAGACATTTGAAGAACACTTAAAGTGGTTGTCAGTTGTCCTAGATAGACTAAAAACTGCTGGTCTGAAAATCAACCCCAATAAATGCGAATTTGTTGTATCGCAAGTACAATATCTTGGATTTGTAGTAAATGAAAAAGGTTTGTTAGTTGACCCCGATAAAATTGCCCCTATTCAAAGTTACCCAACCCCAACCAATGTTAAAGAACTACGCCGTTTTCTTGGTATGTCCAGCTAGTATCGCCGCTTTATTCCTCATTATGCAACACTCTCATCACCTCTAAACAAACTATTGAGTAAGAAACAACGCTGGCAATGGACTAAATCTCAACAAGATTCGTTTGAACAATTGCGAAGCCATCTCACTAAAGCTCCTGTCTTGGCTAGACCGAATTTCGAATATCCATTCGAGTTACAGACGGATGCTAGTGATGTTGGCCTAGGAGTAGTTTTAACTCAGAAAATTGATACAGTAGAATACGTTATATCGTATGTCAGTAGAACCCTAACATCAGCTGAACGTTCCTACACTACAACAGAAAAGGAGTGTCTTGCAGTAATCTGGGGAATACAAAAATTCAGAGCTTACCTTGAGGGATACCATTTTAAAGTGATTACAGATCATAGTAGTCTTCGCTGGCTCTATAGTTTACATAATCCTACCGGTCGATTAGCCAGATGGGCACTGTCCTTATTAGAATATGATTTCGAGATTATCCATCGTAAAGGAGCGTTACATCATGTACCTGATGCCCTCTCACGAATTCCAGTGGCCCAAGATAATCAAAACCTCAACAACAATTATGAAAACCTTTATACTGTAGGTATTCCAGGTCGATTCCCAAATTGGCGTATTACTAACGGCAAATTGTACTACAACAGACCTGATCCAATCATTTCCACTTTTACGGAAGACTTAAATGCTTGGAAACTTGTCCCTTCCGAACTAGAGAGAGGAGAAATATTGCTAGAGTCACATAACGAACCACAAGCTGGTCATCTAGGTACCCAAAAGACCTATATGAGAGTTGCCGCTAGATATTATTGGCCCGGTTGTTATCGTGAAGTAGCGAAATTTGTACGTAATTGTGAAATATGTCAAACTTGTAAAGTCAGTCAATCCTTGCCTGCTGGTCTAATGGGTCAAAGAATAACAGAATCACCTTGGGTCGTAGTAGCAGCCGATATTATGGGTCCATTCCCACCAAGCCGCTCAAACTTTAAATACGCCTTAGTTATGCAGGATGTCTTCAGTAAAATGATAGAAGTAAAAGCATTAAGAAACGCTACAGGAAAATTAATCACAGATGCTTTTAAAGAGTTAATCTTAAATCGCTGGGGCGCTCCCCAAGTGTTATTAACAGATAATGGAACTGAATTTATAAATAATGTTTTTGATTCGCTTTGTACAGAATATTCAATCTATCACTCAACAACCCCTCCCTATCATCCACAATCGAATCCCGTCGAAAGAGTAAACCGAATCCTTAAAACAATGATCATCTCCTTTATCAATCAAGACCATAAAAACTGGGATAAATACCTAGGAGAATTTAGATTCGCTTATAATACAGCATACCACGATACGTTAAAGATGTCCCCAGCTTTCTTGAACCATGGCCGTGACCTAAAACCCATAAATGAATTCAGGAGTAAAACCCTTACTTGCCCTAGCTTTGAAACTCAAAACCCGAACCTTTGGAAAGAAAGGATGAGTAAATTGCAAATAATGAAAGATTGGGTAATAGAAAATTCCGATAAAGCCTTTCAAAAACAGTCCCAATACTATAACCAACATCACCGTCCCGTAAAATATTCAATTGGAGATCTAGTCCTCAGCAGATGCAGAACCCTGTCATCAAAATTCAAAAATGTTACCTCTAAACTTAATCCCAAATATGTTGGCCCACATCAAGTTTCAAGAGTTATTTCCCCTAGCGTAATTGAACTCAGTGACCTGTCCTGCAAAATAATTGGAAAATTTCATGTCCAAGACGTTAAACCGTATTTGAAAACTGATTAAATTTCTTTTTTTAGAAAAAAAAATTGATATTCAATTATCAATCCCTCCCTTCACTTCGGAATGGAAGAAAGCGCCAACGTCCACGAAATCAGTGATGATTCTGATTTCGAAATTATCGACGAACCCCAGAACACCGAGTCACAACCTCCACCCAATGTAAATGAATCGTTGGGCGAAGAATCAGAAGAAGAAAGTGAATCGCCGTCCACTCCAGAAATGCCACAAGAATTACTCTAAGACGAATATTTCAACAAACTACATAAATTTTTCATCGATCAGAAGAATGTTATTGAGACACTCACACAACGTCTTAATGACGCACAAACTGCTATAGACTCCTTTCCTGACCAAATGCGCCTCGCTCGCAATATCGTAAGGGAACAAGAAGAACAGAATAAAAATTTAATGTTAAAAGTTTCCGCTCTAGAACGAGAGTTAAAGCAATATTATGAACCTTATCCAATGGACGAAACTTGGACAGAAGAGGATGAAAAACGAAATTCGACACGCCCTAGTTGGAAATATTTAAAATCGATGCGAAACGCACTCACTAATATAGAAAAACTTTTTCCGGGAATTACCTATGCTGTGTCTACAGCCTTTATAGCCGAACGTGAGCTATACCTTCAAAATAATACAAAATTTCAAGAAACTACCGAAGATCCACCAATTCCCCCTCAAACGACTGAGGCTGAAGAAAACCCCATACTGCCTGATGTCACCAATGAACCAGGACCAACTGAAAGATCATCCCCAGTACTACAAATAACTGTCTCTGACGAAGAGCTAACAGAGGATACGATTCCCTCCAACAATCCTCTCGATTCTTTCAACTTCGATTCCGAAACCATACGACCCGAAAAAGGACCTACAAACGAACCTTTCTTTAAAATATCTTATGGATCCACCGTCACTATCGATCAACATCCAATCTTGAGGGAAAATTTTGTTTCCGCCAGATCTTCAAAATCAAAAACTAAAGTAGAAGAATCGAAAAATACACAAAACCCGCCTCGCTTTCATTCGTCATCCGATCTACGACCATCTACGTCCTACGCTCAACCTCGATCTCATCGTTACCCGTCACCAGTTGGATATTTCCGCCCCTCACGCAATCAGTCACAGCCTCGATATAAACCAAATTCGCCAACTTGTTTTGTTGAAAACCGATCTCGCTCGAAATCACCATCACAATAAACTTACAGACCAACTCGAAAATCTGAATCACCAAATCATTCAAGATACAATTCTTCAAAAAGACATTATAAATCAAGAGGTGGACAACATACTAATAGCTCATCATCTGAATATTCTTACCAGTCACACAGTGACACTGACCTACGAAGTCAAGACTCAGATTCCTCCTGTAAGGGAGCCTATCGAAAACGCGATCACTCCCGTAATAAACACCATACCAAATGCAATCGGAATTATAAGAAATCACATACAAATCGTGATTGTTGTCACTCCGCCGACGATAAAGCTCGTTGTAAACCAAAAAGATCCCGAAAAGAATCCCATTCGAAACGCATTCATTCTCATTCTTCTCATAATTATTCCCGCTCTGAACGTTACCATCGCTCACCAAGTTGCTCTCGCTCTTCACATCGCCGTTCTCCAAGTCATACTCGACCGCCTCACGTGAATAGTCCACCCCGTCGCGATCGATCATCAAATCAAATACCATCATTACTTAATCTTACGGTTGAAAAACCTGACAAAATTTCAAGAGACTTACTCGAGTGGTTACGTCGAAATTGTCGTCCGGGCTGTTGGAAATGTGGCGAATTGGGACACAAATATAAAAAATGCCCATACGAAATTGAAGTTCCCAAAATCTTCTGCGGACGCTGTGGAGATTCCGGAGACGAAGACGAATTTTGTCGCAACTGTTACCTTACTTATATAATGAAACAATAAAAGAGAGAGAAAGAAACAACGACGTACACAAAGTTTATTTTATTAATAGCCTTAACATTAAGAAAATATCTACTTAGTTTCAAAACTACAAAAAAAACATTAGAGCCGATATGTGTTTAGTTAAAAGAATTATGAAAGGCCCATTATTATTTATGTTTGATGAATCTACGTTTTTCTTTTGTTATTCAAAGTTTATTTAGTTAAGATCATTTGTAGTAAAAATTACAAAAAAAAATTTTATATTTTTGTTGATACTAAGTATAAAAGTATTTGTTATAGAGACTTGTTACAAAGTGAGAATTTGTATGATACTAGAGTGATATAAAAAGGAAACAAAACAGTATTGTAAAGAAATCTCCTGTGATTATTACTGAATAATAAACAACTATTGATACTTAAAGATATTAGTTTAACATTTTATTTTCCAGTTCTTGCGTTGTTGTTAATCATTAGAGAGATATATTATGCTTTAGACCATTAAGCTTACAAAATGAGACCTTACTCATTGTTAATTATATTGATCACTTCTGAGAGTTTCGACGAACCGACTTTTTGAGCTTGCATTCGCAAGAGGCCGGCTACGGCCCGTTTTAGGAAGGGAGTGTTGTGACGTTGCACATTCTTTATATTTTTTTGAGATAAATAAATAGTCGCCGATGATCGCCGCAGCTCTCAGATCGAGGTCATTGTTTATAAATAAGAATTATATTATAATTTTTTTTGCAATCTTTTATTTTCATACACGCCGAGACATTCAAATGAAGGAAGATTTCCCGCCTGCCGCCTGTCACTCACCTGAACTTAGCCGCGTCTATTGACTTCCGCTCGTCTGCTACAAGGAAGGTCAAAATACTTTCGAGAGAGAAAAAATTAATTTCAAATCATAACTCAACACGTAAATTGTTACCATATCGTTTAAATTCCCAATAATTTTAAAATGACTAAAAGTTACCATTTATAAAGTTTGTTGAAACATGTGTGAGAATTCTCCCGTCATTTTACCACCGTAGTAGGAAACAACCTGTTGTCCACCCCCAGATTAAAATCACCAAATATTTGGCCTTGGTCTTTTTCTCTTAATTTCGAATAATCCTAAACCAAGGGAGTCAAATTGTGTGAAATATCCGAGAGATTGACAACAAGAGGAATTGGAGTTAATAATAACTGCACAGGAAGCCGAAAACTGAGCCAAGAAATAATAAATAGTGCCCCTTTTCACATCAGTAACTACGCTCCTGACAGTAACCTCACTTTTACTCGCGGTAAGGAGTGGGGAATAAGTGGGAGAAAGGCAAGCCACGCTACGCAGCAACGAAAAGGCCGACTTTCGTTCTTTTTGGATCCGGCGGTCATCGGCGACGGAAGTGGGATTAGAGTTTAGTTGTTCTTTCTTGTGTGTCTTATTAATTTAATTTTTCGTTTTCTGCGGCTGTTCCTCCCAGGAATTCTTCGCCTTTGGAACACGAGTGAGTAATGTCACAACCCTACCGTAAATTTGTAAATTAGTAAATTTCTGGTCAGTCGACGACCACGTTTTCGAGTACAACTGGTATTGTTAATTTGAGTTAATTTTTTTTAATTATGTTTCACGTTTTGAGGTTAATTAGAAATTAAAAATCAACTTTCTTTTCTTTATTTCTAAATATTGTTTATTGATACAGTTGTACTCGGAATAGTTCGTCGAAATTCTCGGATGTTTGATATTTAAGGCTTCATTATGTCCCGCATTGTAAAAAGTTACCAAACCCCGTGATTAGAATGTAACCCTACCTTATTAATCGTTACCAAACCCCGTGAATAGAATGTAACCCTACCTTATTAATCGTTACCAAACCCCCCGTGATTAGAATATAACCCTACCTTGTTAATCGTTACTAAACCCCTATGATTAGAATAAAACCCTGCTTTGTAAAATGTTACCAACCCCCTTCGAAAACTACCCCAGGTAAATTTAGTTGTTAAGTTGTGACGTCTCATCCGTGTAGAAATTATACGTAATACTGACCATTTAGTCTTAGGAACTATTGTTCACTTCGATCTGAGAGAGGTTTATAAAGAGCAATTCGTCGATAAGCGAAGGGCAGAGTGAAGACTATGTAATTACTCTCCCTCCCTTTTACTATTACTTGTATAATTTTCTTTAAGTAATGTTTGAATAAGTAATGTGTAAATTTTATATTTTAAAATTTTGAGAGTATACAATTCTTTTGAACCCCGACACTTTACTCCTCAGTCATACGACTTTGAGCTACCGGCATTTTCCCTTTTGGTTTCCGACATTTCTCGATAATAGTTTCTTTTTGTGTATTTTGAAAGATTTTACTGTCGAAATTCCCTTATTGGGTTGGTATTTGCTGTGGAATTAACCTGGTGGTCTAGTTTCCTCAGATTTACGCATTTTTTTTTTAAGTTTTGAAGTTATCTTTTGGATAAATTGTCCCTAGAAAGGACTGGCGCTCAACACTACCTTATTATTTTATTTTCGAGAAATGTGTATGGGATATTATTTCCTTACTTCCAAGTTGTTTGGGCTTCAAGACTTTGGCATTATTTTATTGTTTATTATTTTGGATATTTACAAAAAAAATAGGATATCTTGTTGAAGTTAAACAAAAAAAATAAATAAATAAATAATAAAGAATATATGTAAATAATAAGAAAAGCCCATTACAAATTTTATATACTAAATATGCTTCCTGATAATAACCTAAGCGTTTCTTTATGTTTTCGGGGTCGCTCTACAAGATTCCGTGCTCAGATTTTAAATGAATACAAGTGTCACAAATTGGCACAAACTTATTACATTTTCAAAATATGCAAAAGCGGAAATGAAAAAAACAAAATAGCGGCTTCAAAATGGCGCTAATTTGAGAAAAAAATTAATCAATTCTTTCTATGGTGCACCGATTCAGAAAATGGCTATGAAATGTAGTAGATCTTAGTGTTTATATGTTTTCGGGGTCGCTTATTATGAATCTGCAATCGGATTTTCAAAATTCAAAAAGGCAGATCGAATATGGCAGACGAAAATTAAAAAAATTTACCAGATTCGCTTGAAATTTATTATCCAGGGGTTTTCGGGGTCGCTGATTATGAATATGCAATCGGATTTTCAAAATTCAAAATGGCGGATCCAATATGGCCGACGAGAATTAAAAAAAGTTACTCCATTCCCTTGAATTTTGTTACTTAAGGGTTTTTGGGGTCGCTAATTATGAATCTACTATTGGATTTTCAAAATTCAAAATGGCTGAGGATTCATGCAAAATGAAAAAAATAAAATAAGTTGAATCTGAAAATTCAGTGACAAACGGATACGTTTTCAGGAACACATATCCTGCAATATAATTTGAATTACACGATTCTGATAAAGATTATGACGATTCGTTTATACTTCCTAGTGAAGATGATTTAGATAATGATAATGAGGAATCTGAAGACGAAGAGAATATTTGTAATGACAACGATTTAATTACTACAATCAATTATGCGAATATGCATAAAAACTATACAGATAAAGAAAGTAAATTTGAAAATGATAATTAATATGACTGGATCATGAGTGAAAAAGATTATTCTATAATGAGACTAAAATTAAAATTCCATAATATTGGTCCTTATCTGTTATATAAAATTGTTTCATCAACAATGTTAGGTTATAAGTTTTGCAATATTAAGTCTTATGCTAAAAGAGTGTAGAACACTTTATCAGAGCTAAGCCAATTAGATTCGTCGGCCATATTGGAACCGCCATTTTGAATTTTAAAAATCCAATAGTAGATTCATAATCAGCGACCCCAAAAACCCTTAAGTAACAAAATTCAAGGGAATGGAGTAAATTTTTTTAATTTTCGTCGATCATATTGGGACCGCCATTTTGAATTTTAAAAATCCGATTGCATATTCATAATCGGCGACCCCGAAAACCCCTGGATAACAAATTTCAAGCGAATCTGGTAAATTTTTTTAATTTTCGTCTGCCATATTGGATCCGCCATTTTGAATTTTGAAAATCCGATTGCAGATTCATAATAAGCGACCCCGAAAACATATAAACACTAAGATCTACTACATTTCATAGCCATTTTCTGAATCGGTGTACCATAGAAAGAATTTATTGATTAATTTTTTTCTCAAATTAGCGCCATTTTGAAACCGCCATTTTGTTTTTTTCATTTCTGCTTTTGCATATTTTGAAAATGTAATAAGTTTGTGCCAATTTGTGACACTTGTATTCATTTAAAAAAATGTCGTCTGTAAAAAAATTATTAAAAATTTTTTTTTCTTTTTTTTCGCAATTTGATGCACAAAATTCGCCATATTTAATTTTCTGTGCGATAAATTTAAAATCTGAGCACGGAATCTTGTAGAGCGACCCCGAAAACATAAAGAAACGCTTAGGTTATTATCAGGAAGCATATTTAGTTTATAAAATTATATCTTAAATTAAACACAAAATTTTAGAGGTTTCAGGCGTTAATGGGTTATATCTCATTCATCTTAGACACAGGCGCGACAGAACATATTACGAACTCCCAAAATATTTTCGATAGATTAGGTAAAATTAAATTTAACATTATTAAATGTGCCAATAAAAATAGTAAAGCCGACCTAATCGCAGAAGGTATAGGAAATATTAATTTGATTTCTAACAATAACAAATGTTTAGAATTAACGAACGTAATCTATACAGATTCAGTTTCCGAAAATTTGTTGTCACTTCGACGATTGACAGAAGCAGGCTATTCTGCTCATTTAGACGATAAGTGCGTTAAAATTTTTGATTTCCAAACAAATGATTTACCTGCATCAGGTATCTATGAGAAACCTTATTGGTTTCTGGAATTTAAAATTGATAGGAAGAGTTTATATAAAAAATCAGTATCTTCAAATACAACTATATTAGAGACGACTGTAATTGACGAAATTCCTAGAAAAAATAACGAAACGATTGGTCCAGACATAATTATAAATAACGAACGTAAAAATGACTCTTTGAATTTGACCAAAAACGACTTGACAAATAAAAACGAAACTTTAAGTAAAAATTCGGAATCAATGACTGACAAAACAATTCAACAAAATTCTGAATTTGATAAAAATAAAATAGTTTCTGATTTTGATAATTCAATAATAAAACGAAAAATAACGAATGTTGACGAACTACCTGAAATAGATGTTCTAGACGAATTCACTCCCATTAATAATAACAGTTATAACGACTTTGTAAAACAAAATAAAGCCATGCTTTGGCATGTACGAATGGGTCATGCGTCTGTTGGCTATTTACAAAAATTACAAACATTATGGAAAGAAAATAAAGACCTCCAGTCAGTTGTTTTTGATGACAGTATTCTCAGCTGCGAAATATGCGCTCTTACGAAGGTAAATAAACTTCCTTTTCACAATCAAAGAAATAGAGCTACACGACCGTTACAGATCATTCACTCAGATGTTATGGGCAAAATTTCTCCGCCCACACATCCTCATAGTTATCAATATATTGTTGCTTTTATAGATGACTTTTTACGACTGGCTTTAGCTTACCCTATGAAAACGAAAGATGAGACAGGTTTATGTTTAGAGAAATTTATCAAAAGTGCTCGAAATTTACTCGGAACTAACGAGAAAGTTTGCTATTTGCGTTTAGATCAAGGAACCGAATTTATGGGTGGGTATACGAATGAAGTGTTGTTACGAGAGGGTATAGAACGACAGTGTGCCAATCCTGATACTCCTCAACACAATGGAGTCTCAGAAAGATTTAACCAGACGATACAAAAGAAAATTAGATCTATCATTTTTGACTCGAAACTTCCGCCAAATATGTGGGATTTAGTGTTGGGAACGGCAATTTACGTGTATAATAGAACTCCACATAGATCTATCGATTTTAAAACTCCTTTAAAAAGATTTGCACCAAATTTTAATTTTGATTTAAATAAGATAAAACGATTCGGTTGCTTAGCATATTGGTCAATAACGAGAAAACCCGATCCAAAATTTTCGGCAAGAGCTGTACGAGGTGTCCTTGTGGGTTATACTCCATCCGGTTACATCTTTCTCAATACAGAATCCGGAGAATTCTTTGTATCACGAAATGTTCGTTTTAATGAAAAAATTGTTTATGGTGACAAATTTAGCAAAGATTCTATACAAAATTGGCCACTTCCGGAAACAGGTTTATCACTAAACGATTGGTTTATCAAATTCGAAAGTAGTGACGAAACAAAAGTCATAGAAAATAAAAGTACACTTTTAGAAACGGAGGGAGATAAAATTAAGAAACGCGGAAGACCTAAAAAAGGCTATTAGAAACGGAGGGAGAAGAATCAAACGAAATGGTAACAAAAACAAAAATAATCAAAGTTACGAGAGAACCTTACGAGACGCGTAGTCGGAAAATAGCTGATATTAGTTTTGTGGAGGTTTCTAAATTTACGAATGTTTCGAATAGTTACACTTTTCCAAGTGTAGATGACGTATTTATTAGAATAAAGAATAAAACAGATGATAAAATTCTTTTTTGCCTTCATGCTGATATTAATAATGATCCATTAACATTTAAACAAACGATAGAATCTAAAGAAAAATACCAGTGGTTAGAAGCGATTGACGACGAATTGGTTTCTTTAGATAAAAATAAAGTATGGTCAATAGTAGATCGACCCAAAATTGGTAAGAATGGTAAAAAGGCAAATATCATAGATTCGAGATGGGTTTTTAAACGAAAGTATGATAGTCCTGGTAAAATTAAATTTAAAGCTAGTTTAGTCATTAGAGGTTTTAAAGATACAAACTCCTACGACTTGAAAGAAACATATGCACCAGTTTCTAGATTGATTTTAGTACGGACAGTTCTTGCTATAATTAACTATTACGATTTGGAAGCATGTCAATTAGACGTTAAATCTGCCTTTTTAAACGGAATTCTAGAAGACGAAATTTATATGGAAATTCCGGAGGGTGTAGAAATTTCTCAAAATTCACGACAAACCAAAGTCTGTAAACTTCATAAAGCGATTTACGGTTTACGAGTTAGTCCAAAATAGTGGAACAAAAGGTTCTCTGAAGTTGCTCTTTCATTAGGTTTGATTAACGATGATTACGAGCCTTGTTTGTTCACTAGGCATTCTGGTAATTCGACAGTTATATTATTGATTTATGTTGACGATATTCTATTAGCAAGTAATGACAGTAAGAAAATGTTAGAAATTAAAGACAAACTAATGACTTCTTTTGAAATGACTGACTTAGGCGAACCTAAACATTATTTGGACATGAATACTGAAAGACAAAGACATTCTAAAACAATGATTATTAATCAAAAAAGTTATGTAGAGAAAATCCTAACGAAATTTGGTTTTGAGAATGAATTTACGAAAAACACTCCTATAACTATACGACAGGTAGCAAATCGAGAACGAAGAGAACGAGAACAAGATGACAGTTAGCAAATTTGCTAAAAACCTCTTAATATTCCATACAGAGAAACGATTGGTAGTCTTTTGTACCTATCTGGAGAAACACGTCCAGATATAGCTTATTCAGTAAATGTCTTAAGTAGACATCAAATTGATCCAACTGAAAATGAGTGGAATATGGTCAAACGAGTTTTTCAGTATTTGAAAGGAACGAAAGATTTAGGTCTTAAATTTTTAGGAAGACGAAATGATTTTTTGGCTTATTCAGACGCTAGTTTCGCGGATTGTAACTCCTCTGTTTCCACTTGTGGTTTTTTAATACGACTGTTTGGAGACACAATTGCTTGGAAAGCGAATAAACAAACATATGTTGCGTTATCGACTTGTGAAGCCGAATATGTGGCTATGAGTCAAGCTTGTCAGGAAATAATTGCGACAAACAAATCCTTGATGAGAATTTGTAAAGAAAGTTTTCTACCGGCGATTTTTAGATGCGACAATAAAGCCGCAACAATTTGTGCTAAAACAAACGGTGGAAATAAATTAAGACATATGACGGATGTTTATCAAGATTACGTTATAGAATGTGTAAAATACGACCGTGTAGTTATTGAGTGCGTCTCAACTAAGAGGCAATTGGCGGACATAATGACAAAGCCCCTTAGTTTGGAAGTACATACTCAACTACGAGACAAAATTCTGAACAACGACAGTTTCTAAATCAATGAATTTCCTTATCCTATGACAGTTTTTTGAATTTAATATTAAACAACTTTATGACAGTTTATAATAATGATCTATGCTTTTGACTTACAGTTAAAGGGTTTAAAGATTAGACGTGAATCCACTTCTCATATGCGATTGACGACAAAATGATGTTTTATAATGACAGTACTATTTTGATCCAAAGATGCCTTATCTACAGTATTCCAGTTTTAAGAAGAAAATGTGATCTCAATAAACTCAGGAATTATTTAAAGATATATATTTCTATATTGTTCGACGTTTCTTAATTAATTATTAGCATTTAAGTTTTCTTTCTTATAAACAAGATTTAACGAGTCAATCTCGGAAGGGAGTATTGAAAATATATATTTAGTTTCTCGTTTGACTCTAGCTGTTATGAGTAAACGTCCAGTGTACGTCTGCGCACGCACCTCTCCGTTTTTTTTCATATCGATCCGACGCTTCGACCGTGTTAACTTATTCTCTCGTGTTCGTCTTAAATATACGACATTATAATAGTTAAATACCTGTGTTATTAATTAATTACATCCCGACTAAAACTCCTGTCTGCCAACACTTTTCGAATTGTAACAATATTTTAATTTTAGCCAATCCGGCGAGAAAATGGTAGTTTAATTTTATTAGGACTCACCGTCGATTCGCTGTCGACTCCGCATAGCTCCTTGTCCAGATATGGCACCAAAAAAACTTATTTTTAATAAATTTTAATTTTAAATCTTATTTGGCGTGATGCGCCTGATACAACTATCAACACAAGAATGCAAAATATGGCCGTGTGTCTGGATACGAGAGCGTAGCTATACGCGCGCTTCTTTTTAGTTTTTAGGTGAATCCCCGACTTACTATTTTTAACTTTTTATTTTTCTACTATTATTCGGTCGAAGTAAAGTATCCGCTGCCGGTATTGCAGAGCGCCCACTTATTGGTCGCTGTCGTTCGAACCGCGTTGGCCTTTAAATCAAGATGGCCGCAGTCAGTGTTTTGACAGGCCCAAAACAATTGATCTTCGTCTTCCTGGTGTTTTTGAATATTCAGGAATCACTTCCAAATATATACACCAGGAAGCACTTCCCTTTATGGCTTCGAATGATTGACAAGACCGATGGATATTTTCTTGATAACAAAAAGAATATACAAACAGCAAAGTTTGTTCAAAATAGTATCTTTTTATGATTGTTGATCTGTTGAGCTGGCAGGTTTGAATACTAATGTTTAATTTATTTACCAATTTAAGTTACATAATATTCCGTTCAATCAAATTTCAAGAAACTAATAATAATTTTTATTTATTTTAGAAAAAAATGATTCTCGTTTGATAATTATTTTATCAAATAATTTATTTGACAACAAAATCAATTAATTTACTCAATATTGTGCGTGTCAAAATGCCGCGTTACAATGTACATACCTTCCTATTACTCCTATTTATCACATTTATTTGCTAGAATGATTTTATTGTTAGTCTGCATGAGTACGATGGTTCTAAAATTCTAAAAAAAAATTTTATTTAATATAGTTTAGTATCTTACATCAAAAGTTCCATCCATAGAAAATGATGTTCCTACTGCAAAAGCTTCTAACATTCTGTTTGTAGCAAAAATAAGAGCAACAGTATTGTCATTTCCATTGATAGAACCACGGAATATTCCCTCTGTGCTTTCTAAGTGTACATTTTGAATTAGTTCTCCAAAGGCCAGTAAACTTTCGGGAATTGGACCCCGATTGATCATCATCTGGTTATACATAGTTCCTTTTATCGATTTGTAATGAATTAATCGAGAAACTTCATTAGGAAAGCTACAATTTATAGTGTTTATACCATTATGAAAATTTCATAAATGTTAAAAAAAATTTATTATGTATATTATATTTAAATTTTTTTATATATACCCCATGCAAATTCAATCAAATATGCTTCTAAGTGTTCAAATGCCTCTTGCTGCGAAAGCTTCTCTTTTCAAAGCTAGCTTTAATCTTGTTAACTCGAGAGTCAAATCATCAGACCCATGAGCATGGTGCTTAGTACGTCTATTAATGCACCCTGTTATTGTGTTGAATTTAATTATTCCATCACATTGATTAGTTCGTTTTAAAACACATCCATAAATTTGGTATGGATAAATTTGAGCTCGAAATTCTCTGTGATAAAAAAAGCCACGATTGTAATATTTAAATGTATTTCGCCGTTGTCCAGGAACTTCTAACATAATATTGTCATCTTCTAGTGCTATGTCATTTTCATCTTCAATACCATTGAAAACTCGATCTATATAAGTATTTTTTCTACATAATTTCCATCTTCGCCTTCATTCTGATACTCCATTCTAAACAATTTTTGTTATATATTACATATTCTTTTGATTTTTTAATATAAAATGAAATTGCAATGCTATCATTTGAAATTTATTTTTAAAGGGATTGTTCAAAATCATAAAAATAGCGTATAAAAATTTAGGAATGAATTAACACTAAAATTTAACTTGGGTTTAGTTTTACAGTGTCCAGTTTAATAGTGTGCAATTTAATTAAAAATTTTTTTTATTTAAATTGTACAAATTTAATTTGTGTGCAGTTTTTCTGTATGCGTTTTATCACATATAACTTTTTACCAAAATTTAATGAATTTAATTCATTTGCAGTTTGCTATATGCAATTTAGCGGTATACATTTTAATCGTATACGGTGTTTAATATACATTTTGTAAAATTAATCCCGAAAATTAATATGTGTGCAGTTTGACCGTATACAGTTTATTTGTGTGCAAATTGTACCGCCCTATAAAAAAGTTAAGACATGATTTTAAAAAAATTCTTTAAAAATTTTAAAATAATAATGATTTCCGATTAAAAATGCGGTCTGGTTCACCATTTTTTCAAAGTAAAGAAAAAATGATTAAATATGTTAAACAGCATTTTTTGAAAAGGAAACTAGAAGGAAAGCTAATGCTTTACATTTTTTTTGTCTACAAATAAAATAACTTGGTTAATTTACACAACTTCTAAAATAGATTTTTTCAGAGAATGGTATATTGTAATACAAGACAGTACATTCAAATGTTCTAAATAAAATTAAAATTATAAAATTGACGAATATTAGAAACAAATTGAAAATTTTTCTTAGAAACTATTGTGAGATCAGGATAGCCACAATAAAATATAAAACTTAATTTAATTTAAACAAATTTATTTGTCAGGTCAAACAATAAACATCTCCTCGCTCGCACACCTCAGTACAGACTGACTCAATTCTCCTTCTCATTATCTCTCAAACCCAAAAAACAAACACATCATCATTCTTACACTTATAAATACACACACTTGTACATCCTTCTTACGTATAACCTTACAGCTCGGCCAGTCCTGACACTCGTTCGTCCTCGAACGCATTTTAAAATATGAACATTTTCACACAAACAACAGTATCGTCCATAAACAAAAATTTTCATGGCACAGCTTTTCTCCACAAGCGCATATTAGCTGGCTCCCACACTCCTTCATACTTTTTCTGTGTCATCTGGCATCCAGGGATGTCTATAACAACATATCTATTATTTCGCAAAATTTTCGCAATTTGATAAGGACCTTTAAATCGAGGCTTTAATTTCGGAGAAATTCCTTTTGTCGTTTCCGAATTTCTTAACATGATATAATCACCAGTATTATAAATAGTCGATTCCTTTCTTTTTTTATCTCCCTGAAATTTTGATTGCATTTGTCGTTTATTCGTATTTTTATTCGCTTTCATTCTTAACTCATTCAAATTTCTAGTTTCATTGTTGATTTCTCCACCAACATATTCGGCTACGGGATCATGCACTTTACCTCGTTGCATTATATCGAACAAAAGCATACTCGGAGTCTGACCCGTTGTCTTATGGACTGAATTATTTAACGCGAATTCAACCTCACCAATGACCTTTGTCTAATTTTTTCCGCAATCCGTGTCTATTAATTTACCGATCATTGGCGAAATCGTTTTATTAACTCTCTCTACCTGTCCATTCGCCTGAGGCGACCCTGTAAAATTTTTAATGTTTTATGTCAAATTGTTCTAAAGACTTTGCAAATTCCTCCGAGGTAAAACATGTTCCTCTATCCGAAATTAGTGTTTTTGGTTTACTATATTATTCGAAATAAATTTTTAATTTTTCTATCGCTTCTTTACTTGCAGTGCTTTTCGTCGGATACAGTTTCGTTTTGTAGACCTATAAGGTTCATTATAACTTTCCTATAATCAGCACGTAAAACTGAAGATCCTTACCGAATTTCAGCTCACCAGGTTGAGATTTGTAGAAGTTAAGGGGGGGACAGGAACATTTTTTGCAATTTTTTTCGAAAAAATTTAATTTCTTTCCCTTCTATTTCACAAATATGTAGGCCAATCGTGTGCGCTATATTTTTCCTGTAATCTGCACTTAAAACTGAAGATTCCTGCTGAATTTCAGTCCACCCGGTTCAGATTTGTAGAAGTTAAGGGGGGGACAGGGTCATTTTTTTGCAATTTTTAAAAAAAAATTTAATTTCCTTCCCTTCTATTTCGCAAATATGTAGGTAAATCGTGTACGCTATATTTTTCCTGTAATCTGCACTTAAAACTGAAGATCCCTGATGAATTTCAGCTCCCTAGGTTCAGATTTGTAGAAGTTAAGGGGGGGACAGGGTCATTTTTTGCAATTTTTTCAAAAAATTTTAATTTCTTTCCCTTCTATTTCGCAAATATGTAGGTCAATCGTGTACGCTATATTTTTCCTGTAATCTGCACTTAAAACTGAAGATCCCTGATGAATTTCAGCTCACTAGGTTCAGATTTGTAGAAGTTAAGGGGGGGACAGGGTCATTTTTTGCAATTTATTCAAAAAAAATTAAAATTTTTTCCCATTTATTTTGCAAATATGTAGGTCAATCGTGTGCGCTATATTTTTCCTCTAATCTGCACGTAAAACTGAAGATCCCTACCGATTTCAGCCCACCCGGTTCAGATTTGTAGAAGTTAAGGGGGGGACAGTGTAATTTTTTGCAATTTTTTCTAAAAAATTTAATTTCTTTCCCTTCTATTTCGCAAATATGTAGGTAAATCGTGTGCGCTATATTTTTCCTGTAATCTGCACGTAAAACTGAAGATCCCTACCGAATTTTAGCCCACCCGGTTCAGATTGGTAGAAGTTAAGGGGGGGACAGTGTAATTTTTTGCAATTTTTTCTAAAAAATTTAATTTCTTTCCCTTCTATTTCGCAAATATGTAGGTAAATCGTGTGCGCTATATTTTTCCTGTAATCTACACTTAAAACTGAAGATTCCTGCTGAATTTCAGTCCACCCGGTTCAGATTTGTAGAAGTTAAGGGGGGGACAGGGTCATTTTTTTGCAATTTTTTAAAAAAAATTTAATTTTCTTCCCTTCTATTTCGCAAATATGTAGGTCAATCGTGTACGCTATATTTTTCCTGTAATCTGCACTTAAAACTGAAGATCCTTACCGAATTTTAGCTCACCAGGTTGAGATTTGTAGAAGTTAAGGCGGGGACAGGGTCATTTTTTGCAATTTATTCAAAAAAAATTAAAATTCTTTCCCATTTATTATGCAAATATGTAGGTCAATCGTGTGCGCTATATTTTTCCTGTAATCTGCACTTAAAACTAAAGACTCCTGCTGAATTTCAGCCCACCCGGTTCAGATTTGTAGAAGTTAAAGAGGGGGACAGGGTCATTTTTTCAATTTTTTCAAAAAATTTTAATTTCTTTCCCTTCTATTTCGCAAATATGTAGGTCAATCGTGTGCGCTATATTTTTTCTGTAATCTGCACTTAAAACTGATGGTCCATACCGAATTTCAGCTCACCAGGTTCAGATTTGTTGAAGTTAAGGAGGACAGGGTCATTTTTTGCAATTTTTTTGAAAAAATTTAATTTCTTTCCCTTCTATTTCGCAAATATGTAAACCAATCGGGTTCGCTATATTTTTCCTGTAATCTGCACGTAAAACTGAAGATCCCTACCGAATTTCAGCCCAGCCGGTACAGATTTGTAGAAGTTGAGGGGGGGACAGGGTCATTTCTTGCAATTTTTTCAAAAAAAATTAAAATTCTTTCCCTTTTATTTCGCAAATATGTAGGTCAATCGTGTACGCTATATTTTTCCTGTAATCTGCACTTAAAACTGAAGATCCCTGATGAATTTCAGCTCACTAGGTTCAGATTTGTAGAAGTTAAGGGCGGGGGGATTTTTTGCAATTTTTTTAAAAAAATTTAATTTCTTTCCCTTCTATTTCGCAAATATGTAGGTCAATCATGTGCAATATATTTTTCCTGTAATCTGCACGTAAAACTCAAGATCCCTACCGAATTTTAGCCCACCCGGTTCAGATTGGTAGAAGTTAAGGGGGGGACAGTGTAATTTTTTGCAATTTTTTCTAAAAAATTTAATTTCTTTCCCTTCTATTTCGCAAATATGTAGACCTATCAGGTTCGCTATAATTATCCGGTAATCTGCACTTAAAACTAAAGATCCATACCGAATTTCAGCCCACCAGGTTCAGATTTGTAGAAGTTAAGTGGCGGGACAGTGTCAATTTTTGCAATTTTTTCAAAAAAATTTAAATTCTTTCCCTTCTATTTCGAAAATATGTAGGTCAATCGTGTGCGCTATATTTTTCCTGTAATCTACACTTAAAACTGAAGATTCCTGCTGAATTTCAGCTCACCCGGTTCAGATTTGTAGAAGTTAAGGGGGGGACAGTGTCATTTTTTGCAATTTTTTTAAAAAAATTTAATTTCTTTCCCTTCTATTTCGCAAATATGTAGGTCAATCGTGTGCAATATATTTTTCCTGTAATCTGCACGTAAAACTGAAGATCCCTACCGAACTTCAGCCCAGCCGATACAGATTTGTAGAAGTTGAGGGGGGGACAGGGTCATTTCTTGCAATTTTTTCAAAAAAAATTAAAATTCTTTCCCTTTTATTTCGCAAATATGTAGGTCAATCGTGTACGCTATATTTTTCCTGTAATCTGCACTTAAAACTGAAGATCCCTGATGAATTTCAGCTCACTAGGTTCAGATTTGTAGAAGTTAAGGGCGGGGGGATTTTTTGCAATTTTTTTAAAAAATTTTAATTTCTTTCCCTTCTATTTTGCAAATATGTAGGTAAATCGTGTGCGCTATATTTTTCCTGTAATCTGCACCTAAAACTAAAGATCCATACCGAATTTCAGCTCACCAGTTTGAGATTTATAGAAGTTAAGGGGGGATAGGGTCATTTTTTGCAATTTTTTTGAAAAAATTTAATTTCTTTCCCTTCTATTTTGCAAATATGTAGGTAAATCGTGTGCGCTCTATTTTTCCTGTAATGTGCACTTAAAACTTAAGATCCCTACCGAATTTCAGATCACCAGGTTCAGATTTGTAGAAGTTAAGGGGGGGACAGTGTCATTTTTTGCAATTTTTTCAAAAAAATTTAATTTCCTTCCCTTCTATTTCGCAAATATGTAGGTAAATCGTGTGCGCTATATTTTTCCTGTAATCTACACTTAAAACTGAAGATTCCTGCTGAATTTCAGCTCACCAGGTTGAGATTTGTAGAAGTTAAGGGGGGGACAGTGTCATTTTTTGCAATTTTTTTCGAAAAAATTTATTTTCTTTCCCTTCTATTTCACAAATATGTAGGCCAATCGTGTGCGCTATATTTTTCCTGTAATCTGCACGTAAAACTGAAGATCCCTACCGAACTTCAGCCCAGCCGATACAGATTTGTAGAAGTTGAGGGGGGGACAGGGTCATTTCTTGCAATTTTTTCAAAAAAAATTAAAATTCTTTCCCTTTTATTTCGCAAATATGTAGGTCAATCGTGTACGCTATATTTTTCCTGTAATCTGCACTTAAAACTGAAGATCCCTGATGAATTTCAGCTCACTAGGTTCACTTTGGTAGAAGTTAAGGGGGGGACAGTGTAATTTTTTGCAATTTTTTCTAGAAAATTTAATTTCTTTCCCTTCTATTTCGCAAATATGTAGGTAAATCGTGTGCGCTATATTTTTCCTGTAATCTACACTTAAAACTGAAGATTCCTGCTGAATTTCAGTCCACCCGGTTCAGATTTGTAGAAGTTAAGGGGGGGACAGGGTCATTTTTTTGCAATTTTTTAAAAAAAATTTAATTTACTTCCCTTCTATTTCGCAAATATGTAGGTCAATCGTGTACGCTATATTTTTCCTGTAATCTGCACTTAAAACTGAAGATCCCTGCTGAATTTCAGCTCACCCGGTTCAGATTTGTAAAAGTTAAGGGGGGGACAGGGTAATTTTTTGCAATTTTTTTAAAAAAATTTAATTTTTTTCCCTTCTATTTCGCAAATATCTAGGTCAATCGTGTGCGCTATATTTTTCCTGTAATCTGCACTTAAAACTAAAGATCCCTGCTGAATATCAGCTCACCCGGTTCAGATTTGTAGAAGTTAAGGGGGGGACAGGGTCATTTCTTGCAATTTTTTCAAAAAAAATTAAAATTCTTTCCCTTTTATTTCGCAAATATGTAGGTCAATCGTGTACGCTATATTTTTCCTGTAATCTGCACTTAAAACTGAAGATCCCTGCTGAATTTCAGCCCACCCGGTTCAGATTTGTAGAAGTTAAGGCGGGGACAGGGTCATTTTTTGCAATTTATTCAAAAAAAATTAAAATTCTTTCCCATTTATTATGCAAATATGTAGGTCAATCGTGTGCGCTATATTTTTCCTGTAATCTGCACTTAAAACTAAAGACTCCTGCTGAATTTCAGCCCACCCGGTTCAGATTTGTAGAAGTTAAAGAGGGGGACAGGGTCATTTTTTCAATTTTTTCAAAAAATTTTAATTTCTTTCCCTTCTATTTTGCAAATATTTAGGTCAATCGTGTACGCTATATTTTTCCTGTAATCTGCACTTAAAGCTGAAGATCCCTGATGAATTTCAGCTCCCTAGGTTCAGATTTGTAGAAGTTAAGGGGGGGGACAGGGACATTTTTTGCAATTTTTTCGAAAAAATTTAATTTTTTTCCCTTCTATTTCGCAAATATGTAGGTAAATCGTGTGCGCTATATTTTTCCTGTAATCTGCACGTAAAACTGAAGATCCCTACCGAATTTTAGCCCACCCGGTTCAGATTGGTAGAAGTTAAGGGGGGGACAGTGTAATTTTTTGCAATTTTTTCTAGAAAATTTAATTTCTTTCCCTTCTATTTCGCAAATATGTAGGTAAATCGTGTGCGCTATATTTTTCCTGTAATCTACACATAAAACTGAAGATTCCTGCTGAATTTCAGTCCACCCGGTTCAGATTTGTAGAAGTTAAGGGGGGGACAGTGTCATTTTTTGCAATTTTTTTAAAAAAATTTAATTTCCTTCCCTTCTATTTCGAAAATATGTAGGTCAATCGTGTGCGCTTTATTTTTCCTGTAATCTACACTCAAAACTGAAGATCCCTACCGAATTTAAGCCCACCCGGTTCAGATTTGTAGAAGTTAAGGGGGGGGGGGACATGGTCATTTTTTGCAATTTTTTCAAAAAAATTTAATTTCTTTCTCTTCTATTTCGCTAATTTGTAGACCTATAAGGTTCATTATAACTTTCCTGTAATCAGCACGTAAAACTGAAGATCCTTACCGAATTTCAGCTCACCAGGTTGAGATTTGTAGAAGTTAAGGGGGGGACAGGGTCATTTTTTGCAATTTTTTTCGAAAAAATTTATTTTCATTCCCTTCTATTTCACAAATATGTAGGCCAATCGTGTGCGCTATATTTTTCCTGTAATCTGCACGTAAAACTGAAGATCCCTACCGAACTTCAACCCAGCCGATACGGATTTGTAGAAGTTGAGGGGGGGACAGGGTCATTTCTTGCAATTTTTTCAAAAAAAATTAAAATTCTTTCCCTTTTATTTCGCAAATATGTAGGTCAATCGTGTACGCTATATTTTTCCTGTAATCTGCACTTAAAACTGAAGATCCCTGATGAATTTCAGCTCACTAGGTTCAGATTTGTAGAAGTTAAGGGCGGGGGGATTTTTTGCAATTTTTTTAAAAAATTTTAATTTCTTTCCCTTCTATTTCGCAAATATGTAGGTCAATCGTGTGCGCTATATTTTTCCTGTAATCTGCACTTAAAACTGAAGATCCCTGCTGAATTTCAGCTCACCCGGTTCAGATTTGTAAAAGTTAAGGGGGGGGACAGGGTAATTTTTTGCAATTTTTTTAAAAAAATTTAATTTCTTTCCTTTCTATTTCGCAAATATGTAGGTCAATCGTGTGCCCTATATTTTTCCTGTAATCTGCACTTAAAACTGAAGATCCCTGCTGAATATCAGCTCACCCGGTTCAGATTTGTAGAAGTTAAGGGGAGGACAGGGTCATTTCTTGCAATTTTTTCAAAAAAAATTAAAATTCTTTCCCTTTTATTTCGCAAATATGTAGGTCAATCGTGTACGCTATATTTTTCCTGTAATCTGCACTTAAAACTGAAGATCCCTGCTGAATTTCAGCTCACTAGGTTCAGATTTGTAGAAGTTAAGGGGGGGACAGTGTAATTTTTTGCAATTTTTCCAAAAAAATTTAATTTCTTTCCCTTCTTTTTCGCAAATATGTAGGTAAATCGTGTGCGCTATATTTTTCCTGTAATCTACACTTAAAACTGAAGATTCCTGCTGAATTTCAGCCCACCCTGTTCAGATTTGTAGAAGTTAAGGGGGGGACAGGGTCATTTTTTTGCAATTTTTTTAAAAAAATTTAATTTCTTTCCCTTCTATTTCGCAAATATGTAGGTCAATCGTGTACGCTATATTTTTCCTGTAATCTGCACGTAAAAATGAAGATTCCTGCTGAATTTCAGCCCACCCGGTTCAGATTTGTAGAAGTTAAGGCGGGGACAGGGTCATTTTTTGCAATTTTTTTGAAAAAATTTAATTTCTTTCCCTTCTATTTCGCAAATATGTAGGTCAATCGTGTACGCTATATTTTTCCTGTAATCTGCACTTAAAACTGAAGATCCCTGATGAATTTCAGCTCACTAGGTTCAGATTTCTAGAAGTTAAGGGCGGGGGGATTTTTTGCAATTTTTTCAAAAAATTAAAATTCTTTTCCATTTATTTTGCAAATATGTAGGTCAATCGTGTGCGCTATATTTTTCCTGTAATCTGCACTTAAAACTGAAGATCCATGCTGAATTTCAGGTCACCCGGTTCAGATTTGTAGAAGTTAAGGGGGGGACAGAGTCATTTTTTGCAATTTTTTCAAAAAAAATTAAAATTCTTTCCCTTTTATTTCGCAAATATGTAGGTCAATCGTGTGCGCTATATTTTTCCTGTAATCTGCACTTAAAACTGAAGATTCCTGCAGAATTTCAGCCCACCCGGTTCAGATTTGTAGAAGTTAAGGGGGGGGACAGGGTCATTTTTTGCAATTTTTCCAAAAAAATTTAATTTCTTTCCCTTCTATTTCGCAAATATGTAGGTCAATCGTGTGCGCTATATTTTTCCTGTAATCTGCACTTAAAACTGAAGATCCCTGCTGAATTTCAGCCAACCCGGTTCAGATTTGTAGAAGTTAAAGAGGGGGACAGGGTCATTTTTTGCAATTTTTTCAAAAAATTTTAATTTCTTTCCCTCCTATTTCTCAAATATGTAGGTCAATCGTGTGCGCTATATTTTTCCTGTAATCTGCACTTAAAACTGATGGTCCCTACCGAATTTCAGCTCACCAGGTTGAGATTTGTAGAAGTTAAGGGGGGGACAGGGTCATTTTTTTGCAATTTTTTAAAAAAATTTAATTTCCATCCCATCTATTACGCAAATATGTAGGTAAATCGTGTGCGCTATATTTTTCCTGTAATCCACACTTAAAACTGAAGATTCCTGCTGAATTTCAGTCCACCCGGTTCAGATTTGTAGAAGTTAAGGGGGGGACAGTGTCATTTTTTGCAATTTTTTCTAAAAAATTTAATTTCTTTCCCTTCTATTTCGCAAATATGTAGGTCAATCGTGTACGCTATATTTTTCCTGTAATCTGCACTTAAATCTGAAGATTCCTGCTGATTTTCAGCCCACCCGGTTCAGATTTGTAGAAGTTAAGGCGGGTACAGGGTCATTTTTTGCAATTTATTCAAAAGAAATTAAAATTCTTTCCCTTCTATTTTGCAAATATTTAGGTCAATCGTGTACGCTATATTTTTCCTGTAATCTGCACTTAAAGCTGAAGATCCCTGATGAATTTCAGCTCCCTAGGTTCAGATTTGTAGAAGTTAAGTGGGGGGACAGGGTCATTTTTTGCAATTTTTTAAAAAAAATTTAATTTCTTTCCCTTCTATTTCGCAAATATGTAGGTCAATCGTGTTCGCTATATTTTTCCTGTAATCTGCACTTAAAACTGAAGATCCCTACCGAATTTCAGCTCACCAGGTTCAGATTTGTAGAAGTTAAGGGGGGGGACAGGGACATTTTTTGCAATTTTTTCGAAAAAATTTAATTTCTTTCCCTTCTATTTCGCAAATATGTAGGTCAATCGTGTGCGCTATATTTTTCCTGTAATCAGCACGTAAATCTGAAGATCCTTACCGAATTTCAGCTCACCAGGTTGAGATTTGTAGAAGTTAAGGGGGGGACAGGGTCATTTTTTGCAATTTTTTCAAAAAAATTTAATTTCTTTCCCTTCTATTTCGCAAATATGTAGGTAAATCGTGTGCGCTATATTTTTCCTGTAATCTGCACGTAAAACTGAAGATCCCTACCGAATTTTAGCCCACCCGGTTCAGATTGGTAGAAGTTAAGGGGGGGACAGGGTCATTTTTTGCAATTTTTTCAAAAAAATTTAATTTCTTTCCCTTCTATTTCGCAAATATGTAGGCCAATCGTGTACGCTATATTTTTCCTGTAATCTGCACTTAAAACTGAAGATCCCTACTGAATTTCAGCTCACCCGGTTCAGATTTGTAGAAGTTAAGGGGGGGAGACTGGGTCATTTATTGCAATTTTTTCGAAAAAAATTAATTTCTTTCCCTTCTATTTCGCAAATATGTAGGTCAATCGTCTAGGCTATATTTTTCCGGTAATCTGCACGTAAAACTGAAGATCCCTACCGAATTTCAGCTCACCCGGTTCAGATTTGTAGAAGTTAAGGGGGGGACAGGGTCATTTTTTGCAATTTATTCAAAAAAAATTAAAATTTTTTCCCATTTATTTTGCAAATATGTAGGTCAATCGTGTGCGCTATATTTTTCCTGTAATCTGCACTTAAAACTGAAGATTCCTGCTGAATTTCAGTTTACCCGGTTCAGATTTGTAGAAGTTAAGGGGGGGAGACTGGGTCATTTATTGCAATTTTTTCGAAAAAAATTAATTTCTTTCCCTTCTATTTCGCAAATATGTAGGTCAATCGTCTAGGCTATATTTTTCCTGTAATCTACACTTAAAACTGAAGATTCCTGCTGAATTTCAGTCCACCCGGTTCAGATTTGTAGAAGTTAAGGGGGGGACAGGGTCATTTTTTTGCAATTTTTTAAAAAAAATTTAATTTACTTCCCTTCTATTTCGCAAATATGTAGGTCAATCGTGTACGCTATATTTTTCCTGTAATCTGCACTTAAAACTGAAGATTTCTGCTGAATTTCAGCCCACCCGGTTCAGATTTGTAGAAGTTAAGGCGGGGACAGTGTCATTTTTTTCAATTTATTCAAAAAAAATTAAAATTCTTTCCCATTTATTATGCAAATATGTAGGTCAATCGTGTGCGCTATATTTTTCCTGTAATCTGCACGTAAACTGAAGATCCCTACCGAATTTCAGCCCACCCGGTTCAGATTTGTAGAAGTTAAGGGGGGGACAGTGTAATTTTTTGCAATTTTATCTAAAAAATTTAATTTCTTTCCCTTCTATTTCGCAAATATGTAGGCCAATCGTGTGCGCTATATTTTTCCTGTAATCTGCACCTAAAACTGAAGATCCCTACTGAATTTCAGCTCACCAGGTTCAGATTTGTAGAAGTTAAGGGGGGACAGGGTCATTTTTGCAATTTTTTCGAAAAAATTTAATTTCTTTCCCTTCTATTTCGCAAATATGTAGGTCAATCGTCTGCGCAAAATTTTCCTGTAATCTACACTTAAAACTGAAGATTCCTGCTGAATTTCAGCCCACCCTGTTCAGATTTGTAGAAGTTAAGGGGGGGACAGGGTCATTTTTTGCAATTTTTTCTAAAAAATTTAATTTCTTTCCCTTCTATTTCGCAAATATGTAGGTCAATCGTGTGCGCTATATTTTTCCTGTAATCAGCACGTAAAACTGAAGATTCCTGCTGAATTTCAGCCCACCCTGTTCAGATTTGTAGAAGTTAAGGGGGGGACAGGGTCATTTTTTTGCAATTTTTTTAAAAAAATTTAATTTTCTTCCCTATTATTTCGCAAATATGTAGGTAAATCGTGTACGCTATATTTTTCCTGTAATCTGCACTTAAAACTGAAGATCCCTGCTGAATTTCAGCCCACCCGGTTCAGATTTGTAGAAGTTAAGGCGGGGACAGGGTCATTTTTTGCAATTTTTTCAAAAAATTTTAATTTCTTTCCCTTCTATTTCGCAAATATGTAGGTCAATCGTGTACGCTATATTTTTCCTGTAATCTGCACTTAAAACTGAAGATCCCTAATGAATTTCAGCTCCCTAGGTTTAGATTTGTAGAAGTTAAGGGGGGGACAGGGTCATTTTTTGCAATTTTTTCAAAAAAATTTAATTTCTTTCCCTTCTATTTCGCAAATATGTAGGTCAATCGTGTGCGCTATATTTTTTCTGTAATCTGCACTTAAAACTGATGGTCCCTACCGAATTTCAGCTCACCCGGTTCAGATTTGTAGAAGTTAAGGGGGGGACAGGGTCATTTTTTTGCAATTTTTTAAAAAAAATTTAATTTTCTTCCCTATTATTTCGCAAATATGTAGGTAAATCGTGTACGCTATATTTTTCCTGTAATCTGCACTTAAAACTGAAGATCCCTGCTGAATTTCAGCTCACTAGGTTCAGATTTGTAGAAGTTAAGGGCGGGGGGACAGGGTCATTTTTTGCAATTTATTAAAAAAAATTTAATTTCTTTCCCTTCTATTTCGCAAATATGTAGGTAAATCGTGTGCGCTATATTTTTCCTGTAATCTACACTTAAAACTGCAGATTCCTGATGAATTTCAGCCCACCCGGTTCAGATTTGTAGAAGTTAAGGGGGAGAGACAGGGTCATTTTTTGCAATTTTTCCAAAAAAATTTAATTTCTTTCCCTTCTATTTCGCAAATATGTAGGTCAATCGTGTGCGCTATATTTTTCCTGTAATCTGCACTTAAAACTGAAGATCCCTGCTGAATTTCAGCTCACCAGGTTCAGATTTGTAGAAGTTAAGGGGGGACAGGGTCATTTTTTGCAATTTTAAAAAAATAATTTAATTTCTTTCCCTTCTATTTCGCAAATATGTAGGTCAATCGTGTTCGCTATATTTTTCCTGTAATCTGCACTTAAAACTGAAGATCCCTGCTGAATTTCAGCTCACCAGGTTCAGATTTGTAGAAGTTAAGGGGGGGACAGGGTAATTTTTTGAAATTTTTTAAAAAAAATTTAATGTGTTTCTCTTATATATCGCAAATATGTAGGTCAATCGTGTGCGCTATATTTTTCCTGTAATCTGCACTTGAAACTGAAGATCCCTGCTGAATTTCAGCTCTCCAGGTTCAGATTTGCAGAAGTTAAGAGGGGGACAGGGTCATTTTTTGCAATTTTTTTCAAAAAAATTTAATTTCTTTCCCTTCTATTTCGCAAATATGTAGGTCAATCGTGTGCGCTATATTTTTCCTGTAATCTGCACTTAAAACTGAAGATCCCTGCTGAATTTCAGCTCACCAGGTTCAGATTTGTAGAAGTTAAGGGGGGGACAGGGTCATTTTTTGCAATTTTTTCAAAAAAATTTAATTTCTTTCCCTTCTATTTCGCAAATATGTAGGTCAATCGTGTTCGCTATATTTTTCCTGTAATCTGCACTTAAAACTGAAGATCCCTGCTGAATTTCAGCTCACCAGGTTCAGATTTGTAGAAGTTAAGGGGGGGGGACAGGGTCATTTTTTGCAATTTTTTCAAAAAAATTTAATTTCTTTCCCTTCTATTTCGCAAATATGTAGGTCAATCGTGTTCGCTATATTTTTCCTGTAATCTGCACTTAAAACTGAAGATCCCTACCGAATTTCAGCTCACCAGGTTCAGATTTGTAGAAGTTAAGGGGGGGAGACAGGGTCATTTTTTGCAATATGTTAAAAAAATTTAATTTCTTTCCCTTCTATTTCGCAAATATGTAGGACAATCGTGTTCGCTATATTTTTCCTGTAATCTGCACTTAAAACTGAAGATCCCTGCTGAATTTCAGCTCACCAGGTTCAGATTTGTAGAAGTTAAGGGGGGGGGGGTTCGGACAGGGTCATTTTTTGCAATTTTTTCGAAAAAATTTAACTTCTTTCCCTTCTATTTCGCAAATATGTAGGTCAATCGTGTTCGCTATATTTTTCCTGTAATCTGCACTTAAAACTGAAGATCCCTGCTGAATTTCAGCTCACCAGGTTCAGATTTGTAGAAGTTAAGGGGGGGGACAGGGTCATTTTTTGCAATTTTTTTAAAAAAATTTAATTTCTTTCTTTCCCTATTTCGCAAATATGTAGGTCAATCGTGTTCGCTATATTTTTCCTGTAATCTGCACGTAAAACTGAAGATCCCTACCGAATTTCAGCTCACCAGGTTCAGATTTGTAGAAGTTAAGGGGGGGACAGGGTCATTTTTTGCAATTTTTTCAAAAAATTTTAATTTCTTTCCCTTCTATTTCGCAAATATGTAGGTCAATCGTGTACGCTATATTTTTCCTGTAATCTGCACTTAAAACTGAAGATCCCTAATGAATTTCAGCTCACCAGGTTCAGATTTGTAGAAGTTAAGGGGGGACAGGGTCATTTTTGCAATTTTTTCGAAAAAATTTAATTTCTTTCCCTTCTATTTCGCAAATATGTAGGTCAATCGTGTTCGCTATATTTTTCCTGTAATCTGCACTTAAAACTGAAGATCCCTGCTGAATTTCAGCTCACCAGGTTCAGATTTGTAGAAGTTAAGGGGGGGGACAGGGTCATTTTTTGCAATTTTTTAAAAAAAATTTAATTTCTTTCCCTTCTATTTCGCAAATATTTAGGTAAATCGTGTTCGCTATATTTTTACTGTAATCTGCACTTTAAACTGAAGATCCTGCTGAATTTCAGCCCACCCGGTTCAGATTTGTAGAAGTTAAGGGTGGGGGGGGACAGGGTCATTTTTTGCAATTTTTTCGAAAAAATTTAATTTCTTTCCCTTCTATTTCGCAAATATGTAGGTCAATCGTGTTCGCTATATTTTTCCTGTAATCTGCACTTAAAACTGAAGATCCCTACCGAATTTCAGCTCACCAGGTTCAGATTTGTAGAAGTTAAGGGGGGGACAGGGTCATTTTTTGCAATTTTTTAAAAAAAATTTAATTTCTTTCCCTTCTATTTCGCAAATATGTAGGTCAATCGTGTTCGCTATATTTTTCCTGTAATCTGCACTTAAAACTGAAGATCCCTGCTGAATTTCAGCTCACCAGGTTCAGATTTGTAGAAGTTAAGGGGGGGACAGGGTCATTTTTTGCAATTTTTTCGAAAAAATTTAATTTCTTTCCCTTCTATTTCGCAAATATGTAGGTCAATCGTGTTCGCTATATTTTTCCTGTAATCTGCACTTAAAACTGAAGATCCCTGCTGAATTTCAGCTTACCTGGTTCAGATTTGTAGAAGTTAAGGGGGGACAGGTTCATTTTTTGAAATTTTTTTTAAAAAAATTTTAATCCTTTTCCTTTTATTTCACAAATATGTAGGTCAATCGTGTTCGCTATATTTTTCCTGTAATCTGCACTTAAAACTGAAGATCCGTACCGAATTTCAGCTCACCAGGTTCAGATTTGTAGAAGTTAAGGGGGGGGACAGGGTCATTTTTTGCAATTTTTTCAAAAAAATTTAATTTCTTTCCCTTCTATTTCGCAAATATGTAGGTCAATCGTGTTCGCTATATTTTTCCTGTAATCTGCACTTAAAACTGAAGATCCCTGCTGAATTTCAGCTCACCTGGTTCAGATTCGTAGAAGTTAAGGGTGGGGGGGACAGGGTCATTTTTTGCAATTTTTTCGAATAAATTTAATTTCTTTCCCTTCTATTTCGCAAATATGTAGGCCAATCGTGTTCGCTATATTTTTCCTGTAATCTGCACGTAAAACTGAAGATCCCTACCGAATTTCAGCTCACCAGGTTCAGATTTGTAGAAGTTAAGGGGGGGGGACAGGGTCATTTTTTGCAATTTTTTAAAAAAAATTTAATTTCTTTCCCTTCTATTTCGCAAATATGTAGGTCAATCGTGTTCGCTATATTTTTCCTGTAATCTGCACTTAAAACTGAAGATCCCTGCTGAATTTCAGCTCACCAGGTTCAGATTTGTAGAAGTTAAGGGGGGGGACAGGGTCATTTTTTGCAATTTTTTCGAAAAAATTTAATTTCTTTCCCTTCTATTTCGCAAATATGTAGGTCAATCGTGTTCGCTATATTTTTCCTGTAATCTGCACGTAAAACTGAAGATCCGTACCGAATTTCAGCTCACCAGGTTCAGATTTGTAGAAGTTAAGGGGGGGACAGGGTCATTTTTTGCAATTTTTAAAAAAAAATTTAACTTCTTTCCCTTCTATTTCGCAAATATGTAGGTCAATCGTGTTCGCTATATTTTTCCTGTAATCTGCACGTAAAACTGAAGATCCCTACCGAATTTCAGCTCACCAGGTTCAGATTTGTAGAAGTTAAGGGGGGGGGGACAGGGTCATTTTTTGCAATTTTTTCGAAAAAATTTAATTTCTTTCCCTTCTATTTCGCAAATATGTAGGCCAATCGTGTTCGCTATATTTTTCCTGTAATCTGCACGTAAAACTGAAGATCCCTACCGAATTTCAGCTCACCAGGTTCAGATTTGTAGAAGTTAAGGGGGGGACAGGGTCATTTTTTGCAGTTTTTTAAAAAAAAATTTAATTTCTTTCCCTTCTATTTCGCAAATATGTAGGTCAATCGTGTTCGCTATATTTTTCATGTAATCTGCACGTAAAACTGAAGATCCCTGCTAAATTTCAGCTCACCAGGTACAGATTTGTAGAAGTTAAGGGGGGGGACAGGGTCATTTTTTGCAATTTTTCAAAAAAAATTTAATTTCTTTCCCTTCTATTTCGCAAATATGTAGGTCAATCGTGTTCGCTATATTTTTCCTGTAATCTGCACTTAAAACTGAAGATCCCTGCTGAATTTCAGCTCACCAGGTTCAGATTTGTAGAAGTTAAGGGGGGGGACAGGGTCATTTTTTGCAATTTTTTCGAAAAAATTTAATTTCTTTCCCTTCTATTTCGCAAATATGTAGACCAATCGTGTTCGCTATATTTTTCCTGTAATCTGCACGTAAAACTGAAGATTCCTACCGAATTTCAGCTCACCAGGTTCAGATTTGTAGAAGTTAAGGGGGGGACAGGGTCATTTTTTGCAATTTTTGTAAAAAAATTTAATTTCTTTCCCTTCTATTTCGCAAATATGTAGACCAATCGTGTTCGCTATATTTTTCCTGTAATCTGCACTTAAAACTGAAGATCCCTGCTGAATTTCAGCTCACCAGGTTCAGATTTGTAGAAGTTAAGGGGGGGGGACAGGGTCATTTTTTGCAATTTTTTCGAAAAAATTTAATTTCTTTCCCTTCTATTTCGCAAATATGTAGGTCAATCGTGTTCGCTATATTTTTCCTGTAATCTGCACTTAAAACTGAAGATCCCTGCTGAATTTCAGCTCACCAGGTTCAGATTTGTAGAAGTTAAGGGGGGGACAGGGTCATTTTTTGCAATTTTTTCAAAAAAATTTAATTTCTTTCCCTTCTATTTCGCAAATATGTAGGCCAATCGTGTTCGCTATATTTTTCCTGTAATCTGCACGTAAAACTGAAGATCCCTACCGAATTTCAGCTCACCAGGTTCAGATTTGTAGAAGTTAAGGGGGGGGGACAGGGTCATTTTTTGCAATTTTTTAAAAAAAATTTAATTTCTTTCCCTTCTATTTCGCAAATATGTAGGTCAATCGTGTTCGCTATATTTTTCCTGTAATCTGCACTTAAAACTGAAGATCCCTGCTGAATTTCAGCTCACCAGGTTCAGATTTGTAGAAGTTAAGGGGGGGGACAGGGTCATTTTTTGCAATTTTTTTAAAAAAAATTTAATTTCTTTCCCTTCTATTTCGCAAATATGTAGGCCAATCGTGTTCGCTATATTTTTCCTGTAATCTGCACGTAAAACTGAAGATCCGTACCGAATTTCAGCTCACCAGGTTCAGATTTGTAGAAGTTAAGGGGGGGGACAGGGTCATTTTTTGCAATTTTTTCCAAAAAATTTAATTTCTTTCCCTTCTATTTCGCAAATATGTAGGTCAATCGTGTTCGCTATATTTTTCCTGTAATCTGCACTTAAAACTGAAGATCCCTGCTGAATTTCAGCTCACCAGGTTCAGATTTGTAGAAGTTAAGGGGGGGGACCCTGTCATTTTTTGCAATTTTTTCGAAAAAATTTAATTTCTTTCCCTTCTATTTCGCAAATATGTAGGTCAATCGTGTTCGCTATATTTTTCCTGTAATCTGCACTTAAAACTGAAGATCCCTGCTGAATTTCAGCTCACCAGGTTCAGATTTGTAGAAGTTAAGGGGGGGGGACAGGGTCATTTTTTGCAATTTTTCCAAAAAAATTTAATTTCTTTCCCTTCTATTTCGCAAATATGTAGGTCAATCGTGTTCGCTATATTTTTCCTGTAATCTGCACTTAAAACTGAAGATCCCTGCTGAATTTCAGCTCACCAGGTTCAGATTTGTAGAAGTTAAGGGGGGGGGACAGGGTCATTTTTTGCAATTTTTTCAAAAAAAATTTAATTTCTTTCCCTTCTATTTCGCAAATATGTAGGTCAATCGTGTTCGCTATATTTTTCCTGTAATCTGCACTTAAAACTGAAGATCCCTGCTGAATTTCAGCTCACCAGGTTCAGATTTGTAGAAGTTAAGGGGGGGACAGGGTTATTTTTTGCAATTTTTTCAAAAAATTTAATTGCTTTCCCTTCTATTTTGCAAATATGTAGGTCAATCGTGTTCGCTATATTTTTCCTGTAATCTGCACTTAAAACTGAAGATCCCTGCTGAATTTCAGCTCACCAGGTTCAGATTTGTAGAAGTTAAGGGGGGGACAGGGTCATTTTTTGCAATTTTTTCGAAAAAATTTAAATTCTTTCCCTTCTATTTCGCAAATATGTAGGTCAATCGTGTTTGCTATATTTTTCCTGTAATCTGCACTTAAAACTGAAGATCCCTGCTGAATTTCAGCTCACCAGGTTCAGATTTGTAGAAGTTAAGGGGGGGGGACAGGGTCATTTTTTGCAATTTTTTCAAAAAATTTAATTTCTTTCCCTTCTATTTCGCAAATATGTAGGCCAATCGTGTTCGCTATATTATTACTGTAATCTGCACTTAAAACTGAAGATCCCTACTGAATTTCAGCTCACCAGGTTCAGATTTGTAGATGTTAAGAGGGGGGACGGTGTCATTTTTTGCAATTTCTTCGAAAAAATTTAATTTCTTTCCCTTCTATTTCGCAAATATGTAGGTCAATCGTGTTCGCTATATTTTTCCTGTAATCTGCACTTAAAACTGAAGATCCCTGCTGAATTTCAGCTCACCTGGTTCAGATTTATAGAAGTTAAGGTGGGGCGACAGGGTCATTTTTTGCAATTTTTAAAAAAAAATTTAATTTCTTTCCCTTCTATTTCGCAAATATGTAGGCCAATCGTGTTCGCTATATTTTTCCTGTAATCTGCACTTAAAACTGAAGATCCCTGCTGAATTTCAGCTCACCAGGTTCAGATTTGTAGAAGTTAAGGGGGGGGGACAGGGTCATTTTTTGCAATTTTTTCAAAAAAATTTAATTTCTTTCCCTTCTATTTCGCAAATATGTAGGTCAATCGTGTTCGCTATATTTTTCCTGTAATCTGCACTTAAAACTGAAGATCCCTGCTGAATTTCAGCTCACCAGGTTCAGATTTGTAGAAGTTAAGGGGGGGACAGGGTCATTTTTTGCAATTTTTTCCAAAAAATTTAATTTCTTTCCCTTCTATTTCGCAAATATGTAGGTCAATCGTGTTCGCTATATTTTTCCTGTAATCTGCACGTAAAACTGAAGATCCGTACCGAATTTCAGCTCACCAGGTTCAGATTTGTAGAAGTTAAGGGGGGGGACAGGGTCATTTTTTGCAATTTTTTCGAAAAAATTTAATTTCTTTCCCTTCTATTTCGCAAATATGTAGGTCAATCGTGTTCGCTATATTTTTCCTGTAATCTGCACTTAAAACTGAAGATCCCTGCTGAATTTCAGCTCACCAGGTTCAGATTTGTAGAAGTTAAGGGGGGACAGGGTCATTTTTTGCAATTTTTTCAAAAAAAATTTAATTTCTTTCCCTTCTATTTCGCAAATATGTAGGCCAATCGTGTTCGCTATATTTTTTCTGTAATCTGCACTTAAAACTGAAGATCCCTACCGAATTTCAGCTCACCAGGTTCAGATTTGTAGAAGTTAAGGGGGGGGGACAGGGTCATTTTTTGCAATTTTTTCGAAAAAATTTAATTTCTTTCCCTTCTATTTCGCAAATATGTAGGCCAATCGTGTTCGCTATATTTTTCCTGTAATCTGCGCTTAAAACTAAAGATCCCTACTGAATTTCAGCTCACCAGGTTCAGATTTGTAGAAGTTAAGGGGGGGACAGGGTCATTTTTTGCAATTTTTTAAAAAAAATTTAATTTCTTTCCCTTCTATTTCGCAAATATGTAGGTCAATCGTGTTCGCTATATTTTTCCTGTAATCTGCACTTAAAACTGAAGATCCCTGCTGAATTTCAGCTCACCAGGTTCAGATTTGTAGAAGTTAAGGGGGGAGGACAGGGTCATTTTTTGCAATTTTTTCAAAAAAATTTAATTTCTTTCCCTTCTATTTCGCAAATATGTAGGTCAATCGTGTTCGCTATATTTTTCCTGTAATCTGCACTTAAAACTGAAGATCCGTACCGAATTTCAGCTCACCAGGTTCAGATTTGTAGAAGTTAAGGGGGGGGACAGGGTCATTTTTTGCAATTTTTTCCAAAAAATTTAACTTCTTTCCCTTCTATTTCGCAAATATGTAGGTCAATCGTGTTCGCTATATTTTTCCTGTAATCTGCACTTAAAGCTGACGATCCCTGCTGAATTTCAGCTCACCTGGTTCAGATTCGTAGAAGTTAAGGGTGGGGGGGACAGGGTCATTTTTTGCAATTTTTTCGAATAAATTTAATTTCTTTCCCTTCTATTTCGCAAATATGTAGGCCAATCGTGTTCGCTATATTTTTCCTGTAATCTGCACGTAAAACTGAAGATCCGTACCGAATTTCAGCTCACCAGGTTCAGATTTGTAGAAGTTAAGGGGGGGGACAGGGTCATTTTTTGCAATTTTTTAAAAAAAATTTAACTTCTTTCCCTTCTATTTCGCAAATATGTAGGTCAATCGTGTTCGCTATATTTTTCCTGTAATCTGCACTTAAAACTGAAGATCCGAACCGAATTTCAGCTCACCAGGTTCAGATTTGTAGAAGTTAAGGGTGGGGGGGACAGGGTCATTTTTTGCAATTTTTTCGAAAAAATTTAATTTCTTTCCCTTCTATTTCGCAAATATGTAGGCCAATCGTGTTCGCTATATTTTTCCTGTAATCTGCACGTAAAACTGAAGATCCGTACCGAATTTCAGCTCACCAGGTTCAGATTTGTAGAAGTTAAGGGGGGGGCGACAGGGTCATTTTTTGCAATTTTTTAAAAAAAATTTAACTTCTTTCCCTTCTATTTCGCAAATATGTAGGTCAATCGTGTTCGCTATATTTTTCCTGTAATCTGCACTTAAAACTGAAGATCCCTGCTGAATTTCAGCTCACCAGGTTCAGATTTGTAGAAGTTAAGGGGGGAGGACAGGGTCATTTTTTGCAATTTTTTCGAAAAAATTTAACTTCTTTCCCTTCTATTTCGCAAATATGTAGGTCAATCGTGTTCGATATATTTTTCCTCTAATCTGCACTTAAAACTGAAGATCCGTACCGAATTTCAGCTCACCAGGTTGAGTTTTGTAGAAGTTAAGGGGGGGGACAGGGTCATTTTTTGCAATTTTTTAAAAAAAATTTAATTTCTTTCCCTTCTATTTCGCAAATATGTAGGCCAATCGTGTTCGCTATATTTTTATTGTAATCTGCACGTAAAACTGAAGATCCGTACCGAATTTCAGCTCACCAGGTTCAGTTTTGTAGAAGTTAAAGGGGGGGACAGGGTCATTTTTTGCAATTTTTTAAAAAAAATTTAACTTTTTTCCCTTCTATTTCGCAAATATGTAGGTCAATCGTGTTCGCTATATTTTTCCTGTAATCTGCACTTAAAACTGAAGATCCCTGCTGAATTTCAGCTCACCAGGTTCAGATTTGTAGAAGTTAAGGGGGGAGGACAGGGTCATTTTTTGCAATTTTTTCAAAAAAATTTAATTTCTTTCCCTTCCCTATCGCAAATATGTAGGCCAATCGTGTTCGCTATATTTTTTCTGTAATCTGCACGTAAAACTGAAGATCCGTACCGAATTTCAGCTCACCAGGTTCAGATTTGTAGAAGTTAAGGGGGGGGACAGGGTCATTTTTTGCAATTTTTTCCAAAAAATTTAACTTCTTTCCCTTCTATTTCGCAAATATGTAGGTCAATCGTATTCGCTATATTTTTCCTGTAATCTTCACTTAAAGCTGACGATCCCTGCTGAATTTCAGCTCACCAGGTTTAGATTTGTAGAAGTTAAGGGGGGGGACAGGGTCATTTTTTGCAATTTTTTCGAAAAAATTTAAATTCTTTCCCTTCTATTTCGCAAATATGTAGGTCAATCGGGTTTGCTATATTTTTCCTGTAATCTGCACTTAAAACTGAAGATCCCTACCGAATTTCAGCTCACAAGATTCAGATTCGTAGAAGTTAAGGGGGGGGACAGGGTCATTTTTTGCAATTTTTTCGAAAAAATTTAATTTCTTTCCCTTCTATTTTGCAAATATGTAGGCCAATCGTGTTCGCTATATTTTTCCTGTAATCTGCACTTTAAACTGAAGATCCCTGCTGAATTTCAGCTCACCAGGTTCAGATTTGTAGAAGTTAAGTGAGGGGGAAAGGGTCATTTTTTGCAATTTTCTCCAAAAAATTTAACTTCTTTCCCTTCCCTATCGCAAATATGTAGGCCAATCGTGTTCGCTATATTTTTCCTGTAATCTGCACTTAAAACTGACGATCCCTGCTGAATTTCAGCTCACCAGTTTCAGATTCGTAGAAGTTAAGGGGGGGGACGAGGTCATTTTTTGCAATTTTTTAAAAAAAATTTAACTTCTTTCTCTTCTATTTCGCAAATATGTAGGTCAATCGTGTTCGCTATATTTTTCCTGTAATCTGCACTTAAAACTGAAGATCCCTGCAGAATTTCAGCTCGCCAGGTTCAGATTTGTAGAAGTTAAGGGGGGTGTGGGACAGGGTCATTTTTTGCAATTTTTTCCAAAAAATTTAATTTCTTTCCCTTCTATTTCGCAAATATGTAGGTCAATCGTGTTCGCTATATTTTTCCTGTAATCTGCACTTAAAACTGAAGATCCCTGCTGAATTTCAGCTCACCAGGTTCAGATTTGTAGAAGTTAAGGGGGGAGGACAGGGTCATTTTTTGCAATTTTTTCCAAAAAATTTAATTTCTTTCCCTTCTATTTCGCAAATATGTAGGTCAATCGTGTTCGCTATATTTTTCCTGTAATCTGCACTTAAAACTGAAGATCCCTGCTGAATTTCAGCTCACCAGGTTCAGATTTGTAGAAGTTAAAGGGGGGGGACAGAGTCATTTTTTGCAATTTTTTCCAAAAAATTTAATTTCTTTCCCTTCTATTTCGCAAATATGTAGGTCAATCGTGTTCGCTATATTTTTCCTGTAATCTGCACGTAAAACTGAAGATCCGTACCGAATTTCAGCTCACCAGGTTCAGATTTGTAGAAGTTAAGGGGGGGGGACAGGGTCATTTTTTGCAATTTTTTCAAAAAAAATTTAATTTCTTTCCCTTCTATTTCGCAAATATGTAGGCCAATCGTGTTCGCTATATTTTTCCTGTAATCTGCACTTAAAACTGAAGATCCCTGCTGAATTTCAGCTCACCAGGTTCAGATTTGTAGAAGTTAAGGGGGGGGACAGGGTCATTTTTTGCAATTTTTTCCAAAAAATTTAATTTCTTTCCCTTCTATTTCGCAATTATGTAGGTCAATCGTGTTCGCTATATTTTTCCTGTAATCTGCACGTAAAACTGAAGATCCGTACCGAATTTCAGCTCACCAGGTTCAGATTTGTAGAAGTTAAGGGGGGGACAGGGTCATTTTTTGCAATTTTTTCGAAAAAATTTAATTTCTTTCCCTTCTATTTCGCAAATATGTAGGTCAATCGTGTTCGCTATATTTTTCCTGTAATCTGCACTTAAAACTGAAGATCCCTGCTGAATTTCAGCTCACCAGGTTCAGATTTGTAGAAGTTAAGGGGGGGGGGGGGACAGGGTCATTTTTTGCAATTTTTTCGAAAAAATTTAATTTCTTTCCCTTCTATTTCGCAAATATGTAGGTCAATCGGGTTTGCTATATTTTTCCTGTAATCTGCACTTAAAACTGAAGATCCGTACCGAATTTCAGCTCACCAGGTTCAGATTTGTAGAAGTTAAAGGGGGGGGACAGGGTCATTTTTTGCAATTTTTTCCAAAAAATTTAATTTCTTTCCCTTCTATTTCGCAAATATGTAGGTCAATCGTGTTCGCTATATTTTTCCTGTAATCTGCACTTAAAACTGAAGATCCCTGCTGAATTTCAGCTCACCAGGTTCAGATTTGTAGAAGTTAAGGGGGGGGACAGGGTCATTTTTTGCAATTTTTTGAAAAAAATTTAATTTCTTTCCCTTCTATTTCGCAAATATGTAGGTCAATCGTGTTCGCTATATTTTTCCTGTAATCTGCACTTAAAACTGAAGATCCCTGCAGAATTTCAGCTCGCCAGGTTCAGATTTGTAGAAGTTAAGGGGGGGGGACATGGTCATTTTTTGGCATTTTTTCCAAAAAATTTAACTTCTTTCCCTTCTATTTCGCAAATATGTAGTCCAGTCGTGTTCGCTATAATTTTCCTGTAATCTGCACTTTAAACTGAAGATCCCTGCTGAATATCAGCTTACCAGGTTCAGATTTGTAGAAGTTAAGTGGGGGGGACAGGGTCATTTTTTGCAATTTTTTCCAAAAAATTTAACTTCTTTCCCTTCTATTTCGCAAATATGTAGGTCAATCGTGTTCGCTATATATTTCGTGTAATCTGCACTTAAAACTGACGATCCCTGCTGAATTTCAGCTCACCAGGTTCAGATTCGTAGAAGTTAAGGGGGGGGGACAAGGTCATTTTTTGCAATTTTTTCCAAAAAATTTAACTTCTTTCCCTTCTATTTCGCAAATATGTAGGTCAATCGTGTTCGCTATATTTTTCCTGTAATCTGCACGTAAAACTGAAGATCCGTACCGAATTTCAGCTCACCAGGTTCAGATTTGTAGAAGTTAAGGGGGGGGACAGGGTCATTTTTTGCAATTTTTTCGAAAAAATTTAATTTCTTTCCCTTCTATTTCGCAAATATGTAGGTCAATCGTGTTCGCTATATTTTTCCTGTAATCTGCACTTAAAACTGAAGATCCCTGCTGAATTTCAGCTCACCAGGTTCAGATTTGTAGAAGTTAAGGGGGGGACAGGGTCATTTTTTGCATTTTTTTCAAAAAAATTTAATTTCTTTCCCTTCTATTTCGCAAATATGTAGGCCAATCGTGTTCGCTATATTTTTCCTGTAATCTGCACGTAAAACTGAAGATCCGTACCGAATTTCAGCTCACCAGGTTCAGATTTGTAGAAGTTAAGGGGGGGACAGGGTCATTTTTTGCAATTTTTTACAAAAAATTTAATTTCTTTCCCTTCTATTTCGCAATTATGTAGTCCAATCGTGTTCGCTATATTTTTCCTGTAATCTGCACGTAAAACTGAAGATCCGTACCGAATTTCAGCTCACCAGGTTCAGATTTGTAGAAGTTAAGGGGGGGGGACAGGGTCATTTTTTGCAATTTTTTCGAAAAAATTTAACTTCTTTCCCTTCTATTTCGCAAATATGTAGGTCAATCGTGTTCGCTATATTTTTCCTCTAATCTGCACTTAAAACTGAAGATGCCTGCTGAATTTCAGCTCACCAGGTTCAGATCTGTAGAAGTTAAGGGGGGGGACAGGGTCATTTTTTGCAATTTTTTCGAAAAAATTTAACTTCTTTCCCTTCTATTTCGCAAATATGTAGGTCAATCGAGTTTGCTATATTTTTCCTGTAATCTGCACGTAAAACTGAAGATCCCTGCTGAATTTCAGCTCACCAGTTTCAGATTTGTAGAAGTTAAGGGGGGGGGACAGGGTCATTTTTTGCAATTTTTTCGAAAAAATTTAATTTCTTTCCCTTCTATTTCGCAAATATGTAGGCCAATCGTGTTCGCTATATTTTTCCTGTAATCTGCACTTAAAACTGAAGATCCCTACCGAATTTCAGCTCACAAGATTCAGATTCGTAGAAGTTAAGGGGGGGGACAGGGTCATTTTTTGCAATTTTTTCGAAAAAATTTAATTTCTTTCCCTTCTATTTCGCAAATATGTAGGCCAATCGTGTTCGCTATATTTTTCCTGTAATCTGCACTTAAAACTGAAGATCCCTGCTGAATTTCTGCTCACCAGGATCAGATTTGTAGAAGTTAAGGGGGGGCAGGGGCATTTTTGACAATTTTTTCAAAAAATTTAATTTCTTTCCCTTCTTTTTCGCAAATACGTAGGTCAATCGTGTTCGCTATATTTTTCATGTAATCTGCACTTAAAACTGAAAATCCCTGCTGAATTTCAGCTCATCAGGTTCACATTTGTAGAAGTTAAGGGTGGGGGACAAGGTCATTTTTTGCAATTTTTTCAAAAAATTTAATTTCTTTCCCTTCTATTTCGCAAATATGTAGGCCAATCGTGTTCGCTATATTTTTCCTGTAATCTGCACGTAAAAACTGAAGATCCGTACAGAATTTCAGCTCACCAGGTTCAGATTTGTAGAAGTTAAGGGGGGGGACAGGGTCATTTTTTGCAATTTTTTCCAAAAAATTTAATTTCTTTCCCTTCTATTTCGCAAATATGTTGGCCAATCGTGTTTGCTATATTTTTCCTGTAATCTGCATTAAAAACTGAAGATCCCTGCTGAATTTCAGCTCACCAGGTTCAGATTTGTAGAAGTTAAGGGGGGGGGGCAGGGTCATTTTTTGCAATTTTTTCGAAAAAATTTAATTTCTTTCCCTTCTATTTCGCAAATATGTAGGTCAATCGTGTTCGCTATATTTTTCCTGTAATCTGCACTTAAAACTGAAGATCCCTGCCGAATTTCAGCTCACCAGGTTCAGATTTGTAGAAGTTAAGGGGGGGGACAGGGTCATTTTTTGCAATTTTTCCAAAAAAATTTAATTTCTTTCCCTTCTATTTCGCAAATATGTAGGCCAATCGTGTTCGCTATATTTTTCCTGTAATCTGCACTTAAAACTGAAGATCCCTGCTGAATTTCAGCTCACCAGGTTCAGATTTGTAGAAGTTAAGGGGGGGGGCAGGGTCATTTTTTGCAATTTTTTTCAAAAAAATTTAACTTCTTTCCCTTCTATTTCGCAAATATGTAGGTCAATCGTGTTCGCTATATTTTTCCTGTAATCTGCACTTAAAACTGAAGATCCCTGCTGAATTTCAGCTCACCAGGTTCAGATTTGTAGAAGTTAAGTGGGGGGGGACAAGGTCATTTTTTGCAATTTTTTCCAAAAAATTTAACTTCTTTCCCTTCTATTTCGCAAATATGTAGGTCAATCGTGTTCGCTATATTTTTCCTGTAATCTGCACGTAAAACTGAAGATCCGTACCGAATTTCAGCTCACCAGGTTCAGATTTGTAGAAGTTAAGTGTGGGGGAAAGGGTCATTTTTTGCAATTTTTTCGAAAAAATTTAATTTCTTTCCCTTCCCTATCGCAAATATGTAGGCCAATCGGGTTCGCTATATTTTTCCTGTAATCTGCACTTAAAACTGAAGATCCCTGCTGAATTTCAGCTCACCAGGTTCAGATTTGTAGAAGTTAAGGGGGGGGGACAGGGTCATTTTTTGCAATTTTTTCAAAAAAATTTAATTTCTTTCCCTTCTATTTCGCAAATATGTAGGCCAATCGTGTTCGCTATATTTTTCCTGTAATCTGCACTTAAAACTGAAGATCCCTGCTGAATTTCAGCTCACCAGGTTCAGATTTGTAGAAGTTAAGTGGGGGGGACAGGGTCATTTTTTGCAATTTTTTCCAAAAAATTTAACTTCTTTCCCTTCTATTTCGCAAATATGTAGGTCAATCGTGTTCGCTATATTTTTCCTGTAATCTGCACTTAAAACTGAAGATCCCTGCTGAATTTCAGCTCACCAGGTTCAGATTTGTAGAAGTTAAGGGGGGGGACAGGGTCATTTTTTGCAATTTTTTCCAAAAAATTTAACTTCTTTCCCTTCTATTTCGCAAATATGTAGGTCAATCGTGTTCGCTATATTTTTCCTGTAATCTGCACGTAAAACTGAAGATCCGTACCGAATTTCAGCTCACCAGGTTCAGATTTGTAGAAGTTAAGGGGGGGGGACAGGGTCATTTTTTGCAATTTTTTCGAAAAAATTTAATTTCTTTCCCTTCCCTTTCGCAAATATGTAGGCCAATCGTGTTCGCTATATTTTTCCTGTAATCTGCACTAAATGCTGAAGATCCCTGCTGAATTTCAGCTCACCAGGTTCAGATTTGTGGAAGTTAAGGAGGGACAGGGTCATTTTTTGCAATTTTTTAAAAAAAATTTAACTTCTTTCCCTTCTATTTCGCAAATATGTAGGCTAATCGGGTTCGCTATATTTTTCCTGTAATCTGCACTTAAAACTGAAGATCCCTGCTGAATTTCAGCTCACCAGGTTCAGATTTGTAGAAGTTAAGTGGGGGGGGACAGGGTCATTTTTTGCAATTGTTTCAAAAAAATTTAACTTCTTTCCCTTCTATTTCGCAAATATGTAGGTCAATCGTGTTCGCTATATTTTTCCTGTAATCTGCACGTAAAACTGAAGATCCGTACCGAATTTCAGCTCACCAGGTTCAGATTTGTAGAAGTTAAGAAGGGGGACAGGGTCATTTTTTGCAATTTTTAAAAAAAAATTTTAATTTCTTTCCCTTCTATTTCGCAAATATGTAGGCCAATCGTGTTCGCTATATTTTTCCTGTAATCTGCACTTAAAACTGAAGATCCCTGCTGAATTTCAGCTCACCAGGTTCAGATTTGTAGAAGTTAAGGGGGGGGGACAGGGTCATTTTTTGCAATTTTTTCGAAAAAATTTAATTTCTTTCCCTTCTATTTCGCAAATATGTAGGTCAATCGTGTTCGCTATATTTTTCCTGTAATCTGCACTTAAAACTGAAGATCCCTGCTGAATTTCAGCTCACCAGGTTCAGATTTGTAGAAGTTAAGGGGGGGGGACAGGGTCATTTTTTGCAATTTTTTCCAAAAAATTTAACTTCTTTCCCTTCTATTTCGCAAATATGTAGGTCAATCGTGTTCGCTATATTTTTCCTGTAATCTGCACGTAAAACTGAAGATCCGTACCGAATTTCAGCTCACCAGGTTCAGATTTGTAGAAATTAAGGGGGGAGGAAAGGGTCATTTTTTGCAATTTTTTTGAAAAAATTTAATTTCTTTCCCTTCCCTATCGCAAATATATAGGCCAATCGGGTTCGCTATATTTTTCCTGTAATCTGCACTTAAAACTGAAGATCCCTGCTGAATTTCAGCTCACCAGGTTCAGATTTGTAGAAGTTAAGGGGGGAGGACAGGGTCATTTTTTGCAATTTTTTCAAAAAAATTTAATTTCTTTCCCTTCCCTATCGCAAATATGTAGGCCAATCGTGTTCGCTATATTTTTCCTGTAATCTGCACGTAAAACTGAAGATCCGTACCGAATTTCAGCTCACCAGGTTCAGATTTGTAGAAGTTAAGGGGGGGGACAGGGTCATTTTTTGCAATTTTTTCCAAAAAATTTAACTTCTTTCCCTTCTATTTCGCAAATATGTAGGTCAATCGTGTTCGCTATATTTTTCCTGTAATCTGCACTTAAAACTGAAGATCCCTGCTGAATTTCAGCTCACCAGGTTCAGATTTGTAGAAGTTAAGGGGGGGGACAGGGTCATTTTTTGCAATTTTTTCGAAAAAATTTAATTTCTTTCCCTTCTATTTCGCAAATATGTAGGCCAATCGTGTTCGCTATATTTTTCCTGTAATCTGCACGTAAAACTGAAGATCCGTACCGAATTTCAGCTCACCAGGTTCAGATTTGTAGAAATTAAGGGGGGAGGAAAGGGTCATTTTTTGCAATTTTTTTGAAAAAATTTAATTTCTTTCCCTTCCCTATCGCAAATATGTAGGCCAATCGGGTTCGCTATATTTTTCCTGTAATCTGCACTTAAAACTGAAGATCCCTGCTGAATTTCAGCTCACCAGGTTCAGATTTGTAGAAGTTAAGGGGGGGGACAGGGTCATTTTTTGCAATTTTTTCCAAAAAATTTAACTTCTTTCCCTTCTATTTCGCAAATATGTAGGTCAATCGTGTTCGCTATATTTTTCCTGTAATCTGCACTTAAAGCTGACGATCCCTGCTGAATTTCAGCTCACCAGGTTCAGATTTGTAGAAGTTAAGGGGGGGACAGGGTCATTTTTTGCAATTTTTTCGAAAAAATTTAATTTCTTTCCCTTCTATTTCGCAAATATGTAGGTCAATCGTGTTCGCTATATTTTTCCTGTAATCTGCACTTAAAACTGAAGATCCCTACCGAATTTCAGCTCACCAGGTTCAGATTTGTAGAAGTTAAGGGGGGGGGACAGGGTCATTTTTTGCAATTTTTTCAAAAAAATTTAATTTCTTTCCCTTCTATTTCGCAAATATGTAGGACAATCGTGTTCGCTATATTTTTCCTGTAATCTGCACTTAAAACTGAAGATCCCTGCTGAATTTCAGCTCACCAGGTTCAGATTTGTAGAAGTTAAGGGGGGGGACGAGGTCATTTTTTGCAATTTTTTAAAAAAAATTTAACTTCTTTCTCTTCTATTTCGCAAATATGTAGGTCAATCGTGTTCGCTATATTTTTCCTGTAATCTGCACTTAAAACTGAAGATCCCTGCAGAATTTCAGCTCGCCAGGTTCAGATTTGTAGAAGTTAAGGGGGGGGGGACAGGGTCATTTTTTGCAATTTTTTTCAAAAAATTTAATTTCTTTCCCTTCTATTTCGCAATTATGTAAACCAATCGTGTTCGCTATATTTTTCCTGTAATCTGCACGTAAAACTGAAGATCCGTACCGAATTTCAGATCACCAGGTTCAGATTTGTAGAAGTTAAAGGGGGGGGACAGGGTCATTTTTTGCAATTTTTTCCAAAAAATTTAATTTCTTTCCCTTCTATTTCGCAAATATGTAGGTCAATCGTGTTCGCTATATTTTTCCTGTAATCTGCACTTAAAACTGAAGATCCCTGCTGAATTTCAGCTCACCAGGTTCAGATTTGTAGATGTTAAGGGGGGGGACAGGGTCATTTTTTGCAATTTTTTCGAAAAAATTTAAATTCTTTCCCTTCTATTTCGCAAATTTGTAGGTCAATCGGGTTTGCTATATTTTTCCTGTAATCTGCACTTAAAACTGAAGATCCGTACCGAATTTCAGCTCACCAGGTTCAGATTTGTAGAAGTTAAGTGGGGTGGACAGGGTCATTTTTTGCAATTTTTTCGAAAAAATTTAATTTCTTTCCCTTCTATTTCGCAAATATGTAGGCCAATCGTGTTCGCTATATTTTTCCTGTAATCTGCACTTAAAACTGAAGATCCCTGCTGAATTTCAGCTCACCAGGTTCAGATTTGTAGAAGTTAAGGGGGGGGGACAGGGTCATTTTTTGCAATTTTTTTGAAAAAATTTAACTTCTTTCCCTTCTATTTCGCAAATATGTAGGTCAATCGTGTTCGCTATATTTTTCCTGTAATCTGCACTTAAAACTGAAGATCCCTACCGAATTTCAGCTCACCAGGTTCAGATTTGTAGAAGTTAAGATGGGAGGACAGGGTCATTTTTTGCAATTTTTTTGAAAAAATTTAATTTCTTTCCCTTCTATTTCGCAAATATGTAGGCCAATCGTGTTCGCTATATTTTTCCTGTAATCTGCACTTAAAACTGAAGATCCCTGCTGAATTTCAGCTCACCAGGTTCAGATTTGTAGAAGTTAAGGAGGGGGGACAGGGTCATTTTTTGCAATTTTTAAAAAAAAATTTAACTTCTTTCCCTTCTATTTCGCAAATATGTAGGTCAATCGTGTTCGCTATATTTTTCCTGTAATCTGCACTTAAAACTGAAGATCCCTGCTGAATTTCAGCTCACCAGGTTCAGATTTGTAGAAGTTAAGGGGGGGGACAGGGTCATTTTTTGCAATTTTTTCGAAAAAATTTAATTTCTTTCCCTTCTATTTCGCAAATATGTAGGTCAATCGTGTTCGCTATATTTTTCCTGTAATCTGCACTTAAAACTGAAGATCCCTGCTGAATTTCAGCTCACCAGGTTCAGATTTGTAGAAGTTAAGGGGGGGGGACAGGGTCATTTTTTGCAATTTTTTCCAAAAAATTTAATTTCTTTCCCTTCTATTTCGCAAATATGTAGGTCAATCGTGTTCGCTATATTTTTCCTGTAATCTGCACGTAAAACTGAAGATACGTACCGAATTTCAGCTCACCAGGTTCAGATTTGTAGAAGTTAAGGGGGGAGGACAGGGTCATTTTTTGCAATTTTTTCGAAAAAATTTAATTTCTTTCCCTTCTATTTCGCAAATATGTAGGCCAATCGTGTTCGCTATATTTTTCCTGTAATCTGCACTTAAAACTGAAGATCCCTGCTGAATTTCAGCTCACCAGGTTCAGATTTGTAGAAGTTAAGGGGGGAGGACAGGGTCATTTTTTGCAATTTTTTCAAAAAAATTTAATTTCTTTCCCTTCCCTATCGCAAATATGTAGGCCAATCGTGTTCGCTATATTTTTCCTGTAATCTGCACGTAAAACTGAAGATCCGTACCGAATTTCAGCTCACCAGGTTCAGATTTGTAGAAGTTAAGGGGGGGGACAGGGTCATTTTTTGCAATTTTTTCAAAAAAATTTAATTTCTTTCCCTTCTATTTCGCAAATATGTTGGCCAATCGTGTTCGCTATATTTTTCCTGTAATCTGCACGTAAAACTGAAGATCCGTACCGAATTTCAGCTCACAAGGTTGAGATTTGCAGAAGTTAAGGGTGGGAAAAGGGTCATTTTTTGCAATTTTTTTGAAAAAATTTAATTTCTTTCCCTTCCCTATCGCAAATATGTAGGTCAATCGTATTCGCTATATTTTTCCTGTAATCTTCACTTAAAGCTGACGATCCCTGCTGAATTTCAGCTCACCAGGTTTAGATTTGTAGAAGTTAAGGGGGGGACAGGGTCATTTTTTGCAATTTTTTCGAAAAAATTTAAATTCTTTCCCTTCTATTTCGCAAATATGTAGGTCAATCGTGTTCGCTATATTTTTCCTGTAATCTGCACTTAAAACTGAAGATCCCTACCGAATTTCAGCTCACCAGGTTCAGATTTGTAGAAGTTAAGGGGGGGGACAGGGTCATTTTTTGCAATTTTTTCGAAAAAATTTAATTTCTTTCCCTTCTATTTTGCAAATATGTAGGCCAATCGTGTTCGCTATATTTTTCCTGTAATCTGCACTTTAAACTGAAGATCCCTGCTGAATTTCAGCTCACCAGTTTCAGATTCGTAGAAGTTAAGGGGGGGGACGAGGTCATTTTTTGCAATTTTTTTCAAAAAATTTAACTTCTTTCTCTTCTATTTCGCAAATATGTAGGTCAATCGTGTTCGCTATATTTTTCCTGTAATCTGCACTTAAAACTGAAGATCCCTGCAGAATTTCAGCTCGCCAGGTTCAGATTTGTAGAAGTTAAGGGGGGGGACAGGGTCATTTTTTGCAATTTTTTTCAAAAAATTTAATTTCTTTCCCTTCTATTTCGCAATTATGTAAACCAATCGTGTTCGCTATATTTTTCCTGTAATCTGCACGTAAAACTGAAGATCCGTACCGAATTTCAGATCACCAGGTTCAGATTTGTAGAAGTTAAAGGGGGGGGACAGGGTCATTTTTTGCAATTTTTTCCAAAAAATTTAATTTCTTTCCCTTCTATTTCGCAAATATGTAGGTCAATCGTGTTCGCTATATTTTTTCTGTAATCTGCACTTAAAACTGAAGATCCCTGCTGAATTTCAGCTCACCAGGTTCAGATTTGTAGAAGTTAAGGGGGGGGACAGGGTCATTTTTTGCAATTTTTTCGAAAAAATTTAATTTCTTTCCCTTCTATTTCGCAAATATGTAGGTCAATCGTGTTCGCTATATTTTTCCTGTAATCTGCACTTAAAACTGAAGATCCCTACCGAATTTCAGCTCACCAGGTTCAGATTTGTACAAGTTAAGGGGGGGGAACAGGGTCATTTTTTGCAATTTTTTTTCCAAAAAATTTAACTTCTTTCCCTTCTATTTCGCAAATATGTAGTCCAGTCGTGTTCGCTATATTTTTCCTGTAATCTGCACTTTAAACTGAAGATCCCTGCTGAATATCAGCTCACCAGGTTCAGATTTGTAGAAGTTAAGGGGGGGGACAGGGTCATTTTTTGCAATTTTTTTCCAAAAAATTTAACTTTCTTTCCCTTCTATTTCGCAAATATGTAGGTCAATCGTGTTCGCTATATTTTTCCTGTAATCTGCACTTAAAACTGAAGATCCCTGCTAAATTTCAGCTCACCAGGTTCAGATTTGTAGAAGTTAAGGGGGGGGGGACAGGGTCATTTTTTGCAATTTTTTCCAAAAAATTTAATTTCTTTCCCTTCTATTTCGCAAATATGTAGGTCAATCGTGTTCGCTATATTTTTCCTGTAATCTGCACGTAAAACTGAAGATCCGTACCGAATTTCAGCTCACCCGGTTCAGATTTGTAGAAGTTAAGGGGGGGGGACAGGGTCATTTTTTGCAATTTTTTCCAAAAAATTTAACTTCTTTCCCTTCCCTATCGCAAATATGTAGGCCAATCGTGTTCGCTATATTTTTCCTGTAATCTGCACTTAAAACTGAAGATCCCTGCAGAATTTCAGCTCACCAGGTTCAGATTTGTAGAAGTTAAGGGGGGGGACAGGGTCATTTTTTGCAATTTTTTAAAAAAAATTTAATTTCTTTACATTCTATTTAAAAAATATGTAGTACAATCGTGTTAGCTATATTTTTACTGTAATCTGCACTTTAAAACTGAAGATCCCTACCGAATTACAGCTCACCAGGTTCAGATTTGTAGAAGTTAAGGGAGTGGGGGACAGAGTCATTTTTTGCAATTTTTTCCAAAAAATTTAACTTCTTTTCCTTCTATTTCGCAAATATGTAGGTCAATCGTGTTCGCTATATTTTTCCTGCAATCTGCACTTAAAACTGTAGATCCCTACAGAATTTCAGCCCACCCGGTTCAGATTTGTAGAAGTTAAGGGGGGGGACAGGGTCATTTTTTGCAATTTTTTCCAAAAAATTTTAATTTATTTCCCTTCTATTTCGCAAATATGTTGGTCAATCGTGTTCGCTATATTTTTCCTGTAATCTGCACTTAAAACTGACGATCCCTGCAGAATTTCAGCTCGCCAGGTTCAGATTTGTAGAAGTTAAGGGGGGGGGGGGGGACAGGGTCATTTTTTGCAATTTTTTTCAAAAAAATTTTATTTCTTTCCCTTCTATTTCGCAAATATGTAGGTCAATCGTGTTCGCTATATTTTTCCTGTAATCTGCACGTAAAACTGAAGATCCGTACCGAATTTCAGATCACCAGGTTCAGATTTGTAGAAGTTAAAGGGGGGGGACAGGGTCATTTTTTACAATTTTTTCCAAAAAATTTAATTTCTTTCCCTTCTATTTCGCAAATATGTAGGTCAATCGTGTTCGCTATATTTTTCCTGTAATCTGCACTTAAAACTGAAGATCCCTGCTGAATTTCAGCTCACCAGGTTCAGATTTGTAGAAGTTAAAGGGGGGGGGACAGGGTCATGTTTTGCAATTTTTTCGAAAAAAATTAAATTCTTTCCCTTCTATTTCGCAAATATGTAGGTCAATCGTGTTTGTTATATTTTTCCTGTAATCTGCACTTAAAACTGAAGATCCCTGCAGAATTTCAGCTCGCCAGGTTCAGATTTGTAGAAGTTAAGTGGGGGGGACATGGTAAATTTTTTCAATTTTTATCAAAAAAATTTAACTTTCTTTCCCTTCTATTTCGCAAATATGTAGGCCAATCGTGTTCGCTATAATTTTTCCTGTAATCTGCACTTAAAACTGAAGATCCCTGCTGAATTTCAGCTCGCCAGGTTCAGATTTGTAGAAGTTAGGGGGGGGACAGGGTCATTTTTTGCAATTTTTTCCAAAAAATTTAACTTCTTTCCCTTCTATTTCGCAAATATGTAGGTCAATCGTGTTCGCTATATTTTTCCTGTAATCTGCACTTAAAACTGAAGATCCCTGCTGAATTTCAGCTCACCAGGTTCAGATTTGTAGAAGTTAAGGGGGGAGGACAGGGTCATTTTTTACAATTTTTTCCAAAAAATTTAATTTCTTTCCCTTCTATTTCGCAAATATGTAGGTCAATCGTGTTCGCTATATTTTTCCTGTAATCTGCACTTAAAACTGAAGATCCCTGCTGAATTTCAGCTCACCAGGTTCAGATTTGTAGAAGTTAAGGGGGGGGACAGGGTCATTTTTTGCAATTTTTTCGAAAAAATTTAAATTCTTTCCCTTCTATTTCGCAAATTTGTAGGTCAATCGGGTTTGCTATATTTTTCCTGTAATCTGCACTTAAAACTGAAGATCCCTGCAGAATTTCAGCTCGCCAGGTTCAGATTTGTAGAAGTTAAGTGGGGGGGACATGGTCATTTTTTGCCATTTTTTCCAAAAAATTTAACTTCTTTCCCTTCTATTTCGCAAATATGTAGTCCAGTCGTGTTCGCTATAATTTTCCTGTAATCTGCACTTTAAACTGAAGATCCCTGCTGAATATCAGCTTACCAGGTTCAGATTTGTAGAAGTTAAGTGGGGGGACAGGGTCATTTTTTGCAATTTTTTCCAAAAAATTTAACTTCTTTCCCTTCTATTTCGCAAATATGTAGGTCAATCGTGTTCGCTATATATTTCGTGTAATCTGCACTTAAAACTGACGATCCCTGCTGAATTTCAGCTCACCAGGTTCAGATTCGTAGAAGTTAAGGGGGGGGGACAAGGTCATTTTTTGCAATTTTTTCCAAAAAATTTAACTTCTTTCCCTTCTATTTCGCAAATATGTAGGTCAATCGTGTTCGCTATATTTTTCCTGTAATCTGCACGTAAAACTGAAGATCCGTACCGAATTTCAGCTCACCAGGTTCAGATTTGTAGAAATTAAGGGTGGAGGAAAGGGTCATTTTTTGCAATTTTTTTGAAAAAATTTAATTTCTTTCCCTTCCCTATCGCAAATATATAGGCCAATCGGGTTCGCTATATTTTTCCTGTAATCTGCACTTAAAACTGAAGATCCCTGCTGAATTTCAGATCACCAGGTTCAGATTTGTAGAAGTTAAGGCGGGGGGACAAGGTCATTTTTTGCAATTTTTTAAAAAAAATTTAACTTCTTTCCCTTCTATTTCGCCAATCGGGTTCGCTATATTTTTCCTGTAATCTGCACTTTAAACTGAAGATCCCTGCTGAATATCAGCTTACCAGGTTCAGATTTGTAGAAGTTAAGTGGGGGGGACAGGGTCATTTTTTGCAATTTTTTCCAAAAAATTTAACTTCTTTCCCTTCTATTTCGCAAATATGTAGGTCAATCGTGTTCGCTATATATTTCGTGTAATCTGCACTTAAAACTGACGATCCCTGCTGAATTTCAGCTCACCAGGTTCAGATTCGTAGAAGTTAAGGAGGGGGGACAAGGTCATTTTTTGCAATTTTTTCCAAAAAATTTAACTTCTTTCCCTTCTATTTCGCAAATATGTAGGTCAATCGTGTTCGCTATATTTTTCCTGTAATCTGCACGTAAAACTGAAGATCCGTACCGAATTTCAGCTCACCAGGTTCAGATTTGTAGAAATTAAGGGTGGAGGAAAGGGTCATTTTTTGCAATTTTTTTGAAAAAATTTAACTTCTTTCCATTCTATTTCGCAAATATGTAGGTCAATCGTGTTCGCTATATTTTTCCTGTAATCTGCACTTAAAACTGAAGATCCCTGCTGAATTTCAGATCACCAGGTTCAGATTTGTAGAAGTTAAGGGGGGGGGACAAGGTCATTTTTTGCAATTTTTTAAAAAAAATTTAACTTCTTTCCCTTCTATTTCGCAAATATGTAGTCCAGTCGTGTTCGCTATAATTTTCCTGTAATCTGCACTTAAAACTGAAGATCCCTGCTGAATTTCAGATCACCAGGTTCAGATTTGTAGAAGTTAAGGGGGGGGACAGGGTTATTTTTTGCAATTTTTTCGAAAAAATTTAATTTCTTTCCCTTCTATTTCGCAAATATGTTGGCCAATCGTGTTCGCTATATTTTTCCTGTAATCTGCACGTAAAACTGAAGATCCGTACCGAATTTCAGCTCACCAGGTTCAGATTTGTAGAAGTTAAGGGTGGGGAAAAGGGTCATTTTTTGCAATTTTTTTGAAAAAATTTAATTTCTTTCCCTTCCCTATCGCAAATATGTAGGCCAATCGGGTTCGCTATATTTTTCCTGTAATCTGCACTTAAAACTGAAGATCCCTGCTGAATTTCAGATCACCAGGTTCAGATTTGTAGAAGTTAAGGGGGGGGGGACAGGGTGATTTTTTGCAATTTTTTCAAAAAAATTTAATTTCTTTCCCTTCTATTTCGCAAATATGTAGGCCAATCGTGTTCGCTATATTTTTCCTGTAATCTGCACTTAAAACTGAAGATCCCTGCTGAATTTCAGCTCACCAGGTTCAGATTTGTAGAAGTTAAGTGAGGGGGAAAGGGTCATTTTTTGCAATTTTCTCCAAAAAATTTAACTTTTTTCCCTTCCCTATCGCAAATATGTAGGCAATCGTGTTCGCTATATTTTTCCTGTAATCTGCACTTAAAACTGACGATCCCTGCTGAATTTCAGCTCACCAGGTTCAGATTTGTAGAAGTTAAGGGGGGGGGACAAGGTCATTTTTTGCAATTTTTTAAAAAAAATTTAACTTCTTTCCCTTCTATTTCGCCAATCGGGTTCGCTATATTTTTCCTGTAATCTGCACTTAAAACTGAAGATCCCTGCTGAATTTCAGATCACCAGGTTCAGATTTGTAGAAGTTAAGGGGGGGGACAGGGTTATTTTTTGCAATTTTTTCGAAAAAATTTAACTTCTTTCTCTTTTATTTCGCAAATATGTAGGCTAATCGTGTTCGCTACATTTTTCCTGTAATCTGAAATTAAAACTAAGGATCCCTGCGAATTTAAGCTCACCAGGTTCAGATTTGTAGAAGTTAAGGGGGGGGAGGGTCATTTTTTGCTATTTTTCAGAAAAATTTAATTTCTTTCCCTTCTATTTCGCAAATATGTAGACCAATCGTGTTCGCTATATTTTTCCTGTAATCTGCACTTAAAACTGACGATCCCTGCTGAATTTCAGCTCACCAGGTTCAGATTCGTAGAAGTTAAGGGGGGGGGACAAGGTCATTTTTTGCCATTTTTTCCAAAAAATTTAATTTCTTTCCCTTCTATTTCGCAAATATGTAGACCAGTCGTGTTCGCTATAATTTTCCTGTAATCTGCACTTAAAACTGAAGATCCCTGCAGAATTTCAGCTCGCCAGGTTCAGATTTGTAGAAGTTAAGTGGGGGGGACAGGGTCATTTTTTGCAATTTTTTCCAAAAAATTTAACTTCTTTCCCTTCTATTTCGCAATTATGTAGACCAATCGTGTTCGCTATATTTTTCCTGTAATCTGCACGTAAAACTGAAGATCCGTACAGAATTTCAGCTCACCAGGTTCAGATTTGTAGAAGTTAAGGGGGGGGACAGGGTCATTTTTTGCAATTTTTTCCAAAAAATTTAATTTCTTTCCCTTCTATTTCGCAAATATGTAGACCAATCGTGTTCGCTATATTTTTTCCTGTAATCTGCACGTAAAACTGAAGATCCGTACCGAATTTCAGCTCACCAGGTTCAGATTTTGTAGAAGTTAAGGGGGGGGTGGGGGGGACAGGGTCATTTTTTGCAATTTTTTCCAAAAAATTTAATTTCTTTCCCTTCTATTTCGCAATTATGTAGACCAATCGTGTTCGCTATATCTTTCCTGTAATCAGCACTTAAAACTGAAGATCCCTGCTGAATTTCAGCTCACCAGGTTCAGATTTGTAGAAGTTAAGAGGGGGGGTAGGGTCATTTTTTGCCATTTTTTCCAAAAAATTTAATTTCTTTCCCTTCTTTTTCGCAATTATGTAGACCAATCGTGTTCGCTATATTTTTCCTGTAATCTGCACGTAAAACTGAAGATCCGTACCGAATTTCAGCTCACCAGGTTCAGATTTGTAGAAGTTAAGGGGGGGGACAGGGTCATTTTTTGCAATTTTTTCCAAAAAATTTAACTTCTTTCCCTTCTATTTCGCAAATATGTAGGTCAATCGTGTTCGCTATATTTTTCCTCTAATCTGCACTTAAAACTGAAGATCCATACCGAATTTCAGCTCACCAGGTTCAGATTTGTAGAAGTTAAGGGGGGGACAGGGTCATTTTTTGCAATTTTTTCCAAAAAATTTAATTTCTTTCCCTTCTATTTCGCAATTATGTAGACCAATCGTGTTCGCTATATTTTTCCTGTAATCTGCACGTAAAACTGAAGATCCGTACCGAATTTCAGCTCACCAGGTTCAGATTTGTAGAAGTTAAGGGGGGGACAGTGTCATTTTTTGCAATATTTTAAAAAAAATTTAACTTCTTTCCCTTCTATTTCGCAAATATGTAGGTCAATCGTGTTCGCTATATTTTTCCTGTAATCTGCACGTAAAACTGAAGATCCGTACCGAATTTCAGCTCACCAGGTTCAGATTTGTAGAAGTTAAGGGGGGGGACAGGGTCATTTTTTGCAATTTTTTAAAAAAAATTTAACTTCTTTCCCTTCTATTTCGCAAATATGTAGGTCAATCGTGTTCGCTATATTTTTCCTGTAATCTGCACTTAAAACTGAAGATCCCTGCTGAATTTCAGCTCACCAGGTTCAGATTTGTAGAAGTTAAGGGGGGTGTGGGACAGGGTCATTTTTTGCAATTTTTTCGAAAAAATTTAATTTCTTTCCCTTCTATTTCGCAATTATGTAGACCAATCGTGTTCGCTATATTTTTCCTGTAATCTGCACTTAAAACTGAAGATCCCTGCTGAATTTCAGCTCACCAGGTTCAGATTTGTAGAAGTTAAGGGGGGAGGACAGGGTCATTTTTTGCAATTTTTTCAAAAAAATTTAATTTCTTTCCCTTCCCTATCGCAAATATGTAGGCCAATCGTGTTCGCTATATTTTTCCTGTAATCTGCACGTAAAACTGAAGATCCGTACCGAATTTCAGCTCACCTGGTTCAGATTCGTAGAAGTTAAGGGTGGGGGGACAGGGTCATTTTTTGCAATTTTTTCGAATAAATTTAATTTCTTTCCCTTCTATTTCGCAAATATGTAGGCCAATCGTGTTCGCTATATTTTTATTGTAATCTGCACGTAAAACTGAAGATCCGTACCGAAT